>CM062809.1:82607895-83337971 GCA_031772625.1 Pinus tabuliformis
TTAGAATTTTCTCTTAAATATGATGTGATTGATGGTGGTTGGTACCCATAAAGTGCCATAAATGGGGTCATTTTTGTTGTTGTATGGAAGGAAGTGTTATACCACCATTCAGCCAGAGGCAACCATTTGACCCATTGTGTCTGTTTATCAGATACAAAGCAACGAAGATATCCTTCCAAAAATTTGTTTACTATCTCAGTTTGCCCATCAGATTGAGGATGATAAGATGAGCTATGAGCTAACTGAGTACCAAGACAAGAAAATAATTCTGTCTAAAAATTTCCAGTGAAAATGGGATCTCTATCACTTACAATAATCTTTGGGTTTCCATGTAGCTTTTGAATTCTTTCCATAAATGCAGTAGAAACTGTACTGGCTTTAAATGGATGTGATAATGCACAAAAGTGTGCATACTTGGTAAGTCTGTCAACTACCACCATGATGACACTCTTTCCCTCAGACTTGGGTAAACCTGTGATAAAATCCATTGAAACCTCCTCCCAACGTTGGCTTGGAATGGATAAAGGTTGTAATAGACCCGGTGTCTTAATTGTTTCAACTTTATTTTGTTGGCAAACCAAACATTCCAGCACAAAATTTTGAATATCAGATTTAAGGCCATCCCAAAAAAATTCCTTCTTAACCCTGTGGTAAGTTTTTAAAAATCCTGAGTGCCCTCCTAAGGGAGAAGTGTGCAATTCCATAAGAATCTTTTGTTTTAGCTGGGAATTCTTACAGAGGTATAAGCGATCTTTGTACCATAACGAATCATTTTTCCAGCTAAATGTATCAGAAGTACTGGAATCTTGTTGTAGCTTTCGAATAAGTGCCCACACTTCTTCGTCATTATTCCATTCCTCCTTTGCTTTGTTTATCCAATCTGGTTGGATAATAGAAATGGCACACAACAATGCTTCCATATCCTCATCCTTTCTTGAGAGTGCATCTACCACCACATTTTGCTTCCCTTTTTTGTAGATGATTTCAAAGTCATAACCCAACATCTTTGTGACCCACTTTTGTTGCTCTTCAGAGGATAATCTTTGTTCTAAAAAGTATTTAAGGCTATCATGATCCGTTTTTACCTTGAAGTGTCTTCCCATTAGGTAGGGTCGCCATTTCTTAAGTGCATGGAGTATTGCCAACATTTCCTTCTCATAAATAGCTTTGCTTAAAAACTTTCCCTTGATTGGACGACTTTCAAAAGCAATGGGTCTTTCATCTTGCATTAGAACAACACCAATTCCATTTCCTGAAGCATCACATTCCACAATAAAGGTTTTTGTGAAGTCCGGTGTAGCTAAGACCGGTGCTTGGCAATTGCCTCTTTAAGATGTTTAAAGGCCTTTGTTGCTTCCGGAGTCCATGAAAATGAATCTTTCTTCAATAATGTTGTTAGAGGTGCTACTATTCTCCCATAATTCTTAACGAACTTGCGATAATACCCTGTCAACCCAAGAAATCCTCGCAGATGCTTTATGGATGTGGGGCTTTTCCATTCCTTAATGGCTTTAATTTTGCTAGGGTCTACCTTAACTCCTTCATGAGATACAATATGACCCAAATATTCCACCTCCTGGACTCCAAAGAAACATTTGGATCTTTTTGCATATAATTGTTTCTCCTCCAATAGTTGTAGCACCTTGTCAACATGTTCAACATGATCCTTCCAAGACTTGCTGTAGATTAGTATATCATCAAAAAATACCAACACAAATTTTCTAAGGAATGGTTTGAAAATTGAATTCATCAAACCTTGAAATATTGAAGGTGCATTGGTAAGGCCAAAAGGCATGACCAAAAATTCATAATGACCCTCATGAGTTCTAAATGCCGTTTTCGGAATGTCTTCAATCTTCATTCTGATTTGATGATATCCCGAACGAAGATCCAACTTGGTGAAGTAAATTGATCCATGCAATTCATCTAGTAATTCATCAATGACAGGAATGGGGAACTTATCTTTAATAGTGAGCTTGTTGAGCTCCCTATAATCTAAACACATGCGCCATGATCCATCCTTCTTGTGCACCAATACTACTGGAGCTGAGAAAGAACTTTGACTCGGTTGAATTATACCAGCCTCTAGCATTTCTGCAACCATACGTTCAATTTCACTTTTTTGGACATATGGATATCTGTACGGCCTGATGTTTGGAGGAACACTTCCTGGAATCAGATGAATAGCATGATCATGATCATGCATAGGTGGGAGACCTTTGGGAGTCTCAAATACCTTGGAATGATTGTCCAGGACTTTTTGGAGATCTGGAGAAATAGATGATTCCAATGTGGAAACATCTAGCGAACATAATTGTGCAATTACACCTCTTTGCTCCTTTTTTAGAAGCTTTGTCATGCCATTAGAGTTGATTATCTTTCCTGGTTTCCCTGCAATACCCCTTAATTCAACTTCCTTTCCTTCCACAGAGAATTTAATGAAAAGTTCTTGAAAATTAAAAGCTATTGTACCCAAGGATTGTAGCCATTGGACTCCTAGTACAACATCAGCACCTCCCATTGGAATGGAAAGCATTGGGCTAGTCAATACATATTCTCCCATGGATAGCTTGATATTATGGCACTTTCTAGAACAATTTATTGTTCCTCCATTTGCAATCATCACTTGACACTCTGGTGCTGGATATAGGAAGCAATTCAATTCTTTTGCTACCCTACAATGAATAAAATTGTGGGTGCTTCCTGAATCAATCAACACTATTACCTTTTTCTTCTTGATTTGTCCTTCTATCTTGATGGTTTGAGGAGTGGTAATTCCCGCCAATGCATTACAAGATATGGTCGGATTTATTTGTTCTTCATCTAGGCTTTGTTCCTGGAATATATCCTCTTCCTTTGACCTTTCTTGCTCCTTTTCTTCTTCCTCTTCACAATCTATGTAGAATAATTTCTTCTCAGCACACTTATGACCTTTTGTGTATTTGCTATCACAATTGTAACAAAGCCCTTTTGCTCTTTTTTCTTCCAATTGTTGTGGTTTCAACCTTGTAGGTTGTGGAAGACTATGGGCAACAACACTTCCGTCTTTATAGTTGTGAATGGTATGCTTCCTAGTTGCCATAATTTTGCTTTCCATTTTTCTTGCTAACCTGAATGCCTTCTCTAATGAATCAGGTTCCCAAAGGCGAAGATCATGTTGGATATTATCCTTTAAAGACCCTATGAACACATCAATCCTATGCTCCTCTGGAATATCTTTTACCCTTATGTTCAATTTTTGGAACTCCTCAATGTGCTCCATTATTGAACCCTTTTGTTTGAGACTTATCAATTGGCTAAAAAAAGTGTTTCTTTTTGTATCCTCATAATGTGCTATCAATTCTTCCATAAAAATTGCCCAAGTGATAAATTTTTTATGAGAGCAAAGCCATTGATACCATACAAACTGATTTGGTTCCAAATATAAAGTTGCCATACGTACCTTTTGTGTGTTTTGCACATTATTGAGATCGAAGAACTGCTCCATCTGTAATATCCATGTGGCGCGATCCTTGCCATCAAACTTCCTCATATCGATTTTTGGAATATGGTGGGTCTTCGATCCAACATTAGAGTCTATGGAATCATGATTAACATTTCTTTTGTTCACATCATGAGTTTCCTTTACAACCTTTTCACCATTAGTAAGTATTTCTTGTAGAAAATTTGTCAAATCTGTCTTCAAATATGCCATGTCTGTCTTCAAATCTGTCCTCAAATCTATCTTCAAATCATCCATCTTAGCTTCCATGCCATTTATCTTAGATTCCACGCAATTTATCTTAGCATCTGTTAGCTTTTGTGAGCGTGACATTTGTTGCACTTGTTCTTGTAATTTTGATATATCATGTAGCATTTCTTCCTCTTCTTCATGAGTCATGCTAGAGCTTTCAGGTTCCTTACTAGGTGTTTGCATTTTCTTTCCTCAGGGCATCTGTTACCGATAATAATGCTTTACTATGCCCTTTGAATTCCTTCAAACCAAGCTTATGCAAAAATAAAAAATAAAACTACACACCTTTTTTTACTTTGTAGAAGCCTGATATTGAATCTGATGTATCTCTGTAATTTCGAATCATCCAGTTCTGAAATTGTGACCTGTAGTAGCCTTCTATGTCCTCTTTCCAATGCCACTATTCTGATCCAAATTGGATTCTCCAAGACAAAGTTATGCACAATCTCCCGCAGTGACCTGATTATAGACTATTTCAGTAGAGCGAACTTGTATGAAGTGCCACGTGTCACTGCTTCAACCTTCGACTCTAAAAAATATATAAAAGAAAACTACGGTCCGTCCTCTTTCTGTACCTTCTTACAAAATTTCAATCCGATGCTCAGAAAGAAAGTTATGACGATTTTCCCCAGGTCACCTGTTTTGAGTGTAATTCAGAAGTCTGCAAAAAGACCAACTTCCTCAGATCATATCTCCGCAAATATCGTGCAAAAAGCTCTGAAATTCGGACCCAAGGTTCAGCGCGATTTCTTCTCAAATGGGTTTTTTTTTGCGACTTCTGAAACGTCACAGAAAAAATGTTATAGTGAAAATTCCACGATGAACTGTTTGGAGCAGCGAAACCCTAGAATCCAAAGCTCTGATACCAAATGTTATGAAACCAGCTCAAGAAAATATAGAAAAGAAAGATCAACGCCTTAGAATTCAGCCTCTTCGAGGGGGCAACCTCCTTTACATTACATAAATGAACAATTCTTGGATGATACAAATGACAAAACCTCCTTTCTATATATAGGAGTCTAAGGAGTCACAATATAATCCAGCCGACCTAACAATAATAATATAAAGCCACAAAAATAACAATAGAGGGATTCTATGGGGCACAGAAATTACAATATGGGGGTAATAGGGGCACAACAATATAAATAAGGGGTATAACTACAATAGTAATGGGGTAATCACTAGTATTATAGGGACCCAACAGAGACATAGAGATGAAAGCCTTAAAATGCACTCTAAAATTTCTACACTTCATTCCTTTTTATATTTTCATGATTCTATTGGGATTTGTTACATAGTATTATGTGTTTATCTATCCCTTTGTACCAGGTTCCTCTCTTATATCTCTCCTCTCCACCCTTACTGCAATGAAAAAATTTATGTTGCATTATTTGTGTGTCACCCACCAGAACTGAAACATTTATTATTGGTAATGATACCTTGTTCATGTGTATACTGAATCTACCTCTAAGAAATTAATTTAAACGAACATCTAAATAATTTTACATTCATCTCTTTAGCTATACCCAATTATCTTCAAGAGAGACTAAGATTTCCTAGGCACTAACTTCTCCTCAAACCAAGGGTTGTGTCTAGCAGCGACAACATCTTCTGGCATTGTTGTCGGGGAATGAATCATAATATTTGCCCTGGGTATGACACTTGTACACCCCTTGGTTAGGTGAGAAAGAGGGTTTGTGGTTTGAAGATCTCTCACCTTTGTGAATCCACTATTTAAATCTTCATTTGATCATCCTAGCTTTCAAAAGGCCTCATACTCGCTCTGACACTTCTTGACATAAAAATCCCCCTGAATTTGACCCTAAGATCTCTCACCTAAAGGGGTTTTCAAAATGACTCTTCCTGCATTCTTGGCCAACAAATTTTCCCCATTAGATTTTTCTTCCATCGTTGGTTACCCCCATCATGTTCCTCCATTTCAAGAATGGTCTACCTATTTTCCTAGATTCAATGGAAGCACAAATAGAATCCCAAACTAGCACCTTAAGGACTTTCATGAATGCATGGAGCAAAAGGGTATTGTTCATGAATATGTGAAAATGAAAATTTTCACGTATTCCTTGGATATGGATGGTAGGGTTTGGTGTTGAACACTATGTCATGGCAACATATCTTCTCTGAAAATATTTCACATAGAATATAATGATTTTTACAAAAGATTATGTCCACCAGCTCCAATAATGTTGTTGAAGATATTTTTGGAGTTCAACTCCAAGAAAACATATACTTGCATCAAGAAGCACTATCTAATAATCAAGAAAAGGAAGAAGGAGGTTAAGCTGCAAGTAAACCCTCAGAGATCGTATTTTATTGAACTTGATGGTTCACCTTTATATGATTTTTATGACTTAGATGGGGAGTTGGGTGTTGCAAAACCACAACAATCCTAGTCAAGGGAAGTTGCACAAAAATAGGAAGTTGACAATATGGATAACAAAGAGGCTCCAATTTATGATTTACATCATTAGGATGGAGAACAGGGTATTAAAATATGCCTAAGATAATCGCAAGAAGAAAATGATTCCTAGCAAATAAAGACTTCCTCTTCTTCTGAGTATATATCAACGGTTGTCAATTAGTTTTACTAGCCCATGTTTATACCTACCTCTTTCCTTGAAGTTCAAGAAGCTAGGAATAAAGTTGATGAAAAATATCCAATTTATGACTGATATGAATTATAGGAGGATGAGATTGTTTCATATTTTCAAAGTGATTTTCTTACCAGCAAGTGGGGAGAATATTACCAACAACAAATTTTTCAAGAAGAGCTAAAAGATGAAGATCCAAGAAATTTCTGTGGCTACATTTTGCAGAAAGATTCCTTCCTGGAAACTATTCAAGAAAGGAAGGCGGTTGCGAATTTTTTTCATTAGTTATATGATCTAGAAGCTGACTATATGTCATCTTTTTTTGGTCAGAAACATACCTCAATTATGGGGTATGTATTAAATTTTTACTTGAAAATTTTGAAATGGTGCATGCCTATTTTGATTCTTGAATCCTAGTAACACAAAGGAATAAAGTATAGTACTTAGCTATTGAGTTGGTATCATTGGAAGGTTGCCTTCGCTTGATTGAATTGAGCCTTGGACATAAGTAGGAGTTGTACATAAGTAAGCTCACTATGTAAGTGTTTAATTTCCATATTTTAGAAGTTGTAGTTTTGAATTTCAAGTATTATGAGGAGAGGACTCCCAAAAAATAAAGCTTCACAAAGATTTTATAGTTTTATAGGTTTAACATATTTTTGAATCCATTCCTAATGGTTAAGGATACTAGTCTACAAGTTCTCAACACCTTGCCAGCAAGGAACTGTCCCCAATTGGATCCGATGTTGTCACCTATCATACCATCTTATATTTGTGTGAAATGGTCCTATTTTTCATCCCATGTGTAGAGAAGGATAGGTGAATTCTTGGTTGATCTAAACGAGAGAAAAAAATTAGGAGCCAAAATTCAAAAGTAAAATCCAAAATCCCAAAGACAAAATTCAAAAGTTGAAAGCCAAGAGGAAGTGACGAAATTCGGAGGCCAAAATGAGAAAGGAAGTCTAACCCTCAGGATCCAATATTGGAGGGTTGAACATTTCAAAGCTCCGGGGATTGGAAACTCGTAACTCTTTAAAAATTGGAATTCGGTTATAAGCGAAAAAGGGTGAGGAGAATAGAAATACAAAGGAAATTGTTGAAAACCTAAGGACCCAACGGCTCCTTACTCTCTCCTGTTAAGAAGACACATGGTAGCTGGTGATTGGCACTAAGAAGTAAACATGGTTGATGATATCAGTATGACATTGTCGTACAGTGGATACGTGGTAGTCAGTTCTGACATTTTCATGGGCTTAATGGAGCAAATCTGGGTGATACATGTCACCACTCAAGAGACACCATGTGGAGATGATGACCTCAGTGTGACATCATCTCAGAGGTCATAATTTTGGAGGAAAGAGATTGTATAACCCCTGTATATTTTTTTTTATAAAAAGTTCTGATCCGATGGAGGGGCTCTGATGTTAAGTGGCATTTTTTCATGAGGACTCAGAGGACCAAGGACATAGAGAGGGCTAAGCACTTAGATTCTATGTATAATATTGGAGGTTAGAGTTTTCAGAACTCCTTTGAAATTGCATTTTAGAAAAGGTTCAGATTAGGAGGGATTCTGATGTGGACTGGAACATGGTCATGAGAGATCCAAAGAACCAAGATCAGAGAGAAGATTTAGAAGTTAAGTGTTATGAACCATATTGGGATGTGAATATAGGAACTCCTGTGTAATTTATTTTTCAAAAAGTTTTGATGAGAGGGGATTCCAATGTGTTGTTGATGTTTGGTTATGAGGAATCAGAGAATGAAGTGCATAGAGTAGGTTGAGCACCTAAGTTATATAAACAATATAAGAGGAAAGAGGCATCAAAACATTATTTAACTCCAAATTGAATAACTTTCAATGAGAGGCAATCCAACAAGGAGAGGCACTTGGTCGCAATCATTTAAAAGAACCAATGACAAAGCATGATTATAAAGGGAAATATGCCTTGATAGGATCCCTAAGGATTTAGCACCCAAGCACCAAGCCACTAGTCACAACAGCAGGTTCTATGGTAGAATTATGATAAGAGGGCTAAGAAGATCAAAAGGTTATAATTTTGTAACATTATTTTAAATAAAGTTATGATGCATGAAGGCTCTGATAGTGTAGCCGCTAAGCGCTAAATTGGTGGTCATAGGAAGTGGTCCTATGTTCGAAAAATGATAAAGGGGCTAAGAGAAAAAGGGCTAAAGGCATCAAAATATTGTGATTTCATAACATTATTTTAATAAGAGTTATGATACATTAAGGTCTAGTACTGCAAAAAACAGATAATAAGGGATGAATGGTTTGGTAGCTATCAATTTTGTTCAGTCACCAGTTAGTGGAGATAATTCCAAACACCACCTCACAAAATCACAGCCAGTTCCAAAAGGAATAAGCCAAGCAGTTAGAGGAAGAAAGAAACAGGAGAAGTGGCAGGAAACCGTGGGATGAATATCACAATAGAGGCATGGACAAATCATTATACCACCGGTAATCCATATACTAGAGCCTGAGTCCACCTAATGAAATTAGAGGAATCGACGTGGATATATTTTTCTGTGTCGATCATAACACCTCATGTTTCTCATATTTTGTTAATTTTTTTCATTTTTAGGAAAATAATTAGATCTGTTATGTAATCATTAGGAAAACTAGAACATCTGCATGCTTAGACAAATGGTAGTTCAGAAAGTTGTAGCACTTTGAAGATATTTTGTAACTACTGTTTGGACTCTCTCCCTATAAAGGGGGAGGAAAAAATCATTAGAAGGGTTTTGGATTTTCCAGTTCTGAAGGTTCTGTTGTCTTGTCCCTATGGCTTTAACTATTTTTCATATTTCACAAGTTTGGGCCATGTGACATGTATTTCATTCTCAAAGATCAATGAAGAAGTTTTGGTGATTCAAAGCATTTGCGATATGTAGTACGTGTTTTTCCTCTGTATTTTGCTTCCTATGTGTTTTTCTTCTTTAGAGATTATGTAATTGTAGCTGCCATATTCACTCTTCAATCCCATATTTACTTATGTTATGTTATAGTAGACGATACCTATGACATTACAAATTGACCTATGTTATGTGATAGTGAATTGTATTTGTGAAATCATGGATTTATTAATGTTATGTTATAGTAGATGGCACCTGCGAGATTACAAATTTACCTGTCTTGTGTGATAGTAAATAGTACCTATGAGACATTGAAATGAAAGCCTTAAAAGGCACTCTATAATTTCTGCACTTCATTCCTTTCTATCTTTTCAAGATTCTACTGGGATTTGTTGTATAGGCTTTTGTGTTTATCTAGCCCTATGTACCTGGATCCTCTCTTATATCTCTCATCTCCACCCTTATTGTAATGACAAAATTTAAGCTGCATTATGTGTGTGATTACCACTAGACCTGAAACATTTATTCTTGGGAATGATACCTTGTTCATGTGTATACTGAATCTTCTTCTAAGAAATTAAATTAAACCAACATCTAAATCATTTTACATTCATCTCTTGAGTTGCAAGGAATTATCTTCAAGAGAGAGTAAGATGTCCTAGGCACTGACCTCTCCTCAACTCGAGGGTTGTCTCTAGAAGCTACAACAAGGTCATAGATCCATTCCATTCCATTCTTGTGTCATATGTTTGGATGCAGATAATTTGTGCACTATTGTCTATATTGCATTTACAACTAAAGTGTTGCATGGAAGTTATGAAAATATGCTTACTTTTTCTATATTGATGGATTTATGATAATTCCACTAAATAAATGATATATAACATAATATAAGCAGTAAGATATTGTGAGGTGTCGTCTAGGTGGAATAACATTTTTCTAAACAAGGTAATTGTAAAACATATAAACACTACACACTCAAGGGGATCCGTGTGTCAAAAGTGCCTTGTAACTATGTGATGCCCCTAGGGTCATGATAGGTGGTATCAAAGTAGATCAGAAGCGAAGCCATATGGAGACATGCAAGCAAATAGGTATATACTATTTTTTTGTTTTTTGTTTTCATGATGATTCTTGTATGAGAAAATTGGTGTCTTGCAGAAGGAGCAGGACAAGAAAAGGAACAAGTTATGCTTTGTGAATATAGAAATAAACAAAAGGGAAATACTAGCACTTGTTGATACAGGTGCATCACACAACATAAAGGAAATTTTAGCAAAGCATCTTGGTTTGTGCGTAGTTGCAAGTAGGGTTGCAATGAACACAGTAAACTCCAAGCATAGAATAGTGATAGGATTGGCAATGGGTTTGTGAATTCAAATCGATGGATGGAGGTGATTATTGGATTTCACTATGATTCCAAAGGATGATTTTGAGGTGATATTGGGATGAGATTTATTGAGAGGGAATTGGGGCGGTTCTAATACCATAGATGGATTGAACTATTATATTAGGTGATGGAAAGACACACAAACATATACAAAAGTAGAAGGGAGGTTTGTATATTATTTCTACACTAAGTATGAATATAGTAGCATGTAGACCATATGCTCAATTATATGCAACATTGATCAAGGAAGTAGGATATGATGGGATGTGGACACCTAGTTGATTGAAGCCTTCTGATTTGCTGGGGACATATGTAGATAACCTAGGTGAGCAGTTGATCATCACATTGAAATTGATCTTAGTGCTCCAACACTAGCATGAGATTCTTGCATGTTTTCAAGTCTTGAGTTTGATGAGCTGAGGCATTAGTTGATAGAAATGATTGATTTAGGGTTCATTAGTCCTTCATATTCTCCTTATGGTTCTATATTACGCTTTTAGAAGAAGAAGGACTCTAATGAGCTAAGGATATGTCTTGACTACCAAGCATTGAACAAGTAAATAGTGAAGAGCATGTACCCCCATCCACTAGTCGTAGATTACTTTGACAATTTGGATAAGGAAAAAAATATTCTTGAAGCTTGATTTGAGATAGGGTTACTATGTTGAATGGTTTGGTAAATGATGCCAATGTTGATCCTTCAATGCTCTTAATATTCATATAGTTTGCATCAGTGGAGAATCCAATAATCAAGATGTCATGAAGCCCAAATGCTTGATCATATCACTTTTCTCTTTTTGAAGAATTTGAGGATGAAAAATAATGAATTTTCTCCCATAACCATCATCATTTGATTCTCCTCATCATGTTTATTCCAATGGTATGTGGCACATCATGAGGCTCCTCATAGTTTTAGAGAAATACCCAATCAAAGTTGAAGTCCCTTTCTTGTGGTCAAAGTACCTATCATTAGATGATGTGGAAACTTCTCATTGACTAGAATATTCCTCAAATCATGAGGTTAAGAATGACCTTCATTAAAGGGTTAAATTAAATATGTTGTGGGGTTCAAAATTGAAATTGAAATGGTTCTCTCCAAAATTTATGTTCGCCTAAAGTGATTGTGGGGTTTTTTTCTCCAATAATTTTTAAAATTTAAAAACTCCCCCAAAAGTGTAAAAATAAAAATTTGAATTTCAGCTTTCCACTATAATTCATTCAAGTCATCTCCCTCAAATGTGACCCATTAAAACTCCATAAAATGGAACCCATTGATGAGTCCCATCAATAGGTACATTTTGAATATTAATATGCCATCCTCTAGCCTTAAAACTATCATTCTCTTGCAATAATTCACATTTTTTGTTATATTATGATTAGTAAGGGGAGTGAAAGGTGTTTTTCATAGTATGTAGCCTAATGTGGTTTAATTTCAAGAAAATGAGGCATTTTTTAGGCTACTACTATGCAAGGGATCAATGGAGACAACTAGGAGAGAATATAGGGCATTTTCCCACCTCCTTTAGTCCCTAAACTCATCTTGGGATCAGCATACCCTCTCTCACGAGTTCGAGTTCATTCACAACCAAGTGACTCCTAGTCAAAGTGAAGATAAAAAAGGACAAGATCCACCATTTTCAAGATCAAGGAGGGAGCCATTCCTACTTTCAAGGGAGTTGCTTTAGCTTCCCTTTTGTATAAATAAACTAGAGGAAGAGATCATTAGGATTTGAAGTTTTTGTTCAATTAGTTGTAGATATTGAGCTCCAAGCTTGACATTGTTATTTTCAACTTTTATGTGATGTACTATACCTACACTTTTTGATAATGATAAGTTGGATTTTAATTTGCATCTGAGTTAGTTTTAGATGGTTGAGTCCCTTGTGCTTGGACCCAACCCATAGGATTTGGTTCCTATTCTTGTACTTATGTTTAATTTTGTTTCCAAGTAGTTCTAGTTTCTTGCATTTCAGTAGAAGTTAACCTATAAAATCATGTGGTTGCAGCCTCTACATCACCTCTCTTGTGGGAGAATGAGTGGAAGGATTCACAACCATGGCCCATAAATATTGTGTTTATAATTTCTTGGAAATATATTAGTGTTAGTCGTCCTATTTTAAATTTGATTTCTTTAGTTTAGAACTTAGTTCAATGGTTAGATAAGTGGTTTGCATGAATTAGATGTTATTTAAATTCAACTCATCTTTTCCCTCATAATTTATTTCATTTTGTAAATGATAAATGGATGCATGCATGTGATTGATTGCAAGGCTTATTGATGCATAGGGAAGGGAAACTTCACCATTTCCATCCTGATCTCTTTCATATTCTCCTTCCACCTCCAAACTTTGTCCCAAAAGCCCTGTTTTATAAGCTATTCTATCTAGGTCACTAAGAGCACTCAACCTAGTGAAATATATACCTCCGAGGGGTCCTAGTCTTGGTTAGGGGCTCAAACCAACCTCCTTTCATTTTCTTCAACTACTATCCACCTCTCCCTACCCTCAATCCAAAGTTTTCACCCACAAAAACCACTCAGATTCCCTCTTGTAGCATTACACGCCTATCTATAGCATTACAAGCCTCCTATAGCAATTGCCTGTAGCAGCCTTTTTCTTCATAATTGTTTACCCAAACTACAACTTTGACTTAGAATAGATGCATAATTACCCCTAGCTATGATAATATGACCAGGAAAAGCTCCTAGGCCACTCCAAACCTTCCTTATATTCACTGCAAAAACATAGTAGAGTTAGTTTCTTTATCATGCAAGTAGGCTATTGGTTTATGAGAAAGTATGAACTAGGTAAATGTTACCTGCAATTCTGATTGGTATTTTGATGAATTATGCAAGATAAATTAGTTTCCTTTCTATAAGTAGATGAGGTAATTTGATGAATTCTACAGATAACATAACTTTATTTCTACAAGTAGGTTAGGCTGTGTCTTTTCATGAATTGAGTAGTTAGGGTTTTACAAGTTGAGTCAATGGAATTTATATTTTCATAACTAGAAGAAATTTCCAATTTGTCATTTTATCAATATTTTATTGTAATTCAGTAGAAGGAATCATCTTTGAGAAATTTTTGATATAATGTCAGAATTGAGGGTGGCACAAGTGAATCCTATCTGATATGCATATAGAAATGTCACCTTAAAGTTTGTATGCACCCCAGGTTGATAATTCGAGTTGAGGATCCCCTAGGAGTTGTAACATTCTTCGTGCAATACTAGGGCTCACCACTTTTTGGTGCCGTTTACGGGGAGGTGTATAGGTAGATGTTGTTTCTTCTTAAGCATTGATAGTTTTTGAAAAAGTAACATAAAAAAATAGAGAGAAAAATTTCTTTCATGCCTCGTAGGAGTAGGGATAATCAAGGAAAATTCTTACCAAAAATGCCCACACCCTCAAACAATCAACCTTCACTCTTGTTCATTGACTATCAGTTTCCCTCTCTGACTACAAGGGAGTTAGAAGACCCTATAGGTGAAAAACCTGAAATTTTTGAAGAACCTATTGCGGAAGAAGAATAACCCACTTCACGTACCCAAAATATGGCTGAAAACATGGGCAATGAATTTTTCCCTATCACAGAGACTAATGGAGAGGCTAGAATGAAGAATATAAGCCCTACTTCCCTTCCAAAATTCCGTAGATTAACCATTGAGGATCCTAATACCTTTATGTTTGAATTTGTTGTTGTCTGAAGGACCTATGACTATGCCTCTTATGAGCAGAAGCTAAAGTTATTCCCCTCTACCCTAAAATATGCAGCCTTGCACTGGTTTATGGGTCTGCCTAGGGGTAGCATCACTGCCTAGGCCCAAATGAAACACGTCTTCAATAACAAGTATAGGGACTCCTATAGGTCCAAGGAGACCAAGGAAGAAATATTTAGGATGACTCTTGGCTTGATGAATCCCTAGAAGACTATGAGGAGACATTTCAACTCAGTTACAGGAAGGTCAGTTGCGCCCTTGATCCTGAATCACTCAAACTAGTTCTTCTTTGAGGGATTAGGGAAGACATGTTGGAGACCCTCAACATGTTGTATGGGGGATATATCTATCAATTATCCTATGATGACATAAAATTTTGTTCAAGAATCACTCTAGGGCTGCTAGAAAGAAGGCTAGGGCTAGTCAAGGCTTGGTAATTTCCTCTCCCCCCACAAAATACATTAAGAATGAGATATGAAACATGTTGGAGGATTTCAAGAGTGAAATGCTACATATAGTTTCACTAAAAATGGATAGTGCCCCTTAAATGTCATAGAGGTATGTCTTGTCTATGAATAAAATCATGAAACATAAAAGTAATCTTCTTTTCCAGGACTAAAAGTTGTATATCAAGGAGAAGAAGGGGGGTCATAGCAACTTTGTTTCATCAATCAAAGAAGACATCAAGGACCTAGTCCATATCGACAAGGCATGCAAGGTGCAAACTAATCTTATTGTAATCGAAATTATAATACATCGTTTCAACCTTGGTACTCTTCCACTCGCCCATCATAGTCCACACCCCCTTCTTGGCCTTATGCTCCTCCATATCCTCCTCATGTTGTATGTTAGTGTCTATGAGTCACGAGTGATCAAATGTACTCTTTCCACGTGGTTGATAGGGTCATTAGGTCAAATTGTTATAAATTCAAATAAAATTTGATACCTCTTGGTTGTCAAATGGTCACTGGTTACTTTCTAGATCATTGCTACTCCCTCCACTTGCTCAAGGTCATCATCACTCATCATGTTCATGTCATCATTTAGGTGTCCTAGGTCATCAAAAGAGTTAATGTATCATCATATAGGTCATGGTATAGGATTCACCTTTTATTTTCATCATTATATCAGTCATCAAAAGAAAAAAGAGAGTCATGTTCATCAGTGGGGTCATCATCATGGGAGTTAGCAACTTAGGGACAAAAAGAATCAAGGTACCATTTCCTTGTGAAGAAATTATGTTGCAGTACAATCACCTCATCATGTCATTTATCACAAAAACTGAATATAATCCCTCTCCTAGGGTTTCATTGCGCTTTTAATTTTCATTAGTTTTTTCTTCAACTCAGAGAGATATTGTTCCATCTTTGAGCCCTATCTTTTGATCCGAATTGGATCCTTAAACATTTCCATGACTGTTTCAAATTATGTCAGGCTTTAAAATCTTATGAATGATGAGCTTATCAGAGATGACCTTTGGACAATGGCAATTTGTGGCCATCACGGAACAACGAGCGGTTAAAGCATGCCGACCGTTGGCCCATGGAGACCATGAATGGACGCAAATTGGCAATCGGAAGCCCATATCCAAAAACAGAGGCAGTTTCTGATATGCACTAATCACGTATCACAGGGAAAAACTCTCAGTGAAGGAAAGCCCCGAGTGCTCGGTCACAAGGAAAACTGGAAACCGTGTGGAAACCGTCAAAAGACAGGTCCCGTGCCCAAAACCAACAAGATATCGCATGTACTTTGAGCAATAAGTGGGTTTGGCCGAGTTCAATTCGATGCCACACAACGGGTGACACACGTCCAGCGGATGTGAGAGAAAGCTGCTTACATCGCATGAGTAACGGTTGAGCAGATTACCCATGCGATATAGATGGAGACCGTAGGATCTGGAGGCTCCAGATCAACGGTGGAGAACCAACCTGATGGAAGATCAGATTTGACGAGGAAATAGACTGAAATACATGAGATTTGAGGTCTGACATGACCGATGAGTTGGCAGAGGAACAATTTCATAGGCAATCTTGGAGCAATGAAAATAACAACCATTCAAAGAGAACTAACACTCAGTATGTGAGGAAACGGGTGGCCACCTCTCTATGAAGTGTTACACAGCGATGATGACGCAAAGCAGGGGAATTCCAGTAGACAGAGGCAGGCATCCAGAGAGCTGAGAAGCAGAAATGAACAGTCAGGGAGTAGATTGGCTTTAAGCCACAAACAGAAAAAGAGCAGGGGGAATAGAAGTAGAGAGAAAGAAGTGAATTGCATAGAACAGAGAAGCCGAGTTGACTTACAGAGCAAAGGAAACATCGAGCAGATAGAACAGAGGGAGTCAGAGAGTCTGTGAACTCCAGAGAAGGTTTGAGAGGTTCAAGCAACTCCTTTGTGTAGACTTGTCAGGTATTGAATACCAAATTGGACTCATACCACTGAGACTAGTTGAGGTCGAGATTCAGTAAGGGGAGTCTGTGTACTCTAGAGACTTGGGGGATCCAGGTACAATCCTACTAATCATTCTCTATTAAGTGAGACTCAAATTGAGTTCCTTATTGTAAAATCTCTGCTTTAAGACACAACAGAAAAGGCCACCACTGAAGGCTAGACCCAGAGACGTAGCCCAGGAGGATTTGGTGAACTCCTTATTAAATTTGTTATGTTTTGTATTTTCTTACTATGTTTCTCTTACTGTTCCAAATGCCTATGTATTTCACAATATTATCGATCCATTGCTTAAAATAACATAGGCACACCCCAGCACATGGGTCTGTAATACCTTCGTTAATTAACTGAGATCATTCACAAGTGATTTTAGATCAAGTGGTATCAGAGCTCTAGGTTGCTTAAGGTTAGACAAGCTTGTGCTGGATTTTGTTGTTGAATGCTAAATAGATCAAAGCTTAAATTAGGAGAAGGAAAGTTGGTTGAAACTAACCCAGAAATTTGAAGAGTTTGTCCTAAGAAGAAAATGTCAAAAGAAAGTCCCTTGGGACTAGACCCCCAATTGATAGATAGTTTCCTAGCCATGAGGTCCATGGTAGAGGAAATGTACAGGGAGTTTAAGAAAGGTAAAGATGAAGACTCATCACACTCCATAGAAAAAGGAGAAGAAGAATCTCTCCTCCATGACCACTCAAAAGGCAAAGGGAAAGAAGAAAACTTTCTCACACCTCCTAATAGCCCTGAACATAAAACGAAGACATCTTTGATTAAATTAGATGTTAAATTTGATTTACCAATATATGATGGAGAGTTGATTGTAGAGAAGATGGATAATTGGATTAGACAAATTGATGTTTATTGCAGAGTGCAGAGTATCGACTCAGACAAGAGTAAGATTTAGTTGGTCAGTCTACGCCTCAGAGGCACTGCCTTGGTATGGTGGGAAGGCAGGACACAAGATGACATGAAGAAACATGGTAAGATTCTTTCTATCTGGAGTGAATTTGTTTCTACAATCAAAAAGGTAGTTCTATCCACTAGCTTACATTCAGCAAGCCATGATGAGCTGGCAAAATCTTTGCCAATTGAAAGGGAAAAGTGTACAAGTTTACACCCAAGAATTTAGGAAAAGAGCTTTGATTCTAGGAATTTCATTAGACTCACTTGAGACTCTGTTGAAGTAGATAGGTGGTCTACACAGCTACATGAGGCACACTATCCTCATGTTTAATCCCACTAGTATAGATGAGGTATATGTTCAAGCTACACATCTAGAAGCTAGAGGGAAGAATGGGAACCCAGAAGTTGGAGGATCATCCAAGCCCATTGCAAGCAAGAATAAGGAGAAAAGAAAACAGAAATGGAAAGGTCAACATTGCATAGAAAAGCTAGTCTTCATGCACTCACTGTAAGAAGGATGGGCATGATGATTAGCACTGTTGGATTCTGCATCCGAAGTTGAGACCTAAGAAGTTCGAGGGCAAGAAGAAGAAGGTTGTTGCAGCTATTTAGAAAGATTTGGGGTCGGACTTAGGAGATCAAACAACCATTGCAGCCACAGGTATAAAAGGTAAAGATTCTAAAGCATCTACTAGTAATTCTGTACAATCTATTAATGATGAATAAAATGAGAGAAAAAGACATGAGCTTTTCCATATTCGAGTTATTTCCAAGAATCAAAAGATTGATACTTTGTTTGATAGTGTCTCACGAGTAAATTTAATTTGTGAAGCAATTGTGAAGAAGTTAGGATTACTGACTACACCTCATAATAAACCATACCCATTAGGTTGGTTAAGTGATAAAGCACAAATACAAGTTACTAGACAATGTAAACTTAAGTTTTCTTTTGGGTCAGCATTTGTAGATGAGGTTGAGTTAGATATAGTTCCTTTGGATATATGAGGAATTGTTTTAGGAAGTCCTTACTTTTATGATAGAAAAGTTATTTTCTATAGAGTTGAGAACAGGTATCTACTCGTTAAATATGGAATCGAATACTTTGTAAGAGCTCATAAGCTCAATAATAATTATACTCTCATAAACTCAGAGTAGATGAAATGAATTCTAAATTCATGCAAACAATTTTTACTGATGGTTGTAAAGGAAAAGAAACTTGATAAAACCAATGTATTTGAGGGCTGTGATGCTAAACAACAAGTTGATTTAGAAAAAGTTGTTTCAGAATATGATAGCTTGTTTCAAGAACCTAAAGGTCTACCACCCAAAAAGGAAATATTGCATGATATTATTTTGCAGCAAGATGCTCCATTACCTAACATTGGAATGTATAGGTTGTCCGCTTTAGAGAATGAAGAAAACAAGAAGCAGGTACAGGAGTTGCTCGAGAAGGGGTTCATCAGACCTAGCACATCACCATGTGGGTCTCTAATCATTTTGGTAAGAAAGAAAGATGGCTCGTGGAGAATGTGCATTGATTACCGAGCACTAAATAAGATAATAATAAAAAATTGTTATCCCCTTCCTCGCATAGATGATCTATAGATCAATTGAAAGAAGCTGTTTATTTTTCCAAGTTAGACTTGCATAGTGGATATCATCAGGTTAGAGTTACAGAACAAGATGCATGGAAGACTGCTTTCAAAACAAAGCGGGGATTGTATGAGTGGCTGGTTATGCCTTTTGGCTAAACTAATGCTCCTGCTACTTTCATGAGAATAATGAATCATGTACTCATACCTTTTCTTGATGATTTTGTTATTGTATATCTAGATGACATTCTTATATTTAGAAAGACATGGGAAGAACATTTAAAGCATGTTAAGTAGATGTTAGATGTTTTGAAAAGAGAAAAAATTTATGTTAAACTCTCAAAATGTGAATTTGGCAAAACATCTTTGAATTATTTGGGTCATATAGTAGGGGGTAGTGAATTGAAGATAGATCCCTCTAAAGTTGCAGTCATTGTAAACTGGCCTAAACCCAAATCTGCTATAGAAGTCAGAAGCTTCTTAGGAGCAGCACAATATTGGAGAAAGTTCATTCTAACTTTTCCTTAATTGCAAATCCCTTACATGCTTTAACAGGATTGAACAAGGTGTTTCAGTGGGGAGGAAAACAACAGAAAGCCTTCGACACCTTGAAAGAAAAGATTAGTACAACACAAGTACTCCCACTGCCTAATCTTCAAAGACCATTTGAGATCCAAACGGATGCTAGTGACTATGCCATGGGAGTAGTGTTGATACAACACAGTAAACCCATATGTTATCATTCTGAGACATTTAATTCTGCAGTAGTTAACTATCCCACATATGATAAAGAATTGTATGCATTAGTACAGTGTGAAAAAGTGGAAACATTACTTAATGGGCAAAGAGACAGTTATATATATTGATCATCAGCACTTCAATATCTACACTCCCAAACTAAGTTGCAGCAAAGACACTATAGATGGATGGGTTTTCTACAACAGTTTCATTTAGTCATCAAATATAAAAGGGCATACACAATAAAGTTGCGATATGTTATCGAGACCAATTATGAATGCATCCATTATACTTAAGCATAATTTAGTACTGCATGAGAGCTACATTGAACAATATGCTCAAGATATAGATTTTAAAGATGTATATGCAACTTTAAGTCAAGGCAAATGAGTAAAAGAATTGGATTATCATGTTAAGGACCAACTCTTGTATCATTGTGGGAAGCTATGCATTCCACAAACTGAAAGAGTAAAGATAATTCGAGAAGCACACACTTCTCTAATATCAGGTCACTTTAGGGTAAGTAAAATGGTTGCATAGCTGCAAAGATTTTGTTATTGGCTAAAAATGAATGAGACAGTTTCTAGATATGTAAGAGGGTGTACCATGTGTGCTAAAAGCAAGCCTAGCAATAGAAAACTAGGCTTGTACACTCCACTACTAGTTCCTTCTCATCCTTGGGAAAGTATTTCCATGGAATTTGCTGGAGGAATGCCTAAATCTAGGAAAGGTCATGACTATTTATATGTTGTTGTGGATAGGTTCAACAAAATGTGTATTTTGATATCTTGTAATAAACAGATTACAACTGAACAATCAGAAAATTTGTTCTTTCAGCATGTATGGGTTCATTTTGGATTACCCACTTCCATTGTATCTGATCGAGACACCCAATTTGTTGGGAAGTTTTGGTCGAGTCTGTGGGAACTGATGGACACCGAACTGAAGAAAAGCACATCCTTTCATCCACAGATAGATGGCTAGATAGAAATAGTCAATATGACAGTGATCCAGTTGCTCAGAGGCTATTGCAACAAGCATCCCGTACTTTGGGATGAACATTTGTGTTATGTGCGGCATGCTTACAACCGAGAAAAACATTCTTCTACACAGAGATCTCCTTTTGAGACCTATTTTGGTTTCACACCAAGGTCTCCCTTGGATTTTGTCTTTGGTAAAGACATAGCATTTGATGGACACAGTGATGTGGACAAGGCAACCAAGTTCATTAAAAAAATCCAAGAGATTCACTTTGCAGTATAGGAACAACTGGAAAGAGCCAAGCCAAATACAAGGCAAGGCATGACAAGCATCAGATGGAGCATAGTTTCCAAGTTGGTGATCAAGTCTGGCTGTATATCAGCAAAGACAGAATGCAAGGTGAAGGTAAAAAGCTAAAGCCAATAAGGTATGGACCTTTCAGGATACTTGAGAAAATTGGTGAGAATGCTTTTCGCCTTGATTTACCAGCTTACATGCACATCTACTCAGTCGTTAATGCAGACAACTTGAGACTATTTGAACCTTCATTAATTGTATATCCCAAAGAACAGAGTCAATTTCCTTCTATTGATGATTTTTACCTGAATATTTCAATGAATTGGAGGATGACACAGTTCTGGACAGGAAGGTGAGGATGACACGCAGCGGATATGTTGAGTACTTCAGGATTGGACTCAAGGGTTCAAAGCCAAGTAGTGCAAAATGGATAGAGATTGGACAAGTGGGACAACTATACCCTCACTTAGTCGATGCTTGAAAACCAACTTTTGGTGGTCCAAAAGCTTTTTCAGTGGGAAGGCCGTGATCTGAATTGGATCCTTAAACATTTCCATGGCTGTTTCAAATTATGTCAAGCTTCAAAATCTTATGAATGAAAAGCTTATCAGAGATGACCTCTGGACAATGGAAATTTGTGGCCAACACGGAACAACAAGGACCCTCGATCAAAGCGTGCCGACTATTGGCCCATGGAGACTGCGCATGGACACAAATTGGCAATCGGAAGCCCAAATCTGAAAGCAGAGGTAGTTTTTGATACACACTAATCGCATATTGCAGGAAAAACTCTCAGTGAAGAAAAGCCTTAAGCACTCGGTCATGAGGAAAACAGGAAACCGTGTGGAAACTGTCAGAAGGCGGGTCCAGTGCCCAAAACTGGCAAGATATTGTGTGCACTTTGAGCGGTTAGTAGTTTGGCTAAGTTCAGCACGATTCCAAACATCGAGTGACATGCGTCCAGTGGATGTGAGAGAAAACTGCTTACATCACATGAGTAACAGTTGAGTAACTTACTCGCGCAATATAGACGGAGATCGTAGGATCTGGAGGCTCTAGATCAACAGCGGAGAATCAACCCGATGGAAGATCGGATTTGATGGGGAAATAGACTGAGGTACCTGAGATTTGAGATCTGACATGACCGATGAGTTGGAAAAGGAATGGTTTCACAGGCAATCTTGGAGAAACATAAATAACGACCATTCAAAGAAAACTGACACTCAGTTCGTGAGGAAATTGGTGGCCACCTCTTTGTGAAGCGTTACACGGCAATGATGACGTAGAGCAGGGGAATTCCAACAGACAGAGGTAGGTGATCTAGAGAGCCAGGAAGCAGAAATGAATAGTCGGGGAGTAGATTGGCTTTAATCCATGAATAGACAAAGAGCAAGGGGAAAAGAAATAGAGAGAAAGAAGTGAATTGCAGAGAATAGAGAAGCTGAGCTGACCTGCAGAGCAAAGGCAACATTGAGCAGACAGAACAGAGAGAGTCTGAGAGTATGTGAACTCTAGAGAAAGCTTGAGAGGTTCAAGAAACTCTTCTGTGTAGACCTATCAGGTATTTAGTACCAAATTGGACTCATATCATTGAGACCAGTCGAGGTCGAGATTCAGTGAGGGGAGTCTGTGTACTCTAGAGACTTGGGGGATCCAAATACAATCCTATTGATCATTCTCTGTTAAGTGAGACACAAATTGATCTCCTTATTGTAAAAGATTTGCTTTAAGACACAATAGAAAAGGTCACCACTGAAGGTTGGACCAGGAGACATAGCCCAGGAGGATTGGTTGAACTTCGTATTAAATTTGTTGTGTTTTGTATTTTCATACTGTGTTTCTCTTACTGTTCCAAGTGCCTATGTATTTCACAATATTATTGATCCATTGCTTAAAATAAAATAGGCACACCCCAGCACATGGGTGTGTAATACCTTCATTAGTTAACTAAGATCATTCAAGAGTGATTTCAGATCATCTTTACAGAAAACCTAGAAATTTGACCCTACAGAAACACAACATGGCCACACTGCACTTTTTCTCGAAGGCATAAAATGATGAATGGAAAGTATTTATATATGTCTCTTGACCTGTAAATCTCATAAATCCACTTGGT
Source organism: Pinus tabuliformis (assembly GCA_031772625.1). Lineage (NCBI taxonomy): Eukaryota > Viridiplantae > Streptophyta > Pinopsida > Pinales > Pinaceae > Pinus > Pinus tabuliformis. The sequence continues at coordinate 82,631,294 of CM062809.1, forward strand.
CTCTCATGTCACTTCACATTTTGCAAGAAAAATCTAAAAAACTACCTAAAAAACATGTTTCTGCCACCTTTTTGGACCCCTCGTTGCGCTTCTGGAGTAGTCTTGGGAGATTGAATTTTTAGGTGTCTTAGAGAAGGTGTTTGCAGTCCTTTATGATTCTATTATGTATTGTACATCATAATATTTCCAACCATACCACTTTTAGCTCAAAAATACTCTGGGAAGGCCTCCAAACACCCTCTCAAATACCATGTTGTGCTTTTGCTAAGAGCACATTGCGCTTCTGCAATTTTTTGCTGCGCTTTTAGTGACCAACTTCAAACTTGGATTCTAAACAAATGGAAAATTATTTTTTAAACCTGGAGGAAGTTTGTTCTCTTAAGATGCCTAAAAACAAAAACCTCTCTCATTTTTTTAATATACTTTATCGTTTGGGATATATTCAATCATCGTAGAGCCTATGTTTTCCAGAAAATAAAACATTCTTTTTTTCATGTTTCAACCATGATTTTGTGCCACGGATTCCGAGAAAATTAAAATGCATTTCAAAAAATTGAGAGAGGTTATTTTCAAAAAAACCTTATATATAACAATCTCTTTCCATTTTGTAATGGTGCTATTGTCAAAGAGATATCAATTCATCTTTGACCCCTACTGTTCGATATGCTTCTGGGAGTACTTTTGGGAGAATGAAGTTTAAGATGGCTTGGAGGTGAATTTTTGTTGGTTTAAAGGTTCTAAGGTCTACTAGACATCTAGGTCTATCTACACCAATCCTCATATCAGCTTGAAGATGCATAAAAATGATCCAAAATGGCTTCACAACAAGTACATTGTGCTTCTGTGGAAGAGGCAAAATTTCAAGTTTTTTTAGTCAAAATCAATTTTTGATGATGTAATTTGACCTCCAAGGTGTTTTTATGATGTAATTGAATGTAATAGTGATGATTAATTTCAAATTGATGTATATTCATGCTCATTAATTATTTTAACGTCAAAGTGAATCAACTAATTCTAAACATGGAATTAGTTTCTAACTTCTCTAGTTTTAGGTTTAGATAGAGAGATTGATGTAATCAGTTCCTATGATGTTGGATTCAACCCTTGAGAGGGGTAATGTGGTTTTTGGTTTATATGTAGCCTAATCTAAGTCAAATGAAGGGTTTGATACTTGGTAGTCATAGTTTGGAGATAGTGTACACCATTTTATAGTGATATTAAAGACAATTGCAACTATAGTGTTGGGATTCGTGTGGTATGCTTATTGATAGTGTTTCTTCTTAGTTTTATCATCAATTTGAATGTTTATTATCCCTTGAAACCATATGTATGTTTTCATGTGATCATCTAATTAGTGTTTAAGCAAAATTCATAAGTTTTATGCTCTGTTTTGATGAGATCTTCATGTTTGTGTTCCATTTCTTCTGATGAATGAATTCATAATTGATATGCTTATTTTGTTACTTCACTTTTTCAACCTTACACCACCATGAAAACTCAAAAATGTCACTGCACATACCTACCTTTCCCTATTATATCTCTGTAGTTGATCTTTTGAAACCATGACCTAGTTTCCTAGACCTATTGACCCTGCTCTAGCAAATTCTAATATCAAACCCTACAGAGCTTTGAATATCTAGCCTAAGATCTATCTTCCTCTCCAGTCACACATTGGCTGTGAGATCATAGAGAGAGCCCTCTCTAATTTGGTCGGGCTAGTTTCCAGATCCAAATTTGGTTTGAGGTTACCTCCGTCGGTCTTATTTCTCAGCCTTAGGACACTAAGGAGTGCTAACATTATCAACCTTCTTTTTCATCCATATCCACCCTAATCTTCTTAATGGTGAAACCATCACAAGGGTGGAGGCCCCAAGTTAACCAATCTCCTACTTTACTACCTTCACCCCAAACTCAGCCACAAATCACTCATCCTACTCCACCCAAGCAACCTAAAATTCCCGCTCAACCAAATTTGAACCCAAACAACAAGCAAGTCCAATAAGTCTACATTGGAGAGACAACTTACCCTAGTTATGTTGTCGAAACCCATGAGATCAACCTTTGGTCTTTGAGAGTGCTTCTAGATAACCATACGCATTCTCCACCTGAATACTTTTAAAGAGAAGAGGAAGCAAGTGTTCTTGAATTCAATCCACCTCCATTTCCTGAGAGGTTGATCCACCCTAGCCAGCACACCCCAGAAGAGGTTGAAATTTTGGGAGAATTGAAGAATTTGTGTGTTAAAATACACCTTCTCCAGGCTATTAAATATGTTCCCATCTATAATAATATCATCAAGGAGAAATGCTTCAAACATCTTGGGAGAAGAAAAAGAGACATCCCCTCCATAAATGTTGTTCGACAATTATCTAATTTGATGATTGGGAGGGTGGTCTTCCCGAAATATCTAGACCCTGGAAGCCATGTCGTAGATGTGCATATTGATGACCTTATAGTCTTTAACACCCTGATTGATCTTGGGGCTGCAATCAATGTGATGAATAAGGAAACCATGCTAAAGCTAAACCTCAAAGGATCTTTAAGAAATACTAATATAGTGTTGCAACTTTCAGACATGTCCATAATAGCTCTTGAGTTTATGAAGATGTTATGGTCTTCATTGACTCTTGGGAGTATTCTACTAATTTCTTGGTTCTCCAACCTAAAACCAAGTTAAATGGATATCCTCTCATCTTGGGAAGGCCATGATTAGCCACTGCTGATGCTTACATTAGTTGTAGGGTTGGTAACATTACCATTAAGAATTGATATTTGTCTAAAAAATTGGTATTATATCATCCTGCTCAGCCTTCTATTGAGAATGATTTACCCTTGTGGCAAGAAGAGGAGGAAGAAGATGAATTGTATCATACCACCCTCCACCCAATATGAACTTTGGACATCATTACAAGAGGGGAGAAACCTAATGAAGATGATGTCATTGACCATATCCTTCAGAATCAACCTCCCACTCCCATAACCATTGATGAGTTGATGAAAGGACCTGAGAATAATCCTTGGGTTGACTTATGCCCTATCGAATCAAATCTATACCATGTCAAGACCGTAGAGTTTGGCCCATCTAGGACCTTAAAGTTAAACCCTTCTCTCTTGACCAAATAGGAAGAACAATTGTGCCAAGTGTTGAGACAACACCTATATGGTTTTGCTTGGGACTATAAGGAAATGAAAGGTGTGCATCCCTCGGTATGTACTCACCATATTTACAACAAGGAGGGATGCAAGCATATGTGCCAACCCTAGAGGAGGATGAACCCATCTCTTAAGGATATTGTGAAGGAAGAACTGCAAAACTACTGGATGGAGGGTTCATATACCCTATTTCATATAGTGAGTGGGTGTCACCTCTTGTGTTAGTTTCCAGGAAGAATGGCAAGTGGAGAATCTGTATGTATTATAGTGAGATCAACAAGGCCACGAAGAAGGACAATTTCCCTTTCCCTTCATTGACCAAGTCCTAGATGGCTTTGCAGGGAAGGAATTCTTCTCCTTCATGGATAGATTTAGTGCATACAATCAAATCTATATTAGCCATGAAGACCAAGACAAGACCACATTCACATGTCCTTGGGGTACCTTTGCTTATATATTCCTTCCATTTGTTTTGTGCAATGCCCCTTCTACTTTCTAGAGGGTAGTTTTGAGTATTTTGCTGAATTGGTTCTTGATTTTGTGGAAATCTACATGGCTGATTTCACTCCTTATGGATGTGACTTCCATGAAACTCTCTCCATTCTGTGAAAGGTTTTGAAAAAATGCATTGAAATGAATCTCTCTCTAAGCCCTGATAAATTTTAGTTCTTGATGAATTAGGGGACTGTCCTTGGCCATTCCATCTCGAAAGAGGGGATACAGGTAGACCCAAACAAAATTGGTATCATAAAAAGGGTCCCTACCTCTCAAAAGAAAAGGGATGTAAGGAGCTTCGTGGGACTAGTAGGTTATTATAGGAGATTCAACCAAGAATTTAGTAAAGTGGCTTCACCTTTGTTTGGTTTAATAAACAAGGATGAAAATTTCTATTGGACCAGCAGTTGTCAAGAGGCCCTTGAAGTGTTGAAATAAAAGTTGATTACTGCACCCATCCTAAGAGGTCTCAACTAGGCATTGACTTTCCATATCCAGACTGATGCATCAGATAAATTTATGGGGGGAGCCTTGGGACAAGTAGAGGATAATTTTCCTTATTCCATTTACTTCATTAGTAAGAATTTGTCTAAAGTTGAGTTGAATAACAATGTCACTGAAAAAGAGCTCTTAGTTGTAGTACATTATTTAAATAAATTTAGGCACTACATCATTGGGTACCAAACTTTTATTCATACTAATCATGTAGCCATTAAATATTTGTTGAAAAATACTAATGTTAATACTAGGATAGTTAGGTGGTTCTTATTGCTACAACAGTTTGATTTGAGTATCATTGACAAACTAGGAAAAGAAAATGTGGTTGTAGATTTTTTGTCCTGATTAACCTTGCATGCAGGTAATGAAGAGATGGTGGATGATCAACTTCTAGATGAACACCCATTTTCCATCTTAGTGCTTTCTCCCTGTTTTGCTGACATAACAAACTACTTTTTCTAGGAGGTTCCCTCCTAATCTATCACCCATGAAGAAAAGCAAGATTGTAAGGAAAAGCTCCCCTTTCAATTGGATTGGGTGAAATATTTTTAGATTGGAACCAAATCAAATCTTGAGGAGATTCGTAAGAGAGGAGGGAGTCTTTGACATCCTCTCAGCATGTCATGATGGTCCATGTGGATGTTATTTTGCTTCAAAAAGGACAAACTTTTAATTTTTACAAGCTAATTACTATGAACTCACCTTACATCAAGATGCAAGGAGATATACCACTAGATGTGATCAGTACCAAAGAATGGGAAAACTCACACCTAGGGATGAAATTCCCTTAGAAACTCAAGTGACCTTAGAGAAATTTGACAAGTAGGGTATGGATTTCATTGGGACAACTGATCCACCATCAGGGTAGAAAAAAAACATCATTGTGTGCACTGATTACTTAACTAAGTGGGCCGAGACAAAGACAGACAAAGAAACAATTGATGATAAAGTGGCATAATTTTTAAGAGAGAACATCCTCTATAAGTTTGGGTATCCAAGGGAGGTAGTCATTGATCAAGGATCACAATTCACATCCAATTTGATTGAGGATCGCATGAGGTAGCACCATATCAAACGCAAGACAACCACTGCCTATCATCCTCAAGAAAATGGTCAAGTAGAGGTCACAAACAGAGAACTGGAGAGTATTCTCACCAAATTTATTATCAATGGAAGAAAACATTGGGTAGAGAGGCTAGTAGAGGCCACTTGGGCCTACAATACTAGTTGGAAAACCATTAGTGGATTCACTCCGTATGATTTGGTTTATGGGAAGAAAGATCTGCTTTATATTGAATTTCAATATAACACCTTGAAAATGGCAGCTTAGTTGGACTTAGATGTCACCACAACATATCAAGAAAGGATGCTCCAACTAAATGGATTAGATGAGTTTAAGATGCAAACTCTCTTACACACTATAGTCAATCAGATGCAACGAATGTTCTAGCATGACAAGCATATAAAGGAAAAGCCTTTTCAATAAGGGGATCGAGCCATATTATATGATTCTAGGTTCAAATATTTTAAAGGGAAGATAATGACAAGATGGTTGGTCCCATACCTAGTGGAAAGGTGTCATGAAAATGGATCTGTCCAGATCAGAACCATTGATGAGGAAGGAATCCCCTTTCTTGTAAATGGTTATAGGTTGAAGTTATAGAAGACTTATATACAAGGAGGAATTTATTAGTTGATTCAACAAGGAATTGAATGTTATTGGGAGTTTCATAGCTTCTAGTCCACAACGCTCTTAGAAAAAAAAGAGAGGCCTGGATGAAAACCTCTATGAGGAAGCCCAAGAGCTAAAAAAAGGAAAAAATAATTAAGATCCCTAGGTGAATACTTTCCTTGAGGCACCTAGGGCAGGCATGCAGGTTGAAATCCTCCTCTGAGGTAGCATTGCATCTTAAGAAAGTAAATAGAGAAAAGAAAAAAAGGTAGAAGCTTATATCCTATTTTCTAACCTTTGTTTTGTTTTGCAAAGTTGTACATAGTGGCAAATTTCATGGTTATAGGCCAAGACCTATAGGTTTCCATTCAATCCTCTATCAATACACTCCATACCCATCCTCTCCATTCACATTTCTATCTCTCTCCACCATCCCATCATCATGAAATATGAAATTCACCTCCTCTCTATGATGCTACAAGAAGGACCTGTGTTACTATAGGAAGGTCATGTAATACTACAGGAGGAACCTGTGGAGCTACAGGAGAGAGATATGAGGAGGAAAATGATCCAAAATACCATCCTAACTCTAAGAAATGGTAAAGAGGGTCCTCTTATGAAATTTCCATCACCCATCCATCATCCATCCACTCATTTCACCAAAATTTTTCTCAAACTTCTCCACTCTCTCCTACCTTTAAAAAAAAACACATAAGCTATCATTTTCTATCTCTACAATGCCTACAATACTCCTCCCATATCCTCATCACTCATCATCATCTCCCTCATGCCAACTAAATACTTAAAGGGGAGAACAAGAGACTACTACAGGAAGAAACACCTCCTGTAGTAGCCTGTAAAACCACACAATAAACACTGATATTATGTTTTTTTCCACCACCAGAAGGGATGATGAAGCTCAGTTTGTAGCCATGAAGAGACACCTCATTCTCAAGGAGGCTTTCCAATAACATCAACAACTTGGATATTAGAAGAAGCACCTACAAACACTCAACAACAACAACAATCAAGGCAACCTCAAAAATGAAAACATGAATAGGAAATAAGTCAAGGAGGTCAACTCCCTTGTTCATAATGATGTATGGTCTAGCTTCAGCATGAAAGCCTCTGTAGCAGATTGATCCACAGGTAGGCTCAAGTATGGAAACCCTACCCTCCTCCCTTTGCATAAAAATGACAAAAATGTATTTTAAGCGAGAAAAGTTGTTTTAATAGGCTAGAGGTGGCTAGTGAACTTGGTCACCCTCAACTAGTCAAATCAAGTGCTAGTAAATTCAACCATGCAACGTGTAAAGGTCAACTCGAAACAAATTGTTGTCCTCGAAGAGTGGGGTGATAATCACGAGGATGGAGAGATGATCATAGTTAGTGGGAAAAATGGTCCAAAAGAAGAAACTCGTGTTAATGCCAAGTCACCACAACACTCCAAGATTTTAACTAAAAAAGGATATTATGTGTTGGATCAACTCCATTTACACCATCACTCATTCCAAAAACTAGTGGAGGAAGGAAGAGATAGTGCATTGAGAAACTAGAGTTCCACCGAGGATTTTTGAACCTGTTATCATTCAGATTTTCACTAAAGTTGTAAGAAGAGGGAAAAGGGTTCGAGGTAACCACAAACCAACTTTTAGGTATTGAATCTAGCCAATCTGTACCCAGAGAGGGCTCTCTCTTTAAGATTTAGCTTGGTTTTATAATATTAGGCTAGTTATGAAAGGTTGGGGGTTTTGATTGTGTTTGGTGGTGTGTCTCAAGAATAGATGGATAGAACAGAGTAGATCAGGGCATTGGGCTATGGAGTCAACTGCAGATGGCTAAACTAGATTTGGATGATTCAGTAAAGGAGGGCTTCATAGGGCAAGATAGCTAAACAAGGAACAAATGGTAACTTGAAAGAATGGAATGGCTTTGAAAGGGATGAAGGGCAATTAAGAATCCTTCAACAAGTTTCAAAAGGAAAGAAAATAAATGATCACTAATAAAAAGAATTTAAGGATTTCTTACTAAATGATCAAATTGATTAAACTAAGAAGCAAAGAGCAGTTAAGAATTCATTCCCTATGATAGTTTAGAGGAAAAAATTTAGAATAAAAACGATTTTGAAGACAGATCGTAATTAAGAACTTTCTGAAATATATTTTTCACTTTAATATTCAGACATGAACACAAATGAAATATTAAACCAGAAAATGATAACACGTGATATATAGAATACTTATTTGTCCAATGTTTGACACATGAATACTGTAAAAAGTCCCTTGCTTTATTTCTTCATCCAGCTAGCCATACAAAGTTGTTCAATAGCTTTTCTTTTCCAAAATATCGAGTCTATAGAAATGTCAAAGAATCCACCCTCAATACTCCGAATGAGGCAGTATTTATACAAGAATTTACAACAAAATATCTCCTAACAAAGAGAGATATAATCTAGGAAGCCTAACTATATGTTACATAAAAGTAGAGACAGATGGTCTCGAATATAGAAGATAAAAGTGAGCTGCTGCCTTGTTGTCCCTATTTTTGTGAATGAACTAGAGGTAGGCCCTACGATTGAGCATCTTGCTATCAAGCTTGTAATTCTGTGATAGCTACCTGCTTTTGAATTTCAACTGATACTATTTAACCTATTCTGATACACTTTACCTGCTTTATCCTCATTCACCTTCTTTTCCAAAATTGACTATGGTAAATACTGAAAATTTTACTTTTTACCAAGGAAAATTACAAAATTTCTATCATATTCGTCCACCAATATTCCTTTGGTATTCTGGTCCTTTGAAGTTTCCTGAAGATTTCATCAGCCTCAGTGTATTTGACAAAATTAGGCTGAACTGGAAACAGATGTTTTATTTCATGCTCAACATAGAACAGGTTCTCTAGACTATCATAGAGAACTCTGCCTATAGGTAGTGCCTTTGGTGCAGATGCACCAGCTGATGAACTAGCTTGATTGTTTGCATACTGAGCCAATTTGTCCACATAGTCTTCATGCCTCATTAATTTATCATTAATTACTAAAGGACTGGGAAGTCCTTTGCTCTGCAAGATACCAAACTTCTCCATAAAATCATTAATTTCTTCTTGCATGTTCTGGCATTTCCTTTCTAGGTTCTGCATTAGACCTCTTTTAGTCAATACCTTTTTGATTTCTAGGATAGTTGCTGTTCTGTCTTCAATATTCAGCTCTTCTAGTTGGTACCTATTTTTGCTGTTCAAAAAATTTATTAGCCTGATGGCTTCCTCAGGCTTCCTTCCTAATTCTTCTTTAGTTCTTTGGATTTCTTCAAGAGCTACTTTTACCAAGTCAATCTGTTCAAAAATTATTTGTATGGATGGCCAAGCATCATTTATTGACTGAGTGATGTTGGTCCAAAGAATTTTCCTAATGTCTGTTAAGGGATTTTCAAAGGTGAGGTCCTTCTCTAGTGCTTTCACTTGCTGTGCTAAGCCTTTATTCTTCCTCATTTCTTCAGCAAAATTGATTTTCGTAACATCATATTTCTGCTCTAAAGTGACAAATTTTTCCTTTACCTTCTGGAGTTCAAAAACTTGTAGTTTCATTTCCTCCATTGATTTGATTAACTCTTCTGTACTTAGACCTGAAGTTCCTGCCTGTGCTATTCCTGTGCCTTTTTCTGTATTTGTTTCTGATGTGACGAAGGGGACATTAGGTTCCAGAGCTATTCCAAGTGTTGAAGGGACTACTGTGGAGACCACTGGTATCACATTTTGAGGCTGAGAGGTCGACTCTCCCTACCTGCTTTTCAATGATTTTTCCAATTCCTGTTCAGTTTCCTTTAACTGTTCATTTAGCTTAAGGACTAAGTCCATAAGCTCTTCTTCAGACTTCTTCTGAACAACTTCTGTAGTTTGAGGATGTCTTGATGGTGGCAATTTTAACTGCTTTCTCAAGGCAGCTATGTCTTCATCTTTCTTCTTTATTAAGGCCTCTGCTGCCTTTACATCCTTTGGGTTATGACCTAGTCTAATAACCAATTCTTCCAAAGATTTAATTCTATTATCTTTGGCCTGTGAGGAGGATCCTTCCATTTGTAATTAAGAAGTTGTATTATTCAAGAATTTTCTAATCTTTGAGCCATCATAGCTTTACCAGTTAATGTTGAATATACCATTTCCCTTATCTATTTGTGCAGTTCAATCTGATCTAAGGGGTGAATGTCCTTGTCCATGACCTCAAAATCAGTTTTGAGGTAGTCTGCTATTGACTGAGGTTGTTGTACTTTGGGCTTCAAGAAGCTCATTTGCATCTTGCCTTCTTTGATGTCATAGGATGGCATCAACCTAGTTTGATTTGTGGGGGCCATTTTCAAATACTGATCATAGACTTGAGCCCTTAATGGTTCATTTTTAGCCTTTATTTCTTTGAATTTCTTTTTAATATCTAGGTTCTCATTTACCGGAGGCCTGAAGGATGAAACTTTAGCACTTTGTTGCCTTTCCAGTTCCTGTCTCTATGAGCTAGAAGGTGTCCCACCTACTGGGAAAGTATGTTGGCTGTTTGCACCTTATTTTCTTTGACTTTCTATAGTTTCTTCAAAAAATTCCTCTTCTGAATAAGGATTTAGCCTGTGCCTCTTAGCACCAGGCTTTTCTAATGAACCACTGGCAGGGGTAGCTACTTCCCTGTCTCTCCTTTTGTTCCTTTCCTCATTCAAAGGAGTCTATAAAATTAGGGGCTCTCCAATGTTGACTTCAGTTGGGTGAGCCTATGTTTGGGCCTGCTTCTAATAAGTTTTAGGCTGCTTTGACATGGTTGATTGTTTTGTTTCCTGAGTGTTGGTCTCATTTTCTTTTCCTTGTGATGTCTTTGCAAGTGGTGAACTGGTCTCTTGTGAGTGCTTTTGAGAGGTGTCAGCTGTTGAAGCACTAATTCCTGATGTTGACTTTTGAGAAGTCTCAAAATGTGCGTGTCCAAAAGAATATAGGTCAAGTGTTTTTTCAAGATCTTTCATTACATTTTCTATGTTGACCTGCTCACTATCTGTTTCTACTAGGGTTCCTTCCCTCCATTCATCCATATTAGAAAATTGCTCAATCTTTGGAATTCTGTGATGCAAGTATGGTGATAGTCTATTTTTCATCCTTCTATCATAGATAAAACTATGAGGGTCATATGGAGTCCAACTAAAACTTTTGTTTAATTTCAGATCGTCTTTTAGAATTTGTTCTATTGCTTTCCATGCTTCCCTAATATTGTAGACAAATGGGCCTAAGTGATCCTTGATTCTGAGTTGTGATTTCTTCTTGGCCTTACTAAAATGTGTCAAATTTGAGTGTATCATTTGTCTATAATATTCCAATGCAAACAGTCTCATTGGAACTTATTCAGGTAGCTTGAATGGGGAAAGCTCACACCCATATACCCCGATTTCTGTGTGATTTTGGTATAAATACCAATCACCCACTTTGTACAATTTGGAGAGTTGAAGGATCCTTTTGATGCCATCATTAACCCTGGGAGGGGAATTCCCTGTCAGCAAGGTGGTCATTGAGTGGACTAATTGATCAATGAACTCATTATAGGAATAAGGGCAAGAAAAAGATCTATGGAAGATGGAAGTCCAAAATATGACAAACCTTGGATTACCCTTAGTATCAAGCTTCTTGACAGAAAATGGGAATTTTTTTGATTGGTGGTAGAGGATGAGGTGATATATGAACGTGGAGTACTTAAAAACCTTCTCATTCTCCAGTCTCATGAACTGGTCATGAATTTTCTCAACAATATAAGAGGCATAATCATATTTGACAGCAGGAGGTTGTCCTAGGGTAAAGATAGACATCATCACTAGGGTCAATTCATCTACATATTCACTAGTGTTGAATCCCATGACTGCTGATATCATATCAACTATGATTTTGCCTGTATCTGTGAAGGAAATTGACATATAAGGAGGGGGATCTTTAGTTTGATACTTTTGTAATATGAAAGTCTAACAAAGGCGATTGAGCTCAACTTGGGATAATTGAGTTGATTTCTCAAGCAAATTTCCAATGGAAATGGGGGTGAGGGCCTGATTAGGATGAAATTGCAACATTTCATTGATTGATTCAGTAGTTATTGTGAATAGGACTGTTTGGTTGGGAGACATGACTGCTCTGTGGATGGGATCATAATTTGCATGGCACTGATGGATTATGTCAGGGAAAACATGCACACACGGGAGAAAATATATTGGGAGATTGGATTCCCATAGTCCCATGGCATCGTAGCCATTCAAATGGTTATCTCGGCATTGACAAAAGACTTTGAGGTGGTCTTTATCAGTGGTTAGGTCTTTTATTTGAAAATCTTTGTCTGCCAGAGGTAGATAGTCTAAATCACGATGAGGGGTGGTAATGGGAGCAATGTTTAGGGCTACTGGGGTTTCCATTCTGGTTCTTGTGGATTCAGAAAGGAAACTGAGGTTTTCTTTGTAAAATTGGTGAAACCAAGGGCCTGGGGAACTGGAATTATAGAAGTAGTAACAGAATTATGGTGAATTTTGGCTTTTTTAATCAATTTGTAGTGGAAAACAAGTATTTGCAGGGTTTTCTTGTCGTGAAATTTATAAATACCTGTTATTTGGGGCAAGTGACGGAATGTAGGTACTAGGTGTGACTGGATGGCTCTGGGTGATGTCAGCTACAGAGGTTGAAGCTGGTTGGCGGTTGGAAGTACAAGCTAGTTAACTTCGTCATTTAAGTTTGCATGGATGTATAGGTTCGCAAAATAAAAGACAAAAATGATTTATTTTGTTTTATATACAAAGTCAATAATTGGCGGGTTTCAGGATTGGACAAGTGACGTTAGTGGGAAAACAACATGATGTTTTGTCATTTAGTGGGAGGCATAAGTAATTTATATCGCCTTGCTTATGGAGGGGAGGTAGTATATGGGCTTGAGCCAACGATTCCATAGAATGATTGACGCGTGGTGGAGGCACTGTACATAAAACCACTTTGTGATCGTGCGCTAACATGTGGTTGCAAAGGGTCGTGCGATATGCACGATAGCCATTGGATCTGGGCAGTGTGATCGGAGGCTATCGAAGATGAAAGGTGATGGGAGTTTAATAAAGGCGGGCCCAATGTAATTAAAGAATTTTTAATTATATCAAGAGCAAAGTGATTGGTCGGGGAGGTTATTAATTAACCGTGAGGGTTAATTAATCCCTTCTTAATGTGGCGGGGGTCGGGGCTATTAATTAGTTACTGATTAACTAATTAATCCCTATTTAAACCATATTATGGTTATAACTAACCAAAGGGGTGAGATATATAATATTTCGTGGTTTTCATCTGGTTATAGTAATATGAGAATGGGTAGATTTTATATAAGGGGTTTATATATTAATAAGTTAATGGTTAATATGACTTTGAAATGGAAAAGTGCTTAGTATAAAACATTTGCTGCGTGTATTTAAACTTAGGCTAAGTGAAAAATGAGGGTTTTAATGGAAAATAATTTTAATTTCCCTAAGTAAAATAGGATTTTCCTTAAGGAAAAATTTATGAAGGGAATGAATGATTTATGGTGGGATGAGATGATTAATGAATGAGCTTAAGTACTTAGGCATTATAAATTATTGGGCCGAGGGTCCGGTCCCTCCAAAAGTTAGAGAAATGCTTTGAGCCCCTCTAATTTGATAAATACTTTGGTACTTAGGGGAAATTAGTGAAACTTTAGGGGAAACGAGTAGGGAAGTTAATTATTTGACTTTGATTTGCTTGAGATGCCTTCAATGTAATACATGCCTTTGCCTTGTGATGAATGTAAAAGATTAATGCATTTCAACTTATCATTCACCACATATCATTTTGTAACCATCATCTACTTACCCTACCTACTTTAACCTAGCATTTTCACTTCTTTATTTGGTTGCACTTAGACTGGAAAACCCTTATCAAACTTTCTTTTATTTTACATGGTAATGCTTATCTAAGTCTACACTTATTACATCCAAGGGCTTAGATTAAAATGTTGAGCTCCTTTTATTCACTCTACCTATCTACTTACTTGCCAAGATTAAACTGTTTGGTCAGATCTTTATTCTTATATCTAAAACATGAAATTGAAATATGAACTAGCCAAGCTTAAACTATTTTACTATTCATGAATTGTGGCATAGATGACAAGTTGCACACAACTATTTATTATACAAAGTGAAAAAGGAGTGGCATTTAGACTTGCACACTTTCCTTGGTCTTTCCTTTTGTTGGGGTTCATTTTCTTCCATTTTTTGACCATCTTTTTATTCTTTTCACCCTTTGATTTTTCTTTTAAGGTATACCCTCTTTACATTTTTTAATTTTTTTTAAATTTTTTATAAATATGGAAAACCTTTTGCAACAAGTAAAGGTGTGAACATATTACATAGCTCATCAAGTCAATCATGATATATGACACTTATTGGTATAGGGGCATAACAATGGCTCCACTTGGGGATGGCTTTTCCTGGTGGAAATTCAAGAACAATAGATCATGGGCCTTCTGAATGACTATGACTGTGCTCTGCAATCTTCTTATGCTTGTTGTTTTATTGTATGTATGACAGTGATACCTCTGAAGCTTAGGGCCTTCTCTTCGGGCTTCAACTCCAACAAGTTACTGTCCAATCAAAACTGTGACATTACAAAGGATATAGTATGTACATGTTAAGAATCTTATATCAATAGTAAGTAGGATCAAAGTAATTCTTTAACATCCGACCATTGACTGGTCCTTCTTCAACTTCTGTACCATCTAAGTTTTTGAGAAAATATTCATTGTTTCCTTGGAAACCATAGATGATGTATGGTCCCTTCCATAGGAAGTCAAACTTCCCATGTTTCCCCTTATCCTCTCTTCTGGAATCCCATCTTAACACTTTATCTCCAAGGTAGAAATATTTTTCCTTGGTCCTTTCATCAAATATCTTCTTCAGTTTCTCCTGCAACACTTGGGATCTTTGGTACACCTCCTCTCTGGTATGCTATAGATTAATGGTCTGGTTAATCCTTCTTTGAATATCATTAGGTTCCACTTGAGCTTCTTGTAGGATTTTCATAATAGGAACTCCTAATGATGAGGGAAAAATAGCCTCCATGCCATATACTAACTCATAAGGGTTGGTTCCAATGGATTTTTTGGTTGTAAGTCTATCTACCCATAATGCATTTGTCAGTTTATTATGCCAAGTCTTCTTATTTTCTTCCAACAATTTTTTGATGATATTAATCAGACTCTTTTTGGAAGATTCAGCCAGTCCATTCCCTTGAGGGTAATAGGCTGTGGAATGGCCCACTGTGATATGATATTTATTATAGAAACTGATCATCTTCTTTGACTTGAAAGCTGCAACATTATCAGTAATGATCTTAGTAGGGCAACCAAACCTGGACAATATATTTGTCTCTATGAAACCTATGATCACTGTGTCATTGGCTTGTCTAGAGGGGATGGCCTCTATCCATTTGGTGAAATAGTCAGTGGAAGTGAGTATCCATTTGTTTTGGCCTAAAGAGGGTGGCTAGATTTATCCAATGAAGTCAAGACCCCATTGTTGGAAAGGTCTCTCGGTGGAAATGGGTTTCAGGGGTAAGGGTAACAACTTTCTCTTGCCCTCAAAGATTTGACATTTATGGCAAGAAGTTGCAAATTTCTTCACATCTGCAAACAAGGTCAGTCAGTAGAATCTAGCCCTTAGGATCTTATCTGCAATTGACTTCCAATAGAGGTGTCCACCACAGTCTCCTACATGAAATTCTTGCAGAGCCTTGTCAGCTTCATCTTTTAATAAACATTTCAATAAAATTCCTTCATGATTTTTCCAAAAAAAAGTATTATCTAAGATAAAAAAATTTGAAGCTTTCATTTTTAAAAACCTATTTTTTGTTCTGGATAACCCTAGAGGAGCTTGCAGGTTTTGTAAAACATAAATTACATCAGCATACCAAGGTGAATTTGAAAAGGCCTGGTCGATTTGTGGAGTCGCCATCTCCTGTTCGTCATCCAGTTCATTTATATCCAGGGCTTGACAATTAGTTTCTGCCATAAGTTTGGCCAATCCATGTCCTTTTATCAATTTTGTAGGTTTTATCTCTATATCATACTCTAAGATGGTAGCAATCCATTTACCTCTTTTGCCCTCAGTTCCATCCTGACTCAAGATGTCTTTGACAACTGCATTAAGTACATAAGCTATCACATGAGGGTATAATATATAGACTCTGAAGTCTTTAATGGATTTTACCAGTGAAAAAGCTTGTGTCTCCATTATTTTGTATTTTAGTGATGCATCTCTAAGTGCTTTACTAAAAAAGGCTATGGGTTTTTCACATCCCTAATCATCCTTTTGTAATAAAATAGTTGCTATGGTGTGTTCTGATGCAAAAGAAAAAATGATGAAGTCTCTATCAAATTGAGGACTGGTGAGGACCGGTGTTCTGGTTAAGGCCATTTTAATTTCTTCAAATGATTGCTTGGCCTCTACTATCCATTTTATACTTGAATCCTTTTTAAGCATGTTATTTAGTAATCTAATAAGTTCTGCTAAGTTAGAAATGAATCTTCTCAAAAAATTATCTTCCCTAGGAAAGCTTGAAGTTCTTTGATACTTCTTGGATGAGGTATCTGTAGAATAGCTTCTATTCTAGCAGGGTCAATTCGAATGCCATCTTTGGAAATGATGTGACCCAAAAGTTTACCTTCCTCAAGACCAAACAAGGACTTCTTTGGATTCAAAGAAATACCATATTTTCTGCATTTTAGAAATACTTGTCTAAGATGGTCCAAGTGCTGCTAATTTGATTTAGAAAAAACAATTAGATCATCTAGATATATAACAAGAAAATCATGGATTTCTTTGGAAAATGCAATGTCCCTTGCCCTTTGGAAAGTTTCTTCTACATTTTTAAGTCCAAATGGCATTTTGATATACATAAAAGTGCCCCATGGTGTTATAAAAATAGATTTTTATTGGTCATCAGGATGAACCAGGATGTGATTATATCCTGAAAACCCATCTAAAAGTGAAATTATGGAAGACCCCACTACCCTTTGTAAAATATGATCCATCTTGGGTAAAGGGTAGCTATCTTTTAAAGAAACCTTATTCACATTCCTCAGATCAACACATAACCTTATTTCCCCAGTTTTCTTCCTAGTAGGTACTAATTTAGACACCCACTATGAAAATATGATAGGGGCAATAATCCCTGCTTCATACATACATTTAATTTATTTTTCAATCAATGGTAATAATACAGGGTTGATTCTTCTGAGTTTTTGTTTGAAGGGCTTTTGATTTTCTTTCAGAGGTATGGTATGTTGAATAATAGAGGTGTCATATGATTTCAAATCTTCATAACTCTAGGAAAAGACATCCTAGAATTCTCTCATTAATTCAACATATTTTAATTTCTGATCAGGAGGTAAGGACTTTGATAGTTTTATCAATTTTGGGTTTCCCTCTATTCCTAAATTGTATTCTTCAATATCTGCTTTTAGTGGTTCCATTTTAGGTTTCTTGGGAATGTCATTAGAATCAAAGAGGTCTTCCATAGGGGTTAATCCTTTAGGCAGATGATTGTATTTTAAGTCAATAGCCTCTGTTTCTTCTTCAATTATATCATCAAGGTCCATTTGTTTAAGGTCTTGCATTTCTTCTTGTGTGAATTTTGTGGGATGAAGCATATTTACTGAACTTTCTTCCAAAATGTTTGTTTCTACCTCATCTATTTGATTCGAATTAGCTACTATATCGACATCTATGTAACTGTTAGAAAACTCTTCATCTAAAGTCAAAAAGTTATTAATCTGCTCATCACTATCAAACACCTACCAGTTCTTTAGATTATCAGGTATGGCTGGTCTATGTCTAATCTCAACAGTAAATTGATGATTAGGTTCGAAAGGTAATTTGCAAGTGCTGGCAAACATTTCCAGGCTGTGGGCTTGCAAGTTATGTTTTCTAGGGATTGTGGCAAGCTAAGTTTCCAGAAAAGTATTAAGAATTTCTATCACTATTCCTCTATAATATCCTAATCTAGGATCCCTAGTTAAATATTTCCCTTTGATCTGTTTCATGATTAATTCAGAATCTCCTATGAAAAATACTCTAATTGCCCCTAATCTTTTAACAAGTCTTAGACCTAGCAAGGGAGCCTCATACTCTACCATATTGTTGGTGCATTTAAAATTTAATCTATAAGCCTAGCCTTCAGCATGATTATTTTCTAAGTTGTACACCCAAACTCCTGCTCCTACCCCTAATTTATTGACTGAGCCATCAAATTCTAAATTCCAAAGAATTTCATGCTCATAATTGGTGTCTGGGGTGGTAGGAATTTGTTTAACAGTGGGATCTAGTTTTTCATTTTCATCTGGTTTTTCTTGGATATCTAATATTTCTCGGAGTTGAACATTTGATTTTTCTTTTTTAATTTCTTTTAGTTCTACTACTAAAACTTCTACAGCATTGGAAGGATTGGTTTCTGCATTGTAAAGAATGAATGAGTCCATATCAGAGTGTACTGAGTAGATGGGGAAATTTTGTGGTTTTTCCTAATTGCTTACTATGTATTTCATCAAAGTTTCTCTGTATAGCTTCTTAGGTTCGCTGAAAACCGAGATAGTAGCATAGGACATGTCCAATTGAAGAGATTCCTGAAGCTTAGCACCCCAAGATTTATACAATATCATACCATATTTTGGTGGTATATCTGCTACCACTATATCCATTAAGATTGTTTTTGCAGGGTATTGAACTAATGAGACGCACAAGTCTTTTTTCAATCCTAAACATATCACCTGACTAGAATCAAAGAAAAGAGATCTTTGTATGGGCTAGTGATGTCTAGGTCTAGTTTTTCCATTACAGACTTGGGCATAAGGTTATGAGATGCCCTAGAATCAAACATGGCATTATGAAGGATTTTATCATGTATATTTAGGCTCACATAGAAGGGAGGGATTCCTCCTTCTAATGGTTTTCCATTCACTTCTGGGCCAAAGATTAGTTTAGGCTGGTCATCAAAAACATTAAATGAATCTTCAGTTCCAGTTATTTTTAGTGATCTGTTGATTTGACTTTGGTAGGCATCATGTTTAGCTAATTCAGACAACGGAACAACAATTTTTAGCTTACCTACCTCAGTTTCTAGATTAAAGGGTTTTTCAATTTGGACCTTTGGGTTTCTAACAGT
The DNA here is from genome assembly GCA_031772625.1 of Pinus tabuliformis. Classification (NCBI taxonomy): domain Eukaryota; kingdom Viridiplantae; phylum Streptophyta; class Pinopsida; order Pinales; family Pinaceae; genus Pinus; species Pinus tabuliformis. The sequence goes on from CM062809.1 coordinate 82,650,324, forward strand.
AGTATTCTCTCTATTTTCTGGGTTTTCTGTGTTTTTCTCCTTCTCAAGAGTGGAGTTAAAATTAGCAATTTCTCCTGAATCAACTTCTGGTGGTTCTTCCACATTTCCCTTGGAAGGAAGAGCAGTGGAGGGCTATTTATTGTTTGGTTGATTATCAGAGACATCTTTAATTATTGGATTAGAAGGATTAGGGTCTAATCTAGAAAGAATATGTACAGGTGTAGTGACTGTCTTACCTTTTATAGGCTGTTTTGGAGCCTTTTGCTTGTTTGCTTCAGGAACATCAATTCTCCTACTCCTTAGGTTGTATTGCTTATGCACCTCATAGATGGCTATGTCATATCCTTCCCTAAAGTCGAATGATTCACCTGACTGAGTTTGAAACTGTTTAAGGATGTGGGCTTCTTGATCCTCTTGGGTCAAGAAAACTTATTTTTCATTACTGAGTCCCATCAGATTTATTTGAGTGTCCTCTTCAGGTTCTTCAGAGTTTGAGCCTTCTACATAATTCTCTTGGAAAGGGGGTCTAATGTTTTGGTCTGGACCAGTCTTTCCAGTGTTCTGGTTTTGATTTTTTCTGAAATTGGGATTTCTCCCTATGTTGGTTGGTTGACCATCCCAGGGAGCTTTCCTTTCAATTGTTTCCACTCTATCCCCTAGCCTATCCATCCCTTTAATTATGGCATCTAGTTTCTGTTCAAAGGGTGAGGATTCTTCTTTCAATGGTATTCTCCTTTCACTCCTAACCTTGGCTCTTTTAGACATCAAGTTGGCTTCAACATTGACAACTATGCTTTGCATATCTTCCAAAGTGTGAGGAGCTCATTCTCTTAACCAGAAGGCCATGTCAGAATCAAATCCATAACGGAATTTGATTAGGGCTAAATCAGGTGGAGGTCTAAGGTTTTGAGGAATGGCATTATAGATATTGTTGAATCTAGTGTAGTAATCCTGCAAATTTTCTTGTGTTCCTCTCTTTGGGTTTTCATACTCAGATAGAAGCTGAACGGGATCTTTCTTTTTCTCCCATTGGTTCAAGAATTGTCTATAGAGAGTTTCTAGGCTGTCAATATTGTTTGCTATTAAAGCTTTGAACCAAGTTCTGACTTCCCCAGTTAAACTCTGAACAAATATTCTCATTCACACATCATCAACATCTATTTCATAAATTTCAAAATAGTCAGTCATCTTCTTGGTGTGTTGTTGGGATGTATAGGTACCATAAAATTGAGCGATTTTACTTTGGTAATCCCGGGGCATTGCACCTAGGTTTGCTGGTAGTACCAGGGGGGGATATCTATTTGCCATTGCTGTAGGTAATGATGAAACAATAGCTGGGGTTGGAATAACAATGGGTGTTTGAGTTGTGGATGGAGGGGTGGAAGGGGTGGTCTGATGTGGATTGGTTTGAGGTTGAGATGTATGAGGAAATGGTGATGAGATTGCAGAGGCAGTAGTGATTACAGAGGGATTGGGTGTTCCTTTAGTGGTAAGATTAGATTGTAGTGAGTTCTGCAAATGTCTATCAATTGACAAATTGATAGCTTCAAGTTGTAAGTCTTCAATGAACATTGGGTCTGGGACTAAGTCAATTAATTTAGAATTGGATGAAGTCCTAAATAATGAGGTCTCAAAGTATTCATCAAAGGGTTGGTCTTCAAGATAAATCCACCTAACAGGACAAGATCTTAATCTTTAGGTGGACCGAGAAATGGTAGAAATTTCTTGATTTTCTTGTATCCTAAGAATTCTGGGGATTAGATTGGGGTTCTCAAACAATTGTGGTGGATTGGGATTAGGATTAACTCTAGTGGAATGAGTCCTTTTCTGAAGCTAGGTTTTTAGGTTTTTCTTTGATATCAACAAACAAATTCGATGATTTCTTTAAGAGGATTTAGATTTATGGTTTAAACTTTCTTAAATATTTATTTGACTAAGGGATTGGTTTCCCCAGTGGAGTCACCGCTATGTTATCACTCAGATTTTCCCTGAAGTTGTAAGAAGTGGGAAAGGGGTCCGAGGTAACCACAAACCAACTTTTAGGTACAGAATCTAGCCAATCTATATCCAAAGAGGGCTCTCTCTTTAAGATATAGCTTGGTTTTATAAGATATTAGGCTAGTTATGAAAGGTTGGGGGTTTTGATTGTGTTTGGTGGTGTATCTCAAGAACAGATGGATAGAACAGAGTAGATCAGGCCATTGGGCTATGGAGTCAACTACAGATGGCTAAACTGGATTTGGATGATTCAGCAAAGGAGGGCTTCACAGGGCAAGATAGTTAAACAAGGAACAAATGGTAACTTGAAAGAATGGAATGGCTTTGAAAGGGATGAAGGGCAGTTAAGAATCCTTCAACAAGTTTCAAAAGGAAAGAAAATGAATGATCACTAATAAAAAGCAATTAAGGATTTCTTACTAAATGATCAAAATGATTAAACTAAGAAGCAAAGAGCAGTTAAGAATTCCTTGCCTATGATAGTTTAGAGGAAAACATTTAGAATAAAAACGATTTTGAAGACAGATTGCAATTAAGCACTTTCTGAAATATACTTTTTCGTTTTAATATTCAGACATGAACACAAATGAAATATTAAACCAGAAAACGATAACACATGAGATATAGAATACTTATTTGTCCAATGTTTGACACATGAATCCTGTAAAAAGTCCCTTGCTTTATTTCTTCATCCAGCCAGCCATACAAAGTTGTTCAATGGCTTTTCTTTTCCAAAATAATGAGTCTATAGAAATGTCAAAGAATCCACCCTCAATACTACGAATGAGGGAGTATTTATACAAAAATTTAAAATAAAATATCTCTTAACAAAGAGAGATATAATCTAGGAAGCCTAACTGTATGTTGCATAAAAGTAGAGATAGATGGTCTCGAATAGAGAAGATAAAAGTGAGCTGTTGCCTTGTTGTCCCCGTTTTTGTGAATGAGCTAGAGGCAGGCCCTATGATTGAGCATCTTGTTGTCAAGCTTGTAATTCTATGCTGGCTACCTGCTTTTGACTTTCAACTGATACTCTTTAACCTATTCTGATACACTTTACCTGCTTTATCCTCATTCACCTTCTTTTCCAAAATTGACTATGGTAAATACTGAAAATTTTACTTTTTACCAAGGAAAATTACAAAATTTCTATCATATCTGTCCACCAATCTTCCTTTAGTATTCTAGTCCTTTGAAGTTACATGAAGATTTCATCAACCTTAGTGTATTTGACAAAATTAGGCTGAACTGGAAACAGATGTTTTATTTCATGCTCAACATAGAACAAGTTCTCTAGACTATCATAGAGAACTCTGCCTGTAGGTAGTGCCTTTGGTGCAGATGCACCAGCTGATGAACTAGCTTGATTGTTTGCATACTGAGCCAATTTTTCCACATAGTCTTCATGCCTCATCAATTTATCATTAATTACTAAAGGACTAGGAAGTCCTTTGCTCTGCAAGATACCAAACTTCTCCATAAAATCATTAATTTCTTCTTGCATGTTTTGGCATTTCCTTTCTAGGTTCTGCATTAGACCTCTTTTAGTCAATACCTTTTTGATTTCTAGGATAGTTGCTATTCTGTCTTCATTATTCAGCTCTTCTAGTTGGTACCTATTTTTGTTGTTCGAAAATTTTATTAGCTTGATAGCTTCCTTGAGCTTCCTTCCTAATTCTTCTTTAGTTCTTTGGATTTCTTCAAGAGCTACTTTTACCAAGTCAATCTGTTCAAAAATTATTTGTATGGATGGCCAAGCATCATTTATTGACTGAGTGATGTTGGTCCAAAGAATTTTCCTAATGTCTGTTAAGGGCTTTTCAAAGGTGAGGTCCTTCTCTAGTGCTTTCACCTACTATGCTAAGCCTTTATTCTTCCTCATTTCTTCAGCAAAATTGATTTTTGTAACATCATATTTCTGCTCTAAAGTGACAAATTTTTCCTTTACCTTCTGGAGTTCAGAAACTTGTAGTTTCATTTCCTCCATTGATTTGATTAACTCTTCTGTACTTAGACCTGAAGTTCCTGCCTGTGCTATTCCTGTGCCTTTTTCTGTATTTGTTTCTGATGTGACGAAGGGGACATTAGGTTCCAGAGCTATTCCAAGTGTTGAAGGGACTACTGTGGAGACCACTGGTATCACATTTTGACGCTGAGAGGTCAACTCTCCCTACCTGCTTTTCAATGATTTTTCCAATTCCTGTTCAGTTTCCTTTAACTGTTCATTTAGCTTAAGGACTAAGTCCATAAGCTCGTCTTCAAACTTCTTCTGAACAACTTCTGTAGTTTTAGGATGTCTTGATGGTGGCAATTTTAACTGCTTTCTCAAGGCAGCTATGTCTTCATCTTTCTTCTTTATTAAGGCCTCTGCTGCCTTTACATCCTTTGGGTTATGACCTAGTCTAATAACCAATTCTTCCAAAGATTTAATTCTATTATCTTTGGCCTGTGAGGAGGATCCTTCCATTTGTAATTAAGAAGTTGTATTATTCAAGAATTTTCTAATCTTTGAGCCATCATAGCTTTACCAGTCAATGTTGAATATACCATTTCCCTTATCTATTTGTGCAGTTCAATCTGATCTAAGGGGTGAATGTCCTTGGTCATGAACTCAAAATCAGTTTTGAGGTAGTCTGCTATTGACTGAGGCTACTGTACTTTGGGCTTGAAGAAGCTCATCTTCATCTTTCCTTCTTTGATGTCATAGGCTGAAATCAACCTAGTTTGATTTGTGGGGGCCATTTCCAAATACTGATCATAGATTTGATCCCTTAATGGTTCATTTTTTAGCCTTTATTTCTTTGAATTTCTTTTTAATATCAAGGTTCTCATTTACTGGAGGCCTGAAGGATGACACTTCAATACCTTTTTTCCTTTCCAGTTCCTGTCTCTATGAGCTAGAAGGTGTCCCACCTGCTGGGAAAGTATGTTGGCTATTTGCACCTTCTTTTCTTTGACTTTCTGTAGTTTCTTCAAAAAATTCCTCTTCTGAATGAGGATTTAGCCTGTGCCTCTTAGCACCAGGCTGTTCTGATGGACCACTGGCAGGGGTAGCTACTTCCCTGTCTCTCTTTTTGTTCCTTTCCTCATTCAGAGGAGTCTGTAAAATTGGGGGCTCTCCAATGTTGACTTGAGTTGGGTGAGCTTGTGTTTGGGCTTGCTTCTGAGAAGTTTCAGGCTGCTTTGACATGGTTGATTGTTCTGTTGCCTGAGTGTTGGTCTCTTTTTCTTTTCCCTGTGATGTCTCTGCAAGTGGTGAACTGGTCTCTTGTGAGTGCTTTTGAGAGGTGTCAGCTGTTGAAGCACTAATCCCTGATGCTGACTTTTGAGAAGTCTCAAAATGTACCTATCCAAAAGAATCTAGGTCAAGTGTTTTTTCAAGATCTTTCATTACATTTTCTATGTTGACCTACTCACTATCTATTTCTACTAGGGTTCCTTCCCTCCATTCATCCATATTAGCAAATTGCTCAATCTCTAGAATTCTGTGATGCAAGTATGGTGATAGTCTATTTTTCATCCTTCTATCACAGATAAAACTATGAGGGTCATATGGAGTCCAACTAAAACTTTTGTTTAATTTCAGATCATCTTCTAGAATTTGTTCTACTGCTTTCCATGCTTCCCTAGTGTTGCAGACAAATGGGCCTAAGTGATCCTTGATTCTGAGTTGTGCTTTCTTCTTGGCCTTAGTAAAATGTGTCAAATCTGAGTGTATCATCTATCTATAATATTCCAATGCAAATAATCTCATTGGAACATATTTAGGTAGCTTGAATGGGGAAAGCTCACACCCATATACCCTGATTTCTGTGTGATTTTGGTATAAATACCAATCACCCACTCTGTACTATTTAGAGAGCTGAAGGATCCTTTTGATGTCATCATTAATCCTAGGAGGGGAATTCCCTGTCAGCAAGGTGGTCACTGGGTGGACAAACTGATCAATGAACTCATTATAGGAATAAGGGAAAGCAAAAGATCTATGGAAGATGGAAGTCCAAAAGATGACAGACCTTGGATTACCCTTAGTATCAAGTTTCTTGACAGAAAATGGGAATTTGTCTGATTGGTGGTAGAGGATGAGGTGATATATGAAGGTGGAGTACTTAAAAACCTTCTCATTCTCCAGTCTCATGAACTGGTCATGAATTTTCTCAGCAATATAAGAGGCATAATCATATTTGACAGCAGGAGGTTGTCCTGGGGTAAAGATAGACATCATCACTAGGGTCAATTCATCTACATATTCACTAGTGTTGAATCCCATGACTGCTGATATCATATCAACTATGATTTTTCTTGTATATGTGAAGGAAACTGACATATAAGGAGGGGGATCTTTAGTTTGATACTTTTGTAATATGAAAGTCTGATAGAGGTGATTGAGCTTAGCTTGGGATAATTGAGTTGATTTCTCAAGCAAATTTCTAGTGGAAATGGGGGTGAAGGCCTGACTAGGATGAAATTGCAACATTTCATTGATTGATTTAACAGTTATTGTGAATAGGAATGTTTGGTTGGGAGACATGACTGCTTTGCGGATGGGATCATAATTTGGATGGCACTGATGGATTATGTTAGGGAAAACATGCACACAGGGGAGAAAATATATTTTGAGATTGGATTCCCACAGTCCCATGGCATTGTAGCCATTCAAATGGTTATCTCGGCATTGAAAAAATACTTTGAGGTGGTATTTATCATTGGTTAGGTCTTTTATTTGAAAATCCTTGTCTGCTAGAGGCAGATAGTCTAAATCATGATGAGGGGTGGTAATGGGAGCAACGTTTAGGGCTACCGGGGTTTCCATTCTAGTTCTTGTGGATTCAGAAAGGAAACTGAGGTTTTCTTTTTAAAATTGGTGAAACCAAGGGCCTGGGGACTAGAATTATAGAAGTAGTAACAGAATTATGGTGAATTTTGGCTGTTTTAATCAATTTTCAGTGGAAAACAAGTATTTGTAGGGTTTTCTTGTCGAGAAATTTATAAATACCTGTTATTGGGGGTAGGTGATGGAATGCAGGTATTGGGTGTGACTGGATGGCTCTGGGTGATGTCAACTGCAGAGGTTGAAGCTGGTTGGCAGCTGGAAGTACAAGCTTGTTGATTTTATTGTTTATGTTTCCATGGATGTACAGGTTCGCAGAATAAACTGCGAAAATGATTTATTTTGTTTTATATACAAAGTCAAGAATTGGCGGGTTTCGGGATTGGACAAGTGACATTAGCAGGCAAATAACATGATGTGTTGTCATTTAGTGGGAGGCAGTAAGTTCTTTATATCACACCGCTTATGGACGGGAGGCGTATATGGGCTTGAGCCATCGATTCCATAGAAAGATTGATGCATGGCAAAGGCACTGTACATAAAACCGCTTTGTGATCGCGTGCTAATGTGTGATCGCAAAGGGTCGTACGATATGCACAACAGCTGTTGGATCTGGGCAGTGTGATCGGATGACTATCGGGGATGAAAGGTGATGGGAGTTTAATAAAGGCGGGCCTGATGTAATTAATTTTGTTTTAATTATATCGGGAGCAAAGTGATTGGTCGGGGAGGTTGTTAATTAACCATGAGGGTTAATTAATCCCTTCTTAATGTGGCGGGGGTCAGGGCTGTTAATTAGTTACTGATTAACTAATTAATCCCTATTTAAACCGTATTATGGTTATAACTAACCAAAGGGGCAGGATATATAATATTTTGGGGTTTTCATGTGGTTATAGTAATATGGGAATGGGTAGATTTTATATAAGGGGTTTATATATTAATAAGTTAATGGCTAATATGACTTTGAAATGGAAAAGTGCTAAGTATAAAACATTTGGTGCGTGTATTTAAACTTATGTTAAGTGAAAAATGAGGGTTTTAATGGAAAATATTTTAATTTCCCTAAGTAAAATAGGATTTTACTTAGGGAAAACTTTATGAAGGGAATGAATGATTTATGGTGGGATGAGATGATTAATGAATGAGCTTAAGTACTTAGGCATTATAAATTATTGGGCCGAGGGTCTGGTCCCTCCAAAAGTCAGAGAAATGCTCTAAGCCCCTCTAATTTGATAAATACTTTGGTACTTAGGGGAAATTAGTGAAACTTTAGGGGAAATGATTAGGGAAGTTAATTATTTGACTTTGCTTTGCTTGAGATTCCTTCAATGTAATACATGCCTTTTCCTTGTGATGAAAGTAAAAGATTAACACATTTCAACTTATCATTCACCACATATCATTCTACAACCATCATCTACTTACCCTACCTACTTTAACCTAGCATTTTCACTTCTTTATTTGGGTGCACTTAGACTGGTGAACCCTTATCAAACTTTCTTTTCTTTTACATGGTAATGATTATCTAAGTCTACACTTATTACATCCAAGGGCTCAAATTAAATTTTTGAGCTCCTTTTATTCACTCTACCTATCTACTTATCTGCCAAGATTAAACTGTTTGGTCAGATCTTTATTCTCTATATCTAAAACATGAAATTGAAATATGAACTAGCCAAGCTTAAACTATTTGACTATTCATGAATTGTGGCATAGATAACAAGTTGCGCACAATTGTTTATTATACAAAGTGAAAAAGTAGTGGCATTTAGACTTGCACACTTTCCTTAGTCTTTCTTTTTGTTGGGGTTCATTTTCTTTCATTTTTTGACCATCTTTTTATTCTTTTCACCCTTTGATTTTTCTTTTAGGGTATACCCTCTTTACATTTTTAATTTTTTTTTTAGTTTTTACAAGTATGGAAAAACTTTTTCAACAAGTAAAGGTATGAACTTATTACATAGCTGATCAAGTCAATCATGATATATGACACCTATCGGTATAGGGGCATAACAAAACCCTACCTACATAATGCTATAGGAGAAAGCTACAGGAAGGCCTGCAATTTCTACATGAGGGTTGAGAGGAGCTACATGAGGAATTGAGAGGAGAAAAAGGAGTCACAGTGGCTCGATATTGTCTCAGAAACTTCATTCACACCAACATTTCTCTGATAGGATGTAAGTGATACCCTCCTTCTTTATTTCTACACCTAATTTCATGGACAATATTTTTGAAATTAAGAGCATATAACAGTCAATTGATTAGTAGGGGATCCTTTTTGAAGTTTTTATGGTTAAGATAAAAGAAGTAACTTGGTGAATATAAATTTGAGAACCCTTCTTCCTCACTATCTCCAAGAATTGTGCCATTGTTTTACCATTATTTATGCCACTGTTTCACCACTAAGACTCCTTGAATTTTTGAAATTCCACACCTACATAGAATGAAGGAGAAATGTAGAAGAATGTGGGGAGGATTTAATAGAAGGGAACCCTCAGACACCAGGGGAATTCACCAACACCCTCATGTAGTTGACATCTTCATAAACCACCAGTGCTTGGGTTTCTTTCAGCTACTAAAGGGGTATGATGATGATATATCCCATAAATTCTACACAACATTGCACTCTCAAGTGGAAGACAATGGCACAATTGTTTTTAGAGGGTTGGCCATTTATCTCATTCAAGAAACTATCAGTAGAGTGACCTCCTTTCCTATAGGAATGAGATGGAACAAGGAAGACAAGCAAGTGTTGCAACTACGAAAAAAAAAAATCATTTCAAAAGAGAAGCCTGTAGAAGGCAAGAATGGTGTGAGGAGAAAAAGTATACCTTACCCTTGGGATGACATAGCCTACCATATCCTTAAATACATATGTTGTGAAGGGATATTAAGTGTATTTTATGCCTACCGCTTCAATTTTCTCCAAGATCTTAGATTCAATGTAGACTTACCCATTTCTCAAAGACTTAATGTCCCTCATTTTCTTTTATAGTCAATCATGGATATGAGTCAGAAGGTAAGAGAAGGAAAACATCAACATTTAGCTCACCATGGCCTCATCAAATTAATAGTGGTCGATGATCTGATCCATTTGAGATTCCCTGTCATATCGAACAAATTTGTAGACATGGATAGGGATACTTTCATAGAAACACAATCCATCACACCAAGAGAAACCCCAACCTCTGTTGTTGGAGGAAGAGAGGGGGAAAAAGGAAGAAGAAGGGGAAAAGACAAAATAGGAAGAGGAAGCAAGGTTAGAAGAAGAAGAAAGAAAGACAGACGAGGAAGGGGCAACAAGAATAGAAGAAGAGAAAACAAAAGAAGAAGATAAAGTGGTAGCAAAGATAAAGGAAAGATAAGCAGAGAAGAAAGGAGAAGAGGAGGAGAATAAATGAGAAGAAAGAAAAAACCCTGAGAATTATTCTCCACCCCAAGGAACATAGGACATTGAACAAGAAGTAGCTACAACCTTAGCTACATTGGGCACTCCTTTAAGGGCCAAGAGGAAGTAATCAAGACCAAGTCAAATGTACTTCATAACTAGGAAGAGCACTAGAATTAGACAAGGAAATCCATAAAATCCTACAAGGTTTCCTATAATTATTGATGAGTCACCAAGAAAAAAGGAAGAAATAGGACCCAATGAAGGAAAAATTGAGGAGGTCACTCCTCCTAGAACCAAAAACAAGTCACCCATAACACCTGTGAGTAGGCCTACCACTAGGTTTGTCACCTTCAAGAAGCCAAAGACACAATCGGCCTTCGAGAAAGAGGAAAAATAAAAGCTACAAGAGAGCCAGGGTTTACTACAGGATGGGTAGAATGTGCTACAGGAAGAACAAGGAAAGCTACACGAGCCCAAGAAAGATTCACAAGAGGTATCTACCACCTGAAAAAATTTTGGAAAATACCTACAAAGGCTCTAAGAACCTATCCCACAACCTAGCTTGAGTTCCTACTACAAATTCATTGAAGGGGGGAGGGTTATCCATGAAAACGTTGTAGTCCCACTCCTTTATGAGCTAGAGATAGAAAGAGGTAGAACCCACAAGTGGATGCAAATTGCTAAATCTAAGAAGGTAGAGGATGTAGGCATCATGGAAGAAAGGGTCATTGAAATGAGCAAAGAATTAAGTGAGATGAGAATGAGAGAGTCTATAATGAAGGAGAAGCTACATGTAGAAAACATGAGGTTGAGAGAGAGGTTGCAGGAGAAAGAAACACAACTTGCCACCATGGCAAGTCTCTCCATGGAAGAATTGCAATGCAAACATCCATCAAAGTCCTATGCCCTCTTTCTCAAATAACAATGGTTTCAATTCCAAATAAAAACCTTGGCACAAAATGGATCTATGACCTTTTAGGATTACAAACAGTTCATTGAATTTTGCAACCAAGCTAACATGGAAGAAAACACAAAATTGGCTGAGTTTTACATGCACAAGAACACTTTGAGAAATATGAATTTTTGTGATCCCAATGAAAGATCAGGAGATATGCAACTGATGGCTTTAGCATCCTGGATGACTCATGAGGAGATAAGATCTGAGGACTTAAAAAGGGTAATGAAAAGGGAATACAATGAACCATTGTATATTAGGGTATAGATAGTGAGCCGAAGAGATGTCATTATCAATCATGGCCTCATATCCAATGATGCTTCTTTAGAACCTAAATAGCTTGCCACATAGGAGCAAGCCATTCTACATATTGAAGACACATTCAGGTTGTTGGGAATACAAATTTTGCAAGCTTACCAAAAGAGATGTCTTGCCTTAACCCATAGACTACAGATCATAGAATATCACTCTTCTAGAAGGATAAGGAATGCCTTGGAGAGAACACCATTATATAAGAGGATCATGTAGAGGATGAAATTCAGGTGGATAGGACTCAAGCTCAATCCACCCTTGTTTGTAGGCTTATAAGAAGGAAGAGATGAAGCGTGAAAATAGAAGGAATGGACAAAAATAGAGAAGAATGCAAGTTTTTACACCCAAGAGGGAAAACCACCTAAGGGGCCTTGGGATGTCAGGGAGGCCACTAGGGCCATGAAAGAGCTGCACATGGATTACTGAGTTGTTTAGAGGATGAGAAACACCTTCAATAAGGGGTGATGACGAGTCCCATAAATAGGTAACTTTTGAAGATTAATATGCCATCCTCCAGCCTTAAAACTATCCTTCTCTTGCATTAATTTAGATGTTTCCTTACATTATGCTTAGTAAGGGGAGTGAAAGGTGTTTGTCATAGTATGTGGCATAATGTGGTTTAATCACACGAAAATGAGGTATTTTTTAGGCTATTACTATGTAGGGGCTCAATGGAGACAACTAGGAGAGGTTCTAGGGGTTTTGGCCACCTCATTAACTCCTTAAGCTTAGCTTGGGATCACCATATCCTATCTCATAGGTTCGAGCTCATTGGAAACCATGTGACTCCTAGTCCAAGTGAAGATCAAGAAGGAAAAGATCCACCATTTTGAAATCAAGGAGGGAACCATTCCTACTGTCAAGGGAGATGCTTTAACTTCCATTTTGTATAAATAAACTAGAGGAAGAGTTCACTAGGATTCAAAGTTTTTGTTCAGCTAGGTGTAGCTATTGAGGTTCAAGCTTGACATTGTTATTTTCAACTTTCATGTGATGTAATAGACCTGCACTTTTTGATAATGAGAATTTGGATTTTAAGTTGAACCTAAGTTAGTTTTAGATGGATGAGACCCTTGGGTTGGGCCCGACCCATAGGATTTGGTCCCTCTTATTGTGCTTGTGTTTCTTTTTTATTTCGAGTAGTTCATAGTTTCTTTAATTCTAGTAGAAGTTAACCTATAAAATCATGTGGTTGCAACCTCTACGTCACCTCTCTTATGGGAGAATGAGTGGAAGGATTCACAACCACATCCCAAAAATATTGGGTTTATGATTTCTTGGAAATACATTAGTGTTAGTTGTCATGTTTTACATTTTCTTTCTGTAGTTTAGTAGATCAATGATTTGCATGAGTTAGATCCCATTTAAATTCAACTCGTCTTTTCCACCAGAAGTTATTTCATTTTGTAAATGATAAATGGATGCATGCATGTGACTGATTGCAAGGTTGATTGATCTATAGGGAAGGGCACTTTAACCACTTCCATCCTAAGGTATTTCATCTTCTCCTTCCACCTCCAAAATCTGTCCCAAAAACCTTGTTTTATAAGTTATTCTATCTAGGTCACCAAGAGCACTCATCCTAGTGTAAGATGGGCCTTTGAGAGGTCTTGGGCTTGGGTAGGGGCTCAAACCAACCTCCTTTCATTTTCTTCAACTACTATCGATCTCTTCATACCCTCAAGCCAATGCTTTCGCCCTTAAAAACCACTCAAATGCCCTCCTATAGCATTACAGGCCTCCATGTAACATTACATGCCTCCATTAGCAATCACCTATAGAAAACCTGTAGTAGCCATTTCTTTCATCAATTTCGACCCACATTGTAACTTTCACTTAGCATAGATGCATAATGACCCCCAACTGTGATAATATGACTAGGAAAAGCTCATAAGGTTTCTAAGTATATTGTATATGATGAGTGAAATTATCGTAGTTAGTTTAAAGTCTATTAGTGGACTTGATATGCTAGATTTTCCATTTATTGACTCTTAGTTTCCATACATTGCTATCTATGACCTTGCTAAAAGTATGGTTGGGAGGTTTCCCTTATGGAATACATACTATACTATATGGAACATTTGTTGGTAGGCTCTTATTATAAACTGTGAATGGTTTCCATTTGGAGGATTTTGAAACCAAGGCTCTTAACTCAGCCCACCTCCTACCTAAGCTTTGGAAGAGATATGTAGATGACACTAATGTCGTCTGGTCTCATGGCTAAGAGGAGTTAGATCTCTTCTTCGATCATCTCAATAGTCAATCCTCAGAAATTAAGTTCACCAAGGAACAAGAAGTCGATGGTTGCCTCCCTTTCCTTGATATTCTTATTTCTAAGAATAGTGATGGTTCCCTCTCCCACTGAGTGTTTCATAAGAAAACTGACATGGAACAATATCTTCATGCTAGTTACCACCATTTCCTGGCTCAAAAATTGGGGGTTCTCAACACCCTTGCTACTCGTGCCTTAAGGATCTCTGATGAAAAGAGCTTCAAGGAGGAGAAATCCCATCTCCTTAATGTATTTGTTGAGAATGGTTATAGTAGATACTTGGGACAGAAGGCTTTCCTCAAAGTGGCCAAGAATTCGTTAACTAGAAAAGAACTACAGGAATGGATTCCAGATGTGCATCTTCCATTTGTTTAGGGGACCACTGATAGAATTGTGAGGATTCTTAGGAAACATAATGTCTCCTCATCCTTTAGACCCATTAACACCATTCATAAGTCCCTCAGATCTGTGAAGGATCCTATAGACCCTAAGGACATGAAAGGGGTATATATTATTCCTTGTTCCTGTGGGACCCCCTATATTGGTGAGACAATCACTCCATTAATCAAAGGATTAGTGAGCATGGAGCTGACCTTAAGCATAGGAGAACCAAGTCTTTTGCTTTAGTAGAGCATGTGGAGAAAAACAATCATCATGTTTGTATCGAGGAGGCTAGTGTTATTGCTAAAGTTTTGTAATTCCATCACTAGAAATTTAAGGAAGCCCTTGAGATTGAAAAAGGCCGATCAGTAGTTGTTGGGTCCCAGCCCTCTCTTCCTAGTCGTTTTCTTCCATTCTTCCCCTCCCTAGGTTTAGCTTGATCTTGTTGTCTTTTAAGTAAATTCCCCTTGTTTCTCGTATCCTGTGGCCTTTGTTCTTTAAGGTGTGGTTGTTATAATTTGAGGTATTTTAGTAGCACTTAATTTATGCTATTAGGTTTATTCTAATCATTTTAATTAACAATAAAAATAATCTTGAAATTAATCTATGATAAGATGCTATTTTTAACCCTTAAATAAACTATTAATTAATTTTAAATATTAAAATATTTTTTTCTGACCCTTAAGTTACTCTAATACTTACATATTTAATAACTTTTATAAATAACTATTAAATTATTATTATTATTATTATTATTATTATTATTATTTAAATATATTTATAAATATAAGTTTATAAAATAATCCTTTTAACTTGTATTTTAGTAAGAATATAGCTAACTATATTACTCTAATATTTATATATTTAAGAACTTTTATAACTAACTATTAATTAATCTAATTTTTATATATGTAATAACTTTTATAATTAGCTATTAATTTATTTATTTTAATATATATTTATAACGATAAGTTTATAAAATGGTCCTTTACTTTTGTTTTAATTAGAATATAACTAACTGAATTAACTTATTTATTTAAACATAGGTTTTGCCCCTAATCTAGTCCATCTAACCGTTTCCCAGTCAAATTTAGCCATTAGACAATATAGCCATTACCTGGTCAAGAAATATAGCCATTGGATGTTCTACTCTAACTATTAATATGCTAAGCTAGATCTGATTCTTCAACTTGTCCTGATGATGAACCACACTAGTGGGTTCGAAATGTGTCGAAAAATGAAATATCATGTGATGAATGCCGAAAAATTTCTCATATGATGAATGCCGAAAAATTTCTCATAAGGCTTATTTATGTTTGCAAAAGGGTTAAGGTTGTAGAACCTATTGAATTGAAATAAAAGTTATGGGTACTTGCAATACTTTCAAACAAAGAGTTTAGAGACACCCCTGTGATAGAAGGATTAGTAACAAGATTTCTCTAGGGCATCTTTGGAACAAGATAATTGGAAAAGTCATGTGACACATCCTACATCAAGGTATGAGATAATATTCTAGAGTCTTGATTGTGAAGTTGACAGTATACAAGGGACAATACTGTAGTGTTGGTAGAAGTATGGCTTATGTTTGCACATATGAAGAAATTCAAGGGCACATATATCACCTACAAATGGATCAATAATAAGCTAAGAAATATGCTACTAGGGTGTAGAGAAGCATATGATTGACAATTAGCCTGAAGTTGATATTGTTTTGATGACAGAAAGGTTTCATTATATTGGTCTCAAGTGTAATGTCTAATGCTATTAATGAGAAAATATTGTTGTTGAGTTGTAGAGGCTTGTGTTTGGTCTAATGTTATGTAGAGAGATAAACATTATGTTAAGAAAATAATGTTTCTTATGTTGCTAGGGTTTGGAACTTGCATGTATATGTTGATTTGTAAGAAGATGTTTACATTGCAGAGAACATGCAAAGGGTTGACTATATTAGCATTCAGAGTTTTATTATGATAAAAATTCTAAAGGTTGAATTATGGTTTGTTGAGCTACTATTCAAAGAATACATTGTTGAAAGTAATTTCTTTTGTTGTTATGGTTTTCTAGAAATTGTGTGGGAAACTGATGAATGTCAGGGTTTATAGTGCTTCTATCATACTAGTTGAACTAGGGTGATGCTAGAATTTGTATGGATGAATATTTGGTGTAGATTGAGAAAATATTTATTGATTTGATAGGTGGATCTAGTCTAAAAATATATGAAACGTGTTCTTCCATGGTGAGATAAAGTTTGGGGCCTTTAGGGGAGGTACCAACTTGCTGAGCAGGGTGGCAGGGAAGTGTAAGGAAGGAGAGTGGAGTCTCCTTTAGGTTAGATCCTGAGAACACTTCAAGGTGGTAGGGTGGTACTAGGATAGGTTGGATCCTGTGTAGGGTGTTGGAGAATCCTTTTAGTGGGAGCTAATAAATCCAGGGCATTGGAGCATCCTTCACGTTGGAGCTACTAAACAGGGTGTTGGATCATCCTTCAAGTTGGAGTCTATAAACTAGGGCATTGGAGCATCCTTTTAGTTGGAGTTGGTAAACAAAGTGTTGGAGAATCCTTTCAGTTGGAGCTAAGATATTTGTAAGTTGGAGCTTCCTATTTATGTAAATCATTAAATACAAATATTAAGAAGTGTTCGGTGGTTTTTCTCCCAAAAGGGTTTCCATCGAAAAATCTATTTTCTACTCTCTTAATGTTTGTGCATTGTTGAATGGTGATTTTTACTATTCATGTGATGTGATGTTAATTTAATGTTAATGTGGATTTAATGCTATAAATATTAAAAATTAACTAATTGAAAGGTAATAATGATTCACCCACCCCTTAGTATTTCCAAACATTGAGACGAGAGTAAGTTCCTTTAGTTGCAGCTTAACAGCTAGAAGGAAGATCGTAGGATATTAAAAATGGGAAATTCAAACAAGCAAGCCGATAAATGTTCCAAAGAACCAAAGCACGTTTCCAGTGTTGCAAATTATGTAACAAATCAAGTTGATCCCACATCTCCTAAATTCGACGAAGCCAAATATGAAATTTGGGGATCCAAAATGGAATTCTATTTGAAAGCTCAGGGATGTGATGTATGACACTCTATTCTTATTGGAGAAACATCTAGCAACAAATCTAGAAGGTGTGATACAAAGTCCTTGAATTTCATTTTCATTTCTCTGCCAGACCCTGTAAAATCCAAAGTTAATTGTTAGGTCAAAAAATCTAAGAATGAGGAAGAAGAAGATGTATAATTGGACATGGACAAATTATTAATTAGTTCCTTCAAATAATTGAAGAACAAAAATAAGGAAAATCACACACTCAAAGAAGAAGTTTCTCTCTTAATACCTCAAGTGAAAGATGTAGAAAACAAAGATAAAAACCTGGAGATTGAATTAGAATAATCTATTTGAAAGTACAAGGGTGAAGTCGGTCAAATGAAAAATGAACTTGATGCAGCACTAACTGAAATCAATGAGCTCAAGGAATGGAAAAAGAAGGATCATATCATTGAAAAAAGACATCAATCATCATGTGAGAAAACTAGAAGAAGAGAACATCTATCTGAAGACCTAGGTTGAAGAAGCCAAAATAATTGAAGAAGAATAAATATTTCAAATTCAGAAGAAAGAAGAATATTGCATGAAACAAGGAGAATAAATTGTATCATTAAGGGTTGAATTTGATAAGTTGAATAAAGTGTTGAAGATTACACATACCTTGGACGATATTCAAAATTTCCAAAGGTCTCCATGCATCAAAATAGATGTTGGTTATAAAGGTGAACCTTCATCCAAGGGATACACAAGCTCTAAACCTCTATAGAGCAAGAAGCATGATAGCAAGATCCATCAAAGGGAAATTCAAAATGAAGGACAAAAGAAGATTGAAAGTGATCCTAGAAGTAATGCTCAAGTAATAAAGGCTCAACAAAATGTTGAACCCCCTCCAATAAATAATGTGTTCAGGAGAACATAAAAATAAGACATCTCATCCAAGTACCCTAGTGTGTTTGATGGCTATTATTTCTCATTTTCTAACTTCGGGTATATGGCTGGGGACTATAGAATGTATGACAGGGATGATTATCAAAGACATTATCAAAACTCTGAAGCAAGTTTATACGATCTCAAGATAGGTTTCAAAAGATCTTTATGAGCATAACTTATATGTTAGTTGGTTTACCATTAAGCTACCATACAAAATGAAGGGTGATCTTTTTAAAGAACATTTTACTTTGGGGGACACAATGAGGAGTGTTAGGGTTTGTTTCTCTATTTTCAAGACTTGTTGGGTCGTCACCACTTAGTGTTGGTTTGTCTCTGGTGATCATGGAGGGAATTTACTCCATCATGATCTTTGCATCGAGGGTGATTGTTTATGGTCTCTGTTGAGAGTGTATTCTTTGAAGATCTGGAGTTGAGTCTCGACATATATTATTCAACAAATTTCCTTAGGGTTTTATGA
This sequence comes from Pinus tabuliformis, assembly GCA_031772625.1. Classification (NCBI taxonomy): domain Eukaryota; kingdom Viridiplantae; phylum Streptophyta; class Pinopsida; order Pinales; family Pinaceae; genus Pinus; species Pinus tabuliformis. The sequence goes on from CM062809.1 coordinate 82,668,932, forward strand.
CACCATTTTTCTCTAGTATTGGCTAGCATGGGTGTGAAGGCTTGTGTTTTTGTTTCACTTTAGTCATGGCCAGAATGGGTGTGAAGGACTATGGATCGAGGTTGTCTATCAACGGAAGATCCACATCTTCCTCAGATGAGATTTATTTGGTCGAATCTATAAACAAAGAGTGTCATTTTGTATTGTAATTCTAGCTCATTGTGCAACCACAAATGCACAGTGTGGGGCTTGTCCTTTTTGGATTCTTGGTGGTAAACCCAATCCTAATTTCCCTATGATGAGGATATGAAATTTTTTTTGCTGGATCTGATAGGAAAATCAATTTTTTCTATAGTCCCCTTCCAATTTTTGAAGTTCAGAGATATATCTAAAATTTGATGTAATTCGATAGTAGTAAATCAGATTTGGCAAAGAAGGCATATTTTCAATTTTTTGTAAAAACCCTTGATGGGAAATCGACAATTATAAGGGTTCATACTGGGGACCTAGTACAAAATCTTAGGGAGAAGGTTCAAGAAATGTTGGGTATTCCATCAAATCTTGAAAGTTTGATTTTTGTAGGGAAATCAATGTAAGATGTTCCCCTACTGTAAGAATATGGTATTGAATGTGATTCATCCATCATCTTAAACTTGAGGTTGCGAGGTAGATTGCATAGATTTAATAACACCAAGGGACAAATTTCACTCAAGGTTGCAGTAAAAAGGAAGACTGAAACACAAAATAAAATTGATCAAATTCCCAATATTCCTAGTCCCTATATTATGGAACAAATGAATCAGGTACTAGATATGACAATAAACCTTCATGACATTAATTATCTTTACTCTAATTTCCATACTCAAGTAGTTATATGTATATTAATGGTTTTTGGCCCAAGTCGTGGGATCTTTATCAGTGGGTTTTCTCCACTTGGACTGAAAATTATGATATTCATTTATGTTCCAAGGGTTTTTTTTGTAAAATTTGATATATTGAAGGATATGGATTATGCCTTAAAAGAGGGTACATGGTTTTGGGGTAGAGTAGGCTTTTTTATGACCCCATGGTTTCTAAGTTTTGATGCTAATACCATGGTGGGATGAAAAATGTTAGTTTGGCTTAGAGTACATAACCTCCCTCTCCATTTTCAACATCATAAAGTTTTAGAAGAAAGTGGGAATACTTTGGGGAAGTTTATAGATTTGGATATGGATAGAGCCATAAAAGAAATTTTTTCTTTTTTCCAGCATTTGTGTAGAGGTAGACCTTATTAAAGGTTTACCCAATCATATAATCTTGCTTCATACCAACATCCAATGGTACCAGCCTATAGATTTTGCAAATAAAACATTTAGATGTTGCATTTCTCTTGAAATAGGACACTTGCAAAATACATGTCCTCAAGAAAAGAAAGAGCCCAAAAGAAAAAAGAAATAGCCCCAAAATCCAAAGGGTTGGCAATTCTCAAATGAGCACTTCTCTGAAGTAGAGGAGGAAGAAAATAGACATAATTCTACAAGTATTGGTGGGAATAATCCACATGAAATATTAGTGCAAGGTGGGGTTTATAAGGCTAGAACTATGCTTCCAAGGTCGAATAAAGAAATAGTAACTACAGTTAAAAAACACTAGAATGATAAGATTTCCCATAAAAAAGAGGTAGGAGGTACTAAAATAATACATGCACCAGAGAGTTCAGACTCTGATAAGGAAGTCCCTATGAACATGGAAGAGAATCAAATGGCTATTGTAACTTCCACTATCAACTATGATAGTTGGAAAAAAGTGGAGAAAAATAATGGTAGAAAAGGGTAGCCAAGTGTTTTCACACTTATCTCCCAAATGTGTTTTTCATTTTCGTGTGTTTCTCTTTTTAAGTATTATTTTCTTGGGTACTAGTCATTCATTGGTATGATCGAATGATTTTTAACATCTACAAAATGTAATTTTGTTCTTTTGAATAAAACTGTAATTTTTCCTTAGGAAACAAATGTACCATATAGAATGCTTCAAATGCAATAACTATGGACACATATCTTCTGTTTGTAGACATATGAAGAAAGGTATTGATGTTAGTTACAAGAATATTTGGAGAAGAAAAGAAAACCAGGCAAATTTGGGTGAGTGAACAATTCTTAGTAGTCATTCTTTCATGATTTGTAAATGCATAAGACTATGATGAATCAATAAGTATATAGGAATATGTCAAGGTCCAGGATGATCTGATTGCAAATTTGGCTCATACATTGCTCTGAAGAATCCAACGTGATGACTCCCTGTCTCGTGAATGTTGAAAATGTGGATTTTTAGTAGTGGACACACTTTTTGAAGATATATCCTTTGACAGGTTCAAAAATAGAAGGTGTGAATAAGTCATCAGAGTAGTGATCAACATGGTGGGCATATTAGTTAGCTTTCTGGAGTAGCAGGTTGAAAAGAAAATTCATTGACAAAATTTCAGAAGGACGCGGGTTAAATCAACTGTTGGAACTCATGTAAAGCATAACATGTTAGGGGGAGAAGGGTATTTTATCATAACAGGAATGAAAAGAAGCCATTTGATCAAGGGGAGTAACCATTTTCCATTGATTTCAAAGGGGGAGAGAATCAGGAAAAGAAGATCAAAGTCATGGATTTAGGGGGAGCAGTGATTGCAGGGGGAGTATGTGTTTCCATCAATGAAAAAGGGGGATATTTGAATCCTACCTTTAATTCTACGCATATGAAAAAGAAACTATAAAATCAATTAGAGACAACCAAACTTTAGAGCAACCCCAAACCAAAGTGGATGTGTGGCTCTTCACTCATGTCTTACTGTCTTTCTTTTCCCTCAACTAAGATCACAAAAAAAACTTGTGAAAGAAACTATGCTCTAATCCCTTTACACCTCCCTCACAATAATGCCAAAAATGTTGTTGGAATTATATGTATTCTAGTACCAACATTTAATTATAGAATCTCGGATCATAAGACTTAGAGTTGAAAGCATAGGAAATGTAGGATTAGAACCTATTCTATCATATGCTAACAACTAACACTAAAAAGAGTTAACCATTAAGGATTATCACTTGTCACTGTACCGTGGGACTCTAATGCTTATCCGATTTTGAACCACAATCTTTCGTTGATAATGTTCATGTGGTTTTATATATGTAGCTTATTATGTCTTGAGACTTCATTGGTTTTAACCTTATAGTGATGAAAACCCATTAACTATAGTGCAAAAAAGTAAATTGCAGAAAATTCAATGCCGACAACTATAAGAAAAAGTGTGTGAGGCAAGTAAAGAAAACAAGGCAATAAAATACAAGGAATGCATTAACAAACTATAAAAAAGAAATGGTAGTAAGCTTAGAGATATATTGTAGGTTCTTATTCGTTGTAGGAATCTTTTATAAAGTAGTTGCAAAGCTTCAATCAATTAAAGAAACCTAAACTGCAAATTACATATTTATAATACCCTATTCTAGTACAAAACTTAGTACCAAATTAAGTACAGAAAGGCTGAAATTTGAAATTCTGAATAAGTACCGAATTAAGAACGGAAATTTTGTAAATTAAAATTATGAATATTAAAATGTGTTAAGAAACCTTTTGCATTATATTAGATATCAGATTCAACTGCGTTAAGTAAGATCATTCACGTATGACCATTTCCATTAGTCGTAACTGACTAACTCTGAATAACTTAGCACTCATTGCAATGCTCACATTGAAACTAGTGAAATGTGGAGAACGAATCACATAGCATTCATCAGCTTGCACGGTAACCAACTTCCCAGGAGGTATCCCAGAAAAGCTTAACAGACAATCAAACTTAGTGCAAAACCTTAGCAAGTATTGTGCCTCATGAACCATTCAAGTAGAGATAGTGATGATTGATGCCGAATTTCACTAGAAAGGATGCAATTGCTAAGTGAACTATTAAATCATGAAAATTAGTCAGAACTATCATAAATACGTGAATGTTAAAGTTGATGATATCCAATTTAAATTTGTTTAACTCTGAAGCCTAATAAAAATCAATTTGAATTTGATCATAATGCATTCTAGTTAACAGATCTGAAAATAGAGAATAAATCTAATAATATGTGAAATACAAATCTAATGAAAAATTGAAAAGAAACATCAAATAAAATATGCAATCAAATGTTGAAAATAAGATCTTAATCTTGCACAAAGAAGAATCAATGGAATGGAATTCATTTCTTAAACCTAAAGAGAAGTATTACAAACTAAATTGAAAGCATGAGAGTGAATAAATTTGAGTTTTATCTAACATAAATCCATTGCAAATAAAAACTAAATTGCTAAATGTAAGACTAATCTAAAAAACACGAGGCATAGAAACACTTACCCACACTGAGGGGCCCTTCCCAGGAAGTTAGTGATGCTAAGAAAATATCGAATCAATATAAGAAGATGTACCACAATTCAGCAACCATTGATTCTTTATTCACATTAATAATTCTTTTACAAATCAACTCTCTATATATTTCCTAAAACTAAGCATTGACCTCTTCTATTACAATAATAAAAAACCTCTTTTCCTCTACGCTTTGAGGCTTTATTTATACATAAAATCCATTGAGAAAAGATAATATCCAATCCCCTAAACTCAAAAAATGAATTTACAACTTTAGAGGAAAATATTAGAACTCTGATTTTTGTGTAATTTTATACAAATTAGTGCTAAATAACCAACCATAATTCTCGACCATGATGTATTATGGGGATATGATTCTATGGAGCCTAACTTGTTATATTTTCAACAAAATCCTCTATTTGAATTTCTTGATTCAATTCCATCGCCTCAAAAATTGTGCATGAAGTTGATTGTTTAGATACTTTTTCCAAATTAGGTTTTGTAGAAATTTTGTACAAAACTGCTTCAAAGAACCAGTTGTAACTTTCAAACCGTATCGAATTTTTTGAAACAGATTGATATCCAAGGAAATTTTTACGTTTTGTAAAAACTCATTTTCCAGATTCTTAAGATTCGCCATCATATGAACAAAAATTGAGGTAGAACATGGTAGTTTCAAAACTATTACATAATTTTGGTTGTAATTTAAATAATGTGCTATGATCCCATGCGTTTGAGTTGGGTATATTCCAAGGCTTGTACCATCATATTAGGCCCATGTGGAACCTAATTTACCATGGTAGAAAAAAGACTTGAACATATTTTATAATTTTGAATTTTTTCCCTCCATTCGTGCAAGTGCAGAATTAAGTATCGAACTGCTGAACTACTGCAGAGATAGAAATTTTCATAGTGGAACATGCTCCTTGGCCACATAACTACATTATTAAAGCATCATTGATAAAACCATATTAAAAACTCATTTAATCATTAAAATATAAGAAATCATTAATCATTAGCCACAAGGTAAAATGAAATCATTTAATGAAAATTTGTAATATAATAGTTACAGAATATGTTGTAAGGATAAGAATATGGGTTGTAAATGAAAGGTTTCGATAGACAATACAATAACATATCTAGGACCAAAAACTCTCCTAACTATTTTTTTCTCTACAACCTTAGAGATTTAAAATGTGAAGGATATTGAGCCAAAAAGAGGTAAACTACATATGACGAATACCTTAATAGTATTTCATCATTTAACTGAATTAATTGTTCATGAACCCTTTCAACTAAGTAGGAGGCATAATCAAAATTTGTAAAATTTAATAATTTGTGTATGAATCCTAAAATAATAGCACCAACATAATTATGGTCATCATAGCTTAGGATAAAAATGATCATAGATATCAATTCTTTCATAGAATCCTGGAAAAATTCCCTATTTAGGGGAGTTTAATGTCTAGTGCATTATCTCTATTTACTGATAAATTAGTCGGAGAATCTTTTCTTTTTCTATTAGCAAGGCTCTAGGATTATCTTCACCTATTAATTTTAGACCAACTAGGATACTAAGCATTAGGGCTCTTGGGTGTGGAGCCCGTCTATCTTCTTGATTATTCAGAGATTTTTTGTTTCAGCCATGTTGGATCCCTATTCCTAATGGGGTGGAAGCATTGCCCATTTAATCGTCATTAGGGTGGTCCAGGGAGGGAAAAGACGACTTTTATGAGCCCCCCGATAGGGGTTCAAGGGCAACGCAACCAAAGCTAAAAATAGATGAAAAATTTCCTTGTAAAATATTGTAATTTTGTAGTCAATCTAGGCCATTCATTAGACGAATGATCTAATGATAGAAGCTATGTTAATTTATGTTTTTTTTTCCTTAGAAGGAAACTCTCTGTTTATATGAGGGAACTATATTTCAGTTGTGTATTATTATTCTGAGGAAGAAAGAGAGAAGAGGTTGTGTGAGAGTGAAGAGGAAATTAGCGGACCTATTATAGGTTGTATCTCTTCATTTTTGTAGATAATATAAAATAAAGGATTGGTTGTTTCTCCATGGACATAGCCCAAATTGGGTGAACCACGTATATCTGTGGCTCTCTTGTTTTATGCATTTTTGTATTTTTGTTTTAGCAATATTTTATGTATTCAATTATTCCGTTAATTAATTTATAACAATTGGTATTAGAGCCAAAGGTCTATTTGGCTAATAAACTCGCAGGAGAGAAGGATTCCTAGATTGAGTGGGTGCAATGGCAGAAGATGGTAGGTTTATGGTCGAGAAATTTAATGAAAAAAACTACCATCTATGGAAGATGTAGATGGAGTATCATCTGTATCAAAAATATTTGTACCTACCATTGAGTGGGAAAGCAAAGAAGCTGGTGAGTATGACAAATGCAGGATGAAATATTCTCGACAGAAAGGCACTAGGAAGAATACAATTTTGTTTGGCAGCATCGATGGCATTCAACATTTCAAAGGAAGGAACAATAAAAGGTTTAATGATGGAATTAGAAAAATTATATGAAAAAACCTCAGCATGAAATAAGGTATTTCTTATGAAGCGTTTATTTAACATGAAGATGTCAGAAGGTGGAATTATTGTTGATAATTTAAATTAATTTAACATAATTACCAGTCACTTAAGTTTCGTAGGGGTAAATTTTGATGATAAAGTTAGGGCTATGTTGTTTCTATGCTCATTAATAGAAAGTTGAAATGGCTTAGTTATGTATATCAATGACTTTGTCTCTAGATCTAGTACTTTAAATTTTGATGATGTTGTTGGTGCCATAGTTAGTGAGGAAATGTGATGGAAAAGCTTCAGTGAGACATCAGGTAATGCTTTGATTGTAGAGACTAGGGGAAAAAATGGAAAGATGGAGGAGCTTAGGTAATTGCAATAAGTAAAGAAAAGGTAGATCCAAATCCAGATCAGGGATAGCGTGCTGGAAATGGGGAATAAAGGACACCTAAAGAAAGATTATAAATATTAGAAGAAGAGAAGGAGATGGACAACAAGAGAACAATCATGAATCGAATGTGACAGGTGATGTGTTGAAACATGTTTTGATTCCTTCATTAGAGAATATTATTGATTCTTAGGTGGTAGATTCAGGGACCTCATTCCATGCCACACCTAATACAAAACATTTTCATGACTATGTTCAAGGAGATATTGGATAGGTTCATCTGGGTGATGATAAACCATGTAAAATCATTGGAATGGGTAAGGGTTTTATAAAGAAAAAAATTTGAAACCAATGGCTATTTAAGGAGGAAATAAATTTTCCATATCTAAAGAAAAATATAATTTCAATAGGATAGTTAGGTGGTGAAGGTTGTGTAACTACATTCACAGACAAAACCTGGAAGGTCACTAAAGGAGCCCTGGTAATAGAAAAAGGAGAAAAAGTTGGTATGTTGCATTTATGCAATAATATTTCTAATTTTGTTAATTATTTAACCTCCACAAGAGAATATACGACATTGTGGCATCATAGGCTCGGGCACATGAGTGAGAAAGGGATGCAGCTTCTTCACTCAAGAAATTTGTTCCCAGGTTTGAAGCATGTTGCTTTGGATTTCTGTGAGAATTGTGTTTACAAAAAATAGGAGAGAGTCAGATTTATCAGAGTTAGGAAGGAAAAAAAGAGTGAAAAATTAGAGATTTTTCATACATATGTATGGGGACCTGCTCAGGTATCATCACTTGATATCTCTCGCTATTATGTTACTTTTGTTGATGATGCAACTATAAAAACTTCGATTTATTGTATTCAAAATAAATCTGATGTATTTGATACTTTCAAGAAATGGAAAGATTTGGTTGAGAATGAGACAGGAAAGAAGTTGAATTGTCTCAGATTAGACAATGGAGGTGAATATTGCAGTAAATATTTTGATAACTACTATTAAAAACATGGAATTCACAGAGAGAAGATAGTTCAAGAATGTCACAAGATAATTGTGTGTTAGAAAGGATGAACTTGACAATCATGGAGCGTACAAGGTGCATGAGATTTCATGTAGGATTTCCATAACAAAGTTTGGGCAAATTCTATAGATATTGTTGTTTATCTAATAAACACAAGGCCTTCAAGTTCCCTAGATGGTGATTATATTCTAGAGGAGGCATGGACTGGTAAAAAGGTAAACTACTCATTTTTAAAGACTTTTGATTGTGAAGCATTTGCCGATATTAATAAGGAAAATAGAACAAATCTTGAACTAAAATCAAAGAAATGTACCTTTATTTGATATGGTGTTAATGATTTTGGTTATTGCATATATGATTATGAACATCATAAAATCATTAGGAGAAAAGATGTCATATTCAATGAAAAAGTCTTTTATAAGGATCAGATGCAGGAAAAGAAACAGGAAAAGGAAAATAAAGAATATGCAGTGCTTGATGAGATCATAGAAAAAGAAAACGTGCCTAAAAATATTAATGATCAACAACCACAACCACAACAACAACATGCACCTAAAACACTTGAAAGTGATGTCAGAATATCTACCAAGTAGACCCCTTGAACAATACTCTCCTTCATTATATTATGTATTGTTGACTGATTTTGGTGAACTAGAAACATATGCAGAAGTAATGCAGATAGAAACCAAGAAGAAGTGGGATTAAGCTATGGAAGAAGATATAGACTCCATGATGCATAACTAGACTTGGGACTTAGTCAAGTTTCGTGCAGGGAAAACAACATTGTAGAATAAATGGCTTTATAGGTTAAAGGAAGAAGATGGAGGAAAACAAAGGTATAAGGCTAGACTTATGGTGAAGGGTTTTTCACAAAAGGAAGGTGTATACTTTGATGAAATGTTTTCTCCTATTGTTAAAATGACTTCAATCAAAACTATTTAAGTCGAGTGGTAGCATCAGGTTTGAATCTTGAGCAATTAGATGTAAATACAACCTTTCTCCATGGGGAATTGGAGGAATTAATATATATGCAACATCCATAAGGGTATGAGGTCAAAGGAAAGGAGAAATTACTGTGAAAATTGAAGACGAGATTGTATGGCTTAAAACATGCTTCAAGGAAATAGTATTTAAAACTTGACAGCTTTATCTCTGAACAAGGTTATACTAGATGTCACTCTAACCATTGTGTTTATCTTAAAAAGAAAAGTGATGGTAGTTATATTATATTGTTATTGTATGTAGATGACATTCTTGTTGCGTGGTCTACCATGTAGGAAATAAATATGCTCAAAGGAAAATTGGCAAATCCATTTGCAATGAAGGATTTAGGTGCTTAAAAAGAATCCCTAGTATGAGAATAACTAGAGATAGGAAAAATCACAAATTAACATTGTTTCAAAGTGAGTACATAGAAAAGGTGTTGGAAAGATTTAATATGCATAATGCAAAACTAGTTTATACACCTATGGCTACCCATTTCAAACTAAATAAGGAGATGTGTCTCAAGACTCAAGAAGAGATGGATTATATGTGTAAAGTTCCATATGCATAAGCAGTTGGAAACTTAATGTATGTAATGATCTGCAAAAGGCTTGATATTGCACATGTAGTGGGAGTTGTAAGAAGGTATATGAACAATCTAGGAAAATAGAATTGGATGGAGGTAAAGTGTATTCTCAAGTATTTGATAGGTACCACAAATAAAGCATTATGCTTTGGTGGTTCAAACATTTCTCTATATGGATATGTTGATGTAGATATGGTATGTGATAGATATAATAGGAGGAGCACCACAGGGTATTTGTTTACTATAGGTGGAACAACTATCAGCTGGGTTTCAAAATTGCAAAACATTGTTGCACTTTCAACAACAAAAGCAAAGTATCTTGATGCTATAAATGCTAGTAAAGAAATGATTTGGTTACAAAGATTTATGGATGAATTGGGCAAGAAGGAAGAGATAGGAAGGTTATAGAGTGACAACTAGAGTGCCATTCATCTTGAAAAGAACTTAGCATTTCATTAAAGGACTAAACATATACAACTCAAGTACCATTTCATATGGTTAGTGTTGGAAGATGGACAATTGAAGCTAGAAGAGATACACACTAGCCATAATCTTGCATATATGTTAACAAAAGTTGTAACTAAGGAGAAATTGAGATTTTTATCAATTTCAATTGGTCCATTTTCAATATGTAGTTCAAAGTTTTCATTACTTCCAAAAGTATTGGTCTCGAATAGTTTCTAAAAGAGGTTAACCTTGGTAATATTTTATAACGTTGGTAATATTTTAGAACCTTGGTACTCTTTATATGCATTCTTCTATGATTTATCCTTTTACATTATGTACTTTAAAGTTTTTATTTTTGTAAAAATATTAGTCTACAATATTTTTTTAAGGAAGATACTATTAAATGTTTTATAAACTAGGATCTTTGGTCATTTTACCAATAGTTGATTTTTGAATGAGTTTAAATAATTTATTATTATTTTAATGTTGCACTCTACATAACACCAAATCTTAGTACATGAGCTTCCAGAAGGAGTGATTTTGTTTGGATAGTGTGAAAGAACACTCTGTTTGCTTGTGAGCTTCCATGGGGAGTAATTTTGTTTAGACAATGTGAAAGAACACTTTGTTTTGTTTGTTAACACTTTGTTTTGTTTGTTTGGACCTATAGGTTGGAAATATATACTTTGATTTTGTTTCATGCAATATGCAATGGTAACAATAAAAATATTTAGTTCAAATAGTATGGATTTTGGTAATTATGGCCAATCACTTATGGACACCATACTTTGGTATCCTTCCTTGACAAGGATGTTATTTGAATATTAAATTGAATTTATTTTACTAAGTTTGAGATTCAATGGCATCACCTTCTTTTTCATGCTTTTAAAGTAATATAAATATTATCATATTTTGTATGTAATCTATTAAGTACTGAAAATTGTATTGTATGTTTTAAAAACTGAAATAAGAATTATGTTGGATTTTTCCTTTTAGGATATATATAAATTCCCTTGGAATATTTTGCACGTAAAGCTATGGTATTGATGAAAGATTCTCAGAGTACATAAAGAGATTAATTTTAGTTGTTTGGGGTAAATAAGATAACTAATTTGGAAGTAAGATAAATGGATTTTAAATTAGCAAGATTATTCAAGTTATAGTTTTAGATATTTTAAAAGAACGTATTCTAGTGGGGTCAACAATATGAGCCAAAAGAAAAGGCAGATTGCTTTCCACCACAATTAAGAACCTCTGATGTCAGTAAATAAGTTGCAAAGAAGATAAAATGGAAATAAATCCTCATGCTATGATCATTTAATGATTTCATAATACTATCAAATATTTCTAAAATGGCAGAATTTTATGTTTAAAATATAGGGTATTGTTGCAAAGAAATATTCTGCAAATGAATGGATCAAATGTTAACTTCTAAACTTTATGTTACATGGAATGAATGCTTAGGATATGATGATTTCCTCTTTATTTTTGGAATACTTATAATTTATGTGACGATTAATGTGTTTTTTTTTCATGTACTACAAAAGTCCAAAAGCATGATACAAATTCTATGTAACATATTGTTAACATATAGAAATAATATGGATCTATTTTCAATGTTTCTATGAAACATGGATGAGTTTTATATTAAAAAAAACACACTTTTTTGGGTAACTTGAGTTACATACCTAGTTGGTGGTCGAGGGATCTTACACATAACTAGACGCATACAAGCCTATATGTGTGGCAAGAAATATTCAACTACACACAAGAATCTTCCTCTGTGCGGGTGGGACTTAAGGTTTCATTTCGTCAATTGACTGCAGATGTTGATAGTTGACTACAGGCTTATGAATTATGGTTTTGATTAGTATTATTGTTGAGCTTATCTCTATGATATGCTTTGGTTGGTTTTTCTGGATAGTCTTGTGAATGAAGAAATGGATTATTGTACTCTCTCTTTTTTGAACATTTTATGACAATCTAATAAGAAGAAGAATTTGAAAGGGTTTTCCACTTTATGGGGTTTTTCCATGGTCTTCAACCAATCCTGATGTCTTTATGTCTGAATTCTTTTATTCTATTTTTCCTTTACGTTTTGTTGTTTTGTTGATGATATTTTTGTTTCTACCTAATTTCATATGATTTAATGATGTTATAATGTTGTGGGGTGAATTAAATGTGAAAATGATGAAATGAAATGATCTAAAGCAAAGAAAAATATATCCCTAAGAAAAATTAACAATTGATTCCTCAGTTATTTCCTCGGGGTTGGCTGAAAATTTCAATGTTGTCCTTTCACAAAGTTATTCATTCAAGTGCATACCTAAGAGAAGATGTATAGACCTCTTTTTATAGACAACATGAGGGACCTCTTTTTATAGACAACATGAGGGCTTATAAGGTGAACGATTGGAGGTTTAGGAGGGGCGTCAAGAGTGCAACAAGTCCTAAGATGGAGGATGAAAACACCTTTAAAATTATTCTCTTAAGTCCTAAGCAATAATTTTGTTAGACTTAATGATGAGGAATTGTAGCCTTGAATGGACATAGGATACCTTTCATGGGTGCACAATACTCGTGATCCCGTTCCTTAGGATAGTTTCTCCAAGAAACATGATAAATACCTTTATGTTTGATGTTTAAATGATTAACCACAAATGAATGTGTGCCATGTCACTACCCCTTGGGGTTTTATCCCACTATCTAGGGTATCCAACTTCAAATGTGAATATCTCTCAAACTGTGAAGAACTACGTGGTGTGCCACATACCAGTAGAAGCATCTTGGTGATGAGAATTCATCTAGACTGGTATGGATGCGAGAAAAAATGATCTTACATGTCATATTAGACAAAAAAAAGTGGGGCATCTCTTGGTGTTGCTTGAGTTGACATCAATGAAAACCACCTATCAACAGTTTCAGGGTATGTTTGCAGAGTGTTTGGAAAAATACCTGAATGGATAATGCTATATAGATATATGTGTGTGTGTGTGTGTGTATAGACACACACACACACACACACACACACACACACACACACACACACACACACACACACACACACACACACACACACACACATATATATATATAATGGACAAGTCCCTACTTGTATGAGAAGCAAGAAAATGGAAAGGTGCCCATAATAGACTTGGAGGAATTACTGGATCAACCCTTAAAATAAAAATGTAAAACTAATGGCAGCCAAAATATGATCTGGAAGATCAAAGGCTTGAGGTAAGTTTGAGGTAATTTTCAGTCATTATATGCTTGCAATCCTTGCAAATGTGGATAATGAGTAAGGATACATAATGCATTACAAGAATCATCATTGGTTAAATTTTATTTTGGAGTGTTTCTCCATATATATGACAATATCTTAGGATGCTTGTCATGTGTTTGTAGGAATGATTGAGTGAAAATAATGCTTGAAGAATCTAAAATTCCTTTAATTCACTTGGATTCGATGAAATGGTTTAGAAAGAATTAATATAATACATAATAATTCTCTGTTGCTATTCTTTATGCATGGTTTTAGATTTAAGTTTGCATGCCATATGTTTGATAAAATATGAAAATGAGATTTTGGGTCAGGGTCTTTGTTATTTTAAATATTTTCATCCATGGGTTGTTTCATAATGATTCAAGATAATGTCAAGGAGTATCCATGCCATTTGGACTTGGAATCCCTTATTTGATTCCAAAAAATAACTTTGCAGAACCTAAATCGTAAATATGGATGATTTCGCACATTTTTGATGCCATCTATGTCTACCTACTATCGAGTTTTGGGGCAAATATTAAGATGATTTAACACCTGTTTTAATATGCCAATAATTGATGTTTCAATTTCTGAATCTTATAATTTAAATATGTTTAGGATGAATCTTATATTCATGTTAGCTAATTGTTGTGAAATTTCCTTAAGGGCTTATGGTTGCCAAGTGTTTGACAAAATGACTTAGTGGTTGTAGATTACATGCTTGCAAACTATTTTTAAAATGCCTCAATGGATGTAGATTGCATGCTTGCAAACTATTTATCAAAATGTCTCAATGGTTGTAGCTAATTATATTTATGATTTTTTTGTAAAAATGCCCAAGTGAAATTAGGATTTGTAACCAAGGTGTTTCTAGAAATTTTTCAATCAATATGCATGGTAATTGTATTTATGTATTGAGTTAAAATGCATGCTCATGAAGTGAAATTTGGGTAAGTGAATTGTTGTGACGTTAGATTACATATGAATTCCTAATTATTGGATACCACTCTCCTATAGAAGTTAAATTTTCCTTTCAAGCAAATAATTCATAAGCATGTTATTTGGTTTATTAGAATATAATCAAATTGGTCACTCTTGAACACATTTAACTGCAATTGAATTAACAAATAACTTGTTGGAAATTATGGTTTGTAAAGTTTGATATTTATTCATCCCACTAATTTTTTTTTTTTTAATTATGATTTCTGAGCTTAAGAAGCAAGTATTATGGTTGTAAATTTGGTTCTTGATGAAGCCATTATCTTTGTAGCTTGATGAGAAGATTAAAATTAACATGGGTTAGTTAGTAGAATTTAGTGTGTAGTGTAAAGGATATCAATGAGAAAATATTCCTCTGCATTAATGTTTATGTCTTGTATAAAAAAAATCATATTTTGAGTCTTACCATTCAATGGGACCTTTATTTCTCTATAATATTGATGGTTGATAAGGTGGTACCTTACATATGGTATCAAAGCAAGCTACAACACTAGCACCTAATAGGCATACATACTGGCTAGTAGATTAACATATGAGTGTTGAATTTGGATCCATGTTGAATTGGTATGTATGTTCAATTGGATGCATGTTGTTTGCATGTGATTTAATTGTTGTTATTAATTATATTAACCCATTTAGGAACTATTAAGAGAGAGAAAGAGAGAATAAGTCCTTATATTCTTGGCCTTTTTTTTTCTTCAGAAAGTTGTGGAAATTTGTTAAAATCATTTAAGAGGTGTTAATAAATATTGTGGTTAAATAGTTGGGATTAAACACACATTTATGAATGGTTTGAATGTGCATTGGATGTATGAGTATTTCATGTGTATGTGTGTATTATTTTCTTAATATGATGTTGATGACATAATATGGTTTAAACAACCATCTTTTCTAGATGAAGTCACACATGCCAAGAAAAGCCATGGCATAGTATGGAATGAAGACTTAGCATGTATGAACTGGTATTGTGTAAGATGTACGAGGCTTCATTTTAGAGCCAAAATGAATTGGCCAAACAATGTAAATCAGGCCGATATGTATAAATTTGTGTGGATAAATATTGTGTAAGATGTCCTCCAATATGCACTTATATGATTTCTATGTTTTGATTTAATGTGTTTATATTCAACGAATGAGCATTTTGGGACTCTTAAATCATGGTAGAAGACTTTGAATTGATATAGTGTCTTAACAACAATTTCTTGAAGGAGATCATTGTGGAATTGATCCTGTAGATTGTGTTTCATGTATAGAAATAATCCATACTCTATTTTAGTTCAACACTAAAGGCATACGACAAAGTGGTTTTATGTGTTATTTGTATGATGATTTGAATCCATATGTGACTAAATGTGTGGATTTTACTTAAAAATGATAGTTAATTGTGTTGGTCATAGATTGAGTGTGTTGAAGGCACAAATTGATTGGTGATTTATTGAATTGTTATGTTATGAAACTAATTACCATGGAGGCACAAGGTAATGTCAAATTTTGGGTGTGAAATTAATTATTGTGGAAGAAAAAAACCATATCAAATTTATTCAATGTCATAGTAAATAGAAAGATATATATCTCAGATTGTAGGTGGTCTCGTTACATTTACTTGACATAGCCAGTAGTGTTTGAATGCTTATTGTTTTATATATGGATGTAAGCAATTGATAGTAGATTCGCTTGCTACATTAATCAGTCATAGTCCAATTGGACATAAAAGAAAGGGTACCAAGGCCATAGATATGCAAGGATGATTATATTTGATGCTTTCATGAAGCATTTGAGCAGTTCAGAATTGTAATTGTTTGAAGACTAACAAGTAACACAAAGAAATCGAACTCATGGCTCATATGCATTACTGAAATTTATGTGTGAAGCCTCTATTGACCTGTGTAACATAGAAGCCTTGCATTAGAGAAATTTTGAGGTCTAAAATAGGCCTCCTAAGGAATATAATAAGTAATAGTGGAAATAATAAAAGAAGATTAGATTGCATCATCAAAGTTTAGAGGGAATAAAGAAAAAACTATTTTTTCAACTTATCTCTGTGTGGTTTTACTCAAATTTCAAGCAAGAGCACTCGTTGGATACATAATTTAATTACTCATCCAAGGAGTACCCATGTTGCATACTTTCAATGGACCTTACTACATGAAAAATGAGAAACGATTTAAAAAACATGATTGCAATCAAGTTTTTCATGTATTTACCCTTTTTTATCTAGCATGGTCCATCGAAAATATGCAACATGGGTACTCCTTGGATGAGGAATTAAATTATGCATCCATCAAGTGCTCTCTCTCAAAATTTGAGTGAAACCATAGGGAGATGAGTTGAAAAAGTATTTATTTTTTTATTTTTTATTGTTTAATCTTTCTACATTTTTACTCCAAAATTGGTAAGTCATCCCTCATGGTTGACATCATCATCTTGAATCCTATTGGTTCTTGTAAAGTTGATTTTGGTTGTACATTTTTGTTTCTAGGCCCATTTTAGACCTCAAAATTTCTCTAATGGTGTAAAGTGTAGATCTTGTGAAGCTTAGGTCAGGTAGTTGGTGTATGGAAAGCCTACCACAATGTGTCATCTTTTAGATGAGGAATGCAATGAAGTGATTGATCAAAATATTGAAAGACATGAATCCTATTTTATGTAGAAGGAATTTCATGTATTCATATGGAAAATGAGAAAGTCCAAATGGATTTAAAATTCATGGTGATTTGGACATGCG
Source organism: Pinus tabuliformis (assembly GCA_031772625.1). Lineage (NCBI taxonomy): Eukaryota > Viridiplantae > Streptophyta > Pinopsida > Pinales > Pinaceae > Pinus > Pinus tabuliformis. The sequence goes on from CM062809.1 coordinate 82,686,235, forward strand.
CAATACAATGCATAGGAAATGAATTGTATTGTGGACATACCTATATTGTTCTTCCTCCTTCCAATTGAACCCTTTTTATGGACAAAAGGTGAGTGAAACTAGATTTTTATCATGGTTTTGAGGAAGCTTGTTTAGTAGGGAAATATGTAATTGATGTGTTCTATACTAAAGGATTTAGTTATTAATTTTTCCTAGGTGTTGATAATTGTTTTTAAGGCTTTGGACATGTTTTTTTAATGCTGGTCCTTATGTAAATTATTTAGCTAGTCATTTGTCTATGTTGTTGTGATTGTTGGTCATATTTGGTGGCTATGTTTTTGTCTTGGTAATTACAGGGATGTATTTTGATGGGAAGTTGAAGTATATAGAGCCATAGATTATTCCATTTTGTTGCTAACATGTGTGGATTGGGCTATAGAGTTGATATTTTTATCTTTTAGGAAAAATCAATTAGAGAAAAGAGCACTAATTGACATCGATTGGTATCATTGGAGGAGAACTGTTATAGACATTTTTGTGCCTTACAGCATAGAGCATGAAATGTCAATAATCTAAGGGATCCAAAGTCCCTAAACAAGTTGTTCTTACCCTTAGAGGAACAAGGTCAGCAAACCACAGCACTGCAAGTCAGTTCTCCACTGAAAAACACTCAAAAACAGGTCAGTTTTGGATCATTGCAGCTGCTCCACTAGGCATCTGCGCTGCATAGCAGGTACAACAAAGGCTACCTGCGTTGCATAGCAAGTAGAACAAAGGCTACCTGCGTTGGGCGTACTTGGACATGTGGAGGAATCTTTTTCTCAAAGTGCCAGTGCCCAGGAAGCTTCTAAAAAGACACTTGATGATAAGATTCGCCTAATGATGAGTTAAGAGCTTCTAAAACTCCAAGTGGAAGACAGAAACTCCGAGTGAAGAACTGAAGAACAACTGGAGTTGAAGAGGACAACAAGTCACACATCAAGCTGACTTATCTTCACTCCAAAACTCTATATAAGGATCTCATCCCATGGGATCTGAAGGCCGGAATTTAGTGCAAAGAATTGCTGTTGGTTTACAGTTGTGAGCATTGGGTGATTGCTTGAAGGAGGTGAAGAAGAGATTTCTCTCCGTCGGGAAGGTGATGCTGGATTGGACCTCTCGTGGTTGTATCACCGCCTGAACCTTACTTCCATATATTAATAAAGCTTTTGAGGTTCTTCTATTCGCATGTGTTTCAACGGTGTATTGTCTTACTTGCGTCTTTGATTTATGCTAATCCTTGAATCGATTATGAATGCATGCTTCTTGTAGTTTCCTTTCTTTGTCTTGTTTGCAGGATCTCGTGTAGCTGGGCCCGTGAAAAGACTTGGAGCTGGGAGCAAGCGGCAATCAAAGGAGATTGGATCGACCATTTGCGCAAGACACTGGTAAGTGGATCTCTTCCTTTTATCTCTTGCATGTCATAAAGAAGAAACTTTAGATAGCTTTGCTTTCAGCTGTTGCTAAGGAACTGTCACCCTTAGAGTGGGTTAGGGTCATTCCGAGTTGGATACTTTCCCCCACAACAGACTAGCGACTCCACTGGGGATCGTGTCTTGTTGGTAGCTTGTGTTTATTTCTATTCATTTCTTAAACAAAGGGAGTACTGAATCGAACTGCATTCGAGTCCTTCGAATGCAAAGTAGAGGGCAGCTACTCTAGCCCAGTGCTGGGCATGTTTATGATTTGAAGAGCTGATCCACAAGGACTCTTTTTAGCTCTTTGTGATAGTGTTCATCTTCCTTTAATCATCCTCTAGTGTATACTTGACTGACAGCCTCTGATTTGGCCAAAAACCGCTCATTTTTGAGCAAACTGTGACCCGAAATCTGAGAGAGACGAGAGTTGTCTCATCAGTGCAGCTACAACAAAGGCTACCTGCACTGCAACGCAGGTCCCGAAGGGGCTACCTACGCTGCATCTCAGATTGACAGTGCAGCACCTGCGCTGATCCAGTTTTGCCTTGTGCAACTTGGATTCTCCACTGTCTATTGCCCAGTTTTCAGTATTGTTTTGCAGCCAGTTGTCAACCTGTATACCCAGCTGAAACCACTTCTCTTTGCCTTCATTCCGCCTCAGTTGTATGAAGAAACCGTGATTGTTCTTATTGTATTTCTTGCTGTCATTCACAGTTTCCCATAGCGAAAGTGAACTAGTCTTGCTATGACCTCTTGAATCTAGACCTGTGAGAAAGTGTCGTTGTGATTCTAAGAGTTAGTTTATTGCTGTTCATAGCTGCTTGAGCATTTGCTTTCGTTATATGGTTCGAATTTCAGTATTTCTTGTGTTGAAACGAGTGAATCTTAAGGTGTTCTTTTGATTATTGGACAAAAACTTGTTTTCTTTCACTTGAAATTGAATTCGAAATTATACAACAGCTTTCTTTTTGTAATACATCAACATTAAGGAAGAAGAAAAGAAATACTTGCATTGTGCATGTGCATTTTGACAGTTTGCATGTCGATTTAGGAAAAGTGCATCAGTGTGTGCTCTATGATCTGTTTGAAAAGATGATGTCTTTCTTTTCCTTCAGTAGTTAAGGTTTTCATAAGTTGAAAGAATTGAAAAAAAAGCTTGCTTATCATTCTTAGACTGCATTTAGGAGTTGTCTCATACATCACGTGGTGATCCATAAAGGCAAACTGCTAAGCAAGATCAACCTAAAAAGAACTGAATTTATCTAACAACGCTTTGAAACATAACGAAACACAGTAGAGGTCTAGGTAGAGACGTGAACCGACGTCGTTAAACATAGTGACTGTTGATCTCTACGAAGGTGGGTGATTCCTCTTGAGGGACGATAGCACTAATACGGACTTGTGCCCCCGCGTACCGTCGCGTATATTGGGGGACCCCTATAGGAACAAAGCCTTTATCCATAGGAAGCCGTGTCGGCCGCCCTACTGATCGCGATGCAGTGAACACAGCATTCACGAAGATCGACCACTCGTACCGTAAAACGTATTCTGTGGTTTCGCGAAAGGTTTGGCACACCCTTGCCTAGAACTCCAGAGTAGTTTCTTTTGGCCTTTTTCAAACTCTATAACTGAAAAAGTCCATCCGAGCATTTGTCACTTCGGGCTCGTTAATACATCGAAGGAGACTAGAGTCATCTTTAGCTTTTTCTCGACTCTTAAAACATGAAAAAGCAAGTTGTGTCTTAAAAGCATCTAAAATTAATTCAATTCGAAAACAAATTTTACCCTGTGCATTGTTGGTTGATCAAGTAATCCGCAATCGTGGAAGAAAGTCAATCGATGAACCGTCATTCGCGGAGGAACACGAGACAAACGTCTTTGTCCCCGGAATCGAAAACAACCCGGGCAAAGCGACCTCGTTCAACTGGTTCCAAATCTCCTGTCAAAGTTAGAACAAGTGTTCCAACGACATCTGAGGTTCCAGTTACTCCAAACATTTCTGGAGACCCTGCCCCTATTGAAGAAGTTCAACAGCCCCAGAAGGACAATAACACTGATCCTAGTCTGAAAGCAAATACTTGTGTTACTGAATCAGGTCCATCAGTGATCGGTTCAGAGAGTCTTGCTCCTCAAACAACTGTCGCTGTCGAAACAACCCCTTCTTCGGCACCAGAAATATTTTACGGACCTGACGGTCTTCCTCTTCCACCCGGTCTGATCGCAATAGAAGAGATTGTAGAAGATCCGCAAGCAACTACTCCAACACATTTCGGAGCAGGGATCACTCTACTTCCTACTGCATCAGAAGCTAGCCTATCACCCAGAGAAGTTCCTGAAGAATCACTAGGCAATCTACTGGATAGACTAAAAATGTCTGAACAACCGTCGACATCCAGGACTGTGCCAAATGACACAGCGACCGCAGAACTCCCTGCGATCATTCCGACAATGTTCGCCGGCACACCATCTGTCCCTAACTCTCAACAGCTTGCGGGGGTCCCTTCGGGGGCCATGACGACAGTATGGTCTGTTCCTGTTTGTTCTCCCGGGATAATACCCGGTAACTCCTATGTTGGAACTCAACAGATTGATCCTTTTGGAAATCCGTTGGGGAAATCGGTCCTCGAGGTGTAATAAATCCTCTCGGTTCCGGACCACCACCGTATGGGGGGCAATATGCTTTCTCATTACCCCCTCCGGGAGGTTACCCATACGGGAGTTCACAACCATACTCAGGTTATACTGGAATAACTACAAGTGGTTGGATACCTATGCCATCCCAGCAACCAAGAGTTGTGTATTCTATGTAACAACAGATGCCTGTGACGAACATCCCGACGACACCAGCTATTGTGACTGTGTCGCAAGTTCAAACAATACCTGTTGCATGTCAACCTCAGTTTTCTCAGGTTGTAATGCAACAACCCTTTGACCCTGCAACTCAACCACAATCGCCAACTGGCGGGGCAACACAAGCACAAGCGGGTACCCTTACCCCTAATCTTGGCCCAGTGGTAAGCATAGCACAACAACCAATGGCGTCACAACCATGGTTGGTGCAGTATCAACAACCGCAGTTCCAGCAAGTGTACCAAGGTACCGAGCAGCAGATTTTTGCGAACAATGGACAACCATACTTACAGTACGGTCAAAACCAACCACTATATAGTGGAGTAGTCCATCAACCGTATCAATCATATCAGCATCAATTACATTATGCTGGTATGCAAAGGCCAACTGCTCAGGCAATTCCGTCGTACCCTGGGTACGCTTCACCTAACTTGAGTCATCAGCTGCCATTCGTGGCAACTCTGGAGTTACCCGATCTACATCGGTTGACAAACGATCCTATCGCCTACGCCCCTTGGTGGCCCATGATTCCTCACAAACTTCCATCGGACATTCCTAAATTCAATGGAAATCCAGGTGAAGACCCGTCGAATCACGTCATGACCTTTCATCTGTGGTGTTCATCGAACACCCTGAACGATGATTCGATAAGACTTCGCCTCTTCCAGAGGACATTGACAGGTCCGGCGGCTAAATGGTATATAGAATTGCCGAGAGCCTCTTTCGACAATTTCATCTCCTTAGCCACGACTTTCTTAACCCATTTTCAATTACCAATCAGGTATGAAACAGGAACCGAAATACTGACCAACTTCAAACAGACGACAGCTACTCACATATCTGATCATATACATGAGTGGCGTCGTCGACGTAGGATGGTGAAAACATACGTTCCTGATCAGCTATTAGCCGAATGGTTTATAAAGTCATTACTTCCAGCTATAACGGAAGATGTGGCCAAGGGGGGAGTCGTAACCGAGGAGCAAGTCACTGCTCGTGCTCAATATTTAGACTTAGTATATACTCAGTCTGGCACGCTCTACGACAAAATACCTGATGCCCCCAGACCTGAATTTTCAATTCCTCCTCCTCCTAAATCGAATATTGACTCTCATGCCAGAGATGGCGTGATTGGCACTGCAAGCGCGAAGTCGAAAAAGGCTTCACCTCAGAAAGCCCGTAAGACTTCAGATCGAAATGCCCATGAAGAGATTCTTGCTTCGGAAGTAAATGCCATATCAGCAGATAAAGGCAAAGAAACCAATCAACCAGGAAGCAAGAAGAAACAAAACAAAGGGAAGAAGAAGCAACAGGATGGTCCGTCACCTGAAAAAACTTCTTCTAACTCTCCTGAGAAAGGGAAAAAGAAATGGCCCTGTATGATATGTGACGAAGATCACAAGACAACAGATTGTCCATACAAAGCTGAGCTCAAGAGATTCTTTAAAAGTCCAAAGAACCCAGCTGTGTTGACAGATCCATTTCCCAATCTAGGTCAAAATATGGTTGATAGTGGAAATGCTTCCCCGTCGCAAGTGCTGATGTTGTCAATCTCTAAGCAGCAAAATGATGCTTTGATTTCGACAAGGAGCAAAGATTATGGGAATCCGCAACTGTCAAACGAAAAGGGTAAAGATCAACCTAGTAGTTCGACAACAACTTTGACAGAAGTTGTCCCGCCCATAATGCCAGAATTAACGATAAAACCACCTAAGGGTGTAGTACACAAGTCGACGTTTAATCCTCGTGCCAGAGCGGCACAACATTATAACATAGTAGAAGATTTGGCTCAATCGCCATCCGCTATGTCGACTCTAGAAGTACTACAAAATTGTCCATCCCAAAGGCAGGCATTGTTATCGGCAATAGGGGGGGTTGATCCTAAGGATTCCAATCTTGTGTCCTTTGATCACAAAGGGTATGACCCTCAGTTACCAGCCCAACTAGCTTTCCTTATTCAGGTAAAAGCCCTCAACAAAACTGTTCACAGAACAATTATTGACGAGGGGGCATCGACATGTATTATGTCGATGAGCTGCTGGAAAACGCTAGGGTCACCAACCTTGTCGAGATCTTCGACAACACTAAAGGCTTTCGACGGTAGGACATATACCCCTTACGGTATCCTAAGTAACTTGAAAGTTGAACTAGGTGGAAAAACAGTAGAGATTGATGTTGAAGTCATAGATGGAAATCTAGATTACAACATCCTACTGGGAAGACCATGGATTTATGCCATGGCAGCTGTCGTGTCGACTTATTTTAGGAAGATCGCTTTCCCGTTTGAAGGAGGGATTACGGTCGTCGACCAACAGAACTTCCTCCTTAATGTTTCACAAGTTACGGGAAGCATTCCCATGATCCATGAAAGCGACCATTCAATTCAAGATATAGGAGTAGGCCTGCTGAAAGACCCCATGATGATGGGGACTTTCTCGCTACCAAATCATATGTACATAGGAAATGTACCATTGGTGGCCACCTGCAACATGATATCTTCCACGAAGGTCGCAAAAGACAAAGTCGTCATGGATCGGGCAATGGTGTTACACCCGAGCCCAATCGAAATATTGTAGCAATCAATGTTTCAGGCATGGGAGGCGAGCCCAAATCAATGCTCGTCAAGCGTTTGGGTAGATAGGTCAGGAGAATGTGGTACCCCTTTGGATCCTTGGTCACAAGTGCATGCAAGTGACGAAGGAATCCCGCAGTCAATGTTGATTGAGGGGGCACCATGGGATGATAACCACCATCGTTCCCTTCCTCAGGAAGATACTCAAGGCGACCTGTATCACCCCTCAGTATTTGAATTCCTAACAAATACTGTAAATACGGTGGATTCCGAGAGAAACCTATCCAATATAGAAGAGACTATAGCCATAAATATCTCGACCAAAACAGACATTGTAGAGAATATTTATGTCGGAAAAGGTTGTTCTCCTTCAGAACAAGAAATATATGAAGCTCTTTTCCGCGAATTTAGAGATGTCTTTGCTTGGTCCTATGATGAAATGCCAGGCATCGACTCGAGTATAGTTGAACATGAAATTAAGATGTATCCTGATGTCAAACCAGTAAGACAACGGCTTCGGCAGGTGCACCCCAAGAAAGCCGCTGCCATCAAGGCGGAAGTTGAAAAGCTCCTCCATGCTGGTTTCATCTACCCGGTTCCTCTAACCGATTGGGTATCGAATATTGTCCCTGTTATGAAAAAACAAGGAACAATACGAGTGTGCGTCGATTATAGGGATGTAAATCAAGCTTGTCCAAAGGACAACTACCCTACACCCTTCATCGACCAGATAATTGATGAATGCGCCGGATGTGAAATCTTTTCATTTATGGACGGATTTTCCGGGTATAATCAAATTAATATCCGCCCACAGGACCAGTCAAAGACTGCATTTATTTGTCCGTGGGGCACATTCGCTTATCGAAAATTACCCTTTGGTTTAAAGAACGCAGGGGCGACATTTCAGACAGCAATGAATTATGCTTTCCATGACATCAAGAACATCGTTCAACCTTATCTCGACGATCTTCCGGCTCATTCGCAAAAGCGGACTGATCATCCGCATCATTTAAGAGAAATATTTCTACGTTGCCGACACTACAAGATAAGACTCAATCCACACAAATGTGTGTTTTGCGTCGGTTCTGGTCGTTTACTTGGCTGTATAGTCTCCGAGGATGGGATTCGTCTCGACCCTTGCAAGGTGCAGGCAATCATTAATTTGCCTCCACCTTCGAACTTGCTTCAGATTCAGAAACTCCAAGGGAAAGCAAACTTTCTGAGGAGGTTCATTCCAAATTACGCAGAACTTGCTAAAGGTTATACCCGTCTCCTGAAAAAGGATGTACCTTTCGTCTGGGACCAGGTTGCACAAGCTTCCTTTGATGCTTTGAAAGAAGCGCTAGTCAAAGCATCATTAATGTACGCCCCAGACTATCTAAGGGATTTTAACCTGTATCTGGCTGCAGGAGATACGACCATTGCAATGGCTTTGGTTCAAGAAGTCGATGGAATTGAACACCCTATATATTATTTAAGCAAAAACTTAAATGATACGGAAAGTAGATATTCTCATGTTGAAAAGTTGGCATTAGCAGCTGTTCAAGCGATTCAAAGATTTCGACATTATGTCCTCTTTAGGAAGACCACTGTATTGTCAGATTGCAACCCCATGACTTATATACTGTCGCGACAGTTGCTTGGGGGCAAATACTCAAAGTGGATAGCTATCCTTCAAGAGTTTGATCTGGAATTTGTGAAATCCAAATCAAAGAAAGCTTTAGTTTTCGCAGAATTATTATGCGATCTCCCGTCATCGTACAACGATGAAACGTCCAAAGAATCGATCGTGGACGAAAGTTTGTTTCTGATATCAGCAAGTGATGAGTGGTATGGAGATATAATAGTTTATCTCCAAACCCAAAAGTTTCGGCCAAACACCTCTCACTCAGAACAAAAACGCATTCGATACCAAGCAAAAGACTACATGATCATCGGTGATACGCTTTACCGTCGTGGTGTCGATACGGTCCTGAGAAGGTGTCTAACCCATGAGGAAGCCGAAAAAGCCCTAAATGAATGTCATTCAGGCACCTGTGGGGGGCATCAATCTGGATATGCTACAGCACAAAGAATCTTACGAGCAGGATACTTCTGGCCAACCATGTTCAAAGATTGCATAACCGCAGTTAGAAGTTTCCATGCATGTCAGATTTTTGATAGCAAAACCAGAAGACCCCCCGCTCCTCTACAGCCAATAATAGCTGTGGGGCCTTTCGCCAAGTGGGGCATCGATTTCATGCAATGTAACCCCACCTCGACCGGGGGGCATGGGTATATTATAGTCGCAGTTGACTATTTTACCAAATGGGCCGAGGCGATGCCTACATTGGATAACACTGGTGAAACAGCAGCCCTATTCTTTTTTTAATCATGTAGTCGCCAGATTCGGCGTACCACGGGCCATAGTAACAGATCATGGATCGCATTTTCGCAATCACATGATGGTTGAATTAACTGCCAAACTAGGATTGTCTCACGACAGCTCTACTCCATACTATCCGCAAGCTAACGGACAAGTTGAAGCGATCAACAAGGTCCTGAAGCGCATGCTGCAAAGGATGGTGGGGGTTCACAAAAGAAGATGGCATTTGATCCTGTACTCGGCTTTGTGGGCCTACCGAACATCGGTAAGGAATGCCACTGGGTTCACACCGTTTCAACTGGTGTATGGCCTGGAGGTGATCCTACCAATCCAGTGTGAAATTTCGTCCCTTAAACTCGCAATTGATCTCCTCCCCGGAACCTCAGAAGAAGAAGCTCGTTTCTTGGAGTTAATCCAGTTGGATGAAACTCGTCGTGATGCCGCCTTGGCCAACGAAGCCCATAAGAAACGAGTCAAAGCGCAGTTTGACAAAAATGTCAAACCTCGTGTCTTCTCGAAAGGTGATTTGGTCTTGCTTTATGACCAAGAATCCGATAAATTGGGAGCTGGGAAATTCAAGTCCTTATGGATGGGCCCTTATATTGTTAAAAGTGTGTTAGCAAAAGGTGCCTACGAGTTAGTAGATTATGACGGAATTCCACTGGCGCAACCCTGCAACGGGTTGTACCTTAAGCGTTACTATGCCTAATAGTAACCTGTATGCTTTTGTTACATTTTTGTTTTCGCTAAAGCGTTTGTTCCAGTTTAAGTAATCCGCTTTTACACTTATTGCAGATGTCAAATCCATTGGAACCATGGGTTGGATATGCTGACGGAGCAAGTCGTAGTTCGAGGAACCTATCCTCTGCAGCATGGGCCATTTTTGACCCAAGCGGCGAGTTAGTGAGTTTCAGGGGGGTATGTATTGGTCAATCAACAAATAATATCGCTGAGTATAGCACGTTGATAGAACTCCTCTCTGATGCCATCACCCATGGCATACACCGGCTAGTCGTCAGGCTAGACTCACAGCTCGTGGTACTACAGCTCAATGGTACCTACTCTGTCCGAAATCCAGCTATTTATCGCAAGTTCCTAAGAGTTAAAATCTTGGAAAGACGGTTTGATTTTATCCAATATCAACACATTTCCAGAAACTTAAACACATTAACCGACTCATTAGCAAACTATGTGTTAGATAGACATCTGCAAAATTGATAAAAAGAGAAGCATCATCGATGTTTCATACATGGATCACATAAAAACTGGAATAAACCCCGAAAATCAAAAATATACATAATTGTTTACGGTTTACATGTAATGTTCTGTAACCAAGACAAAATCGGTCATATGACCCCAAAACTCAAAAGTGGTTGGGGGGCACCCTAGCCTAGTGATGCTCATGATAACATGCCACGGCCTGTGCAATCATGCACAGAAGACGAGACCATCGTCTGGGAACACCAACAGTATGTCGCTGCAATCGTAGAGGCAACTCGTCGATCCGTACATCCGGAATCCCAAGGGTAAGACCCTCGACATGTTCCTGCACAGCTGTAAGAGTCTCGGCCAAGTCAAGGTCATGGAGAATAGCTCTCCCAGGAGCCTCCCCTGCGGGGGCAGCGGCCGGAGCTCTCGGACGAACTGCTGGATGGACAAGGCCCACATCTGCATGCACACATGAGTTTGATTAGAGTCTTGATAGAGTAAAGCACAAGGACATTATAAATAAAAACAGTAAACAGTGATAAGGTCAACTGGTTTTTCATCTGAACCAGTACTGCATCACACCAGTTAAAAATCAGCTGGTGAAAAATCAAGAGGAAGAGGCACCTCCAAAGCTCCAACAAACCAAATGCACACGAAGTGGTAAAATGAGAGGTAAAAACATCTTTTAAATTTCTTTTTACGTAATTCAAAGTGGAATATTAGTATTTTTACTTCATGTTATCCGTTTCTAACAAAGTTTGTTGCAGCAATTGATGATACAGTACTATCTCTGAAAGAGAAGAAGCTAGTCATGGTAAAATATGAATTTGATCTTATCAAACGAGCAGTTTTGGCAAAGTTCATGCTCGTTAAAAAATAAACGCAAGATCCGAGCAGTTTTAATGCGGAAATTCATGCTCGTTAAACAATAAATATTAAGCATGTGAGCAAGCTTCCCCCAGAGTTCAAGCTCATTAAGAAAAATGAACCGGTAAATAACCATTTGAGACCTTAAAATCATCAGCCATAAAAGCCTTGGTCGTGTTTGTGCACCATCACCTCCACTCTGCAGTTGGCCGATCATTCACATCCACTTGATTGTTTACCTATTTTGAGGAACAGCTGCGAAGAGTGATTTCACCTAGCCATCCTTGTAATACTGCCGTGATTGGAAAATTCCAACCTGTACCTGGAATCTGCTGCTATCCCTGTTTATCACTCGTTCCTCAAAAGACGAGTCTTCTTTGAGCTCTTTTCACTGACTCGTAAAATATGAAAAGTTTGCCGAGTTTTGGCCTTCCAGCTCGTTAAAAGGACCGGAAGAGCTATCCCTCCTCTAGATTTTAATCTTTTTGGACCTGAGGGATTATTGCACAAAAAGATCGAGTGTTTGTCTGGTTCGGCTCGATAAAGATATCGAACATTCATCCCTTCTGTATTGTTTTATACTTTTTCGGACTTAAGGGATTAGATGACGAAAAAGGACCCCTGGAGTCTACTTTATGTACCCTTTTCAGACTCTCTAAAAATGAAAAGGACCGAGTTGTCTTTGTCGCTGGGCTCGTTAAAAATGTTAGATAGCGACAAACTTGTCTTTAGACGAGAACGAGTTTCCCCATCGTTAGGCTCGTTAAAACATAGCGATGGGCTTGCCCGAAGGGCAGGTTATAGAACAAGCATATGTTATCCTCCTCAAGCTTGACAAAAATAAAGAGGTACTGGTCAGAAATGACGGGGGAAAAATTGGGAAGAACCTCAAAGCTTAATGGTAGCAAGTTGCTCTTGAACATGACACTTTTGCCTCCGTAAATATCGGGTTGGGTTATTATCATTCACCGGTCCCTTCACCATGGTCTCGCCATACCATCCAAATGGGGTAATGCTACCGATCCATCACATCAGTGTCGAGATATGTTCAAGAGATGTCATTCAGAAAGTGTCAACCGGGTCCCATCCACTACCATACATCATCTTTCATCCTTCCATGACCGCCACCCTGGATCATATTTCACAGATCGTTTTCACCATCATCACTAGTTCCGTTCTGTGTCACTGATGTGGGATTCATTAAGGCCCTCCTTTGACGGATCACTTCTTGTCGACATCAGCTCACTATCCAAGAAGTTGATCTAGGAACACCCCCTCAGTACTTTGAAGCTTGCATGCCTCAATGGCAAGTTTCTCACTTCCGCCGATAGGTATACATTAATGACCTTCGACCGGGAGACTTTGCGTGGTGTTCGACGTCAGATCCTATATTCACGCCACGTGAATTGTGCTGCAGTACCTTGAGGGTCATCATCATTATCGGTGATTCCTCTTGCGCTTGTTAAAAGTTTACATTATTGACTGGCAATCAAGCGATGTCTTTCCATGTTCGACTCCAAGAAATTCTCACATGGATCGACTTGTACTTAGTGTGAAGATCGGAAGTTTGAAGACCCCGGATCTAGTTTCATCCATCCGGGCTGCGATATATATTCAGGAGATAAAAACATAGACATGTGCAGCAGATGATCATCCTACTAAAAGGATGATAATTAAAAGCAGAGAATTATCAGTCTACTATCAGACGATCGTCTGTTTATGTACAGCGAATGTATTTATAAAGCTGAGCATGGGAAATGCCCGCATCAGCTAGATCATGAAAAGAAAGTATGAAAATATAATGTATTGTATTGTATTTTCTTACAGGTCACCTCCCGGCGATTGAATGAACTTCGGATCCTCCTAATAAAGCATTTCACCCGATAAACGACCTCATACTTTAGGGGGCAACTATTATAGACATTTTTGTGCCTTACAGCATAGAGCATGAAATGTCAATAATCTAAGGGATCCAAAGTCCCTAAACAAGTTGTTCTTACCCTTAGAGGAACAAGGTCAGCAAACCACAGCACTGCAAGTCAGTTCTCCACTGAAAAACACTCAAAAACAGGTCAGTTTTGGATCATTGCAGCTGCTCCACTAGGCATCTGTGCTGCATAGCAGGTACAACAAAGGCTACCTGCGTTGCATAGCAAGTAGAACAAAGGCTACCTGCGTTGGGCGTACTTGGACATGTGGAGGAATCTTTTTCTCAAAGTGCCAGTGCCCAGGAAGCTTCTAAAAAGACACTTGATGATAAGATTCGCCTAATGATGAGTTAAGAGCTTCTAAAACTCCAAGTGGAAGACAGAAACTCCGAGTGAAGAACTGAAGAACAACTGGAGTTGAAGAGGACAAAAAGTCACACATCAAGCTGACTTATCTTCACTCCAAAACTCTATATAAGGATCTCATCCCATGGGATCTGAAGGCCGGAATTTAGTGCAAAGAATTGTTGTTGGTTTACAGTTGTGAGCATTGGGTGATTTCTTGAAGGAGGTGAAGAAGAGATTTCTCTCCGTCGGGAAGGTGATGCTGGATTGGACCTCTCGTGGTTGTATCACCGCCTGAACCTTACTTCCATATATTAATAAAGCTTTTGAGGTTCTTCTATTCGCATGTGTTTCAACGGTGTATTGTCTTACTTGCGTCTTTGATTTATGCTAATCCTTGAATCGATTATGAATGCATACTTCTTGTAGTTTCCTTTCTTTGTCTTGTTTACAGGATCTCGTGTAGCTGGGCCCGTGAAAAGACTTGGAGCTGGGAGCAAGCGGCAATCAAAGGAGATTGGATCGACCATTTGCGCAAGACACCGGTAAGTGGATCTCTTCCTTTTATCTCTTGCATGTCATAAAGAAGAAACTTTAGATAGCTTTGCTTTCAGCTGTTGCTAAGGAACTGTCACCCTTAGAGTGGGTTAGGGTCATTCCGAGTTGGATACTTTCCCCCACAACAAGAACCCTGCTTATTGTTGAGGGAAGGAACAATTTTGATAGTCTAAAGTTAGAAAATTGAGACAACATAAGGAAAAGGAGTTATTATTTTTGGTAGGAGATCATAAGAATGATAATATATGAGAGTAAGAAATCATAGGGGAGTACAGTTACTCTCTTTGAGAATAATTTCTATTATAATAAGTTACCCTTAGAGGAAGAAATTAGAGCATGTTTGAAATTTATCTAATTGAGAAAAAAGGTGGCTTGGCTAACTTAAGTGGAAATTGGAGATTGAAGATTCAAAAATCTAAGAGAAGATTTGTTATTTAGAGAATTAGAACAACTATGATATAAAAGAGCCGATGAAGAAGAAATAATATAGAATATTCTTCCAAGCTCAGAATAAAGTTGAAAATAAATGAAATTTCACATAAGGAAATTTTGCAGGAAAAGAACAATTCCAACAAGTGATGTTAGGTAAAGTTGGAGGAGTGAAAATCAAGTAAGTAATTCTTTGTGTATGTAATGAAGTATTGATTTTGATGAAATTTCATAGACATGATTAAGAAGGATTTATTGTCCATACTTTGAATTTAGTGGAATAAAGATTCATAATATGAATATGGTTGAGATTTAAATGCATTATTTTATTTTGATTACAAATGAAGAAACTAATATTGGTATAGTCTACACCATTAGGTGGTTTAGGATGTTTGGAATAAATGATCTTGATATATGTAGTCAAGTGTGAACTAGATATTTATACTCTTCTATTCTAATTATTTTTGTATGTGCTTGATTGAGGTAGAATTAAATTGAATTTCAAATGCTTGAAAATGTAGAAAAATATTATTATGATAATTTGATGAAATATCTTTTCTATTGGCTTAAGAAAAATTAAATCTAGCATATTTAAATAAGATTTCATATTGTTGTGTCTAGGAAGCCATAATAGTCTCCTTAATGATTTTATCGATTACAAGAATGACCATTAAACATTGGTTGAATTGTATTTAGCTAAATTATTTAAAGAAATTATGAGGATTGAACTCATGAACTGCTGTAAACTTTTTTTAGTTAGGCGATAGAGTTAAAATTCATATTTTTTATGAACTTGATGAATTACTTTCTTGAAATTTGATTGACTTGTAATTGTTAAGAGAATATCGTGTTTAGAGGAAAACTTTTATGTGGTTCGAGAATTTTTTAATTTGAGCTTAAAGGATAAGGTATGAGATTAACAGAAAAATTATTTGAGTTCCTTTTTTGCAAGAATATGTGCTGAGATGTTTTTTGAGGGAGAAATGGAAGAAGAGTAAAGATCACATTTTGTATGAATCAAAATTGTTGCATGATTTAGAAACCTACAATGATTGTATTGTATACAAAATGGAAGAGATTATTTGATTTAGGAATTTTTGCTTGGATGTATAATTGTGTGAATTGTTAGTAGTCCTGAAAAAGGTTATAATCTTTTGAGAGGCTACAACTTCTCCTTAAAAAAAAAGCTTAGCTTTAGCCTAGAAACACCCTTGTGATAGCCTAAACCTTATGTAAAATCAACAAGATTCTTCATAGTGTGAGAAATGTATGGTTTTCATAGCTTTATTTTGTGTATGTATTAATAGTAAGGAATTAAACCTTAAACCAAATGAATTACCTAGTTATTGAATATAAATCATGAGTAATTGGGAAATGGGTATTGACATAATGTAATAGATAACATTTTTTGTGAGATGTCTTGGATTGAAAGATCGCAAATTGATATGTTGGAATCAAATTATTCTAAAGCAAGATCAAATTAGTTCTCATGTAACGGAAGTGAATAACATCAATGCTTATGGAATTCAAGGAAAATTCAATGGTACACTATAAGTGATTGTCAATTTACCCAGATAAGTTAAAATAATTGTTCTTTGATCTTCAAATTGTTTTTATTATTAGGATTAAATTTTTGTTAAAAATAGTAATTGGTTCCTAAGGGTTATGATTGCAGTTATGGCTTGTGTAATGAAAAGAGTAAAGTTAGAGTGAGAAAACAAAAGTCATGTGGAATGTACAAGTGGACATGCAATTGTATGTGTATGATTTGCTACCTCTTGTCATTCAAGTTTGATTATATGATGGAATGGACCATCAATATTATTATACAACGAATGTCTGTGCTATTTATAGCTTGGAAAGCTCAATATATTATAGAAAAAAAAAAGATGAAACATGTAAGATTAATGCAAACTATGAGAAAGAAAAACATGTGGAATGTCAAATTATTATAGATAACTTACATAGATGTCATATCAAATAACATAAAATAATAGTATCTTAATATGGTATTATAAATTATATGGATGGTTTTGATATAGAAATATTTGGCATTTTATATCAAAACATGTTTACTATCACATGGATATATTTTCTACTTGATTAAGAATGGTATGTTTTGGTTTTTAGGAGATGCTTTCGATTTAGCAAAACATTAAGCTATGCATTGTTGAAGAATGTAACTAGGTTCGGTGTTCATAAATGAACTTGAAGTCAAAATGTAATATATTTGTCAAAAGAAAAGCAATTTTTTTTATTATTATTATTTAATTGACTTATTAAAGCATGGGTTTCATGATTGGATAAAATGTATAGGTCAAGCCTCCATTCTAGGCTTTAGGTTATTGTCAAAGTCAATTTGTGAAGACTCCTCCATCCATCTAAGTCTCCTTATTGTTGAAAGAATCTCCATCAAAGTAGACTTCCATAAAGTGAACTCATGTAGGCCTATATGAAGACAAAACCGTTCAAATACTCATGTCGGCTTATTTATATTGGACAACAACTATATATACATGCATAAGGTTTTCGCATTACTCTCACCACAGAAAGTTCGGATAAAAATTTTAGAGATAAGTATTTCAATGTTATTACAGTGAAGAAGCTCATATTGTTTCATTGTTATTAAAATCAAAGAAGCTCAAGTTAGTTGTTGAGATGATCAATAGATAAAAATTTTGCTATCACAAAAAACAAAATGTGGTGATATCACAGTCTTGGGACTATCCCAGTGAATAAATTTTGGTGCCATCTCAGAAAGGACGTTTCAGTGTTGTTGCAGTAAAGATGTTCGAACCAAAACTCATAGAAGGTATTACAGGTATGCGAATTATAGTGAAGAGATGAACTCACATTACAGTGACTAGAGAACTCGCATATTTCAAATTGAGGAGATTTTGTGATACATCACACTGAGGAGATTTAGTATTGTCACAGTGAAGAAACTCAGTGATGTCACAACAAATAAGTTCAGTTCTATCACAATAAAGAAGTTCAGTGCTCGGTGACAACACAGTGATTAAGTCTTGGTCCAAACACAATGATAAGGATTCGGTGCAAGCATAGAGATGAAGTCGACTTGATGGATGGAGGTATTATTGAGTCTAAGTTGTAAGGTTCATGGTCGTCTCATCTCGAATCTACTAAAGGAATAATTTTGATTGGGTTTTCCCATAGAGTGGGGCTTTTTCTTGGAAGCATGCCTACATCTTGTGCCTTCTTATATTCATTGCTTGAAATTATTCTTTATGATAATGAAAAGATAAATTGAAAGAACAAGTAATAGAAAAAACCATCACAAGATAATGTCATAATAAGAGATCATTCAACTACCTTATTTTGGATTTCTCAACATGGTTTATGAGCTATGTTCAAGGTTAAAGGAATGTTTAAGATCACTTATACGTCTTTGAAGTATTCTCAGTGAAAGGATATTTTTTCATTGAAGATCAAGACCAAGATCCCAAGGAAATTTCTGGGATAATATTCTGAGGTATCTTGAAAGGATGGATAGCAAATTACAGTGAGCTAGTTAATTCACCATATTAAAGACACCTTAAAGAAGGAGGATTCTAGTATTCCTAAAGGAGACAAGTTCGGATCATTTTGTAGTAGTATGAGGATTGATGAAATCACAGTTCAATATAGAGGATTTCATATCAGTTTAAAAAAATGTAACTTCACTCAAAATACATAGAAGGTTTCGGTGAAGTCATATGATAGGTGTTGGGTGTAGCTTTTGGGAATATTTTAAATACCTCTTTCCCCCCTTTTTGACTAATTTACCTTGGAACCCGCGAGATTTACGTCCTAATTATAGATTTTCCTGGTTATAAGAAGCAACTCTTGTTGCAACATATTATTTTTCCATTTTTATTAAATATGAATGAATTGATATCTTTTTTATGGCTAACCAAGGTAGGTGCGGAAGAAGTTCTCTGGCTCTTTTTCTTTTAAGTGTTGCCCATGAATTCAAGGCCAAAGGATGGAAAAATGTGTTGTTAATTCACAAATATGTTTTGAGGATTTGTTGTTACACCGCGAGATGCTGTTACACCACAACTATCAAAGACCGTGGGTATTATTCCTCGAGACAGCTGTCGAGAAGCATGAATTATCTGTGGGAGGTCAAAGAATCTAGGTGGTAATGATTTTAGAAAATGATGCAACTTGAATAGGCCTTGTATTTAGAAACCAGTTGTAACAATTCCTATTTTCTTTTAATATCGATCAACATGAGAATCATAACATTCTCATGATGGATCTATTCCCTATTTCGGGCATGTAAACTTTATAAAAGGATTTGGTTCCATGGAAGGGAACAGGCAACATGAGATAGTACTATCATTTTGATTTTGTAATTCACATCTATTTTCATACAAGAACACTGTTGGTGATGCTTTTACAAATTCTATGTTGAATTCCTAACTAGTTCTTAATTCAACCCTGCGCCCTACAAGGGAGGAAGGGCCCTCCTCTTTATCAGGGATTGTAGTAGTTGTTGTAGCAATATATTAATTATTTATTTTTCACGAGAATGAAGTTATTATTGTTGTTGTATAATTCATAGAGCATATTTACTTCTATTTTTTAGCTTTATGATATTTTGTTACACAAGATTAATTTAAGCTGTAATATTTGATCATCTAGTTCATTCATTGATATTGTGTGTGGCACACCCATTTCTTGGTAAAACATGAAGTGTGATTTCATTCCTGTAGAATTATTTTTTATTTTTTCATGATTGTTTAATTTCTGCAATTGCTTCAATGACATTTATTTCCATTATTTATTTCTATCCTTGGTTGTTATGTATTGGCACAGATAGTGCAGAAACCTTTGAGATAAACAGACCTACCCTAGTTGACAATTAAATGGTTTTGTTTTAGTCAATTAAACAATGATTAAACCGACGCAACATTTTGGTGTTGTTATCAGGGAAGGCAATTGACAGTCCAGTAAGCCAAGTGTATCTTGTTAATATAATGTTTCTAGTGCACAAGTGTTGGGCGTTTAGACAAGAGGTAAGAACCTGCGCATCACTCTAACATACCTGAGTGGGCTCACCACTATGATCATTAGGACACTTAGGGTGTGTGAAATTTTTGGATTTTCTTTAGATGTGTTTTCAGATTTATAGGCGTTGGGCAGTAAAACAAGAGGTAAGAACCTGTGCATCACTCTAATATATTTGAGTGGGCTCACCACTGTAGAAGTTGAGACACTTATGGTGTGAAATAAACACACATAGGGTGCATGTGTAAGGTGTAGGAGTAATAGAGATACCAAAAGACAACCAATCTAATAAATCACAGGAAAAACAGGTCATAAAAGGAACAAGAAGAGTGGAGATTCGGGGAGAAAAACATTTATTTAGGAGCTAATCTCAAAAGCAGAGAAAGAACAATCAAACTCATAGAGGGATATGAGAAAACCAGGGCCACAAAAACCTTTTACCCGCATAGTAAGGCCAAAATCATCTGGTTCCTCTTCCTCTAGACCTCATCATCCTCAAACTAGTGTACCAACTGTTATAGCTCCAAATCTCACTCTTATGGTTTGTGATGCTGTACTCATGGCCTAGGGCAACCCCTCCTTCTAGACCTGGTCCTAAAATTTAAAAAACAGTGTTTTATCCCTTATACGCGACATTTCCATGAGTTAAACACGTGTATACGCGGGTCTGTGTATACCCAACCCGCGTATATGTATTAAAACACTTAAAAAAATATAACACTCCTTATTTTCGGGTGGAGATCGCGGGTTTTACCTGCTGATCACCTGTTAGTGCCCGTGGCCCAACTGTTCCCAACCAACTCCCAACTAAAAAACTACTTTGGGAGAGGTATAAAAAGACCTCAAAGGGAAGGCCTAAGGGAGGAGAGAAGAGAGAGAAAGGTTATTATGCTGAGATTTTTCCCCTGACCAGGTTTGAAGTCCCTTGTGCCTTCTGCACTTCCCCCATTTTGTACAGGAAACCTTTGTTTCCTTGTGTGTTGATGTTCATCCACCATTTATGACACCATGGAGAGAGTCATGGAAGGAGTTTGTTAGAGGCTTGAGGCTGGAACGGATCCGGAAGGAAGCTTTGCTTGGAGCCTGTTGAAGGTGACTCAGGTGAAATTATTCCTTTTTATGTACTTTATTTGTCTATAATAAAAGAAACACATGTCTTGGTTCCCGATATAAATCTTATTTATGTTTATGGTATTCATGTTTAGAATTCATATGTAAATGGTTGTTTGGATTTCATAACTAACTACCTTTATTTATAACATGAAGATGGTTTCTTTATAAGGTTTTTTCCATATACTGTTGTGTTCTTTGGAATTGGTTGTTTTGCAGGACAAAAGAGAAGAAGGGAACTCCAAGAAGGGTTTGGACCCTAAGGGCCTTCTCAAATGTAGGACCTAAGGTACGTCCTCTTTACAATATAATTTGCTCATAATAGCGTAATGCTTATGTGAATGTATGTTTCTTTGAACAGATAACTTTTAGTCTACTAGGGTTTCAACCCAAAAAGCCCTAGGGGAGCATTTCCCTCCAACACCGATTCCCAAAATTGTAGACTTAATTCAAGAACAACAATGGGAAATTAGAGGTCATAACCTTATTTTGAGGGCCAAGGGGAGACCAGTGGGGAACACTAAGGGCCTAAATCAGAAGAGCATTCATTTACTTATCAATATCTAGATTCAGGCAGTGCGGTGAAATGACCAGCCCATGTTACACAACATTTTGTCATTGTCCCTGTACTCCCTGTTCCTTGATCTTGGAGGACCTCTACAGTGAACCTCGCATGCTTTGCCTTCATGGAGAAACTCCCATGATGTCCATCTTCATGAGCATATCACTTCCCTTTTGTACCATTTCCCCTAAAACTTTTGTTTTGCCCAGTTTACAAGGTCATGGCTAATGACCTTTGTCTCCCCCACGTCGATGTGCAGAGATTATCACTATTCCCCACAACGACCGGTGTGACTAAGCTGTGTTCCAGTCGCGTTGGTCCTGTTATGGAAATTTTTTTAAATTAGAGCTGAAGCTTCGAGCTCTAGAAGCTCCGTAACAAAACTCCAATAAATGGTTTGGTCTGATGGGGTCGAGGATGATAGTTTGGGCTCCTTTCCTCTATAATGATGGAACTGCCTCAAGGGATAACTCCTTCTCCCATGTGAAGAGGATCCATCTCCCATCCATATTTCCTATATAAACCTCCCTTCTTCCCAAGCACAAACTAGTGTGAGTGTTATAGTTAGAGTGTTCGCTGAGTGTGAGTATACTATTTTGATTAGACAAGCAATGTGTGAGGGAGAAATGTGTTTGGTTTGGAGTGAAGAATAAAGGGAAGATCCTTTAAACTATTGCTATTTGAAGCCATCATGGAGTGCTAGCAGAAGTGTGTGGGAACCCGGTCTTGTCAGAGGAAGACTAAAATGTCAAGGTGAATGGTTGTAATATCTCTTTGATATTAATATATGCAACTATCGATTGATTTCCTACATGTTTTGTAATATTACATATTCATGACTTGATGTTTCTTGACTTGTTAAGTAGGTTCAATTGCAATTTGTCTATTATTATGTTTGTGTGTTGTTTTTGTTTACTTGTTTCAGGAGCTTGAAGAAGGAAGCAAGAGATTGTTGGAGCAAGCAAGCGAGGACAACGTCAAGCAGGATAAGTGACTAAGAGGTAGGCCCTCTTGTTGGAGGGAAATGCTCCCCTAGCGCTTTTTGGGTTGAAACCCTAGCAGACTAAGAGTTATCTATTCAAAGAAACATACATTCGCACAACCATTATGCTATTATGAGCAAATTCTATTGTAAAGAGGACGTACCTTAGGTCCTACATTTGAGAAGGCCCTTAGGGTCCAAACCCTTCTTGGAGTTCCCTTCTTCTCTTTTGTCCTGCAAAACAACCAATTCCAAAGAACACAACAGTATATGGACAAAACCTTATAAAGAAACCATCTTCATGTTATAAATAAAGGTAGTTAGTTATGAAATCCAAACAACCATTTACATATGAATTCTAAACATGAATACCATAAACATAAAGAAGATTTATATCGGGAACCAAGACATGTGTTTCTTTTATTATAGACAAATAAAGTACATAAAAAGGAATAATTTCACCTGAGTCACCTTCAGCAAGCTCCAAGCAAAGCTTCCTTCTGGATCCGTTCCAGCCTCAAGCCCCTAACAAACTCTTTCCATGACTCACTCCATGATGTCATAAATGCTGGATGAACATCAACACACAACGAAACAAGGGTTTCCTGTACAAATGGGGGAAGTGCAGAAGGCACAAAGGACTTCAGACTTGGTCAGGGGAAAAATTTCAGCATAATAACCTTTCTCTCTCTTCTCTCCTCCCTTAGGCCTTCCCTTTGACGTCTTTTTATACCTCTCCCAAAGTAGTTTTTTAGTTGGGAGTTGGTTGGGAATAGTTGGGCCACGGGCACTAACAGGTGATCAGCAGGTAAAACCTGCGATCTCCACCCGAAAATAAGGAGTGTTATATTTTTTTAAGTGCTTTAATACATATACGTGGGTTGGGTATACACAGACCCGTGTATAAACATGTTTAACTCAAGGCAATGTCGCGTATAAGGGATAAAACACTATTTTTTAAATTTTAGGACCAGGTCTGGAAGGAGGGGTTTCCCTAGGCCATGAGTGCAGCATCACAAACCATAAGAGTGATATTTGGAGCTATAACAGATGCCCCCTAATATATGAGGTAAGAAGGGGTACATGATGGCCGAAATGTATTATGCAAGTGCATGGAAAGGAAGTCTGTCAAAAACCGAGGAGGACTTCACCAGAATTCAGCCTGCCAAGACACCAAAGGAGATCAGAAAGAAACACTGTCTGAGGTAGGCATACCCATGCTCAGAAAAAGTAAAGCATGTCTACATATCAAGTACAAGTGGATCCACTAAGTATACATTATAAATGACTAGAACATACATAATGGATCATCTGATCATGATGAAGAAGTACATGTCTGAATATCACATATAAGACTGTCAATGATGCTGAAAGATGCAACGGACCACTGATATCAAAGACTGATCCCAAAAGGTACCAACTGAACATGATGGAATAGGATGGTACTACACTGCAAACTTAGGTGCCAGCATATAGAATGTCACCATGACTGACTGCAACATATAAGGTGGAGTGGTATCAACTAGCAGCAACAGAAGCAACTGTCAAGTGAACCAATGAATGTTGATACAACCTGAGGTCTTCACCGACCACCGTGGTACATTTCTACACCATGGGAATAAATGATCTGAAGTCGACCATGTGAGAAATCGTTTGATTACTGGTCATTGATCTATACCGTTAATAAACGCGAGACTACTCACCAATAATGACAATGAGCGTCAAGGTACCTAGTACAATCTCACAAGTGTGAATAGATGAGCTGGAGTCGAACACCTATAAGAATCTATCGATCAAGAGACAATGATGGTTTCCCACTGTCGATAGCGAAGGATCTGTGTTATAGACATTTTTGTGCCTTACAGCATTGAGCATGAAATGTCCATAATCTAAGGGATCCAAAGTCCCTAAACATGTTGTTCCTACCCCTAGAGGAACAAGGCTAACAAACCACAGCAATTCACAGAAGTTCTCCACCAGAAACTGCTCAAAAACAAGTCAATTCAGGATCAATTTAGTGGCTCCACTAGCTGTCTGCGCTGAATGTCAAAGTCAACACTGGCTACCTGCACTGCAACGTAGGTAGAAGCACTACCAGGGTGCACTGAGCGAGAGTTGACAAATGGCAAGTTCATTCCAAGAGGTTTCCAGACCCAGGAAGCTTCCAGAATCTTCCTCAATGACACTTGCCTCAGTGAATTCGACTGGTGATGAGTAAGAGGTTCCCAATCTCCAAGTGGAAGCAAGAACCTCCAAGTGGAATCAAGAACTGATAGAGGGAGAGGACACTAGTCAGATCTCAAGCTGACTCATCCTCTCTCCAAACATCTATATATGGATCTCTCCTCCATGAGATCTAGAGGCTGGAATTTTGTTATTGCAAAGAATTGCTGTTGGTTTGAGATTGGAATCATTGGGTGCTTAATGCTTTGAAGGGGGTGAAGATAGGAATTCCATTTGCTGGGAAGGAGATGCTGGATTGGAGCCCTCTGGGTTGTATCTCTTCCTGAACCTTGTTATTCATCAATAAAGCTATCTTGGTTTCTCCTATATACTTATGTGTCTTTGATGTATGATTGCATTAGTATGTTTAATTTATTTCTAATCCTGAACTAGTTATGAATATGAATCTATGTCTTTGTGTAGTGTTCTCTTCTTGTGATCTTGCAGAAACCTCTTGAAGCTGGGCGAGCGAGAAGGCAAGTAGATGGGAACTCCCAAAGAGAAGAGAAACCCGATCGAGGGACAAACAGAAGATACCGGTTAGTCCATCCATCTCTCTTCATTCTTAATTCATAAAGGAAGAATACTAGAATAGCTGTCTCTGTTTGTTGCTAAGGCACTGTCACACCTTAGGTGGATAGGATCGTCCTGCATAGGCATTTTTCCCCACAACAATACGCCACTAATGACTGCAAACCCCAAGGTACTGCCAAATGGACTCTAGATCTTTGCCCCAGAGCAATGAGTCGGAGTCAATAGGGAAAGATCCACTAGAAGGAAGGCATTAAGGCATCCTTCATCAATCTAGCGCGAGTGTAACCCGTGGGCCAATAATGTGGAAGGAATCGGGCGAAAGAGATGTAGTAACTGAACTTAAGTACGTTTTCGGTGTACACAAGATGTAGCTAGCGCACGACAAAAACCCTCTGAACCAACCAATAATGAAAGCTGACACAGAGGCGAGGTATCCACCAATAGGGTCAAATGGAAACCAAGGTACTGCACGAATCCCAATGTGTGATAATGTAAGCTGATGTCGAACACAAGGGAAACCACTCAGTCAAAGACCCATGATACTGATCGATGTTGAGCACAAGGTGACCTATCAATAATGAAAATAGGGTCAGGGTGCAGCTCTAGGGCTGTCCTTAGAGCAAGGTGTCATCGTCGATAAGGACAAGACCCGCCAGCAAGAAGTCAATGGAGACCTTCTCAAACCGGCACGAGTAAAGGACCAATATAGCTAATGTGATGATAGAAATGATACTGAAAACCAGGGATGGCCGACTGAAAAATGAGTCAAGGGACACCGCAGAAAGGCCGACTTAGGCTAACTTCCCTTGAACAAAAGCACTACTCAATGTGACTATGTGGCAGCATATGATGACTCTGTATAAGTTCGTCATGTAGGAGGCACGAACAAACCCTCCATATGATTGGAAGAGATAACCAATTGGGGGAGAACTGACTCAATAACAAGGTTAAGGCATACCTAAGTCCAACTAAATCCTGCCCAAATGGAGGAGACTTTGTTTTGAGTGATTTGTTCAAGGGCGACACGACTGACTCTAGCTGCCAACAATAAATGGAAATAATGTCCCGTTCCCGCTCTTTTTGGAATATTTAATTTTTTTTTTGTCTTTTTCTGTTAAGCTTGAAAAAGAATAAAAGAATGCTATGGTATAGTGGAAATAACGAGTGTCGGTGAAACAGATGATCTAGTTCCTGAGAATGGAATGTTCCTATGCTCAATGCAGGGAGGTGAAAACTGGTCAATGACACTCAAAGGTGTGTTCCTTCCACGGGTTAAGGTGTGTCAAGTTGCAAAAGTCAAAGGTATGCAAGGTTGATTTTGCAGTCGTCATGGTCAAAAGTTGGCTTAAACACGAGTCCAAGTGAATTCGGCTCTAGGCCAAAAGCTGCAAGTGGTCAACATGCAATGCAGTAGTACAACTCAACACAAAGGAGCCTCTAGGGTGTAAGGCCAGAACGAAGCGAAGAAGCAAAGAGGAATGAGTCTTCAACACATAAGTCATGGCGGGACTACAAAGGACTCCTGAGCCTACTCAAATTAGAGCAGCATGGGCAACAAATGTCAGTGAGGTGCTAACTAGGATGCCCATGTAAAGGATGGCTCTACCATCATGTCATGATTTAAAGAATCAGCGAGTGAAGATGGCTTACGAACCATAACACGATGGGGTCGACCCTATGCCAGATGTATCGGCAAATGGAGGCTAGTATGCATAATGCAACGGAAAAATGGTGTCCCTAACCTATATGCCAGTGAGAAAACGATACCTGCCATGACGGGTCAGCAGTCATGGAACCGTCTTGAAACTGAAAAACATCCAAAATGTCCTTAAAAACAAACCAATCTCAACATTCCAAGCTCCCAAGTTAAAAGTCACATGAGGCCAAACAAAATAAAATTTTGAAAAAATTTTGCACTTTCAAAACTTATAAAAGAGATTTTGGACTCACCATTTTTACAATTTGAGTTTGAGAGCAAATGATTTGGAGCAAAAGGAGCAAACTTCCCATAGCCAGATTCAACCGTTTAAATTCGCCAAAAACCTCCAGGTAACTCTTATACTTAGCTTGCAATTGATTGTGACTGGTTTTAAGATTTTTGATTAATGTTTCACCGTTGAATTTTTTGCCCAAAATTTCTCCGCGGCGTATACGCGGGTTGGTAATATGAAACTCGCATACACGTGGGCCCTATACGCGACTGTGTGCACAGGGACCCGCGTATACGTCGCGAACAATTCTTAAACAAAAACTAACGGTTAGAAATCATTTTTTCCTCAGGATGTTTGTCACGTGGCGTGAAAGAGAGCACGTAGCAGTGGATAATGAAGTTATGAACAGTCCAGAAGCTTTAGATGCCCTACGGGGATGCAGTTTGCTTAAATTCTTCAAGTTGCCGAATATGAAAGCAAACACACGTCTGCTTGAGATGCTCATTGATTATTGGGACGTCGAGGAGGAAGCCTTTATGATCGATCAGATGCCACTCAGGGTAGAAGTGGAGGATATCTATTTCATCACGGGCCTTTCCCGAAGGGGAGAGGTAGTACATTCCCAGGGCAGGACACAGAGTAGTCTCACGATAGAGGACTATGTACAGATATATTTCCCGGGACATCCCAAGAAGGTTGGGAGCCAGATTTCCATCACACATGTGGTGAGTTTATCGCTGAGGATAATCTTGTTCACCATAGCTCGAGTGAATGGATCGTCCTCTCTGCATCAGGCTTCACGGCTGACCATGAGCGTGGCAGTTGACTGTCTCACTACTGTGTTCGACTGGTGTACTCCTCTTCTGGCCAACATGAAGAGCTAGCTCACTTCTATTAGGAGGGGAAAGACCAAAAACTTTGGATATGGGACTATCCTCTGCACTTTCTTTTTCGAGAAGGTTCTCATACTTTGCCCCAGGGTAGCAGTTTCCATCAGCACCCCATGCAATCCACGCATGGGCCGGTGGGCTAATCTGATGAAACGTCTAGGGGGTGGGGAGGTCCCAAGGACTGCCTTCGACGATGACTTCTTCACCTGGTGGGATCAACAGATCATCGCCGTGGATGACTACCCCTATGCTGGGCTAGATTTCCGAGGAGATCCTGATCTAGCGTTACCACCGAACACAGCATGGGGTGAGATTGGTAAGAATTTTTTGATTTTATGATTTTTTTGGATTTTTCAAATATAATGATGAATTTTGAAAAATATTTTTGATGAGATTCAAATGACTGATATGATGATCATGTTCCAGACATTGGGCCGGTACCACCAGATGGGTTCTTGTGGCATGGACGGCACGGCCGAGGAGCCGAAGAGGCGGCTGCTGATACAGAACAGACTCTAAACAACGTCCAGTGACACTTGGCGAGACTGAGCTGCCGAGTACCGATGGCTGCCATAGAGGACCTTCCTGAGGATATGAAGCGTCATGTGGTTGGCATGCCACGTGACTGGGTTTTCACTTTTCGGCGTGTGGCCAATGCGATAGTTGCATACTTAGACGCTCATCCTGAGCCGGGGCATTAGATATGCCAGACATGATTATGGCCATTTGAGTCCCAATTTTGTATATTTTTGGACACACATATGTACACTCTAGACACTTTGTGATATATATATATATATATATATATATATATATATATATATATATATATATATATATATATATATATATATACAGTTTGACTTTTTGATGCTTAGTTTTATTGTGATGAATGATTGATGTGCCAGTCTAATTCCTGATTAGCGATAGAATCAGCTAACCAATTATGAGATCTTGGAATGTGCAAATAATTAATATAAGTAAATGATCTTTGCAACAACCTCACCCTTAAATACTGGCGATATAAAAATGGATCCCTTACCCGATAAATGTCATTTAATTGAGACACTATCAATTGAGAATCAAGATACACTACCAACGAGTCGATCCCATGAGGGATTGCCTTGGATAATAAATTAATAACGGCAGTATACTCAGCCATATTGTTTGAAGCAGGACTGATGCATACACCTCTTGATACCATCAATTGACCAGTTGGATAATAAAGTACCCAAGCTGCGGAAGCGAGATTCCGAGTGTGCCGACTAGCACCATCGGCGAACCCAAAATAGACCAAGTCATCCATCAACACCTGCCACAGCAGATCAAAAAAGTGCTGATATCAAAAACTCTCGATGATATATGTACAAATATACATAAAGTACAAAGAAGCCATTGCCTGGCCAAAACGAAGCAAAGTACTTCTTTAAGTAGAGCCCGTTTCGGAGCTCCGCCAGCTTGTTTCCCTCAAAATCGATTAACTCATACGACCCTTTTTCTAAAATTCGTTTAATAATGAAAGGACTGTACCACATAGGCTTAAACTTGCCTAACCCCAAGGTGTCTTTATCTTGGTCATAGACTAGGACAAGGTCACCTTCAGAAAAGACTCGAGGACGAACAGATTTATCATACTGCGTTTTAACCCTTTTCTTATGAGCCTCATTCACTGTGGCGGCATCTCGACGCTGCTCGTCGAGATGTTCCAAGTGAAGTAGGCACTCTTCGAGACTCGAAGTCTCTGGAAGGAGCTCAATAGCTAATTTAGGAGATGGAATTTCACATTCAACCGGAAAGATAGATTCCATCGCATAAACCAACTGAAAAGGTGTAAAACCAGTAGTTGTTTTCACGGAGGTTCGGTATGCCCAAAGATCTGAATACAACATAACGTGCCAATTGGATCGATTTTTGTCGATTGTCGATTGGAGGATCGTCTTAAGAGTTTTATTGACTGCCTCGACCTGTCCATTGGCCTGAGGATAATAAGGAGACGAATGCTCCTGCCGAAAACCTAATTTGAGAGCCAATTCAGACATCAGTTGATTCTAGAAATGACTGCCATGATCAGTGACAATCTCTCTCGGGATATCGAATCTTGAGATAACCTGATTGAAAAGAAACAATGTTGCCATGTCACTATCGTTCTTATAAGTAGGCATGGCCTCAGCCCACTTCGTAAAGTAGTCTACAGCCACGATAATGTACCTGTGATTCGCCGCTGAAGGCGGATTACAAGTCGTAAAATCAATACCCCACTCAGTAAAGGGTTCGATGGTGACAACGAGAAAAAGAGGAACTAGATGCGCACGCATCTTCCGAGTAAAAATTTGACAAGGGTGACAGCGTTTGACCGCTTCCACACAGTCTTTAAAGAGTGAAGGCCAAAAATAGCTGACACGTAAGATGCGTTGGGCTGTAGCAAGCCCTGATAGATGACCACCACAAGCTCCATTGTGGCAGTCATTGATCACAAACTTCACTTCCTCTAAGGTTAAACATCGTTGAAGGATTGAATCAACCCCTCGACGGTATAATGTGTCACCAATGATAACATAGTTTTTAGCCAGGTGACGTAATTTGTGACGTTCATCCTTGGAGAAAGTAGAGGGAAAATTCGAAGTCTGGAGATAGACAATGATATCTCCATACCAAGGGTCGAGTGAAGAGATGAGGAATAAATGTTCATCGGGAAAACTTTCCTCATAAATAGTATCCTCTCCACAAGGTAGCTCAGAAATTAGCTCCGCGAAAAACATGGATTTCTTAGACTTTGCAGACAAGAACTCGAGATCGAATTCTTGAAAAATGACTATCCATCGATTATATTTGCCCCCAATCACTCGCCTACTGAGGACAAATTGAAATGGATTGACTGTCACTAAGACAAAAGTTTTGCGTAGCAGAATATAATGACGGAGTCGCTGGACAACATGGACAGCTGCCAAGGCCAACTTCTCAACCGGAGAATAGCGAAGTTCAGGACCTATTAAGCCTTGGCTCAAATAATAAATCACATGCTCGGTGAGAGCATCGTCTTCCTGAACGAGAAGCATACCAATGGTTGATTCTGTTGCAGCGAGATATAAAAGGAAGTCTCTACCATAATCCGGTGGACTCAAAAGCGGGGCAGAGACTAATGCCTTTTTCAAAGCATCAAACGATCGCTGCGCAAAGTCGTCCCATACAAATGAAACTCCTTTCTGTAGCAAACGCATGAACCCTTTAGTGATCTCGACATAGTTTGCTATAAACCGTCTTAAGAAATTAGCCTTCCCTTGAATACTTTGAAGTTGTCGAATCAAGGACGGGGGAGGCAAATGAACTATTGCCTCAACCTTGAAGGGATCAACCCGAATCCCTTCATTGGACACGATGAACCCTAACAACCGACCAGACATAACCGCGAAAACGCATTTGTTGGGATTCAACCGGATTTTATAAAAACGACATCGCTCGAAAACCAATCGAAGATGACTAGGGTGATCATTTCTCTTTCGAGAACGAGCAGCGAGACCATCCAAGTATGCCTCGATGACATGTTTGATGTCGTGGAAAGCATATGACATGGCCCGCTGAAAAGTGGCTCCAACATTTTTAAGACCAAAAGGCATCTTTCTATATGCAAAGGTACCCCAGGGACATATAAGGGCTATCTTATGTTGATCTTCAGGACGGATAGAAATTTGATTATAACCCGAAAAACCATCCATGAAGAAAAAGATCTCATTACCTGCACACTCGTCGATAATCTGATCAATGAATGGTGTGGGGTAATTATCTTTTGGACAAGCCTTGTTTAAGTCCCTAAAATCGATGCATACTTGGATTGTTCCTTGCTTTTTATCCACAAGGACTGGATTAGAAACCTAATCAGTAAGAGGAACAAGGTATATGAAACCCCCCTTTAGCAGCTTCTCAACTTCAGCCTTGATAGTTGTTGCTTTCCTAGGGTTAACCAGTCGAAGCCTTTGACGAAGAATTTGGTGTTCTCATACGTCTTGATCTCATGTTGAACTATAGAAGGATCAATGCCAGGAATTTCCTCATAAGACCAAGCAAATACATCTCGAAATTCCTTAAATAGGTCGGTGTAAATTTGAATTTCTTCAGGGGAACATTCAATTCCGATGAAGAGATTCTCGATTACGTTAGGGTCTCTAGAGATGTTTATAGGTATCGTTTTTGAAATCACTGACATATTACCCTCGGCACGAATGTGTGCTCGAGCTAGAGGGTTTGACATCGTACAAACATCACTAGTGAAGAGCTCGGAGAATCTAGATTCTACTTCCTGCAATGGAGGAAGAAAGTATGAACGATGGTGTAAGTCTTCCCAAGGTCGATCTATACCCATCATTACTTCGAGGATTGCTTCTTCAGAAGGTAAAACTGAATCTAAGCAGTCCAAAACAGAGGTAGAATCAAGGCTCCAAGCCGGGGCCACATCACTATCTAACTCCTCTTCGGAAAAGGAGCAGAGTGGTTGTCTGCATTGTCTACGATAGACTGATATCTAAGCTTAGCTGCAGATATAGGGAATGCCATTCCATTTACTTTTCCTTCAACTAATGTGGTCGTAGGTGAAGGCAAGGTCCAAGGGTCTGAAAAATAATGAGTTCAGAAGAACTCTTCTCGAGGAGACTCCTTAGATGATGAAACGACATTGATTTTAGCGAAAGGAGAGGAAGATCAAAGGTACCCATCAATGAGGAATGCATTCCCACTCCTAAATTCTCAGTAGGCGGGCGAGGGTTATCCACTAAAGGAACAGTAGAGTTAGAGCTTGCTTGAGGATCGACTGGACAATAATCCATTTGATCAACCTTAACGATTTTCCCCTCATGAGGAAAGCAAATGAGACGAAACAAAGTCGAAACAATGACATCCATTTCGTATACCCAGTTCCTTCCTAATAGGAGATTATAGTCTAGGTTAGCATCTATGACTTCTACTTCAATATTGACGACCTTCCCCCCAACACATATAGGAAAGGCCGGGATAATCCCATGCGGCTTATGAGAATGACCATCAAATGCAATCAAGACGGTGGGTGAAGGAACATCTGAAGGCGATCCAATAGCCTTCCAGCATGACATCGACATGATGCACGTGGAAGCTCCTTCATCTATAACGTTACAAAAAATTTTGATTTCCCGGTATGTAGACTTTATTTGGAAAGCCATATGATGAGGGAGTCGCTTTTTGACATTTAACATGTCAAAAGTGAGCACTAAAGAATTAGTTGGATCGACTGCTCCAATTGTGGAAAGTAAAGCACCTCGCTGAGCCGGACACGACTGGAGAACCTCTAAAGCGGACATGGCACATGGACTCTGAACTAGATCCTCCTCAATGGAGTAATTCTGGGCGGCCCTGGCATTAGGATTAATAGTTGCGCGTTTAGTGGAACCTTTCGGTATCTGTGGTATAGTCTCAACAGGGGGTCACTCAATATGAAGGTCGGTATTTCCGGGAACAGTCTTGTCCTTGGAAGTTTTGGCTTCACCATAATCACGTGACCGAGTAGTCACATGGATGTTAGAACCCATCATGAAAACATTCGATGATTTTTCCCCTTCCTGGTTGCCCCCTGCGGAGGTACCAGGATTTGAATTCGCGCCAGCAAGAAGTTGCTGCCCTTGGGGAAAAGGGTTTGTTAACACAGCCTGAGAACTAGAAGTCCCTTGCTGTCCTAACAAGTGTTGAGCATCTTCAATCTTAGGGCAGATACGAGTTAAATGATCTCCACTGCAAAACTTGCATGGAAACTTGACTTTCTTTCTAGACTCATTTCTACCACCACCAACGTTGTTGCCAGACTTATTTGCATCAGGATTCGCATCCTGGTTCTTTTTCTTACCTCGTCCTTTCTTTTTCCCATTGGAATTTTGATTTCCTTTGGGGTTATCGGATTGGATGACATTAATTGAAGAATTTTGGGAAGCCGGGGGATTAGACGATGTGACTTGGTTGTTAGAAGCATTTTGTAAGGACAACTGCTGCAATTGGTTCAACAAGTTCACGGTAGTTGTGTCTACCGACCCAATGATACCATCCGCGTGGGGACCTGGCTTCGACTTATCTATGTCAACCTTAGACCCAGGAGCATCTGGCAAGTATTTTTGAAGGATCCCAGACTGAGAGTAGATCAGTTCTAATTGCTGGCCCTAAAAATGGATTGCTCCTCAGAATAGACTCCAGACATGAAGACATCCTTGGAGATCTCGGGTTGTAAGGATTTCAAAAACCATTCGAGACGGTACTCCAGAGGGATTTGGGCTTTAATGAGCCTCTTTCTCTGTCTCCATTCCTAATATGGTCAGAAATGTGAGTTGCCTTATCCTGACGAAAAGTGGCCAGAAGTTCAGTTCCGGCATCATAACGGATAGGCAACTGAAAATGATTTAAGAAAATATTGGCTAAGTCAGCGAAAGATGTAAAGCTGCCCCCTGGCAACTCTATATACCATTTGGCTGCATTACCAGTCAAGGTGCGTTGAAAAAGTCTCAACCTGATCGAGTCATCGATAAGGGAGTTAGATGAGCACCACAAATGGAATGTGGTTACATGG
Source organism: Pinus tabuliformis (assembly GCA_031772625.1). Lineage (NCBI taxonomy): Eukaryota > Viridiplantae > Streptophyta > Pinopsida > Pinales > Pinaceae > Pinus > Pinus tabuliformis. The sequence goes on from CM062809.1 coordinate 82,720,616, forward strand.
TCGCCTGGGTCCTCACCACTCTTTCCTTCGAATTTTGGAATGTCGAAGGGAGTTTGGTTGGGACTGGAGGCCAGGCCGGATTTTATTTTATTGGATCGTTTGTTAACTTAGTGAGATCTGGCAAGTTCAACGTTTCCAGAAACGGAAGCCTAGGAGGACCTTGGGGATTCCACCCAGACTGGGTGGAGTTCCCAAAGTTCTGAAAAGATTGTCCTGGGTTTTGGAAGGCACCAGGATGCCCTAAGTAACCAGTAGAACCGACTGAACCAAAAGGCAAGCCTTGTGATCCAGCAAAATTTAGAGTTTGACCAACTCTGGCCGCAAAGCCTCCATAACTAGCAAAGCTTCCTCCTAAAGGATTATACGGAGTTGATAACCCCTGATACGGATTCCAAGCCTAAGCTAAGGGATGAATACTTTGAAATGAACTAACTGTGGAGTACGACCTATTCCCTTGTTGGCCGATAAACGGATTCCCAGTTCCCATGCCACTAACCCCAGGGTTAGTCCAACCTTGGAAAGGATTACTGCTTTGTCCTACAGAAGAAAAAGGCATGGATCCTATCGTCGGGTTGGAATGTGGTATATGACCACTTTCGAAAGGAAAACCCTGGAATGAAGCCGATCCGCCCATCATGGATGTAGCGACACTAAACGGAACCGATGGAATACCTTGTGAGTGGGTGCCAAATGGGAAGAATCTAGTAGACCCAACTAAAGATGTGCTAGCAAAAGATCCAAACAAGCAAGCAGAGGAGATGGAAATCGTTCCCCCCCCCTTGCACCGATGTTGGAGTTTTCATAGTCATAGCACTTGTAGAAGCCATGCTTCCAGTAGTGGTCATCGATGGTAAGCACGTAGCATAACCTGGACTTGACGGTCTATGAGTCGAAGTCCCAACGTGTTGTAATATGTCTGGATGACTAGATGGTAGTGGAGAATTCGGAGCCGCTAACGACTCTGAGAGTTCTTCTACCTCTATGTTATTCTCTGCTTGAAAGAGAACTCGAGAAAGGACTGGAGTGTCCCTCTCTTGTTCGGAAGTGCCAGGCCTTGCTTGAACACTAATGCCCCCGAGAGGAGGATCAATCCCCGATGCGTCAACTATCGTGGGACGAAACCCACCAGTAGTATTACCTCTGCGACTTCTAGGAGAAGGCTCTAAACTTGGTGGTGAAAGACCACGAAGTCTTCGAGAGCGTCTGGGAGATCGGTCAGCCACTTTGAATTTTTGTTATGATCTAACTAAAGACTCAAAAAATTGAAAGCTAGGCCAACTAAGAGCACAGAGCACACAATATAAAGTCCCTAAAGATAACAACCAGTCAAACAACTTCCAAGTATTTCCGCTCCGGGTGATTAAGACCAGACACCAAAATATAAGAAAGTGAATTAAGGGGCCTTCCGAAGATAGTCTGGGATGATGAGGGCCCAGTCCTATCAGCAAAGGTATCAGAGGAAGTTACGCTGACCTCCTAACAACAGCCTACGCCGATGCAAGCTCCCAAGCTTCGCAAGGGTACCCTCCAGTAGTGTTGTCGAGAGTGATGCAATGTCGACCTCAAGTGCCACGGGATTCCCCTCCACAACCACCTGTGTAGATCCCTAGGAGTAGCAACTATGGATACTAACTCATCACAGAAGCCAGGCGGAACAGTCGTGAGGTAAGTTCGGACAAGTAGGAGAGGGGGTATCTCTCTTCCCTGTCTTCATAGACCCTCGTGCTTAACTCCCAGATGTGGAGCTTTCCTGGTCTTCCTAACGCTATTGGATTTTCTCTCGTTATTCAGACTCCTACGTTTGACATTTATATGGCCTTGGAGAGTTAACTCTCCACTCGCCTAATCCAAGGCCCTAAAATCCTAAACTTGTTGGTGTAACTGACTTTAAACAAAATGTTTTAGTGAATATTAGTTAGCGCTTGATTTTAAAATAGGTTGTTCTTTAAGTCACAAGGTAACAGAAGTGAAAACAGTGGTGTTTTTTGACGCAAAAGAAATTAATAAAAACTTAACTACATGGACATGCACTTTTTTCATTTTTCGATGAAGAGCAATTTCTATAGGGTTCAGAGGACCTTCTAATAAAACAAAATTTTCTTTTCTTTTCATTAATTCACGCTTCACACTCACAAAAGTTAACAAAGCTATGTATGCCTAAAAAGGTATGCAAAACTATCTGAATGCAACAAATATATGCCGATGCAAGATTCAAAACTACTCTAAAAACAAAAAATGAAAGTCGCTTGCTTATTAATCTTTATCTTGCCACTTAAAATGTCTAGATGGAATATGAGATGTTACCATTCATTTCGTCTAAACACTAAAAACAAGTTCCAAGACAAACATAAAGCAATTTCATTCACTAAAAGGAAACCAAAAGAAAACCAAGTTCAAGAAAGCAAAACTAAGTTTTTCAAAAAGATTTTCTTCAAACGCAACAACAAAAAAGTCTTTTCAAAAATGCTCTCAACAACACTGAAACTTGTGATTGAATAATAGGCTACAAACACTTTTGCAAATTGACACCACACAATGGATGAAAACTCAACAAAAGGAGATGTGTTTAAGGATGCTCTTAACAATCAAAAGCAGCAATGAAAGCTTTAGCAAAAATAACTGAAAAGATCAAAAAGACAAATTTCAAGAAAGTGTCAATCAACAACTTTCATGAAACAAAGAAGCGGATGGTCACAAAAGCGGTTTTGCCAAGCAAACAAAAAGTCACCAAAAGCAAGATTTGACACGAAGATTGAGAACAATCTCTCTACCTTGATGATTCAGAGCAGCCAAGATTCCAATCAAGAAATCTTGCGTGTTTGAACAAGAAAAGATGACGCTTGCAATAACAAAAACAAGACCAATACTCCTTATAATCAGAGAGAATTCAGAACAAGATGCTCGTTGTAAAAACAAAAACTGATACAGGAAAGTGACTATTTCAGACTGACTCAAACTACCAGACAGACCTTCAGAGGCAAAAAGATTTACCAATCTTGAAAATTGCGAGATATACGTGACTATACTTATGTACAGATTGCGTGTATATGCTACTGTAACTAAGGAAACCTGCGTATACGCGGGTTCACTTAAAGAAACATGCGTACATATGCTTCTGTAACTAAGAAAAACAACGTATATAAAAGGTTTCACGAAAAATAGAAAACAAACTGAAGAAACTGGCAAAACTTCAAATTCAAGAATAGACCAGACAGTAACAGTAAGCAGACAAGGTAGTTGAGCCCTGATTGGCTTGAAAACACCCAAAACTAGGAACAACAAGTATGTTGTCCCAGTGGAGTCGCCAATTCTGTTGGAGGGAAATGCTCCCCTAGGGCTTTTTGGGTTGAAACCCTAGCAGACTGAAAGTTATCTATTCAAAGAAACATACATCCACACAACCATTATTCTATTATGAGCAAATTCTATTGTAAAGAGGACGTACCTTAGGTCCTATGTTTGAGAAGGCCCTTAGGGTCCAAACCCTTCTTGGAGTTCCCTTCTTCTCTTTTGTCCTGCAAAACAACCAATTCCAAAGAACACAGCAGTATATGGACAAAACCTTATAAAGAAACCATCTTCATGTTTTAAATAAAGGTAGTTAGTTATGAAATCTAAACAACCATTTACATATCTAAACATGAATACCATAAACATAAAGAAGATTTATATCGGGAACCAAGACATGTGTTTCTTTTGTTATAGACAAATAAAGTACATAAAAATGAATAATTTCACCCGAGTCACCTTCAAAAAGCTCCAAGCAAAGCTTCCTTCCAGATTCGTTCCAGCCTCAAGCCTCTAACAAACTCCTTCCATGACTCACTCCATGATGTCATAAATGGTGGATGAACATCAACACACAAGGAAACAAGGGTTTCCTGTACAAATGGGGGAAGTGAAGAAGGTACAAGGGACTTCAGACCTGGTCAGGGGAAAAATCTCAGCATAATAACATTTCTCTCTCTTCTCTCCTCCCTTAGGCCTTCCCTTTGAGGTCTTTTTATACCTCTCCCAAAGTAGTTTTTTAGTTGGGAGTTGGTTGGGAACAGTTGGGCCACGAGCACTAATAGGTGATCAGCAAGTAAAACCCGCGATCTCCGCCCGAAAATAAGGAGTGTTATATTTTTTTAAGTGTTTTAATACATATACGTGGGTTGGGTATACACAGACCCGCGTATACACACGTTTAACTCAGGGCAATGTCATGTATAAGGGATAAAACACTGTTTTTTAAATTTTAGGACCAGGTCTGGAAGGAGGGGTTGCCCTAGGCCATGAGTGCAACATCACAAACCATAAGAGTGAGATTTGGAGCTATAACACCTCTTTATTGATTCTAACCTAAGGAAATCTTCCATAGAATGTATCTATTTTGGCTAGACCCATTATCGGGCTAGAGGAATTCGTTCGTGTCTGCGGTTATAATTTTACTTCACCACAAATTGGTGACTTCGCTGGGGAGCTCCCATATTTTTGTTTGTTTTGGATTTTATGATTTCATGAGAACTTTTCTAGTTTCATGTTTTCCCTTTGGTTCTGTTTCTTTTCTCCTGCTTACTGGCCTAAGTCTAAAATTCATAGTAGCAGATTTGTTCCCTGTTTTGAATTATTTTTATTTCTTCTTAGTTACCTCAACCAACGCATTTAATCCACTGATAGTTGCGCTGACCAATGTGAATTGCTAAGGAACAGTCGCGCCGACCAACCTCTGGTGCTTGTTTTCAGTTAAGCAGTTGTGCCGATGCCTGTAAGTGAAGATTACGACTTGACCCTAATCTTGGCCAGTGTGTTCTACTCTTGTGCTTTTTACCCCGTGATATTTTTTGATGGTTTTTGTTAGAAAATTATATATTACAGAGCAATCGAACACATAGAATATTGCATAAATATAAACACATAAAACACATAAAACCAGAGAGACATAGATATACGTGGTTCACCCATTTTGGGCTATGTCCACCTTGAATAGCCAGTCCTTCCTTTATATTATCCAGCAAAATGAAGAGACACAACCTACAAAAAATCCGATGTAATATCGTTTGTTTTCTCTCACGATCTCACCTCTCCGTTTCTCTCTCAGAGAATACACATCTGTTACACAGCCTCAACACAATGCCCTCATACAAAGAGAGGGGTTTCCTTCTAGGGAAAAAAACCCTAAACTAAACATAAGTTCTACCATCAGATCATCCACATAATGAACGACCCAGATTAACTAGAAATTTCTATACTTTTACAAGGCAATTTTACATCTGTTTTTAGCTTCAGGGGCACTGCCCCCAAAATCCCCGCCGGGGGACAGCTGGCCCCTAGACCCCCCAGTTGGAGGGGATCGGCCCCCCCGAAACCCTGTGGGGGGGAAAAATCCCCCCCACACCCCCCACATGGAGGGGTGTACAAACTTTCTGGGCTATACATCCAGCTGAAACAAAGAGCTCTAAATAATCATGCTCCACACCCAACAATCTCCCACTTGGATAATGATTATATCAACTCCACCGCTAATTCATTTGCTAGGAAATGACTCCTCTTTGGACTTGGCTATTTCTCATCTTCATCATCATCCTTGAAGACCAATTGGAACTGAGCATATTCGCAGTTTCTCCCTGGTTACAACTTTTGTTAGCATATCCGCAGGATTCTGGCTAGTGTGTATCTTTTCTAGCTTCAACTCTCCATCTTCCAACATTGATCGTATGAAATGGTTCTTGAGCTGTATGTGTTTAGTCCTGGAATGAAATGCTGAGTTCTTTGCAAGATGAAGGGCACATTGGCTATCACTTTATAATTTGCCCATATCATGCTCCTTACCCAATTCACCCATAAACCTTTGTAACCAAATCATTTCTTTACTAGCCTCTGTAGCAGCAACATACTCTGCTTCTATTGTTGAAAGTGCAACAACAATTTGGATTTTTGAAACCCAACTGACAGTTGTTCCACCTACAGTAAATACATATCATGTAGTGCTCTTCCTATTATCTCTGTCACCTGCCATATCTGCACCAACATATCCCTGTAGAGAAATGTTTTAACCACCAAAGCATAATGCTTGATTTGTGGTACCTTTCAAATATCTGAGAATCCATTTCACTCCCATCCAATGTTCCTTTCCTGGATTGTTCATGTACCTACTTACAACTCCCAATGCATGTGCAATATCAGGCCTTGTGCAGACCATTGCATACATTAAGCTTCCAACTGCTGATGCATATGGAACTTTAGACATATAATCCATGTCTTCTTGGGTCTTTGGGCACATTTCCTTACTAAGTTTGAAATGGCTAGAAAAAGGTGTACTAACTGGTTTTGCATTGTGCATATTAAATCTTTTCAACACCTTTTGTATGTACTCATTTTGAGACAATGTTAATTTGCGATTTTTCCTATCTCTAGTTATTCTCATACCAAGGATTTGTTTTGCAGCTCCCAAATCCTTCATTGCAAATGAATTTCCCAATTTTCTTTTGAGCACACTTATTTCCTGCATGTTAGACCCTACAACAATCATGTCATCTACATACAATAACAATATATTATAGCTGCCATCATTTTGCTTTTTCAGATAAACACAATGATCAGAGTGACATCTAGTATAACCTTGTTCAGACATAAACTTGTCAAGTTTTAGATACCACTACCTTGGAGCCTGTTTTAAGCCATACAAGCTCTTCTTCAACCTGCACACTAGTTTCTCCTTCCCTATTACCTCATATCCTTGTGGTTGCTGCATATATATCTCTTCCTCCAAATCCCCATGGAGAAAGGCTTTCTTTACATCTAACTGCTCAATATGCAAATCTTCAACTGCTACTAGACTTAAAATAGTTCTCATTGAAGTCATTTTAACAACAGGATAAAATATTTCATCAAAATCAATACCTTTCTTCTGTGCAAACCCCTTCACTACAAGTCTAGCTTTGTACCTTTCTTTTCCTCCATCTTCGTCCTTCAACCTGTAAGCCCATTTATTCTTCAATGTAGTTTTTCTTGCAGGCAACCTCACTAGGTCCCAAGTATGGTTATGCATTAAGGAGTCCATCTCTTCTTCCATGTCTACCTCCCACTTCTTCCTGCTTTCAACCTGCATTGCTTCTTCATAACATTCGGGTTCACCAAAATCAGTCAACAATAAATAATATAATGAATGAGATTATTGTTCAGGGGGTATACTTATCCTAGTAGATCTTCTAACACCACTTTCTAGTGTTTCAAGTGCCTGTTGTTGTTGTGGTGGTTGTTGTTGTTGTGGTTGTTCATTATTATTATTTTCACGCACCTTTACTTTTTTAGTGATCTCATCAAGAACTGTGTATTCCTTGTTTTCTTTTTCCTGTTTCTTTTCCTGCAACTGATTCTTATACAAGACCTTTTCATTGAATATTAAATCTCTGCTCCTAATGATTTTTTGATTTTCATAATCATATAAGCGATAACCAAAATCATTAACACCATATCCAATAAAGGTACATTGCTTTGATTTTGCCTCAAGCTTTGTTCTATTTTCTTTATTAATATGGGCAAAGGCCTCACAACTAAGAGGCTTTAAAAAAGAGTATTTTACCTTTTTATCTGTCCGTGCTTCCTCTGGAACACCACCATCCAAGGAACTTGAAGGCCCTCTGTTTATTAGATAAACAGCAATATCTACAACATCTGCCCAAAATTGTAAAGGCAATCTTGCATGCAATCTCATGAACCTTGCATGCTTCATGATTGTTCTGTTCATCCTTTCTAACACACCATTTTCTTGTGGTGTTCTTGGAACTGTCTTCTCTCTGTGAATTCCATGCTCTGAACAGTACCTATCAAACTATTTGTTGCAATATTCACCTGCATTGTCTGATATGAGACACTTCAATTTCTTTCCTGTCTCAATCTCAACCAAAGCTTTCCATTTCTTGAAAGTATCAAATACATCAAATTTACTCTCAATACAATAAATCCAAGTTTTTCTAGTTGCATCATCAATAAAAGTAACATAATAATGAGAGCCATCGAGAGATGATACCTGAGCAAGTCCCCATACATCTGTATGCACAAGCTATAACTTTTCGCTTTTATTTTCTTTCCCAACTCTGAGAAATCTAACTCTCTCTTGTTTTCCACAAATGCAATTCTCAAAGAAGTCCAAATCCACATTCTTCAAACCCAGCAAAAAATTCCTTGAGTGAAGAATATTCATCCCCTTCTCACTCATGCATCCGAGCCTATGATGCCATAATGCTCCATCTGATCCTTTGGAAGTTAAAGCATTAACATAGTTAGAAATACCATTGCATAAATACAATGTACCAACCTTTTTTCCTTTTTCTATTACCAGGGCTCCTTTGGTGACCTTCCAAGATTTATATGTGAAAGTTGTCACACAAACTTCATCGCCTAACTGCCTTGTTGAAATCAGATTTTTCTTCAGATATGGAACATTCCTTACCTCCTTTAGTAGCCATTGGTTTCGATTTTGTTGTTTTACAAGAACCGTACCCATTCCAACAATTTTATAGGGTTTATCATCACCCAAATGGACTTGTCCAAAATCTCCTTGAACATAGTCATGAAAATATTTCTTATCAGGTGTGGCATGGAATGAGGCCCCTGAATCTACCACCCAGGAATCAGTAATATTTTCTAAAGAAAGAATCAAAGCATCTTGTAACACCTCACCTGTCACATTTACTTCATGATTGTTTTCTTGTTGTGCATCTCCTTCTTTTCCCTTCTAAGATCTACAGTCTTTCTTTAGGTGTCCTTTCTTTCCGCATTTCCAGCACACTATCCTCAATCTGGACTTGGATATGCCTTTCCTTGATTTACTGTGATATCGTGAGCTCTTTCCTCTTTCCATTTTTCTTCCCCTAGACTCTACACTTAAAGCATTACCCGATGTCTCACCAGAGCTTTTCCGTCGCATTTCCTCACTAAGGATAGCACCAACAACATCATCAAACTTTAAAGTACTAGATCCAGAAACAGAGTTACTAATGGCCATTACTAAACCATTCCAACTTTCTGGCAATGAGCACAAGAATAACAGAGCTCTAACTTCATCATCAAAGTTTACCCCTACAAAACTTAACTGACATGTAACAATATTAAAATCATTTAAATGGTCTGCAACAGATCCACCTTCCAACATCTTCATATTAAATAACTGTTTCATAAGAAATACCTTTTTTGAGGCCGAGGGTTTTTCATATAGTTTCACCAATGCCTTAATCAAACCCTCTATCGTTGTTTCCTTTGAAATGTTGAAGGTGACCGATGCTGCGAGGCACAACCATACTATTCCAAGTGCCTTTCTATCGAGAAGGTTCCATTCTTCATCTGTCATACCCGTCGGCATCTTTGTTTTTCCACCCAATGATAGGTACAAATCTTTCTGATATAGATAAGCTTCCATCTGCATCTTCCATAGCAAGAAGTTTTGGTTGTTAAATTTCTCGACCCTAAACATACCATCTTCCGCCATTTCTCCCACTCAAATGAGGAACCCGTCTTTCTTGTGAGTTTATCAGCCAAATAGACCTTCGGCTCTCATACTAGTTTTTAGAAAATTATAGATTATAGAGCAATGGAACACATAGAATATTGCATAAATATAAACATAGAAAATACATAAAACCAGAGAGACATAGATGTACGTGGTTCATCGAGTTTGGGCTATGTCCACCCCAAATAGCCAGTCATTCCTTTCTATTATCCATCAAAATGAAGAGACACAACCTACAACAGATCCGCTGTAATATCCTCTATTTTCTCTCACAATCTCACCTCTCTATTTCTCACTAGGAGAATACACATCTATTACACAGCCTTAATACAATGCCCTCATAAAAAGAGAGGGGTTTCCTTCGAGGGCAAAAAACCCTAAACTAAACATAAGTTCTACCATCAGATCATCCGCCTATTCAACGATCAAGATTGACTAGAAATTACTATACTTTTACAAGGCAATTTTACATCTATTTTTAACTTCGGGGGCACTGCCCCCGAAACCCCCTCTAGGAGATCGCTGGCCCCTAGACCCCCCAGCCGGGGGTTATCGCCCCCCCCCTCCCCGAACACCCGTGGGGGGGACAAGTCCCTACCGCACTCCCCCACATGAAGGGGTGTACAAACTTCCTGGGGTATACATCTAGCTGAAACAAAGAGCTCTAAATAATCATGCTCCACACCCAACAATCTCCCACTTGGAGAATGATTGTAGCAACTCCACCACTGCGTCATTTGCTAGAAAATGACTCCTCTTTGGACCTGGTTATTTCTCATTTTCATCGTCATCCTTGAAGACCAATTGAAACTGAGCATTTTCTCAGTTTCTCCCTAGTTACAACTTTTGTTAGCATATCTGCAGGATTCTAGCTAGTGTGTATCTTTTCCAGCTTCAACTCTCCATCTTCCAACACTAATCATATGAAATGGTACATGAGCTGTATGTGTTTAGTCCTGGAATGATTGAGTTCTTTGCAAGATGAATGGCACTTTGGCTATCAGTGTATAACGTTCCCATATCATGCACCTTGCCTAATTCACCCATAAACATTTGTAACCAAATCATTTCTTTACTAGCCTCTGTAGAAGCAACACACTCTGCTTCTGTTGTTGAAAGTGCAACAACACTTTGGATTTTTGAAACCCAACTGACAGTTGTTCCACCTACAGTAAATACATATCCCGTAGTGCTCCTCCTGTTATCTCTGTCACCTACCATATCTGCATCAACATATCCCTGTAGAGAAATGTTTGAACCACCAAAGCATAATGCTTGATTTGTGGTACCTTTCAAATATATGAGAATCCATTTCACTGCCATCCAATGTTCCTTTCCTGGATTGTTCATGTACCTACATACAACTCCCACTGCATGTGCAATATCAGGCCTTCTGCAGACCATTGCATACATTAAGCTTCCAACTGCTGATGCATATGTAACTTTAGACATATAATCCATTTCTTATTGGGTCTTTGGGCACATTTCCTTACTAAGTTTGAAATGGCTAGAAAAAGGTGTACTAACGGGTTTTGCATTGTGCATATTAAATCTTTTCAACACCTTTTGTATGTACTCATTCTGAGACAATGTTAATTTGCAATTTTTCTTGTCTCTAGTTATTCTCATATTGAGGATTTGTTTTGCAGCTCCCAAATCCTTCATTGCAAATGAATTTCCCAATTTTCTTTTGAGCACATTTATTTCCTGCATGTTATACCCTACAAAAATCATGTCATCTACATACAATAACAATACAATATAGCTGCCATCATTTTGATTTTTCAGATAAACACAATGATCAGAGTGACATCTAGTATAACCTTATTCAAACATAAACTTGTCAAATTTTAGATACCACTGTCTTGGAGCCTGTTTTAATCCATACAAGCTCTTCTTCAACCTGCACACTAGTTTCTCCTTCCCTTTTACCTCATATCCTTGTGGTTGTTGCATATATCTCTTCCTCCAAATCCCCATGGAGAAAGGCTTTCTTTACATCTAACTGCTCAAGATGAAAATCTTCAATTGCTACTAGACTTAAGATAGTTTTGATTGAAGTCATTTTAACAACAGGAAAAAATATTTCATCAAAATCAATACCTTTCTTCTGTGCAAACCCCTTCACCACAAGTCTAGATTTGTACCTTTGTTTTCCTCCATATTCTTCCTTCAGCCTATAAACCCATTTATTCTTTAAAGTAGTTTTTCCTACATGCAACTTGACTAAGTACCAAGTCTGGTTATGCATTAAGGAGTACATCTCTTCTTCCATGGCTACCTCCCACTTCTTCCTGCTTTCAACCTGCATTGCTTCTTCATAACATTCGAGTTCACCAGAATCAGTCAACAATAAATAATATAATGAAGGAGAGTATCGTTCAAGGGGTATACTTATCCTAGTAGATCTTCTAACACCACTTTTAGGTGTTTCGAGTGCCTGTTGCTGTTGTTGTGGTTGTTCATTATTATTATTTTCAGGCACCTTTACTTTTTTAGTGATCTCATCAAGAACTGTGTATTCCTTGTTTTCTTTTCCCTGTTTCTTTTCCAGTAACTGATTCTTATACAATACCTTTTCATTGAATATTACATCTCCGCTCCTAATGATTTTGTGATTTTTATAATCATATAAGCGATAACCAAAATCATTAACACCATATCCAATAAAGGTACATTTCTTTGATTTTGCCTCAAGCTTTGTTCTTCTTTATTAATATGGACAAAGGCCTCACAACCAAAAGGCTTTAAAAAAGAGTAGTTTACCTTTTTACCTGTCCATGCTTCCTCTGGAACACCACCATCCAAGGAACTTGAAGGCCCTCTATTTATTAGATAAACAACAGTATCTATAGCATCTACCCAAAATTGTAAAGGCAATCTTGCATGCAATCTCATGCACCTTGCATGCTCCATGATTATTCTATTCATCCTTTCTAACACACCATTTTCTTGTGGTGTTCTTGGAACTATCTTCTCTCTGCGAATTCCATGCTCTGAACAATACCTATCAAACTCTTTGTTGCAATATTCACCTGCATTGTCTGATCTGAGACACTTCAATTTCTTTCCTGTCTCAATCTCAACCAAAGCTTTCCATTTCTTGAAAGTATCAAATACATTAGATTTATTCTTAATACAATAAATCCAAGTTTTTCTAGTTGCATCATTAATAAAAGTAACATAATAAAAAGATCCATCGAGAGATGATACCTGAGCAGGTCCCCATACATCTGTATGCACAAGCTCTAATTTTTCACTCTTCTTTTCTTTCCCAACTCTGAGAAATCTGACTCTCTTCTGTTTTCCATAAATGAAATTCTCATAGAAGTCCAAATCAACATTCTTCAAACCCAGCAACAAATTACTTGAGTGGAGAATATTCATCCCCTTCTCACTCATGTGTCCGAGCCTATGATGCCGTAATGCTGCATTTTCTCCCTTGGAAGTTAAAGCATTAACAAAGTTATAAATACCATTGCATAAATACAATGTACCAACCTTTTCACCTTTTTCTATTACCAGGGCTCCTTTGGTGACCTTCCAAGCTTTATTTGTGAAAGTTGTCACACAACCTTCACCGCCTAACTGCCCTGTTGAAATCATATTTTTCTTCAGATCTAGAACATGCCTTACCTCCTTTAGTATCCATTGGTTTCCATTCTGTTGTTTACAAGAACCTTAACCATTCCAACAATTTTACAGGGTTTATCATCACCCAAACGGACTTGTCCAAAATCTCCTTGAACATAGTCATGAAAATATTTCTTATCAGGTGTGGCATGGAATGAGGCCCCTGAATCTACCACCCAGGAATCAATAATATTTTCTAAAGAAAGAATCAAAGCATATTGTAACACCTCACCTGTCACATTTGCTTCATGATTGTTTTCTTGTTGTGCATCTCCTTCTTTTCCCTTCCAAGATCTACAGTCTTCATTAGGTGTCCTTTCTTTCCGCATTTCCAGCACACTATCCTTGATCTGGACTTGGATCTGCCTTTCCTTGATTTACTGCAATATCATGAGCTCTTTCCTCTTTCCATTTTTCTTCCCCTAGACTCTGCACTTAAAGCATTACCCGATGTCTCACCGGAGCTTTTCTGTTGCATTTCCTCGCTAAGGATAGCACCAAAAACATCATCAAACTTTAAAGTACTAGATCCAGAAATAGAGTTACTAATGGCCATTACTAAACCATTCCAACTTTCTGGCAATGAGCACAAGAATAACAGAGCTCTAACTTCATCATCAAAGTTTACCCCTATAGAACTTAACTAACTTGTAATAGTATTAAAATCATTTAAATGGTCTGTAACAGATCCACCTTCCAATATCTTCATATTAAATAACTGTTTCATAAGAAATACCTTGTTTGAGGCTGAGGGATTTTCATATAGTTTCGCCAACGCCTTAATGTTATAGACATTTTTGTGCCTTACAGCATGAAGCATGAAATGTCCATAATCTAAGGGATCCAAAGTCCCTAAACATGTTGTTCCTACCCCTAGGGGAACAAGGTCAGCAAACCACAGCAATCCAAATAAGTTCTCCACTGAAAATTACTGAAAAACAAGGCAATTCTGGATCATGTCAACTGCTCCACTGAGCATCTGCGCTGAATGTCAACTGCTCCATGGACCACCTGTGTTGAATGTCAACTCCAACAAAGGCTACCTGCGCTGAGCGCGTTTTGACATGTGGAAGTCTCATTCCTCAATGAGTCAATGCCCGGGAAGCATTCCAATGATCCATGGAAGGAATCATTCGCTCCAAAATATCGGAGTAGGTCTCCTAAAAGACCCTGCCTTAATGGGTACTTTCACCCTACCGCCTCCGAGTAATCTGGCGGAAGTGGCCACAGTGGAATATGAAACATTCTACATCTAATGGATTTGGATGCCGAGGACAGTTCTTATCTCGTATCAACCTCGTTAAAAAATGAAACAAGGAGTCATGAGGATAGTTCTTTTATTGTGTCAACCTCATTAAAAAATGAAAACAATCCCCTTTCCAAATCTCAAAGGTAAACCTTCATTCCAACCACCAAGTTGAATGCAATGAAGCTTGGGGGGCATGCACCTCGATTTGCGTTATTATGTTGGGGGCATGCAAACCTATATCGAGCAGTTTTAGCATAAATTTCATGCTCGCTAAAAAATAAACGCAAGATCCGAGCAGTTTTAACGCGGTCTTCATGCTCGTTAAAAAATAAATATAAGCAGTGAGCAATGTTTCCTCCAGAGTTTAAGCTCATTTTTATCTAAAAAATGAACCTATCCAGGTAAATAACCACTGTGATCGTAAATTTATCAGCCATAAAAACCTTGGTCGTGTTTGCACCTGCCACCTCCATCTTTCATTTGGCTGATCGTTCACCCCCATATGATTGTTTACCCATTTTGAGGAACAGCTGCGAAGAGTGATTTCACCTAGCCATCCTTGTGACACTGCCGTGATTGGAAAATTCCAACCTGTACCTGGAATCTGCTGCTATCCCTGTTTATCACTTGTTCCTCAAAATACGAGTCTTCTTTGAGCTCTTTTCTTCTGACTCATAAAATATGAAAAGTTTGCCGAGGTTTGGCCTTCCAGCTCGTTAAAATGACCGAAAGAGCTATCCCTCCTCTAGATTTTAATCTTTTTGGACCTGAGGGATTATTGCACAAAAAGATCGAGCGCTTGTCTGGTTCGGCTCGATAAAACTATCGAACATTCATCCCTTCTGTACTGTTTTATACTTTTTCGGACTTAAGGGATTAGATGATGAAAAAGGACCTTTGGAGTTAACTTTACGTACCTTTTCAGACTCTCTAAAAATGAAAAGGACCGAGTTGTCTTTGTCGCTAGACTCGTTAAAATCCATTAAATAGCGACAAACTTGTCTTTAGACGAGAACGAGTTTCCCTATCGCTAGGCTCGTTAAAACATAGCGATGGGCTTGCCCGAAGGGCAGGTTATAGAACAAGCATATGTTATCCTCCTCAAGCTTGACAAAAATAAAGAGGTACTGGTCAGAAATGACTGGGGAAAAATTGGGAGAACCTCAAAGCTTTAATGGTAGCAAGTCGCTCTTGAACATGACACTTTTCCTCCGTACCACATCGGGTTGGGTTGTTTCATTCACCGGTCTCATCACCATGGTCTCGCCAAACCATCCACATTTGGGGTAATGCTACCGATCCATCGCATCAATGTCGTTATATGTTCAAGAGATGTTGTTCAGAAAGAGTCAACCGTGTCCCATCCACTACCATACATCATCTTTCATCCTTTCATGACCGCCACCCTGAATCATATTTCACAGATCGTTTTCACCTTCATCACAATCATTAGCTCCGTTCCGTGTCACCGATGTGGGATTCATTAAGGCCCTCCTTTGACGGATCGCTTCTTATCGACTTCAGCTCATTATCCAAGAAGTTGATCTAGGAACAACCCCCTCAGTACTTTGAAACTTGCATGCCTCAATGGCAAGTTTCTCACTTCCGGCGACAGGTATACATCAATGACCTTCGACCGAAAGATTTTGCGTGGTGTTCGATGCCAAGTCCTTTATTCACACCACGTGAATTGTACTGCCGTACCTTGAGGGTCATCATCATTATCGGTGATTCCTCTCGCGCTTGTTAACAGTTTACATCATTGACTGGTAATCAAGCGATGTCTTTCCATGTTCGACTCCGAGAAATTCTCACATGGATCGACTTGTACTTAGAGTGAAGATCGGATGAGTTTGAAGACCCCGGATCTAGTTTCATCCATCCGGGCTGCGATATATATTCAGGAAATAAAGAGATTGACATGTGCAGCAGATGATCATCCTACTCAAAGGATGATAATTTCAACAGAGAATTATCAGTGTACCATCAGACGATTGTCTGTTCTATGTACAGAAAAATGTATTTATAAAGCTGAGCATGGGAATGCCCGCCTCAGCTAGATCATGAAAGCAGTATGAAAAATAATGTATTGTATTGTATCTTGTTACAGGTCACCTCTCAGCGATTGAATGAACTTCGGATCCTCCTGATAAAGCATTTCACCCGATAAACGACCTCATACTTTAGGGGGCAACTGTTATAGACATTTTTGTGCCTTACAGCATGAAGCATGAAATGTCCATAATCTAAGGGATCCAAAGTCCCTAAACATGTTGTTCCTACCCCTAGGGGAACAAGGTCAGCAAACCACAGCAATCCAAATAAGTTCTCCACTGAAAATTACTGAAAAACAAGCCAATTCTGGATCATGTCAACTGCTCCACTGAGCATCTGCGCTGAATGTCAACTGCTCCATGGACCACTTGCGTTGAATGTCAACTCAAACAAAGGCTACCTGCGCTGAGCGAGTTTTGACATGTGGAAGTCTCATTCCTCAATGAGTCAATGCCCAGGAAGCTTCCAAAATGACACTTGGATCAAGGAATTCGACTGGTGATGAGTAAGAGGTTCTAGATCTCCAAGTGGAAGCAAGAACCTCCAAGTGGACTCAAGAACTGAAGAAGAACTGGAGTGGGAGAGGACACTAGTCACATCTCAGGCTGACTCATCCTCTCTCCAAACTCCTATATATGGATCTCTCTCCCATGAGATCCAGGGGCTGGAATCTTGTGAATGTAAAGAATTGTTGTTGGTTTGAGTTTAGAACTATTGGGTGATTTGCTCTGAAGGAGGTGAAGAGGAGATTTCTTTCTGCTGGGAAGGTGATGCTGGATTGGGCCTCTTATGGTTGTATCACTTCCTGAACCTTACTTCTTCCATTAATAAAGCATTTGAGGTTCTTCTATATGCATGTGTCTCAATGGTGTATTGTTATACTTGTGTATTTGATTTATTCTAATCCTTGAATCAATTATGGATGTATGCTTCTTGTAGTTTCCCTCTCTTGCCATTTTGCAGGATCTTGGTGTAGCTGGGCCAGTAAAAGAGCAAGGAGCTGGGGGCAAGCAGCAAGGAGAGAAGATTGGATCAACCATTAGCGAAAGACATCGGTTAGTGGATCTCTTTCTCCCCTCTTTTACATCTCATAAAGAAGTAATCTCAGATAGCTTTGCTTTGATTGTTGCTAAGGAACTATCACCCTTAGAGTGGGATAGGGTCATTCCGTATTGGATACTTTTCCCAACAACACTTAATCAAACCCTCTGTCATTGTTTCCTTCGAAATGTTGAAGGCGACCAATGCTGCGAGGCACAACCGTACTGTTTTGAGTGCCTTTCTATCGAGAAGGTTCCATTTTTCATCTGTCATACCCATCGAAATCTTTGTTTTTCCACGCAATGGTAGGTACAGATCTTTCTGATACAAATAATATTCCATTTGCATCTTCCACATCAAGAAGTTTTGGCCATTAAATTTCTCGACCCTAAAATTACCATCTTCCGCCATTGCTCCCACTCAAATGAGGAACCTTTCTTTCCTGTGAGTTTATTAGCCAAATAGACCTTTGGCTCTGATTCCAATTGTTAGAAAATTATATATTATAAAGCAATGGAACACATAGAACATTGCATAAATATAAACACAGAAAACTCAAAAAACTAGAGAGACACTGATATACGTGGTTCACCCAGTTTGGGCTACGTCCACCTCCGAACAGCCAGTCCTTCCTTTCTATTATCCATCAAAATGAAGAGACACAACCTATAGAATATCCACTGTAATATCCTATGTTTTCTCTCACAGTCTCACCTCTATATTTCTCACTCGGAGAATACACATCTATTACACAACCTCAATACAATGGCCTCATACAAAGAGAGGGGTTGCCTTCTCGGGTAAAAAACCCTAAATGAAACATAAGTTCTACCATCAGATCATCCGCCTAATGAACAGCCTAGATTGACTAGAAATTACTGTAGTTTTACAAGGCAATTTTACATCTATTTTTAGCTTCGGGGCACTGCCCCCAAAAAACCCTCCAGGGGACTGTTGGCCCCTGGACCCCCCAGCCGGGGGGGATCGGCCCCCCCAAACCCCCGCGGGGGGGACAAGTCCCCCCCGCACCCCCCTGTGTCGAGGGGTGTACAAACTTCATGGGGTATACATCTGGCTGAAACAAAGACCTCTAAATAATCATGCTCCACACCCAACAATTTTCTCCCTGATTAGAAAGTTGTGCTTGCTTGGCTTAGCCCACCCTCTGATGTGTTAAGTCTAGCCCTTTGTGAAGTTCTTTTTTTATTTTTTCTTTAAATCCCTCGATTAGTACTAGTTGTCAGTTAGGCAGTCGCGTCGATCAAGCCATCAGCACTAGTTGTAATATTGGTCAGTCTTGCTGGTCGTGCCGATCGGCGCTAGTTGTAGTATTGTTTAGTCACATCAATCTCAGGGGTAAGAAAAAATCAAAATTTCTCCCATTCCAGTGCCAATGTGTCTTGACCCTCAGACTCTCTTCTTCCTCCTAGAAGTGACAGATGCTTTGCTTGCTTCATCTTAAATAGAATGAGTGAAAGAGTCTTGTTTCTTCTCTTATTTCGAGTGTCTCTTTTCTCTTTCCAAGCATAGATTACATTGCTTGGTTTCTCGATTGAAGCATTTATGTGTTTGGTTTGTTTGATTCAGGGAAGAAGTTTCTTTTAGTTTCATTTGTCATGCTTTGGATTCGATCGATGCTTGTTTTCTTGGAATTGTGAAAAATTTCATTTAAAGTGCTTTATGTGAAAGATTCATTTTTCATTTTATGAAAAGGAGAACATCATTCTAGTTTACTTAAGAGAAAATATTGCATTAGTAACATTATTGAGAAGCTAGAATTGCATCATCATAAGCATTGGAAATGTAATGAAACTTCTTATGTTGTTATAGGAATATTGAGTTCATTTAGGAGATTTATTAGAGAAATATTTCATTCTTTGGTTCTTGCATTGATTTTGTGTTCTCTATCTCTCAATTAGTGATAACCTTCATCAAGGACAAAGATCTCTTTTCTCATATAACTGCATATAGGAGTTTTCAAATGACAACAGTAGGGCCTTGTAACTGAAACCTAATTCAAGATCAACTATTAAAATTTATTGAATTAATCTAAGGAAGCATTGAAACTTAACGCTCACATTTAGTGGTATAGGATAGAGATGTGTTTCGGCGTCTTTAAACCAAGCAGTTGTCGTTCGCTTCGGCACTAGACAATGTTGGTACAGATTTGTGCTCCTCGTACCATTCGAGTATATAATGGGAGACCCCTCTAGGCTACAATCCTTTATCCATAGGAATCCAAGTTGGCTACCTTGCAAACATGATACACCGAACATAACATTTGAAGAGATTGCCTACTCGTACTTCTCAATTCGCCGGGAGGTATTCTGCAGTTCACGGTTGCCTGGTAATCCTTTTTACCTAGATCATCCAGAGTAGTCATTTGATCTTTATGACTCATTAAACTTAAAAGAGCATTCAAGCACTTGTCCTTTTGAGCTTGTTAATTCTGAAAGCGACTAGAGTCACCTTTCGTCATTTTCTTTACTCTTAAAATATGAAAAGGCAAAGTTTTGTTTTAATGTCTTAACATTAATTGCCCACTAAAGATTCCTAGTTAAAGTTATCTTCCTTAGTGTTTCTTTAAAATTCAATTCCAATGGCAACATTCCTAGATTCTATAGGTCAAGGGTTCCCCTCGGATGGGAATCCCGGTTCTTTTCCTTCTTTTGGAAACACTGGTGTTCCTTATATGGTGACGTTGTCCCTTACTAGGTTAACCATTGGTCTACCTATCTGGTTATTTTCAACCTCAGTGGTCCCGAGCGTCCCGATTCCTGTCAAAATGTCTCCTTCATTTGAGTCACATCACGATGATTCTCAGGTTGAACCCTCACCTTCTTCCCCCATTTCTTCATCCTCCTCTTCTACTTCGCTTGGTGAAAGTTTGGAATCCAGTAACTAAGAGGCTATGAAGAAGAAGAAGAAGACGAAGAAGAAGAATTCAAATAAGCAAGAGGCCAACCATGCAGCGATTACTCCAAATGCACCTCCCATCGATAAACCTTCTAATCCTACACAGAAGGTCAAATTCCCTCACAACTTATGTAAGGGAGACCATCTCCTTCGAGACTGTCCTGGCATTCCCAAAGTCTTAGAGGTATGGTATCAAAACCTGAACCAACCATCCCCGTCGACCTCTGGAGATCATGTCGATGTTACGCCTTCAGCTCATGATGGTAAGAAGAAGGGAAAGATTAAATTTCCCTATAGCTTATGTGAAGGAGAGCATCTTCTTCACCTTTGTACTCTTATGGATAAAGCTTCCAAAGCTTTGGAAAACCTTACAGCTCCTCAACCCCAACTTCCTGTTGATTATTAGAGGCTTTCTTCTAACAGTCTCCTAGTTGGTAAAGAGATTGACTTGGATTCATCTCTTGCTCGTCCTACTCTTCCTGAGTGAGAACCTCTTGTTTGTTCCCAACCAAGCATTGTTTGAAAAGAGTGTCGACTTGGTTTCGCCACCAGTGCCTCACTATGTTCCAGAAGAGAGTGGTGATAATACTGTTCATGTTCTTCCCATCTCCATGGATTATCATGAATAAAAGCGTGACCCTCCCATCCTAGTTGTTCAGGACAGTCTTTCCTCTATTCTTGTATAACATGGGGGCAATCATATGATACCCCCACCAAGTTGTTCTGATGTCTCTTTCAATTGGGTCCATTGACTGCTTTCCATCTCCCATCTTATGTACCTTTCTAGATCCCAGTACAAGCCTATAATATGGTAGTACATGGAACTATATTAGATTAAGGCCCATTTGTTAGCATCATGTCTTGCAAGAGGTTTTGGAGCCGTGAAAGTTCCGGGAGCCACCAAGGCCAAATCAGTTTGGGAGCTGCATTGGGAATTGTGCAACCAGTGAATGTGGAACGAAGGTCATTCCTAAAGTTTTCCAGCCTTCTGAATCCATTTCTGCAGCTTGTTTTTCCTTTTGAGGCATTCTTTTCACTGTTTAGCTTCAGGGAAGCTTTCAGGGCCACCAGGGCCATTTCCCAGAATCTGTTGGCTTTCAACGGAGGAACCAATCAACCTTTAGAGATCCTTCCAAAGTTCCCTATTACTTTGGGAGGAAAGACCATCTATATAGATGTGATGGTAGTCCAAGGTCCCTTAGATTTCAATATTCTCCTTAGACGCGACTATGTCTATGTCATGGGAGCCCTTTTTCTTTGCTTTTCCATGTGGTTTGTTTTCCACACGAAGGGAGAATAGTGACTATTGATCGATTATCGTTCATTGGGCACCAGGTGCCTCCTATGCAACCATCTTCCCCTATTGGTCCTTTTTTGCAAGCAGTACCTTCCCCACCATAGGTCAATTATGTGGCTACCCATTTCATCTTTGCATCTACTAATGATCACACAGATGCTACTGTATGTTATGTACTGGGGGCATTGGAACTCGATCTGTCTTTGGTCCCAAATGACATGTATTCCTTCCACAGTGTGGTTTTTCCGTCTAGTGAAGAACTCTTGGGAGCCATGTTCTCTTATGGGTCATGAATAGACATCGTGAGGATAGTTCCTGGTCTTGTGTAAGCCTCATTAAAAAATGAAACAAAGGGTCATGAGGATAGTTCCTAGTCTTGTTTCAACCTCATTAAAAAATGAAACAAAGTATGTAAGCATAGTTCCTTGTCTTGTGTCAAGCTCATTAAAAAATGAATCAATGAGTTCGAGCATAGTTCTTTGTCTTGTGTCAAGCTCATTAGAAAAATGAAACAAGGGTCCTGAGGATAGTTCTTTTAATGTGTCAACCTCGTTAAAAAATGAAACAACTCCTATTTCTAAATCGAGTCTTTGATTAAGATCTCATAAAATCGTAATCGAGTCTTTCCTAGATTTTGAAAGTGAACCTTCATTCCATCCACTTAACTTATTGAAATGAAGCTTGGGGGGCATGTACCTCGATTTTAGTCATTATGCTGGGGGCATGTGAACTTATAGCAAGCACAGTTTTTCGTTTCAAGCTTGTGTAAACATGAAACTGAATCTAAGCAGAGTTCTCCATGGTTCAAGCTTGTGTAAAAATGAACCCACGCCTGATTTACATCTCGTGATTACCATATTTGTTAGCTAATTTATGCTATATGAGCCTTGTTTATTTCATTCCATCGCCACCATCTCTTTGTCCAATCATATGATTTCACTTGGTTGTTATTCCTTTCCTGAGGGACTGCAGCGATGAGTGGTTTTATTAGCTAGCCTCTTGACCATTACATGTTTTGAGAAGTTCCACCATTCTCAGAACTAGTTGCTACCTTTCATACCACTCGTTCCTCTAGGATGAGTCACATTTCAGCTCTTTTCTCAGCTCGTAAAACTCATATGAAAAGATTACCAAGTATTTTTCCCTTTTGACTTGTAAAAGAAAATAAAATGGGGGGTCCATTTTCAGCTCTTTTCTAACCCTTTAAAAAAATGAAAATATGGCCAAGCCCTTGTCATTTTGAACTCATTAATGGATGTGAAACATCATGTACCCAGTATAAGTTTACCCCTTTTTTCGGCTGGGAGGCACTATTTACGAAAAAGGTACTCCTTGACTGAAATCGTCAAGTGTTTCTCTCAAGTATTATTCTCTACCTTTTTGGGCTCGAGAGACACAAACATACGAAAAGGTACCATGTGGAATTTTTTTTTACGTGTCTTTTTCAAACTCTTTAAACATGAAAAAGATATCGAGTTACACCTTTGTCGGACTCATTAAACTATTAAACGACATCGGATTCATCACCATGATGAATGTGAGCTTCTCCTTCCTAGGGCTTGTTAAACTTACTAGGTCAGATTCGTCCGAAGGATGAACTTACAATGCAAGCATATGCTATCCCCTTCAAGCTTGAGATTAAAAAATAATTGGGGTTCTCACCAAAAATGGTGGGGGGAAATTTGGAAATCCATCGAGTCGTGTCGGCAGCTTACTCTTGAACATGACACTATTTGCTTCGTGTCATGTTGGGACATCCTCCTTTGTATCATTGACCTTATTGGGTTTGGGCCGATCATTTTTTCCTTCCATTTGATCTCTTCCACTTCATGATGACCACAGATCCCATGGATCCAAAAGCTGCTAAAATTCGAGTTATGTCGTTGATATGTTCAAGAGTTGTCCTTCTACAGTTACACTTACCTCTGTTTCTCTGTATCATCCAAAATAATTTTGCATCCTCTCATCTCAGGTCAATGATGTGGGATTCATTATGGCCCTCCTTTGACATGGTCACTTTCCATTGACATAAACTCATTACCCAGGAATTTGATTGAGAGACTCCCTTCCAGTACCTTAGAGCTTGCATGCATTAATGGCAAGTTCTTCGCACTCGACGACAAGCTCACATCATTGGCTTTCGATTGAGTGATTTCATAGGTGCTCGACTTTAGTTCCTCTATTCACATTCCATGAATAGTGTTGATAGTATCTTGAGGGCCATTTTCATTATTGGTGGTTTCTCTTGTGTTTGTTAATAGTTTGCATCATTGAGTGGTAATCAAGAAACTTTCTAGCATGTTTGATGTCAACACTTCTATTTGCATGCTAGAATCTGTACTTTGATTGGGTTATGTTGGAGCACAAGACCCTAGACTCAGATCACACAAGTCCAAGTTGTGAAGTGGTGTGAAATGGTTTATGATGATATGCATGTCTCTTTCATATGGTTAACTATGACCAGACCATGAGTCATCATATGTGATCCTTCTCATTATTGGATAGTTGCGACCATACCTTGGTTTCATTATGATCCTCTTTAATGGATGGATGTGCCCATACGTCGATCCATTTACATGATCATTCTCTGGATGGATGTGTCCATGCCACTATTCATGTATTATTTGATAGAGATCTCAATTTATGTATATGTATCTGTACTTGCTTGCAGGTTTTCTGATGGTAGACCAGTTCCCCGAACTGATTTATAAAGCATTTCATCCCTCACTCCAGCTCAACCTTCACACTTTAGGGGGCATTTGTTACACAACGTTTTGTCACTATCCCTATACTACCCATTCCTTCATCCTAGAGGACCTCTACAGTGAACCTCGCATGCTTTTCCTTCATGGAGAAACTCCCATTACATCCCTCTTCATGAGAAGATCATTTCCCTTTTACACCATTTCCCTTGAAACTTTTGTTTTTCCCAGTTTATAAGGCTAACACTAATTAACTTTGTCTCCCCCATGCCGATGTACAAAGATTAGCACTATTCCCCACGTCGACAGGTGCGACTGAGCTGTGTTCTAGTTGCACCAGTCTTGTTATGGAAAGTTTTTTAAATTAGAGCCAAGGCTTCCAACTCTAGAAGCTCCGTAGCGAAAGTTCGGTAAATGGTTTTGCTGAATGGGGTCGAGGATGACAATTTGGGCTCCTTTCCCCTAAAATGATGGAAATACCTCAAGGGATAAGTCCTTCTCCCATGAGAAGAGGATCCATCTCCCATCCATATTTCCTATATAAACCACCCTTCTTCCCAAGCACAAACTAGTTTGAGTGTTATAGTTAGAGTGTTGGTTGAGTGTGAGTATGCTATTTTGATTAGACAATCAAGCTATTACTATTTGTAGCCATCTAGTTGTGTGAGGTAAGAGTGTGTTTGGTTTGGAGTAAAGCCTAAATGGAAGAGCCTTTAAACTATTGTTGCTTGAAGCCATCATTGAGTGCGTGCAGAAGTGTGTGGGAACCGGGTCTTGTCAGAGGAACACTGCAACGTCAAGACGAATGGTTGTAATCTCTCTTTGATATAAATATATGAAACTATTGATTGATTTCCTACATGTTTTTTAATATTACATATTCATGGATTAATGTTTCTTGACTTGTTAAGTAGGTTGAATTGCAAATTGTATATTATTATGTTTGTGTGTTGTTGTTGTTTACTTGTTTCAGGAGCTTGAAGAAGGAAGCGAGATATTTTTGGAGCAAGCAAGCAAGGACATCATCAATCAAGATAAGTGACCAAGAGGTAGGCGCTCTTGATTAATTCTAACATAAGGAAATATTCCATAGAATGTATCTGTTATGGCTAGACCCATTACTGGGCTAGAGGAATGCATTCGTGTCCGCACTTATAATTTTACTTCACCACAATTCAAAAGAGAATTCATTTACTTATCAATATCAAGATTTAGGCAGTGTGGTGAAGTAGCCATCCCCAGAGTAGCTTGAGCTATCATCTCACAAATCTTCACCCACTAGACAGTCACCTAGAACATCTAAAGAAGGAGACTCATCACAACAATAGTAAGGAGGATCAACAATGGGGGAAAACAATAACAACAACAAAATGAATCCCACCATTACCACCTTTGAGTTCCCAATAGATGATATAAGGGGCGAAGCTCCCATGAAAAACATTCCTTTGTCAGATCTTTCATATTTTCAAGGAATCATTGTAGAATACCTTGACACCTTCTTGTTTGAATTTGATGTCTTGTGTGGGAGATATGATTATACTTCAGATGCTTAGAAGATGAAATTATTTCCTGCTACTCTAAAAGGAGTAGCACTGAGATGGTTTATGGGACTAGGCTCTGCTACTATTTGAACATGGGGTGACATGAAAGCTACATTCCTATCCAAGTATCAGGACTATTTTTGGACCAGGGGCCTATGGGAAGAAATATTCAGGATGACACAAAAGGAGGAAGAAAGCTTGGAGGATTATGTGGAATAATTCCATATAACTTGCAAAGATCTAAACATAGTGATTTAGATCTAGAAATCTTCAAAACCATATTCATAAGGGGAATGAGAGATGACTTCCTTGATACCCTAAATCTACTAGGAAATGGATACATATCTCACAAATCATTTGATGAGATAATAAATCTCTACCTAAGATGCTAGAGAGGGTCATCGAGAGGAAGAATCATGGTACGAGACACCTCTATCAAAATACAAAAATCTGCAAATGGAGGTGTGACCAAAGTTGAGATGAGAAATCTATTTGAAAACCTTAAAATCAATCTCCTCAATACCTTATCTTCTCAAATAACGATGGCACAAGTGAAGAAAGCAAAGGATGAAGCTAATACAACTTTAGTTGTGTTCTGCTCGAAATGCAGGGAGAAGAATTCCCTAAAGGAATTCAGAGAACAACATCAACTTGTGCAACATTTGTGATCTAGATCTTTCTACAGACTATTTCCCAAAGCTTCCAAAATTAAAAGTAGTTCTCAAAGAATCAAGCGAGGAAGTTCAGTCTTCCTATTTCATTGGATCTAGGAAACCATGGAAACCATGACCCTTGGGTATGTCTCAAGACTTTTCTTCTTTTAATCCATGGAATAATATATATAATGCTAAAACATTCCCTTGGCAATATTATGCTCCTCCTCCAACACATATTCCTTCACCTTGGAACCAGTGGTCTCCCTCTCCACCTTTCCAATACCCTCCATCTCAGCCATATCCTTGGACTCAGAATTGGAGAGAAAATTCCCTAGGTCCATCCCCTCCTGTAATGCCAATGCAACAACAATTACAGCTGCCACCTCTTCAAACACATGTTGTTACACCTCCTATACGACCCCAATTACCTATGCAACCTAACCCTCACCCAAACAATAAGGAAACCCAGAACATTAAGGCCCTGACTACCTTCCAAACTTATTACATCACTCCTGTAAACTGTACGAAATTCATCTTCGATCAAGGAAATTAATTAACCCAAAACAAACTCCTGTTATCATTGAAGAAGAGTGTGAGTCGCCCAGAGAAGATACCGCAAATCTCGAAGATGTTTTCACACCTGTAACAGCTAACTCGGAAAGGACTATTGCACCTGTAACAACCAATTTGAGTAAAGATGATACACTTGTAACAATTGAATTTACTATGATAACTAAGGATCCTCTATATCCCCAAAGATTAGCCAAAGCTTGGATGACTTCACAACCAGAATATGATTTCCTTAAGGAGTTAAAAAATTTACACATACAAATTCATCTACTGTAGGCTATTAAATATGTACCTATTTATGCAAAAATAGTAAGAGATCTGTGCATTAAAAATCATTGGAGGAAGCCTAAGTTCCATGCTACTATTCATATGATGGGAAATTTGTCTTAATTGATGGCTGATCAGTCTCTCTTAACCAAATATAGTGACCCAGGAAATCCCACGGTCACTGTTTACATCGATGATAGGCCCATTACCAATACATTGATTGATTTATGGGCAATCATTAATGTAATGACTAAGGAGCTCTTCGCCACCTTGGGGTTACACAAACTAAGACACACACCTATGATGTTGGAATTAGCATACAGGTCTCGTGTCAAACCTGAGGGAGTGTTAGAAGACGTAGTGATCATATTGGATTCTTGGAGATATATAATTGTCTTCCTTATTGAAGATTATTTTCTTGATAAATACATTTTTTCTATTTCAACTCACTCACCGTGGTATGTAAGCAGAGCTAATTATCTTGCTATAGGAAAATTTCCACAATACTTATCCTCCAGAGAAAAGAAAAGAATTGTCTAGAAAAGTGCTAGATATTCTTGGATTGAGGGAAATCTCTATCACACTGGACAAAACCATCAAATCGGCCGTTGTGTGAGGGAGGATGAAATATTTGATATCCTTAGAGCTTGTCACGAGGAACCTTGTGGAGGACACTTTGTAGATAAGAGGAAAAGATACAAGGTGCTCTCAACAGGAGACTATTGGCCCACAATATTTCAGGATGCTAAGTGTTATAGACATTTTTGTGCCTTACATCACTGAGCATGAAATGTCAATAATCAAGGGATCCTAAGTCCCTAAACATGTTGTTCCTACCCCTAGAGGAATAAGGCCAAGTAACCACAGCAATTCACAAAAGTTCTCCACCTAAAAACACTCAAAACAAGGCAATTCTGGATCATGTCAACTGCTCCACTGAGCATCTGCGCTGAATGTCAACTGCTCCACTGTCTACCTGCGTTGAATGTCAACTGCAAAGAAGGCTACCTGCGCTGAGCGAGTTTGGACAAGTGGCAGAGTCATTCCTCAAGGTGTCAATGCCCAGGAAGCTTCCAAAATGACACTTGGATCAGGGAATTCGAGTGGTGATGAGTAAGAGGTTCCAAATCTCCAAGTGGAAGCAAGAACCTCCAAGTGGACTCAAGAACTGAAGTGGGAGAGGACACTAGTCAGTCTCAGACCAGTCTCAAGCTGACTCATCCTCTCTCCAAAACTCCTATATATAGATCTCTCTCCATGAGGTCAAGGGAGGTTGGGATTTGGTATTTGCAAAGAATTGCTGTTGGTTTGTGGCTAGAAACATTGGGTGTGTTATGCTTTGAAAGGAGCTGAAGAAGGAATTCCATTCTGCTGGGAAGGAGATGCTGGGTTGGAGCCCTATGGGTTGTATCTCTTCCTGAATCCTGTTACTTTCAATAAAGCTATCTTGATTCTTTCCTATATGTTGGTGTATTTTGTATGATTGCATTAGCATATTTGATTTACTTCTAATCCTGAATCATTTATGAATATGTATATTTACCTTTGTATTGTGTTCTACTCTTGTCGCAAGTAGCTGTTCTCTTGTCACAGGTAGCTGTTCTCTTGTGATCTCGTGGGATTCAAGTAGTTGTTCTCTTGATCAAGCGAGGAGGCAAGTAGCTGTGGACACACAAAGAGAAGAGGATCTAGTTCGAGGGACAACCGGAAGACAACGGTAAGTCTGCCGATCTCCTCTCTTTCATATTTCATAAAGGAAGAAATCATGATAGCTGTATTCGTTTGTTGCTAAGGCGCTGTCACACCTTAGGTGGATAGGATCGTCCTAAATAGGCATTTTTCCCCACAACAAATTGGTGACTCCACTGGGGAAGAACTTGTTTATTCATTTCATTTGTGTTTCCGTCATTTGTTTACTTCATAGACTTGACAGCAATTCTTGAACTGCATCTTTCCCGATGCAAAGTAAAAGTTGCTGCTTTGATCCAGTATGTTGGACTTGTCTATGATCTAAACTAGATCCACAAATGATTTGATTGATCCTTGTGATAGCCTTTAGTACCCTATCAAAGCATCCCTCTGTTTATACCTTGCTTGTGTTTCTGATTTGGCCTGAAACAGTTGATTTTTGAGCATTTTGTGACCCAGAAACCAAGAGAAACGAGAGTTTCTCTCTTCAGCGCAGGCACTGTGAAGGCAGTCTGCATTTCAACGCAGGTCCCGAAGGGGCTACCTGCGCTGAATGTCAAACTGACAGTGTTAGACCTGCGCTGTACCAGTGTGGCCTTGAGCAGCTGGGGTTCTTTGTCCTTTCTTGCCCTGTTTTGATCTCTGTTTTTTGCAGCCTTTAACCGGCATAGGTACTAGCCTGATAACCCTTTTCTTTGCCTGAATTCTGCCCCATTTTTGTACAAAGAGATTGTGAATGTTTTTATGTGTTTGTGGCGTCATTTATAGTCTTCCTTTGCATGAGTAAAGTTGTCTTTCTGTAGCCTTTGATTCAGATCTGATTGAGAGTGATCTTAGAAGAGAGTTCATTGGCTGTTTGTTCAGATTGATTATAGTTTTACTTTTTCTTATTGGTTTGAATTTGTCTCTTTCAAAGTATCAAAGCAAGTCTTTATTTCAAAAATCGCAAAGTGATTGTAATCTATTCTACCCTTGTTGATTTCGAAGAAAGTGAACTTGTTTATTTTGATCATTGTAAAAGCAAATTCAAAGTTGTGCAAAAAGCTTTCTTTGTAGGCATTTGTACTAAGAAAGTGAAAACAAACACCTGCATTGTGCATTTTGCATTTGATAGTTTGCATGTTGGATTTAGGGAAAGTGCATTAGAGTGTGCTGATTGCTCTTTGAGAAAAGATAGTCGCTCTCTTTTCCCTTAGTAGCTAGGATTTTCAAAGTTGAAAGATTGTAAAGCTTGCTTATCATCTTAGACTGCATTTAGGAATTTGTATCATACATCTCGTGGTGAACCTTGAAAGGCAAACTTTAAAAAGATCAAACTAAAATAAACTGAATGAACCTAACAACGCTTTGTAACATAACGCACAACATAGAGGTCTAGGCTAGAGACGTGTTCCAGCGTCGTTAAGCCTAGTGACTGTCGATCTCTAAGAAGGTGGGTGATTCCTCCTGAGAGACGGTAGTGCTAGTACGGATTTGTGCTCCCACGTACCGTCGCGTATATATTCGGAGACCCCTATAGGCATATATCTTTTATCCTTAGTAAACCGTGTCGGTCGTCCTACTGATCGCAATGCAGTGAACACAGCATTCACGGAGATCGACCACCCGTACCGTAAAACGTATTCTATGGTTTTGCAAAAAGTTTGGCACACCCTCTGCCTAGATCTCCAGAGCAGTTTCTTTTGGCTTTTTTCAGACTCTATAACAGAAAAAGTCCATCCGAGCATTTGTCACTTCGGGCTCGTTAAAACATCGAAGGAGACTAGAGTCATCTTTAGCTTTTTCTCGACTCTTTAAAACTGAAAAAGCAAGTTGTGTCTAAAAAGCGTCGTTAACAATTTATTTTAAACGGAACAATCACCCTTTAATCCTGCGTTGATCTTTAGGTTGAAAAGATGGAGCACACCAACCAAGGAGTTCCCTTGGGTGGAAATCCTAGTCCCTTCTCCTCTTGGGGAGATGTTGGTGCGCCCCACATGGCCACATTATCGCTTCTAGGACTGACAATTGGCCTACCAGTTTAGCTCTTTTCGACCAATGTCATTCAGAATACCACCACTCCTGAACAGTTGAGTCAACAGTTAGATCAGACAAGAGTTGCCTCCCAGCGTTCCACTTCATCTTCCTCCCCTCCTTCCTCTTCGCTTGACGGAACTGGTCGATCAAAAAATCGGGTTCCTAAGGAGAAGAAGGAGAAGAAGAAGGAGCCTAAGGCGACTGGGGGCAAACAAGTGTCATCTAACAAAAATCCACACACCGCACTCGTAAGGCCTAAATCGCCATGCGTCATATGCAGGGGAGACCATTTCCATAGAGATTGTCCCTATATCCCACGGATACTAAGAGACTGGTCCCCCAGCTTGCACAATTCGGGAGCATCGACCTCTGATAGCCATGTCGACTGCTCACCGTCAACTAGTGGGAGTGAAGCTCCAGGACAGAATGGGAGAGTTAAATTTCCCTGCAGACTGTGTGAAGGCGATCACGCCATCCACCGTTGTCCCTTCTTAGACGAGGCAAAAAGAGTTCTGGAAGAGCGCCCGATTTTACGAGCGAATCTTCCTCCTGGATATCAAAGACTCCTGCCAAGTCCCTCACTAGTTAAGAATCCGGCTGAGCCACTTAGATGGTCAGCCGAAGCACCTGTCATTAAAGAAGAACCATCTGGATCCATGCCTGATGAAAGTCAAAAGGTTGATACGGCAGTTGACCCGGTTTTACCTTCAGAGGCTCCATCTTCGAATGACACCATCACAGAGGACAATACAGACGACACCGTCCAGGTTCTCTTCATCAGCACTGACTCTGATGATCAAGGGGGCAATGCCACCATTCCTTTGTCGCAGGAAGGAAGTTCATCAAAGCGCTATCCGGCCGTATATTCGGTCCCACCACCAAGCAACCTAGTTGTATCCTTTGATTGGAACCAACTAGGCAGACCCCGGTTGCCAGCCAATGTACCATTCAGAATTATTTGTCAAATATACAGAATGGTAATGATTGGCACTATCATTGATGAGGGGGCATCTGTGAGTATCCTTTCCTCTATTGCTTGGAAAGCGCTTGGTTCGCCAGCGCTTTTACCTGAGATGAGAAGTCTATCAGGTTTTCATAAAGGAACCAGTCGACCTTTAGGCATCCTCCCCAATGTGCCCATAAAATTGAAAGGGAAGACCGTTCATATGAATGTGATGGTCGTTCAAGGACCCTTGGATTATAACCTACCCCTTGGACGAGACTATATATATTGCATGGGAGCTGTAGTCTCCTCACTCTTTAGAGTAATGTGTTTTCCGCATGAAGGAAGAATGGTCAAGCTCGTGGACCAACTTTCGTTCCCTGGATCACACATCGCAAATAGTCATGTGCCATCCCTAAATGGTCTATTCATGCAAGAAGTGTCTCAACCCACGGTCCGTCCTCCTAATGAGCGCGAGTAATCCAGGAGAATATGACTGGAACCCAGGGGGCATGCATCCTGGCCTGCTTCGGCAAGGAAACTTTGGGTATAGAATAGGTTTCCGCGGGAGAATATGACTAGTCCGTACCCCGTCCGTGGATGGAAGAGGGGTTGTTCTAGAATAGGATTCTTTTGTCAAAGTTATGTGTTTGGCACCAATCATTCACCCTTGTCTGCTTCGGTAGACATTGCCGAGGAAGTGTTTTGTTTGAAAGAGTAACGAGACAATCTTTGGGTAGCCTGAAAGAGGTAAGCCTCTCTCGATTAAAACAAATTTTTTGGCGGAGGGTAAGTAGAGGTAACCTTGAAACTCTGTTTTATACCTGGGGGCATGCAAACCTTTTGGAGTGCAAGCAAAGAGCGGTTATTTATCTATTTTTTGGGTTAGCCGTTTCCTAACTTGTATAAAGAAAGGATGGGGAGCAAAGCTTAGTGAGATGAAGCTCCATAAAAAATAGAATCTTGATGAGACACTCTTATCAAAAGACTGGGTAAATCGAGCAGTTTTAGCATAAAGTTCATGCTCATTAAAAAATAAACGCAAGATCCGAGCAGTTTTAACGCGGTCTTCATGCTCGTTAAAAAATAAATATAAGCAGTGAGCAATGTTTCCTCCAGAGTTTAAGCTCATTTTTATCTAAAAAATGAACCTACCCCGGTAAATAACCGTTGTGATCGTAAATTTATCAGCCATAAAAGCCTTGGTCGTGTTTGCACCTGCCACCTCCACTTGTCGTTTGGCCGATCGTTCACCTCCATATGATTGTTTACCCATTTTGAGGAACAGCTGCGAAGAGTGATTTCACCTAGCCATCCTTGTGACACTGCCGTGATTGGAAAATTCCAACCTATACCTGGAATCAATTGCTATCCCTGTTTATCACTCATTCCTCAAAAGATGAGTCTTCTTTAAGCTCTTTTCAACTAACTCGTAAAATATGAAAAGATTGCCGAGTTTTGGCCTTCCAGCTCGTTAAAGGATAGGAAAAGCTATCCCTCCTCTAGATTTTAATCTTTTTGGACCTGAGGGATTATTGCACAAAAAGGTCGAGCGCTTGTTTTATTCGGCTCGTTAAAGTTATCGAAAACTCATCCCTTTTGTATTGTTTTATACTTTTTCGGACTTAAGGGATTAGATGACGAAAAAGGAATTTTGGAGTTAACTTTATGTACCTTTTCAGACTCTCTAAAAATGAAAAGGACCGAGTTATCCTTGTCGTTAGACTCGTTAAAATTATTAAATAGCGACAAAATTGTCTTTAGACGAGAACGAGTTTCCCTATCGCTAGGCTCGTTAAAACATAGCGATGGGCTTGCCCGAAGGGCAGGTTATAGAACAAGCATATGTTATCCTCCTCAAGCTTGACAAAAATAAAGAGGTACTGGTCAGCAATGACTGGGGAAAAATTGGGAAAAATCAAGAAAGCTTTGATGGTAGCAGGTCGCTCTTGAACATGACACTTTTCCTCCGTACCACAATTGGGTTGGGTTGTTTCATTCACCGGTCACATCAACATGGTCTTGCCATACCATCCATATTTTGGGTAATGCTACCAATCCATCGCATCAGTGTCGCCATATGTTCAAGAGAAGTCATTCAGAAAGAGTCAACTGGGTCCCATCCACTGCCATACATTATCCTTCATCCATTCATGACCGCCACCCTGAATCATATGTCACAAATTGTTTTCACCTCCATTAAAATCATTAGCTCCGTTCCGTGTCACTGATGTGGGATTCATTAAGGCCCTCCTTTGACGGATCGCTCCTTGTCGACATCAGCTCATTATCCAAGGAGTTGATCTAGGAACAACCCCTTCAGTACTTTGAAGCTTGCATGCCTCAATGGCAAGTTTCTCACTTCCGGCGACAGGTTTACATCAATGACCTTCGACCAGAAGATTTTGCGTGGTGTTCGACGCCAAGTCCTTTATTCACACCACGTGAATTGTACTGCAGTACCTTGAGGGTCATTATCATTATCGGTGATTCCTCTCGCGCTTGTTAACGGTTTACATCATTGACCGGTAATCAAGCGATGTCTTTCCATGTTCGACTTCAGCGCAATTCTCACATGGATCGACTTGTACTTAGAGTGAAGATCGAACGAGTTTGCAGACCCCGGATCTAGTTTCATCCATCCGGGCTGCGATATATATTCAGGAAAAATAAAGACATTTGACATGTACATCATTGCAGCAGATGATCATCCTACTCAAAGGATGATAATTTTCACCAAAATTATCAGTCTACCATCAGACGATCGTCTGTTCTATGTACAAAAATGAATTTATAGAGCTGAGCATGGGAATGCCCGCCTCAGCTAGATCATGAAAGCAGTATGAATCATAATGTATTGTATTGTATTTTATTACAGGTCTCCTCCCAGCAGATGGATGAACTTCGGACCCTCCTGGATAAAGCATTTCACCCGATAAACGACCTCATACTTTAGGGGGCAACTGTTATAGACATTTTTGTGCCTTACATCACTGAGCATGAAATGTCAATAATCAAGGGATCCTAAGTCCCTAAACATGTTGTTCCTACCCCTAGAGGAACAAGGCCAAGTAACCACAGCAATTCACAAAAGTTCTCCACCTGAAAACACTCAAAACAAGGTAATTCTAGATCATGTCAACTGCTCCATTGAGCATCTGTGCTGAATGTCAACTGCTCCACTGTCTACCTGCGTTGAATGTCAACTGCAAAGAAGGCTACCTGTGCTGAGCGAGTTTGGACAAGTGGCAGAGTCATTCCTCAAGGTGTCAATGCCCAGGAAGCTTCCAAAATGACACTTGGATCAGGGAATTCGAGTGGTGATGAATAAGAGGTTCCAAATCTCCAAGTGGAAGCAAGAACCTCCAAGTGGACTCAAGAACTGAAGTGGGAGAGGACACTAGTCAGTCTCAGACCAGTCTCAAGCTGACTCATCCTCTCTCCAAAACTCCTATATATAGATCTCTATCCATGAGGTCAAGGGAGGCTGGGATTTGGTATTTGCAAAGAATTGCTGTTGGTTTGTGGCTAGAAACATTGGGTGTGTTATGCTTTGAAAGGAGCTGAAGAAGGAATTCCATTCTGTTGGGAAGGAGATGCTGGGTTGGAGCCCTATGGGTTGTATCTCTTCCTGAATCCTGTTACTTTCAATAAAGCTATCTTGATTCTTTCCTATATGCTGGTGTATTTTGTATGATTGCATTAGTATATTTGATTTACTTCTAATCCTGAATCATTTATGAATATGTATATTTACCTTTGTATTGTGTTCTTCTCTTGTCGCAAGTAGCTGTTCTCTTGTCACAGGTAGCTGTTCTCTTGTGATCTCGTGGGATTCAAGTAGTTGTTCTCTTGATCAAGCGAGGAGGAAAGTAGCTGTGGACACACAAAGAGAAGAGGATCTAGTTCGAGGGACAACCGGAAGACAACGGTAAGTCTGCCGATCTCCTCTCTTTCATATTTCATAAAGGAAGAAATCATGATAGCTGTATTCGTTTGTTGCTAAGGCGCTGTCACACCTTAGGTGGATAGGATCGTCCTAAATAGGCATTTTTCCCCACAACACTAAGAAATTTGTGAAGGTATGTGGGAACTGCCAGAGAATGGGTTAACTGCTCCAGTCAGATGAGATTCCATTACGACCTCAAATAGTTTTAGAGCCATTTGAGAAATGGACCCCGATTTTGTAGGAACAATTAACCCATTGTCCGAGCAAAATTCCTATATCCTGGTCTGTACAAATTATGCCACAAAATGGGTCAAGGTGAAGGAATTGACCAGAGACATAGAGTAGGTTGTTTCAAACTTTTTGTTTGAAGACAATTTTTTTCACCTTGGGATACCTAGAGAAATAGTGACAGATGGAGGGCCCCGATTCACATCTCATTTGATTCAGAAGCTAGTTGAAAAATACAAAATCTATCATAATATTACTTCACCTTACCATCCATAAGCGAATGGCCAAGTGGAGAGCACCAACAAGGTTATTGAGGGAATTCTTACCAAGATTATGGCCAGCCATTAGAGGAATTGGGCTGATAAACTTCCAGAGACATTGTGGGCATACAAGATTACACAGAGGAATACTACATGATTCTCACCATACAAATTAGTGTATGGTAAAAATCCTTTATTTCCCATAGCATTCGAAATCAAGACATTAAGAATAGTGCTATAGGTGAAGTTAGATCTGGAAACAACATAGAAGCAATGGTTGAATCAACTCAATAATTTAGATGAGAAAAGGCTAGTTGTTATTCAACAAACATACATCATTCAACAACAAAGGGCTAAGTGGCATGATAGATTCATTAAAAAGAAGAAGTTTCAAAAAGGAGATTGAGCTCTATTATATGATTTGACATTCAAGTATTTCAAGGGAAGCTCTGCACTAGGTGGCTAGGTCCTTATGAAGTTGACATAGTCTTTGACAATGAGACTATGAATTTAGTTACCATTTACAGTGCTAGGAGACCATTACTTGTTAATGGGCATTTTCTTTAGCTATATCACAAACCCGCTTCAAAGGATTCATTCGTCAACATTGTCATGGATTCTAACCTTCAGATTATAGGGGCAGGGGAAAATTCTCCTATGCTGCCAAATTTTTTATTTTCTAATAAGTGTAACAACTGAAAACCAACTTTTGTTGGTAGTTTTTACACCTAGTTAAAAAAAATGTAATAAAAAATGTAAATACGAATCTGACTTTAAAAACCTCTTATAGGGGCACAGGCAGACAAATTGTGACAGTTGAAAACCACCATGTGGTGGCTATTGCACATTCTTTTCTTTCTGTAACAACATCATTTATCTCATGCACATATTACAATATGTTGTTACAAGTTTAAGTATTTTCTTGTCCTTTTCAAATTTTTGTAAGTATATGTAAGGGTAGTGTAAATAAGAATCTATTGTAGAAATAGTGCTTGCAATTGTATTTATTGTTACATGTTTAACAACTGACAACCTGCAGCATTGACTGAGGCAAAATCGCTTGCCACAATAAATAACGTTCATCAGCATCTTGTTATAGGAGCAAATGACACAGCCAACACATCATTATCGGAATTAATTATGTCGTTGGTACCTTTTCGCCAGTCCCTTTTCTCCACATCACCTCAGGTACGTCACACAAAAGGTATATCACTTTTTCCTTTGTTTAACACTTATGGAAATTATTATGGCACTTTCTTTGACATCCGAGGATGACCATTTCATTAAACTTGCCGGGGGGGCGTGGGGTGAATCATTTCTCAATCTTCAATTTAAAACTAAAATTAAAAGCGACAACCTTGTAATCATTATTAAACCCTACAATTATTGTTATCTCTTTATTCCAATCATGTTGAGGAGTAAATCACATTTATGCTAGACCTCCACAATCTAGAATCAATAATGATACCATAATGTGTGCAGTATGATCCCCCTTGATCTGAAATGATGGACAAACTTGTTAATGCTATACAAGCTCCCTCATCAGTATAAAAAAATTGTGTTTAGGATTGTCTCATATTGACCAAAGTGTGAAGGATTATGTGTCAAGCATTGAGTGTCTCTTATGAGAAATTTATGAGATTAATTAGTTGTTTAAAACACACATACAAAAAGTACATTGCAGAGAAGTAAAACATAGAAAACTCATAACACAAATCTGAAAAAGGAGTTCACTCTTCCTGGGCTACATCTCCTTGGACCTACCTCAATGGCTAAGCCCTATTTGGATTACTGGTCAATTCTCTGATTACATGCACATATAATGCTCCAATGGATTTGCAACCTGCTCCATTAGATTCAAAAGACTCAAAAACCCAAAAAATGAAATTCCAAGTTCTGCAATTGGACTTCACCTGATCTAGGCTTGACCTCCTCTCCTGGTGGCCCTAGATTTCCTTAAACTTCAACGTAGAGAAATCACGTACCGAAGTGCCTTTATGCCTCTATAAATTGTTCCATTGTGTTGAGAGCATCCAAATCATCTAGGAATGACTCTTTCTAAGCCAAAATTGGTCAAAATATGCCAAAGTTATGGCCTATTTACTTTTCTCTAGGAAAACTCCACAAAAATTGGACAAATTCTAGTTAACTCCATCAAAATTTGAGTAAGGTCGAATTTTTTGGAGCTGCCAAAATATCCGCCAACCTAATACGCACTTAATTAACATGGTTTAATTAGCATTTAACCTCCACTTAGCACATTAATCTGTGCGGTTAACACTAAATGTTAGTGATTAAAGGTTAGCATTCACATGCAGAGGTTTAATGTTAGCCTTCCCTCCCAATCCGCCGAAGTCAAACTTCAAATAGTAATTGTGCCCAAAATATATTAAGACATAAGGTTGTGGTATGGCGGTAAGGCATGGCACTTGTGTGCGCGAGGTCACGGGTTCGACTCCCCAGCCTGCCAATAAACTTTTGCATGACCTTTGAGAGGGCATGTGGTGACCTCCAAGCTTGCCACATGTTAGCCTCTCATTGGTCCACCAAATGCATTTTGACCAATTATGTGCCGCCACTTGTCAAAATCTGGATAAGCCACCTATGGGAATATTCCTTGGAATATTCTTTTTATCGCTGGGGTGTATTAATGCCTAGTCAACATCCTAGTCACAAAATTTTTCATGTTTGACAAAACGGACAACAGGCTCTAAATTTCTTATACGAACTCCATTTTGAGTGACATGAGTTGCATTGGGATCGTATTGCTGATACATAGGCAATAGTTTAGGTTTTGAGTGATTCTGAGCACTTAGATTTTTGAGCTAATTTTTGCCCCTAATCTAGATTCTGATCACTCCTTCCCACTGATAAGCTTTTGGACCCACAAAAGCTGGTTATATGATGAGCGCTAAATACTTTTCTCCTTCCCAAGTTCTATCAATTGATTCTACTTGTAAAAATCTCCATGACAACCACTTTGGTTCACGATATGCCTTGCCTTGCAAATGGCTTGGCACTTCAAACAATGTTATCCTTTTACTACTGACCCAATCCAACACTTGTTGGTTGCTTGTTGATTAAACACCCTGTTGTAACAAAGAGATCCCTTAGTGCTTGGAAAGTTGACTGATGGAATTCCCACTGAGAATCATTTTCCTCCTTCGCAACACATGCATTCGATGCAAGCTTTTCCTTGGAAACCACTTTTCCAAGTTAAGCCTATATGAGTGAACTATAGTAATGAGTTCCAATATCAATAATAACAAGAAACGAAATGACCATTATTTTACCTCCATGGTTCCAAATTCCACATCTGGAAGAATGCATTCACCATCTCTTTCACTTCTTGGCGTCAACACATCAAATCGCATTGTAGACCATTTGATGTTTTATAAGGGTTGCAATTTTTTTTGGCATTTTTGTCCACTTTCACTTCTTGATTCCATCATCCCCTAGTATTAACATGCTGGTCATGTCATGGTTTGAGAATGAAGGCTAATCATGAGCCTCTTTCTAAAGTGTGTACTTTCCAAAATCCTGCAACATCTTGTCACAAGAAACACCATTAACCTTGAAAAATACTCATGCAAGAATATAATTTGACGACCTATTCCTTTTTCTTCTTCAAAGCAACAAATGTCATATCATGTGAACATCGCCATGTACTCTTACATCTTGGTGTATAAACCATCGACTAATCACAAGACGACAAAACATGCTTCTTTAAACAACTGACTTTCAAGTCAAGCAAAATCATGTACAACAACTTGATGATTTACAACAAGAATTTCACATTCTCATGAAACAGTTCATCACATCTCCCTTTCATCTTTAGAGACAAAATCAACTCTTCCAAGTAGATATAACATACATGTAACAATCAATCGACCACACAAGCCGACACTCATGCATGTGCAAATGATCAACACTCTCAAGTTAACAACATACATGTTAACAAATCAATCAACCAACACAAGTCAATCACTCATGTATGTTCAAACACAATGAAACTATAAAAAATTCCA
The DNA here is from genome assembly GCA_031772625.1 of Pinus tabuliformis. NCBI lineage: Eukaryota > Viridiplantae > Streptophyta > Pinopsida > Pinales > Pinaceae > Pinus > Pinus tabuliformis. The sequence continues at coordinate 82,761,149 of CM062809.1, forward strand.
CTATTAACACACACAAACTCTCATGCATGTATAACAATTCTCAACTCTCTCACAAGTAAAATCACAAGTACAAGAATACCATTGGTATGTACGAGTACTTAAAGAGATGAAATGACAAAATTTGTTGCAATAAAGTGAGTCAACATACTCCACTTTCAAACACCTTCCTGGTGTAAACATGCAAGTTCAATAATGCAACATGCATGCAAATTTGTAGTTGCAAATTGCCATCTTTGCTGCATCTAAGTGAGTCAACATAGCTCTAGTTTTCCAACATCTTGCTTCATGCAATATGCAACATACTTTCAGGAGAAAAAAATGCATCCAACTAACAAGGAAATGCATCAATAATGCAAGATTTGCATCAATTATCAAAATAAATGCAAGGCACTAATTGGTTAAGAAATATAACCATCTCTTTCCAAACCATTTCAATGGTGCTTCTTTCAGCTGCACTTCATCATGCGTATCATCCTGACCCACATCAATTATGGAATCCTCTTTTCCTTTCTTGCCAAAATCTCTCTCCACCTTCTTCAAATGTCGTGGATGACTTGTTGGATGCAAATTCCAACACTTGTCTACAAGATGACCCTGCTTATGGCAATGAGTGAAAAATAATTGCATCGTTTTTTCAACATGGTTTCCATTATTCAATGGGCCTTTGGCTTTATGTCTCTTTTGTTTTGAAAGTTTCTTGTGTATGGCTATCCTCTTCCAACACCTCGAAATAGTATGGTTATTCAAACAACAAAAGGAACATGTAAAGTTTCTCAAAATATTATGTGAGGATTTACCATGTTTATCATAATCAAAAGAAACTTAATTAAAGGCATATTTATACCTTACACATTCACCTTTGTCTCCTTCTTGAAGAGGTGAATTTGATGAGGTAGTGTCTCTCTTTCAATACCAACAATTGTTTCAATGACCCTAGAGCTTTCAACATCCTCTTGTTTGTGATTTCCACTAGTTGCATGCTTATGAGCATCTTCTTGCAAAGTGGGTATAAAACGTTTGCATTCCTCATGAACACAAACTTCACAAGGTTTAGGTAATGAACATGTAATCAAATTCCTTCTTGGAACACCTTCATGTGCCTCCTTGGCTTTATAGCATTCTCCATCATGTTGTCCATAACCAAGACCAAAATACCTAGGCCTTTCCTCAACAACAATTGACTCAACAATGCCTTGTGCATGTTTTCCTAACTCTTTACCTTCATAACCCATCTTCATCAATAATTTGGACCCTATTCCTCTAGTGTGTCTTTCAAAAGCACCAAAACATTCATTTTGAGATGAAATTGAAGATAAAATTGAATTGCATACCTCATTTCATGCACATACTTGGCTAGGTTTTCCTTGGCATCATGGAGTTGAATCGCCATCTCATGCATTTTAAGAAAATCCTTCTTCTCCTCCTTCATGGCCATGAAATCCTCTTGAAGTATAGTGTTCTCCTTCCAATCTTCATTCATCAAAGAGTCTTGCTAAGGAAGATGAATTAGAAACATCACTTGTTGAAGCTACCATCACACTTGTAATGCATAAAAAAGCTTCACAAAGCTTCAAAAACTTTCTCAACAAAGAATCATCTCCCTTCTTCAGCTTACACACATAAACTTGCACACAGCTAAATTTTCCTTGCACAAATACAAAACCAATAGCTAATTTTCTAACTAACCTTGGCAAACCATCTCAGGGTTAAAATGAGCTAAACCTGGCTCTGATACCAACTTGATATGAAATGTTCGGCAAACTTGTTAATTCTATGCAAGTTCCCTCATCAGTATAAAAAAAATGTGTTTAGTATCATCTCAAATTAACCAAAATGTGAAGGATTATGTGCCAAGTATTGATTGTATTTTATGAGAAATTTATGAGATTAATTAGTTGTTTAAAACACATATACAACAAGTAAATCGCAGAGAAGTAAAACACAACAAACTCATAACAAAAAGTTGATAAAGGAGTTCACCCTTCCTGGGCTACATGTCCTTGAAACTATTTCAATGGCTATGCCCTCTTTGGATTAAAGGTAAATTATCTGATTACAGGCACATATAATGCTCCAATGGCCTTGAAACCTACTCCATTGTATTCAAAAGACCAAACACCCCAAAAATGACTTTCCAAGCTCTGCAATTGGAATTCAACTGATTTAGGCTTGACCTCCTCTCCTAGTGGCCCTACGCTTCCTTAAACTTCAATGTAGAAAAATCACATACAAAGGTGTATTTCTACCTCTATAAACTATTCCATTGTATTCATAGCATCCAAATCATATAGGAATGAATCTTCTTGAGCCAAAATTGGTCAAAATATGCCAAAGTTATGGCCTCTTCAGTTTTCCCTAGGAAAACTCCAGTTAACTCTGCCAAAATTGGAGTAAGGCCAAATTTGTTGGACCCGCCAAAATATCTACCAACCTAATCTGCACTTAGTTAATGGATGATCATTGTTTAATTAGAATTTAACCTCCACTTAGCGCATTAATCTGTGCAGTTAACACTAAATGTTAGCGGTTAAAGGTTAGTGTTCACATGGTAGAGGTTTAATGTTAGCCTTACCTCCCAATCCGCCAAAGTTAAAATTCAAATAGTAATTGCACCCATCATATGTTAAGACATAAGGTTGTGGTATGGTGGTAAGGCATGGCGCTTGTGTGGGTGAGGTAATGGGTTTGAGTCCCCGGCCTTCCAATAAATTTTTGCATGACCTTTGAGAGGGAACGTAGCAACCTCTGGGCTTGCCACGTGTCAGCGTCTCATTGGTCCACCAAATGTGCTTTGAACAATTACATGCCGCCACTTGTCAAAATCCGGTTAAGCCACCTATGGGAATATTCTAGGAATATCCCATGAAATATTATTTTTGTTGATTGGGTTATACAGATGCCTAGTCAGCATCCCAGTCACAAAAATTAGCTTGTTTGACAAAATGGACAGGAGGCTCTAACTTTCTCATATGAACTTCGTTTTGAGTGAAACGATTTGCATTGGGATCGTATCACTAAGATGGACATGATCATTTAGGTTTTGAGAGATTCTAAGGACTTTTATTTTTGAGCGAATTTTTGCCCCTAATCCAGATTCCAATCACCCTTGATTCGACATTTGTTAATTTAGGTATGTTCTATGCTCATAGAAGATTTACTTCAATTTTCCATATTAGCTCAATATCAATTCCAAATTAGAAATCACATTTAGCATGATAGTAAAATGTAGATAGAACATAAACATAAATTGCAGAAGACAAGCCAAGACAAGAGGACACAAGATGTGGCACCAGCTACAGACAAACCCCAATGTGGGGAACCCCTTAATAAATTCTTCTTATGTTCATCAATAGTTCAACAGAGAGAGAGAGATAGTACATATACATCAGAATTCAAAACTTTGACTTGTCAAAATAAGAGCACAAATTTTCTCTAAGAAGATGTCACATGAGGTAGCTAATCCGCACACAGGTGATTCCATGTTATAGGACAAAATGACCTCCTCATCAACTCAGAGGTGAAAGACAACATGACTGAAGCAAAGACCACAATTGCAGGCCTCGATTCCACACTTACGCTCCCTGCACACTGCTAACCTGCTTTATAAAGCTTGTTACCAAGCATAGAGGAGCGTTAGTCACCCTGCTAACTCAATTTGTTAGAATAGGGGGAGTGTTAGTGAAACTAAGAGATGTTCAATGGGTCAATCCAATGAATCTACTCACAAATATCTAGATATTTATCCCTAAATTCGCTCAAGAAAAGCAAGGAAACTCCAAAAATTGAATTATTTGGGGAAATTCCAATCTGAGAACGAAGGCAAATGGGAAAAAACTTGAAAATAGGCTAGGTTCATGGCTTTTTCCCTAATGAACTCTAGGAGGAGCTTGGCATCCCTAATTCGATTGTTACATAAGCAGCGAGAGGGCCATTGTGAAAGGGTTCAGAGCACTTGAAAGGATAGCCCATTAAGTTGTTGTGAATTGTCATATACTTGAAGAAGTGAGTTGAAAGAGGGAGAGAGAGAGAGAGGAAGAAGGGGAAAGGGAAGGCTAATACAATGGATGGTTGTAATCACTCTTCCATTATAAATACAAAACTGCAGTTGTGTTCCCTACTCCATATTGTCGGTAACATTGTTCATTTAGTTGTTCATTTCGATACTTGTCGAGTTGAGTAGTTTAAGTTGTATACATATATATGCTCATTGTGCATTCTTATATTAGTTTTCTAGATTGTAAGTTGTGATTTTGTTTGCCTTTCCTTTGTGCAGGAATTGTCTTGGAGCTGGCTTTGGAGGAGTTCTTATTGGCTACATTGAGATCTCCAAACATATCTAGAAGGAGATTTAAGGTAAACACTATTTCCATACTTGGTTAGCTTATATTTGATAGATGAACATGTGTATAACTTGGTAGCTTTTGCAAATAATCTTACAGTTTGTCAAAGGTCCCGAGAAGGCCTTTGAGGGTAGTTTTCATTCTTCATACACCATGCATTTTACCCCATAGCATAATTGGCGACTCCGTTGGGGACTATACATCTAGTTCCTAGTTTACCCGGACTCCTCTCAGTTCTTCTCTTTCTTCTAAGAGCTCCCTACTTCTTCAAATCGTTTTCTGACCCACCAACTATCTTATTACATCCTACTAGTTTTCATTCTCCTCAGAAACTGATCCTAAAGGCCCTCTGTTTGAGCAATTTTTCTCATTAACGTAGGTTACTAGGCGAAACAGAGCTTTATAAAGCACTGTGCCTTTGTACAGGGAGTGCGAGTGGACCAAATAACTCCCTGTTTACACTGAAACAGAGCGTTAGTCTCCCATTTCCATGATTTCCAAAAGAGTTTGTGGACCAAAAGGGTGGGGTGGGGGTGGGGGGAATTTTCTCATGGGCTGAAGTAAGATCTGCAACTATATTATGTTAACAAATTTGGTGTCCTGAAAAATTATTTTTAGGAAAAAATTTTAGTATTTCTCTCTTAAAATACATTTTTTTAAAGAAATACTAATAAATTGTATTCATCCTTCTATCAAAATAGTTGTAAGCTAATTCATTTTGGTTTTCAGTAGTTGTTAGGAAATATTGGAAAAGGAATATTTTCGTTATGCAAGTGTTGAATGGCTTTAGATGCATAGATGAATCTATGAATATGTGAAAAGATGAATATGTAGAATAAGACTTGTTTGAATAAGAAATTGAAAAAAATTTCAGAGAATTGTTTTGCATGATTTATTGAGTCAAGAGTCTCACCATATTTATACATCAACACCCCTACTGAAGAAAAATAATCAAGTACACTTAAAATTTACATTAAAATCAATCAGTTACTCTTTTGAGAAAACCAACATTAGCTAGGCTAGAATCTTGGGATAAGCATGTGAGTGAATTGCCCAAGGTTGAAAACCAAAATTAGTGTCATTAACGAGTGAAAAATCCTTCTGCACTCATATAACCAAGACCAGTCCACTAACAGTGGAGTGAAATATGAGACAATATCAGACTATAATTGAAGGTAGCCTACCTTCTCTTACAAATCCTTTGGGCATTCTGTGTATTGGGGGTCCCTTCGGGGATTTTGGAACTGAGTCGGGGACTCAGATTTCCTGTCCACACAGCATGTTATCTACGACTATGTCCCCTCTGGTAATGTCTGTGATTTGAGGTATCTCTTGTGGCCAAAACTTCTAGGTACTTACACAAGATGACTGGGATGGGCTGTCCTGGTACCTAACACGGATGTATCTACTATGTCTTCAGTTTTTGGGAGGGTTCTCGTCTTCACAAGAGTACTTGGCCCCTCAATCTGAGGTTAGGGCAAAGCTCTAGAGTAACCGTAACCATACATTTTGCCATCCTTCTCTATTATTCATTGAGATAATTGGTTTCATCTCCAGTGATCGGTGCTTATCAGATGAGGTATTTTCCCTCTATTTGCTGATTGATATAGCTAATGTATTTTTTATTTTTTTAGGTAACTGAGTGCTATCATTTTTTATACTTTAAATAATATCACATTAAAATTTATTTGATAAAATTTAACAGTCACCATGGCTACATCCAACCCTCATCATCACTCTAGATTATTGTTAGGACTTCCTCCACCCATTGTGGAAGATCCGTTGAGTTCCACTGACTCGGATTCCTCATCTTTGAGGAATCAGTCTCCTAAATCTCACACGGGATCTATGTGGATGATCGACGATTCCAGTTTGCCGGAGGATTTCTTCACAGAAGGATTTCTTCCTCACTTTAACACTCTGCTAACAAATCCGTTGAAACCTATCGTGGTTCCTGTGGTACTTGTACTTCCTTCTTCAGTAGGTGAAACTTTCCCATCTATCCAGTCAACAACTCACGGGTTGTGGAATTTTAGAGACAATGTTGGTCCTCTACCACTTCCCCAGTCGATGGTCATCACAACACCGGTAATGTGGAATCTTGCTATCCTGTTTGTCCCAGGTATGAAAACTCACATAACACCCTCTATAAGTGGAACCCAGCAGATGCTAGGTTCCACTCCTATGGTGCCACAGTGCATACCTTTGACAAGTTCCACATATAGTGCTCCATATAACACTTAATGCGGCACTATGGGCACGGTTCCCATTTACCAACAACATGGTCGACCGCCAATGTACAGTTCCAACCCCCATATTCAGATATTTGGGGGGGTTCCAAATATGCACATGCCGGTAGGGAATGTCACAGTTCCCCCTCCGTTCTCAGGCATGCATGGACAATCGTTGGTTGACATGAGTGTTCCCTCTGTCAATCAAAGCCAAATGGCTAGTTCTGTGTTGGTTGGGAATCCACAAGGGCTTCCCAACCAATCCATGGGGGCACCCTACTCATAGACTCAAATGAGTCAAGGGGGCACCTCTCATACTAGGAGAAATTTCATACCCCAGTATCAAAATCCTCATGGAAATCCACTCTACAACACCATACCGTAAAGAAACTGCTACCCCACGCAACCCATGTACACTATGGGGAACCAACTGATGGGAGGAGCATAGAGCTCCTTACGTCATCTGTCATCACCATGGTCTGAGTCAGGGGCACCTAACTCTCTTCCTTTCTTGGCAACGTTGGATATGCCCGACTTATACAAGTTGACAAACGACCCCATCTATCACAACTTACAATGGCTGTCCATCCTGCATAAAATACCAATGGACATTCCCAAGTTCGATGGCAAGCAAGGGGAGGATCCGGGCACCCATATCACCACCTATAATCTTTGGAGTGTTTCTAACTCCATGATGGATGATAGTGTCTAGTTACATCTTTTTCCCCACACCCTTACTGGCAATGCAGCAAAGTGGTATATTGAGTTACCACGCGCGTCAGTAAATACCTTCGATAAATTAGTGATGGAATTCCTAATGCACTTCTAGCTACCTATCTGCTGTGAGATTGGGATAGAGCTCCTCACTTCATTTCGTCAAGATACTGACACCCACATCTCCAATCATATTCATGAATGGATACGTAGGCAGAGGTTAGTCAAAGCTCCCCTCCTAGACTTTCTCTTAACAGATTGGTTATGTAGGTTGTTACTTCCGCAAATCGCTAGAGATGTCGCTCTAGGTGGTGCGGTCACAAAAGACCAATCCATACGTCTTGCCCAACACTTAGATTTGATATATTCATAGTCTGGCACTCTTTACGACATAATCCCCAATGCCTCTGGCAACCCCAATGCTTCCTCTACTGTCAAAACGACTGCTCCTCCTACCACTGTGATATACTCTGTGCAACCTACACAAAATCCTTGTGGTAAGAAAAAGAAGAATAAGAAAAAGACTACTCCTTCTGAAGAGAAATTACCCAAGTAGCCCAACCCAAAATAGAAGGCCATTGTGCCTACTGCTGATGAAAAGGATACACCTGCCAGATTTCCTTTCAAACTCTGCGTTGAATACCACGAAACCTGGCATTGTCCGTGGCTTCAGGAATGCACAAATTACTTTTCCAAAAGGGATATTGGTAAGTCCCCCGCTGTCCTTAGGAATCCTTTTCCCACTCAGCAGCAACAAACTCTTATTGCCAACCAACAGAAACCCACGCTAAGGGGAAATGATGGTTCGTAACATCCTTCAGTTGAAGAAGGATCTTCTGTTGTTTATACATTTGGAACGATAGATCTCGCCACAAGAGCCAAACCTTATGGAGCTCCTGTCACTCATGCAACAGAACCTTCCTCAAGTCAAAGCCCACCACCGCCCAATGATTTGCATATCGATGGGCCGATTGCAGACCTTGTAATTTGACCCCTCAAAGGGGTACTTCAACGCACAATGCAAAATACATCTACACGTGCCTCCCAACACTACAACAATGTAGAGGATTTGGTGCAAGCATCGTCGGCTATGTCGGCGCTCGAAGTATTACGAACATGCCCAACAAAACGGAAATATTTGCTTTCGGCTATTGGTGGTATCGACCTAGAGGATTCCATGGTTGTTTTTTTTGACAAGAACAAGTGTAAACCTCCCCTTTCTCACTAGCTTGCATTCCAGGTGCATATCACCATGAAAGGTAAAGGTATACACAGAACTGTCATCAGCGAAGATGCTTCGACCTACGTCATGTTGGCTTCATGTTGGCTTGCCTTGGGTTCTCCAACCCTATCCCTGTCGTCGAACTCCCTGAAAGCTTTTGAAAGCCACACCTTTATACCAAAAGGATACTTAGTCAGTTTCCCCATCACTTTGAGTGGGAAAACCGTAATGGTGGACATATAAGTCATGGATAGAAAACTCGACTATAATCTCTTGCTGGGTCGCAGTTGAACATATGCCATGATGGCCATCATATCTACTGTCTTTTGCATAATCCAATTTCCATTGGATGGAAAGGTAGTTACAATAGATCAGTTGTCTTTCTACACCCCTGATTATTCACCATTACCAAGTGGCTCCGTACCCCTAGTAGGAGGTGGAACTGACAATTACGTTAGTGTAGGTATCGGTCTACTGAAGAATTCTTCCCTGATGGGTTGTTTCCCTCTTCAACCACTACAGGTTTCACAAATGACCAATATGCTTTCATCTATCCTCATGAAAAGATTGATCCATGGATCCTACCGGCTCCTTTAGACATTGACACATACGAAGAGAAAATGTCACTATCACCAACTGAATCGGCCTACCAAGCCATTCAATTTGCATCTGAATCTCCGGCCACTTTGGTTTTGGCCAATGGTACCACTGCCCCTCCCATAACCGCTCTTTCTTTCTATCCACTCAATCAAGTCCTACTTATGGATGAAGCTATTAGAGAGATCACGAGGTTAGAAGAGCGACCTTGGGAGGATTCGCACTATCATGTTTTGATATCTAATTCAGACATGATGCCTCTTCAAATCTTGTCACCTGATGCACATGAAATCGTTTCCTCACCATATACGAAGAGTTTTTCCGTCTAGTGAAGAACTCTTGGGAGCCATGTTCTCTTATGGGTCATGAATAGACATCGTGAGGATAGTTCCTGGTCTTGTGTAAGCCTCATTAAAAAATGAAACAAAGGGTCATGAGGATAGTTCCTAGTCTTGTTTCAACCTCATTAAAAAATGAAACAAAGTATGTAAGCATAGTTCCTTGTCTTGTGTCAAGCTCATTAAAAAATGAATCAATGAGTTCGAGCATAGTTCTTTGTCTTGTGTCAAGCTCATTAGAAAAATGAAACAAGGGTCCTGAGGATAGTTCTTTTAATGTGTCAACCTCCTATTGACAAGAACAAGTGTAAACCTACCCTTTCTCACTAGCTTGCATTCCAGGTGCATATCACCATGAAAGGTAAAGGTATACACAGAACTGTCATCAGCGAAGATGCTTCGACCTACGTCATGTTGGCTTCATGTTGGCTTGCCTTGGGTTCTCCAACCCTATCCCTGTCGTCGAACTCCCTGAAAGCTTTTGAAAGCCACACCTTTATACCAAAAGGATACTTAGTCAGTTTCCCCATCACTTTGAGTGGGAAAACCGTAATGGTGGACATATAAGTCATGGATAGAAAACTCGACTATAATCTCTTGCTGGGTCGCAGTTGAACATATGCCATGATGGCCATCATATCTTCTGTCTTTTGCATAATCCAATTTCCATTGGATGGAAAGGTAGTTACAATAGATCAGTTGTCTTTCTACACCCCTGATTATTCACCATTACCAAGTGGCTCCGTACCCCTAGTAGGAGGTGGAACTGACAATTACGTTAGTGTAGGTATCGGTCTACTGAAGAATTCTTCCCTGATGGGTTGTTTCCCTCTTCAACCACTACAGGTTTCACAAATGACCAATATGCTTTCATCTATCCTCATGAAAAGATTGATCCATGGATCCTACCGGCTCCTTTAGACATTGACACATACGAAGAGAAAATGTCACTATCACCAACTGAATCGGCCTACCAAGCCATTCAATTTGCATCTGAATCTCCGGCCACTTTGGTTTTGGCCAATGGTACCACTGCCCCTCCCATAACCGCTCTTTCTTTCTATCCACTCAATCAAGTCCTACTTATGGATGAAGCTATTAGAGAGATCACGAGGTTAGAAGAGCGACCTTGGGAGGATTCGCACTATCATGTTTTGATATCTAATTCAGACATGATGCCTCTTCAAATCTTGTCACCTGATGCACATGAAATCGTTTCCTCACCATATACGACTATCCAAATTTTGGACTCGGAAGGAAACAGGGGCAATATTTCACAAACATTACTCCCCGATATTTCTTTCATGAAAGGCATCGTGGAAAACATACAGAGTGGAGCCAATCACAATCATGAGGAAATTGTGAACTTCACCTACCTTTTTAGGGACTTCCACGATGGGTTTCTTGGTCTTATGAGGAAATGCATGGCATAGACCCTTCTAATGTCAAGCATGAGATCGAGAAAGATTGAGCATTCTTCTTATGGTATTTTTCTTGTTCGTTACTCCGAAAAACCTCGAGTCTCCTTCTTTGGGCTCGTTAAACTACTACAAAGATGAATAGAGCACTTTTAGGGATATTTTATTGCTCTTTAAAAAATATAAACATCTCTGAGTTTTCATCGTTGCGCTCATTAAATCTGTATGACGATGGTTAGAGCACTTTTAGGGATATTTTATTGCTCTTTAAAAAATATAAACATCTCCAAGTTTTCATCGTTGCGCTCATTAAATCTTTACGAAGATGGATAGAGCACTTTTTTTGATATTTTATTACTCTTTAAAAAATATAAACATCTCCGAGTTTTCATCATTACACTCATTAAATACATGCAACGATGCTCTAAGAAACTCTTTTTTGATATTTTTCCATCTCATAAACTGAAAAATACCAAAGGAACATTCTTTTTAGGTGCTTTTTTCTCGCTCTTTAAACTGAAAAATCTCAAGCTATGTATTGCTGCTTGTTAAACTTGATAAAGATGACCCAAGCTATGTCTTGTTGCTCATTAAACTTTCTAAAGATGACCCGAGCATTCTTTTAGGTACTTTTCTCGCTCATTAAACTGAAAAACCCTGAGTTTTTGTTACAGGGCTCGTTAAAAATAGATGGCAGCAGCAAGAGCACTTTCTTTTTTGGGATAGTTTCTCACTCTTAAATTGGAAAATCCCTGAGTTTTCCCCTCCTTCAAGCTCGTAAAACTATGAAGAAGGGATGAGCCATTCTTTTCCCTTTTTTTCTCGCTCATTAAACTGAAAAAGATACCCTGAGTTTTCTTCATTTGACTCATTAAAAATTTTGATCAAGGTATTGAGTTTGTCGTTGGGTGACTCATTAAAAATTCACGATGAAAAATGAGTTTAGTCCATCACCTCGTACTCATAAAAAAATGAGGTCGACATCTATTGGAAAAAGGTTTCTCTTTATCCGGGTTAAATAGATTAAAAGAAGGAAAATTAACTGATCCAGGTATACTATTAACCTTTTGTCACACCCGGTTAACAACTGTGAAAAAGGGACCACCATGGAGTCTCTCTTTACGATCTTTTCAAACTCTCTAAATATGAAAAGACCACAGAGTTGTCTAGTTTAGACTCTTTAAATTACACAGACAAGATATATAGTCGTTCTTTTTACGATAGTTTTCAGACTCTTAAAACATGAAAAAATCGACAAGTTTTCATGTCTGGACTCATTAAACTAATCAGATAGGGAAAAGAGTCGTTGTTTTTGAGATCCTTTGTAGACTCTTTAAACATGAAAAGATCGATGAGTTTATCCATCTGGACTCATTAAATTAATCAGATGGGAAAGTGGGCAATACAACTATATTCCGTATTTGAAAGTGTGGTTTGGAAGCAATCGTTCCCTTGAACATGGCACTCCCTCAGATAAACCTTCATTTTTATGGCCTCTTAATATGAACCCTACCAACCTATGATTTTTTAGCCTATATACCCTGATGTAATTGCATATCCGTATCCTAACACTATGTAGTGTTCATGAGTCTAGTGTTGTCTGGTTAAAACCGTTGTTGTGCCTTATATTGTTCAAGGGTTCCCATTTGTTTCCTCTATCAACCGATCATACATATCCTTTCATCATGCCCTCCAGTGTTTAGACCCAAATGCTCAAAATATTCCTCAAAAAACAAAATCATTCTTGTCTGGTTTCGTGTCGATTGATGTAGGACATGTCATTGTCTACCTTTCAATAGGTTTCTTCCTATCGACTTCAACACTCTATCTAGGAAGATAACCCAGAAACACATTCAGTGCCTTGGTACTTGCAAACATTAGTAGCAAGTTACCTTGTGTTTGATCAGGGGTTTTCATTATTGGCTCCTGGTTAAGCGATTCTATGAGTGTTCAACAACAAAGAAATCCTTCACACTCGCCAGTCTGTATTGTGCATCTTGGAGACCATCACCATTATCGGTGGCCTTCCTCACATCTGTTAACAGTCTCCATTATTGACTGGTAATCAGATGATTTCATGCATGTTTGACGTCAAGACATCTTATCACATGTACCGATCTATGATGTTTGATGAAGCCGAAAAAAATACCTTGGGTAGAGGCTTGCATCATTCAGCCTTGTTTCCTCTCCCAGGCTGCGAATATTGTTCTTTGGAGACAAACTATTTCAGGATGATCTATTATGACACTAGATCCACTCTGTGCTTATCGGCGGCTAGCATTGTTATATCTCAGAAGAGAAAATTACTCTGACATAGCTACTGAGCATGGGAATGCCCGACTCAGGACATGATTTTAGCAGTTTATATATATGTATATGTGTTGTATCAGGTTTTCCTTGCTGCCTAAAACTTCTCTCTCTACAAAATTTTGACAGAAAATTACAGTTTTAGTAAATTATTTCGTCCATTGTCTCTGCCTCCGATCTCACACTTTTGGGGGCATCTGTTATAGGAAAAAATGACCTCCTCATCAACTCAGAGGTGAAAGACATCATGACTGAAGCAAAGACCACAATTGCAGTCCTTGATTCCACACTAACACTCCCTACACACTGCTAACCTACTTTATAAAGCTTGTTACCAAGCATAGAGGAGCATTAGTCACCCTACTAACTCAAGTTGTTAGACCACGGGGAGCTTTAGTGAAACTAAGAGATGTTCAATGGGTCAAGCCAATGAATCTGCTCACAAATATCTAGATATTTATCCCTAAATTTGCTCAAGAAAATAAAGGAAAATCCAAAAATCGAATTATTTGGGGAAATTCCAATCTGAGAATGAAGGCAAATGGAAAAAAGCTTGAAAACAGTGTAGGTTCATGGATTTTTCCCTATTGAACTCTAGGAGGAGCTTGGAAACCCTAATTCAATTGCTACATGAGTAGCGATAGGGCCATTGTGAAAGGGGTCAGAGCATTTGAAAGGATTCCCCATTAAGTTGTTGTGAATTTTCATATACTTGAAGAAGTGAGATGAAAGAGTGAGAGAGAGAGAGGAAGAAGGGGCAAGGGAAGGTTGATACAACAGATGATTGTAATCACTCTTCCATTATAAATACAGAACTGTAGTTGTGTTCCCTACTCCGTAGTGTCGGTACCATTGTTTATTGAGTTGTTCGTTTTGATACTTATCGAGTTGAGTAGTTTAAGTTGGATACATATATATGTTCATTGTGAATTCTTATATTAGTTTTCTAGATTGTATGTTGTGATGGTGTTTGCCTTTCCTTTGTGCAGGAATTGTCTTGGAGTTGGCTTTGGAGGAGTTCTTCTTGGCTGCATTGAGATCTCCAAAAAAATCTAGAAGGAGATTTGAGGTAAACACTCTTTCCATACTTGGTTAACTTATATTTGATAGATGAACATGTGTATAACTTGGTAGCTTCTGCAGATAATCTTACAGTCTGTCAAAGGTCGCGGGAAGGCCTTTGAGGGTAGTTTTCATTCTTCATACACCATGCATTTTACCCCATAGCATTCCATCACCTTTTTGTACCTATCACTGTGATGAACGATGTTGCACCATCATACCATGTTCATCATCATTGTGTTGCACCATGTTGCACCATCACTGATTTGTACCTCATCATGTTGTACCCAACATGCTACTCTTCATCATCATGTTGCACTATTAATCATGCTGCACTATGCATCATTCTACTGCAGCATTGTCACTGTGCACTATGTTGTACCATTCACTGTTATACCCATCACTCTGCACTATGCTGCACCATTCATTATTGTACCCATCATTGTGCACTATGTTGCAAAATTCGTTGTTGTACCCATCATTATGCACTATGTTGCACCATTCATTGTACCCATCACTGTGCACCATGTTGCACCATTATATAATACATGTTGCATTGTGACCTCAGGACAGCCTTATCTACTTGCTATGGCTTGCATCCTAGCAAAGTAGCAACTTATAACTTGTAAATTCTTTCAAGAGACCTAGATAAATCTTGGAACAAGCTTATTCATTACCTTAGTACAACGTTGTCATCTATTATGAATTTAGAACCCCTTAACAACATCTTGAGTCCTCAGTTCACTTCAACGTTGAAACCTCTTTTACTGTGGCCAAATCACCTTACACTTGATCAAGTTAGGTGATGTTCCTTATAGCGAATGGGCCAAATATGACAACGTTGTAGTCACCTTGTTTAGACTGACAGGGAGGGTTGTACAATAGCTACAGATTAGGCATGTGGTTAGTGTAGCTAGGGATACGTATCTTCAATTGAGAATGGTCCGCCTTTATTGCGGATGGGGCTAAAGGAAAACCTCTTCAAATTGCGATTTAAGGCCTTCCCTTCACAGAGTATAAGTGTTCCTTATTGTTGCATGTACTGTAGCTTAGGGAAACCTTAATTTTTGTGGCCAGGATTCCTTCCTTTAGGACAACATTAGGAAGCTTTTTAAGCTAGTGAATATGGTCTCTCCTTGTTGCATTATTGTAGCTTCATTAAATCCTCCTCCATGATAGTGTTAAGGTGTAGGTCATCCATTAGGGAACTGTATACTCTTAGTGACTTTTCTTTCCACCAAAGCCCAAATGAGTGGAGAGGAAAAGATCACATGAGAGATGAGTTACAAATGACTTTCAATCCACCTCCTCTTATATTAAAACGTTGAGGATAGATGGGAGCACTTTGGTTGTTGGTCAACCTTGACGAATTGCCCCATAACAAAAATAAATTCATATCTCCATGAATACTTATCATAATCGGATGATATTTAGATCAATCCTACACCTCTCGATGAGAGGAATCCAAGAAAAATATAATATACCATGAATAAGAAGACCCACATGGAGTTTGGCCCTAGTTTCCAATTTTAACTCTCCCTCTCAACTAGCGAGAAATCCATCTGTTAGACTATACTATTTATGCCATCAGTGGCCTACATTTCTCTCCTCTACACTACTGAACTATGAAGAAGAAGAAGTGATTGAGAATGTATAATATCATCCTCTATTCATCCGAATTCAATCGCATATAAAAGAGAGTCTCTTATACCACTCTTACTAATATGAATTCAGTTCCAAATAAAGAGAGTGTATCATACCAGTCTTATTGATCTGAAATCAGTTCCAAATAAAGAGAATGCATCATACCACTCTTACTAATCTGAAATCAGTTCCAATAAAGAGAGTGTATTATACCACTCTTACTGATCTAAAATTGGTTCCAAAAGAGAGTGACTTATATCACTCTTACTGACCTAAATTCAATTCCAATTGGTCCCAGATCAATATCTTCCTATGATAGGGAGTATGGTAGTAACATGATGTGTCCATCGGTACTACTATGATCCCTATCCTCATTTCCCTACTTATTGGCCAGATGATAGGTACTTCCCATGAGTCCCAGACTGCATGGGTAGGATGTCTCAGCAGGAGAAGGATAAGCCACTCATCCTACCTACATGTTGCCAGGGGTATCCCAAGGGAAGGTTGAACCACTCACCCTGTACACAAAAAATCTCTAGAAGGTTGAACCACTCACCCTATGGTTTCTCATTGCTCCACGATGTACCCCCAAGCCCCCTGGAGCTCCCAGAGCTCAATGTACATATCATACAGGACCCTTAGGAGAGATTCTCTCCACGAATCCTATTCATTCTCAGAAAGTCAAGGAGTTGACCTTTCCCAGGGGCTTCAACAAAATATCGTCGACCTGCACATTAGTCCCAATGCGATGGAGCCTTCTTACTCCTCGATGTACTATATCCTAGATAAAGTGGTACTTGATGTCTATATGCTTGGAGAGATCATAGAACACGAGATTCCTCAATAATCGAATCCCCCTTTGGTTGTCATAGAAGATCAAGACATTATTCAACACGTGTCCAAACAACTTACTGAAGAGCTTCCACAACCAGACAACTTCACAGGAGGCCATACTCATTGCTATGTATCTAGCCTCATCGGTGCTCAAAGAAACTGACTTATGCTTCCTGCTCATCTAGGATATCGAATCAGAACCCAAAGAGAACTAGAACCTAGAAGTACTCTTGCGATCCTCCATACTGACTACCCAATCAACATCAGAATAATCATGCAACTTCACATTTCCAACAGTATATCTCAATCCATGAGAGATTGTGCCCTGAAGATATCTCAAATGATTCTTAGAACCAATCCAGTGAGGCTCAACCATATATGAGCTCAACATGCTAATTGAAAAACATATATCTAGATGGGAGTTCACCAAGAACATCAATGCTAGTATGAATTTATGAAACTAAAGGCATTTCCCAAATCAGGTCCGACATCACTACGACATAACTTCTTAAATTTAGGATTCATCGAGGTAGTCACGGGCTTGCAATTCATCATTCCAACTCTGGAATCCAACTCCCTCCTACTTTTTCAAATGATAGGGTCTTCACCTTTCAGAAAGAGGTTTTCCTCATAAGGTGCCAGTATGAGAAGTATATCATCCACAACCTTAAATAAAAGGGTTGGATCGGCTTCACTCCTAGTGAATCTCAGCTTCATCAGATAGCTATCAATCCTCTCATATCAATCCCGGGGTGCTAGCTTCAAGCCATAGAGGGCTTTCTTCCACCTACATACATGAGATTCCTGATCTTGAATCTCAAACCCCTCGGGTTGTTCCAAATCTATGGACTTGCTACATGAGGGGAATAGTCCCCTTGTAAGTTTTCCTTTGGTACATCTCGGACATGTACCTCCATGCTCTTCTTGAATTCAGGCATCCCTTTCACCATCTGTCTCACATCGGGTAGGGCCCCATAATGAGCAGACCTCCGGTGCAATAGAAGAGATGTGTCAACTGACATGGTCCCTAATGGACTTCCTGCAACTTGATACAAATTGCCAACCCTGAACTCAAAAGCATCTTTAAAATTACTTTTTCAAACACGTACCTTTCCATTGATGAATGCCACCTTGAAACCTTTCCATTGCCAAAATGGACACCAGGTTCTTCTTGAGATCAGGTACATATACCCTGATCCAATTGAAGAGTAACATTCCCTACACCCTTTATGAGATAGGTGGCATCATGTCCAAGAATAATCTCCAAGTTGTTTCCTTCTCTCTCAGATTAGAGATAACTTCCCTGTGTCCTGTGAAGTGCCTTGAAGCACCATTATCAATATACCTGTTCAGCCTCAAAACTGCTCTTTCCCTAACAACTCTTCTCATCCCTTTTTCTTTGTTTTTCCATGAAGAAATGCATTCCTATCATCAATGACCAGTATATATTTCCTTAAGGAGGACATTTAGTGATTTACATGTTATGCTTTTATGTTTTTCTATTTGAATAAGTTTTTTTCTTTTAGCTACGGGACATAGCCTATTCTACAGCTAATCAACTGTTCCACAGCTACCTCCATGCTTTAACAGGTTCCAGGTGTCAGGAGGAGAAACTAACTACATGGGTAGCTTGGAAATCATCGTGACATGGACCGTGTCCTATTCACCTAGCCTAGGTTGATAAGGAAGATGGTACAAGACTCCAGCCAATGGAGAAGTCAAACATAGAGACCGAAGGCAACAAGACTCTGTTTTGTGGATAATCAACATGTTTCACAGTGATGTGAAGCGTTATCCGAAACAACTTCCTGAACCCACGGACTCCAACAGCCATCTGTGGAACTGAATCCAATAGCCATCATCTTGGATTTATGTCTCCAGCAGCCGAGGAGGAAATTTCGTGTGCCAGTCTTCTATGTGTTTTTGGCTGTAGCTTATTTTTCTCCACAAACACTTGCATATTTTTCTTATAAATACTTGTGTAAAGAACTCAGAAGGAGTTCAAATTTCCTCATGTATTAAGCTCAATGTACTACTTTGTAATTTTGAAAAACTCATTTCATGTGTGTTTTTTAATATGAAGACTGCAAATTTTATGGATATGTGAAGGAGTTTCTTGGAGTTTGATTAAATATGCATAACTTGATCAGTTGCAGAGGGCCCCTATGCTGGCTGAGGTTTTATTTCAATTTGTTTTATCTTTTCTAGTTAACTGTAAATGCATCATTTCTTTCATAGTGTTCATAACCATTTTTCATACTAACCTTGTTTATAATGCAATCCTTATCATTTTCTTACTAATGTAGAATAGCTTCTTTCAGTACAGAATAGCTCCTTTTTGCTTAATTTCTTTCTAGTGTTTATCAGTAGTTAGAAGTTGAAATGCAGTAGTGTAATGTAGTTTGTTTTATTTACTATTTAACTAGTCTTTAAGTTTTCAATTAAACTGATCAGTGCCATTACTATTCTTGCAATTTTATTACTAGTTTATTGACTCATGGTGTAGATGAATGTTTCTGAAAAGCCCTTCTAGTTGATAACTCATCTTAAACTAAGTGGTTGAATACTTCATTCATGCAATGAGTCTTTTCTGCATTTTTGTATTTATCTTCTCTTAGAATAATGAAGTACAAAATTCCTCAAAATGTCATCACAAGGAGGTTTTTCTCCCAAAATTGAGAGGCAGAGTAACTAAGCACTTAATTTAGTTTTTAGACATTAATTGCAATTTCACTTTCAGTTTTAGTATTTCATTTGGTTTTTTAGATTAGACATTAGTTGCAATTTTAGTTTTAGTATTTCATTTCGTTTTGTTTCTGTAATTGATTAGATAGTAGTTGCAATTTTACTTTTTATTCTTTAGTTCATGATTTGGAAATAATGATAAGAGCAGAAATATAAACTCTGTTTTCATTTCTTGATTAAACTTTGCTTCCAAATCCTACTTAAGCTCTTTAGGTTCTTAGCAGTCTTTACAAGAAGTTAGATTTAAGATTAGTCCCATTGTAAATCATTAGGGATTAAAATACTAAAACCCCCAAAACAACATAAAACATAAAAACATGAAGTAAGAAGGGTCATCTAGCACAAACAGTACACTACACTTCATTAGTTTATGATACCTGGATTGATAATTTATGTAGAGCAATTTAGGACATTAAATTGACCAAACATTTTGGTGCCGTTACTGGGGAAGTGTAACTAGGTAGCCTTATCTCTTACATTCGAAAAAAAAAAAGAAAAACAAAAAAACAGTTACATATATAGAGAAAGAGACTAGGGGGTAGATTTATAGCTAGGGGCAGAAGTTCGATTCCTACAACACCACCTACTCCATCAAGAGCAAGAAAAGACACACCTCCATCCCAAACTCATACTCCTAGCCATAGGACTCTTGAAATTCCAAGGGCAGAAGTCCAATTAGAAGAATCTCCTACTTCTTCTACCAAGACTATCCTAGGGGAGAAAAGTTTTGAATCCCCAATAGTAGGAATAGTTTTTCTTACCTCCACAGGAGAGCCCATTATAGTTGAAGAATTAGGAGTACCTAGTGGAGAAGGCGAAGTAGAAACTCTCTCCCATAGTCCATTAATAGAAGAACTAGAAGAGGAGGTAATAACCTTGTAGGTTGAACCCTATACTGACTCTGAACAAACTATAATGGGAGAAGAGGAAAAATATGGAGAATTCTCACTGTCTGGAGGACGGGGTAGGGGGATAGGTAGAGGGGATAATGGAGGAGGTATAGGTAATAATGGAGGAGGCAGAGGAAATAGGGAAGTAGATAACTCTTTTGGATTCCCTATAGTGGATGAGGAAACACATACCACAATGGAAAATATCTCACCATCTATCCTCCCAAACTTCTATGGGTTGAGCAATGAGGACCCTGAAACATTTTTGTTTGAGTTTGAAGTCTTGTGCAGAACTTATGACTATCTAGAAGACTCTCAAAAAATTAAATTGTTTCCTTCAACATTGAAAGGGGCTTCTTTGAAATGGTTCATGGGGTTAGTCACTCAATCGATTAGATCATGGAATGACATGAAAAAGGCATTTTTCAATAGGTACTTGGATTACTGCATGCCTACCAATCATAAAGATTAGGTGTTCAAAATGATGGAAAGAGAGGATGAAAACTTAGAAGATTTAATTGAGAGATTCAACAATAATTTGAAAAGAGCAAAGATGAACAATTTAGATGAGGAAAATTTGAAAGCTATTTTATTAAAAGCCATTAGAGATGAGTGTATATATATCCTTAACATGATGGGGAAGGGAGATATCTCTCAACTTCCATTGAGTGATATAGGAGAATTGCATGTTCATCTCTCAAGAGGGAAATATAAAATAGGGAAAGGGCCGAGAGATCCTTCTCTTGTTAGAGTAAACAAATCTTCAACTGGTTCTATAAGCAGGGCAAAAATTGGCAATATGCTTGATGAGTTTAAAACTGACATTCTAGGGAGACTTAGTGAGCAACTAGACACCCTTAAAATTCAAAACAAGCAGAAAGCAGAGGCTGATGCTTTAGCCATTTTTTGTCCAAAATGCAGAAAGAAACATTCTCTAAGGGAATTCCCTTTAGATGCAAAAATTGTAGAAGCTTGTATGATCTGTTCAGAAAGCCATGAAACCAAGGGTTGTCTTTCAAGAGGAAACAGTCCCAAATTCTGCATAATATCTTTGTTTTGTTGTAAGAAGACCTTGATTGGGGCCACAAAATCAGGAATTTAACAATCAAATGTATCTTCAACCCCCACCAAACTGGAATTCTTGGCAACAACCTTGGCCTCAACCTCAATCTCAGTATCAATCTCAATCGTGGGCACAAGGGGTACAAAATCCTTATGGGATATTTGCTCAATATTATCAATATCCTCCATCCTATCTGAATTATCCTCCCCCACAAAATTAGTAACAAAATCAACAACCACAACTTCAAAATCAAAACCCTCAACTTTCATTGCCATTTCTACAACAACCCCCACAACAAAGTCAAAATCCTCAACTCTCGCTACCATTTCAGCAGAAATCAAATCAGCTACCAGCCCAACCATTACCAAACCCCAATAATAAAAACCCTTAGAATACTTACGTGGTAGAAGGACAACAATTTCCAACTTACATGATTACTCCTATAGATCTTAATGATGTTCAACTAAGATCTGGTAGGATATTAGAAAAGTAAATAACTTCTGTAGTTATTCAAGAAAAAGACACTTCTGAGGAAGATTCTCTAAAAGTCAATAAGAGTTCTGAGGAAACATCTCTCCAAAAACAAAACATTGAAAAAGAAAAACAAAAAGAACCAGTGAACACGACTCCTATCATTGAGCAACCAACATTTACTTCTACACCTCCTTTTTTTGAGAGACTACAAATTGATAAAGTAGAAAAGCAGATCTTGTTTCCCAACTATGATTTTCTAGATGAATTGAAGAATCTTTGTATCAAAATTCCTTTGCTACAAGCCATTAGATAAATTCCAATTCTACCCAAAACAATAAAGGAGTTGAGCATCAAAAGACCGGGAAGAAAAGCAAAAGAAACAAAAAGAATTCACCAAGTAGGAAAAATAGCAGACGTAATGATGGTAATTCAACAAAGAAATTTACTCTGTATCCTCCAGCAAAAGCAATCATAGAAATAGATGACAAGGAATGGATTGATGATGAAGTTGATATTCAACCTCTTTACTATATCAAAAATTAGTGAAGATAGTCAAATTTTGAATACATTGGAAAAATTTGAAACATCTTCAGAATATGATCATGCACAAATTCAAGAAAAATATAATGTTGAATACTTGTCATCTAGGCAGATGTCTCCCTATTCTATGGAAGATTTTGGTAGCCCTACAATTGAAATTTTTCCAGGTAGGACATTGAACATAAACAAAAACTTGGAGAAACTACAACAAGAAGAGCTAACCAAAACATTACAAAAACATTCTGCTGCATTTGCATGGGAATACACCGACATGATAGGCATTGATCCTAAGACTTGCATCCATCATATCTATATTGAGGAAAATAGTAGACTGATTAGACAACCTTAGAGAAGAATGAATCCAAATCTTAGGGAAATTGTAAAAGAAGAGCTCCCAAAATTACTGAATGTAAACTTCATTTACCCAATTTCAGATAGCCAATGGGTTTCTCCTTTGGTAATTGTGCCTAAAAAGAATGGTAAATGGAGGGTGTGCATTAATTACCAAGAATTGAATAAAGAAACCCTTAAAGATCACTTTCCTTTGCCCTTTATGGATCAAGTGTTAGATACATTATTTTTTTTTTTCCACTGGAAAAATCGTAATCTTTCATTAATGTTGAAAAATTACATGTTGTAGATGCCATCGGCATATGCTGAAAGCAGTGTTCCGTCAAAAATGGTGCTTTTTTAAAAGAAAGCAGTGATCTGTCAACACCGCGCAGGGTGTACAAGTGCAAGAAAATATCATGTTATGCATATATGATTATGTACATGTGGGGGAAAATCATAGTTTTCGCCCCTTTTTCTTCTCAACTTTTTTCCAAACCCCCTGTGGTTCTGTTGGACTTATCAATGCCAGTGCAGTTTCAGCCACAGGTTGTGGATTTTCTTTATCAGAGTCTGAAGAATCTGATATGTGATGTCGCTTGTTTCTGCTCATGTCCATAGTATCTATTGTATTTGCCTGTGTTATTTCTGATTTTTCCTGTGGTCTTTTGTCTTCCGCTGTTGGTACTTCGTTTGTCTGGCTGGGCTGTTTTGGATTTGTGTTCTCCATCTCTTCTTCCTCCTCGTCATCTGAATCAGGTGAGGAGAATTGCCATCCCTTCACTTGTTTTTCTGTTTTCTTCTTTCTTCGATTGTCTTTTTTGGCTGATGGACATGTGTTTTGTAGGTGTCCTGTTTGTCTGCATATTCGACATCTGAAGGCAGTATTTTCAAAGTCTAGACCTTGAGTCCAGCTCTGCTGCCCATGCTTCAGCTGTATCTGGTCTGGCAGGCCTTTGCTGAGATCTACGTCTACACATATCCGAGCATATGTGTAAATTCTTTCCTCCAATCGCTGTGTGTCCCATTTGATGTAGCGTCCGATGGTATTTCCAATTCCAGCTAGTACTTGATCAGTCCAGAGATGTATTGGGAGGTTGTGTAAACGCACCCAAACTGGCATTTTTGTAACAACCATTGTGTTTGCATCAAATTCTGGAAACCAGGGTGTGATGAAAAGTCCTGTGGATCCCCAGAACCATGGTCCTTCCTGCAGAACTATGTCCCTGTCAGCTGCTGATAAGAAGTTTACTATAAAGAATCCTTTGGAGCAGAGGTGTATTTCGCATTGCATGGTCCAGTTCGTGAAGATCCAGTGGAATAAATCAACTGGTTTGGGCCAAAAGCTGTTAAATCTGCATATAACTGCTTGCCTTTCATATATATTACAGTACTCCTCTGTTTCTGGTGTGTCTATGTTATATACTGGGGTATGATCCAGCTGTTCCACAATATATGGCCTGGCGACCATCCCTGATTGATTTGGCGTTGATCCTTCTTTGTTTTTCCCTTGCAGGATGTCTTTGAAGGAGGTGTTACTTGGTTTTTTCCCTGCACCTGTGCCACTCCCTTCAGCTCTATTATTATTTCTGCCATTAACAGATGCTCCCCCTCTCAATCTCAGATTAAGTATGATTGTTGACAGGGGTTCAATCTGATATTCCCAGAGATATTTAGTATCTTGAAGGGCTCTGCCCTCATATATCAGATTTTGTGATCTGATGGGGAATCCTAATTGTTTCCTGATCATTTCCTGCACTTGCTTTACAGTATCCGTTTTTTGTACCCAGATAAATTTCGATTTTCCTTCTGGTAGTTTAATAAATACTTGGAATCCTCTTGCCGGAGTTCCATCTCTTGTATTTGATGGATCTGGTGCAGAGATTTTGTTCTGTGGTTTTTTCATGTCCCATATCAAAGGGTGGGCGACCAGATCTGATATGGTTTGAGTCTGATGGGTCCGATCTGCCGAGTTGATATCTGGTTTGACGCTCCCAGGTCTCGATCTGCGCTTATTCCCCTGGATCAGGTCAAAATGGGGTCGATATGCCATTATAGGGTCTAGATCTGTTAGTTTAGGGCATACTCTGTACAGGATGCCACGGATCGGAGGGAAGAGCTCCAAATTCGAGCTCCATGGTAGGAGGGAACCCAGATCTGCGCCAATAAAGGACAGAGCAGCGTTCTGAAAATCAATGAAAGGGGTTTTACTTCCATACCTTGAATAAAAACTACGATTTTCATCCTGCTATTTCCATTTTTGCAGAAGGCCGCTTCTCCGCCGATCTTGCTCTCGTCAGCTGCGTCCTGGTGATCTCCTGAGTGGCCGTTCGAACCGCTTGATTCAACCCAGAGATTGTCGGCGATCTGCTTCTTCAGGGTGTTAACCGTATCTGCCAGATCTTGGCGGGCAGGGGGTTCGCTTTGATCCGGGTTCGTTTGAGCCAGGGGTCGTAGGGGCGGACGATCGACTATGGATCTGGATCCTCCCTGCTCTAATCCCGCTAAAGAGCCCAAGGAAAAGCAGGCGCAAATAGTCGAGGCCATCTCCTTTGTTGCGCAGATCTTGCCGCAGAACTCCTCTCTGAATATACTCCGACAATGAATGATCTACATAAGTGTTAGATACATTAGTAGGTAAGAAGTATTTCTCATTCTTTGATGGTTTTAGTGGTTATAATAAAATTTAGGTAGCACCTGAGGATTAGGATAAAACCACATTTACTTGTCCATGGGGAACTTTTGCCTACTGAGTACTCCCCTTTGGGTTGTGTAATGCTCCTACAACATTCCAAAGAGTAGTACTAGGAATGTTTTCTAATCTAATACATGATTGTGTAGAGGTATATATGAATGATTTTACAGTCTATGGAAACACATTTGAAGAAGCTTTGGAAAATTTGGAAAAAGTTCTTAAAAGATGTAAAGAAACAAACATTTCACTAAGCCATGAAAATGTTTTATGATGTTTACAGAAGGTATTGTTTTAGGACATCACATTTCGGGATATGGGATTAAAGTTGACAAATCTAAAGTTGAAATCATCTCTAAGGTATCAATTCCAAATTTCCAAAAGGATGTTAGAATTTTTATAGGATTTACAGGATACTATAGAAGGTTTATAGAAACTTTCACTAAAATAGCATCTCCACTCTTCAAATTGCTTACAAAATATTGTGAATTCAGTTGGAATCATGATTGCCAACTAGCACTTGGAACCTTGAAAGAAAAAAAAATTGAAGCACCTATTTTAAGAGGTCCAAATTGGAAACTTCCTTTCCATATTTCCACAAATTATTCAAATACAACTCTGGGAGCTATATCGAGACAAAAAGATTTGATTCCTTATGCCATTTACTATACAAGTAAGAGTTTGACTCCCACTGAGTTGAATTATACTGTGACTGAAAAGGAATTTTTAGTTGTTGTTCATGCAATTAATAAGTTCAGACACTATATAACAGGCTATGAAACCTTTTTTCATACAGATCACTCTACAATTAGATATTTTATGAATAAACCTATTAGTAATGGCAGAGTTACAAGACGGCTTTTAATTTTGCAAGAATTCAACATTATTGTGCTAGATAGACCTGGAAAACAAAACACAGTAGCTGATTTCTTGTCCAGGATTCAGAATATCAAAGAAGATTCTCCGATTGAAGATAAGTTTCCTGATGAATATCTTTTTGCGGTAACTACTCAAACACCTTGGTTTGCAGATGTTGCTAATTACTTGGTTACAGGGAAGTTACCTTCAAATTTGTTTCCTAGAGAGAAAAGAAATATTATTCAAGAAAGTGAAAGATATTCATGGATCACTAACGAATTGTATAAAATAGGGCCAGATCTTATGATCAGAAGGTGTGTCAAGGAAGATGAAATGCCTAATATTCTCGAAGCATGTCATAATGAGCTGTGTGGTGGACACTTTGCTGACAAGAGGACAACCTATAAAATCCTTTCTTTAGGATATTATTAGCCATCCATCTTCAAAGATGCTAAAGAATATTTTAGAAGGTGTGACAGATGTGAAAGGATAGGGAAACCTGCTCCCTCAAATGAAATGCCATTACAAACTTAGGTACTTATTGAACCCTTTGAAAAATGGGCTTCAGACTTTAGTGGACCAATTAATCCTCCATCTAAGCAGAAAAAGGATATATTGGTATGCATTGATTATGTCACCAAATGGGTAGAAACCAAAGCATTACCTTTTGCTAATGAAAATTCTGTAGTTAATTTTCTTTTTGAGGATATCTTCACTCGTTTTGGTGTCCCAAGAGAAGTTGTGACAGATCAGGGATCTCAATTCACATCCAATATGGTGGAAAGGCTTGTGGAGGAGTACAAAATCAAGCATAAGAAATCTACTCCCTATCATCCACAAGAAAATGGTCAAGTGGAGTCTACAAATAAAGTGATTGAAGGAATCCTCACCAATATCGTGCATCTACATAGAAGAGATCGGGCGGAAAGGCTTCCTGAAGCCTTATAGACCTATAGAACTACATGGAAGAACAAAACAGGACATACACCCTATGAACTTGTTTATGGGAAACAAGTCATATTCCCTATAGAGTACCAAATCAGAACTTTCAAGATGGTAGTCCAGTTAGGGATGGAATTATCAGAGGATCAAAAAATGGACTGGAGCAATTAAATGAACTTGATGAAATCACGCAAGAGATAGTTCAAAGGATTGGTATAGTCCAACAATAGAGGGCTAAATGGCATAATAAATAAATCAAGGATAAGAGATTTCAAGAAGGAGATTGGGCATTGTTATTTGATTCAATGTTTAAGGATTTTCAAGGGAAGTTTCAAACTCATTGGCTTCGCCCATATGAGATTGAAAAAGTCTTTAGTAATGGAGCATTGAGGATCAGAACAATAGATGAAAGTCAAACTCCTCTTCTTGTGAATGGTCATAGATTGAAAATTTATCAAAAACCAATTTCAAAGGAGGAGTTCATCAACATCTTCCAAAACAATTCTGAAATGAAGTTAATGAAGAAGAATCCTTATTCTCCACCAACTTAGTCTTTATTTTTCCTATATAATATATATATATATATATATATATATATATATATATATATATATATATTGATTGGCATGCTTATACAGATAATACAGGGTGAAAATCAGAAGTTTCTGACACCCTAAATTTTTCAGTTCCTTTCTGTAATAAGTGGTGACAAAAAGCCACAATCACTCTGCATTCTATAAAATTCATTATCTCATCTCACTTCACTCTGTTTTACTTTTACAGTTTCCCTTCATTCCATTTCCATATTTCACCAATAAATTTTTCCTTTCCAGTATTTCTTCCATCTCCATTTTCATTTATCATCTTGTCTTATTTTCACTTACACAACCATTTCCATTTCATTCCTTCATAAGCCATATTTCACTCTCTGTTTCATGTTTTTCAATTGTTTTCACGTTCTGCAGTTGATTCCATTCCACAGGTGATCCTGTTCTGCAACTAATCTGATTTTGCAGCAATAATTTGTTTATCAATCCAACCAGTTCATAATAAAATCATGTATGCAGGTAATTGAAGAAAAATCAACTTTGAAGACCAATCATGCCTAAAGTACCTATGGATCAAAACATCAAATATTAGCAAGTGGAAGGTAAAGATTACAAAGGTAAATACAAAAATTTATTTCAAAAAGCAGGTTGAAACATAAGCTTGTATAACAAGTATGATCACATGTCTCCTTAATTAATCATAATGTGATTTGATCGCCACGATTGCTCCACCATATCTTCCTCCCTCAATGACAAACAGTCCAATGATTCCTTCATAACTAATCTCCATTTCAAACTCCATAACTTGTACTTAATTGGTCCTTTGCAGCTACACCTATTAGCGATCAGATTAACGACATGACCTACTTATCTATGACTCTTAAAACCCTGATTGTTTATTTATTACATGCCAACTCTTAAGATTTTCTCTCATATTTACGTAGCCATTTTGTGTATACAGTCATTCTGTTTCCATATCCACAGTCACTCTGTTTTCATACACCCAGTCACTTTATTTCCATATACGCAGTCATTCCATATACACAGTCTTCCTATTTTTGTATACACAGTCTCCCTATTTTTGCATACACAGTCTTCTTATTTCCATATACGCAGTCATTCCATTTCTTAGACAGTGAGAGTAATTTTGAAGGGTAACCGAGAACAGAGGATATGGGGCTTATTGTTAGAACTGAGCCCGTAGGGGTAAAATACATGGAGGGGTATCCACAGCTGAAGGGAATGTTATAGAAGGCAAGTTGGTTGTGTTTTATTGAAAAATTTGATGGCTACCACAAGGAAATCACTAAATCCTTTGCAAGGTCATTTGATGGCACAAAAGTGGAAATAGGGGATATCAGATTTGCAGTCACTGAATCCTTCATAGCAAAAGCAACAGAACTCCCAAGGCGAGGAGAAATATGGTTTAAAAACAAAGTGTTTCATGACGAATCTTGGAAGGTGATTCTTAAAATCCCAGGTATGGATGTTACAGCCTTTAGAAAAGGGATTCCAATTTCAGATCTAAAAAAAAATGGAGTAGCATGTTGTTAATAATGCAAAAATTCGTTACATGCGAAGGAAGGTTTGGACCTATGTATGTTTATCATATACATTTGTTAATTTCTAGAGAATGGAACCCTCAATATTCCCATTTTCCTTCTGAATAGTCTGAGAAGAATGGCAACCAATGTCCAAAAGAAAGTTGAATCAATAGAAACAACTCTATATCATCATGGATTAGAGAAGATTTTAGTTGAATTTCATTTGAGAAGTGTAGGGGATACATGGGAAGACTTCTTGGTAAGGAATTTCTTCCAAGATGCTCCATATTTATTTGAGGGAAGTCCTATTAAAAGACGTAGAAGAATAAATATCAGCATCAAAGGCTCCTCACAAAAAGATGATGCAGAGATAACTCTTAAACCAGAGGTTAGGGAGCAGACCAAACAAAAGAGAAAAATGAAAGAAAGGGATGAAGAAATCAATAAGGACATTCTTGAACCTTCATCACCTCAAGAAGATGAACGGTTGCTCTCTAAAAGACTAACCAAGATCAAGGAGCAAATCAAGAAAAATAAGGAGAAAGGAAAGAGGAAAAAGGACATAAAAGAAGAAACCATAAGCTTCCAAAACTTGAGGAGGAGCTCTAGACTCTAAGGTAAGCTGAATAGGGTGAAATCAAAGGAGGCCCAGTTTATTAACTTAGAGGAAGAAACCCCAGTTCAGTCCCCTAACAGTATTCCATTTGAACAAAGTCCACAGAACTCTCCTCCATGGAATTTTGAAGGCATCCCAAGTAGAGCTTCTCCCGGCATAGATCCAATACAACAACAAATCTATGACTACATAGAGTCATTAGAGAAAAATAATACCTCAACAGATCCAGGAACTTTAGCTAATCCAGAGCTGCCTGCCACCCCACAAGAAACTTTAATTGGCTCTCTCAAACAAGAAATTTTTGAGCTAGAAATTCTGAACATGCACGTCCGAAAAGAAAATGAAACCTTGAGGGAATAGAATAAGTTGGATAGAGCTATTCATGACAACACAATGCTACACTTGGGATTATGGCACAAGAATTAAAGGAAGTTGAAAAGGAAAAATAAGAAGCTGAGAAGAACACTCATTAACCTCAAATACAGATTTCTTATGAGGAAGCCAAGGATGGCAATCAGTCCAAAGAAAAGCAAGAAGAGGAAGTTGGATGTGTTGGCAAAAGTGTCAGAACAAATGCACTAGGAGGAAGAAGTTCACAATTTTGATTTCATGGGGACATGCAATGGTTTTGCAGTGGGGGTATGTTGAGCCTCAAAACTGCTCTTTCCCTAGAAAATCTTCTCATCCATTTTTCTTTGTTTTTCCATGAAGAAATGCATTCCTATCATCAATGACTAGTATATATTGCCTTAAGGAGGAAATTTAGTGATTTACATGTTATGATTTTATGTTTTGCTATTTGAATAAGTTTTTGTCTTTTAGCTATGGAACGTAGCCTATTCTGCAGCTAATCGGTTATTCCACAACTACTTCCATGCTTTAACAGGTTCCAGGTGTCAGGAGGAGAAATTAACTACATGGGAAGCTTGGAAAGCATCGTGACATGGACCGTGTCCTATTCACCTAGCCAAGTCAACAAGGAAGATGGTACAAGACTCCGGTCAATGAAGAAGTCAAATGTAGATACCGAAGGCAACAGGACTCTGTTTTGTGGATAATCAACACATTTCACAGTGATGGGAAGCATTATCCGAAACAACTTCCTGAACCCATGGACTCCAACAACCATCTGTGCAACTAAATATAGCAGCCATCATCTTGGATTTATGTCTCCAGCAGCCGAGGAGGAAATTTCGTGTGCCTGTCTTCTATGTGTTTTTGGCTGTAGCTTATTTTTCTCCACAAATAGTTTCATATTTTTCTTATAAATACTTGTGTAAAGAACTCAGAAGGAGTTCGAATTTCCTCATGTATTAAGCTTAGAGCATTGCTCTGTAATTTTGAAAAACTCATTTCCTGTGTTTTTTTTAATATGAAGACCACAAGTTTTATGGATATGTGAAGCAGTTTCTTGGAGTTTGATTAAATATGCATAACCTAATTAGTTGTAGAGGGCCCCTGCACTGACTGAGGTTTTATTTCATTTTGTTTTATCTTTTCTAGTTAACTGTAAATTCATCATTTCTTCCATAGTGTTCATAACCATTTTTCATACTAACCTTGTTTATAATGCAATCCTTATCATTTTCTTACTAATGCAGAATAGATTCTTTCAGTACAAAATAGCTCCTTTTTGCTTAATTTCTTTCTAGTTTTTATCAGTAGTTAGAAGTTGAAATGTAGTAGTGTAATGTAGTTTGTTTTATTTATTGTTTCACTAGTCTCTAAGTTTTCAATTAGACTGACCAGTGCCATTATTGTTCTTGCCATTTTATTATAGTTTATTGACTCATGGTGTAGATGAATGTTTCTGAAAGCTCTTCTAGTTGGTAACTCATCTTAAACTAAGTGGTTGAATACTTCATTCATGCAATGAGTCTTTTCTTCATTTTTGTATTTATCTTCTCTTAGAATAATGAAGTACACAATTCCTCAAAATGTCATCACAAGGAGGTTTTTCTCCCAAAATTGAGAAGCAGAGCAACTAAGCACTTCATTTAGTTTATAGACATTAATTGCAATTTCAATTTCAATTTTAGTATTTCATTTGGTTTTGTAGATTAGACATTAGTTGCAATTTTAGTTTTAGTATTTCATTTAGTTTTGTTTCTGTAATTGATTAGACAGCAGTTGCAATTTTACTTTTTATTTTTTAGTTCATGATTTGGAAATAATGATAAGAGCAGAAATAGAAACTCTATTTTCATTTTTTGATTAAACTTTACTTCTAAATCCTACTTAAGCTCTTTAGGTTCTTAGCAGTCTTTACAAGAAGTTAGATTTAAGATTAGTTCCATTGTAAATCATTAGGGATTAAAAGACCAAAAACCCCCAAAACAACATAAAACATAAAAACGATGAAGTAAGAAGGGTCATCTAGCACAAACAGTGCACTACACTTCATCAGTTTATGATGCCGGATTGATAATTTATGTAGAGAAATTTATGACACTAAATTGACCAAGCAATACCACTTTTCCAAAGTGTTCACAGGAGAGGTAGTGAAGAGGGCTGAACTCTTGCTTATTTGAAACAAAATTTGATTCTTCATTCCTAGAGATCCTCTCTTTCTTGAAGATTCGGCCATTTCCTAGATGACCTGCACTCCTTTTCCCTTTGCCATTATACCTGCCATTCCTTCAATCATTGAAGATTCCCCTGGAATGATTGTTATCATTATTAGGTAATGTGTCCCTTCTAATCGGATAATATAATGGCCAAAATTATTGTAAGCAAGGCATCTGCCTTTCCTTCCACCCTTAGAGTACTTGTTCTTTATATTTGGTGCATTTTCTGAAGGCTCCAGGATTTTACCCTTCACATAATCCAACACTTCTTGCTTTTCCAATTTCAGATTCAGAGACATCTTCCATCACTGATAGACTTTTCATGGAGCTTGACTTCAGCTGGGAAGAGGGATGAGGAATCCATTGAGCCTTTGACCTTGTCCAACTGTCTTTGGTGATTTCTCTTTCACTCTTGATTGGGCTTTGTCTTCACCTCAGCTCTGATATCATGTTAATTTAAGGTATGTCCTATGCTGATGGAAAATTTACTTCAGTTTTCCATATTATCTCAATATCAATTCCAGATTACCAATCACATTTATGATGATAGTAAAATGCATATAGAACATAAAATTAAATTGCAGAAGACAAGCCAAGACAAGAGGACACAAGATGTGGTGCCAGCCAGGGACAAACCCCAATGTGGGGAAACCCTTGATAAATTCTTCTTATGTTCTTCAATAGTTCAGCAGAGAGAGAGATAGTACATATACATCAAAAGTCAGCATTTTGACTTGTCAAAATAAGAGCATAGATCTTCTGTAAGAAGATGTCACATGAGGTTGTTGATCTAAACAAATGTGATTCCATCACCTTGTTGTACCTATCACTCTGTTGCACCATGTTGCACCATCATACCATTTACATCATCACTGTGTTGCACCACTGTCACTATGCACTATTATGCACCATTCACTGTTTTACCCATCACTGTGCACTATGCTGCACCATTCATTTTACCCAACCCTGTGCACCATGCTACACCATTATATAATACATGCTACATTGTGACCTCTGGACATCATTAGCTACTTGCTATGGTTTGCAGCCTGGAAAAGAAGCAAGTTGTAACTTGTAAATTCTTTCAACAAGCCTAGATAAATCTTGGAACAACCTTATTCATTACCTTGGTACAATGTTGTCATCTATTGTGAATTTAGAACCCCTTAACAACATCTTGAGGCATCAAGTCACTTCAACGTCAAAACCTCTTTTACTGTGTCCAAGTGACCTTTCACTTGATGAGGTTAGGTGATGCTCCTTACAGCGAATGGGCTAAATATGACAGTGTTGTAATCACCTTGTTTGGACTGAGAGTGAGGGTTGTACAATAGCTACAGATCAGGCCTGTGGTTAGTGGAGCTAGGGCTGTGTATCTTTAGTAGAAAGTGGACCTCCTTTATTATGAATAGGATAGATGAAAGCCTCCTCAAACTACAGTTTAAGGCCTTCCCTTCACAGAGTATAATTGTCCCTTCTTGCTACGTGTATTGCGGCCTAGGGAAACCTTAAGTGTTGTGACTAGGAGATTGTGTTTAGGGTTAGGGAAATGGCCAGATCTCTATTTTTAGGACTCTTCCTTATTGCGGCTAGGATCCCTTCCTTTAGGACAACATTAGGAAGATTTTTAGGACAGCGAATAGGGTCTCTCCTAGACCTGCTATTAGATCTCTCCTTGTCGCGTTATTGTAGCTTCATTAAAGCCTCCTCCATGGTAACGTTACGGTCTAGGGCATCCATTAGGGTAGTGTATACTCTTAGTGACTTTTCCTTTCACCAAAACCCAAAGGAGTGGAGAGGAAAAGATCACATGAGAGATGAGTTACAAATGACTTGCAAGCCACCTCCTTTTATAATAAAACATTGAGGATAGATGGGGGAAATTTGGTTGTTTGCCGACCTTGACACAAATAAATTCATATCTCCATGAATACTTATTGGAATTGGATGATATTTAGATCAATCCTACACCTCTTGATGCGAGGAATCCAAGAAAAATATCAGCTTCCATGAATAAGAAGACCCACATGGAGTTTGGCCCTAGTGTTATAAACATATTTGGGCACTGCAACCCCAATCATATATGTCCATAAACCAAGGTCTTCTTAACCCCTAAAATTGTTGTTTCATACCCTAAAGGAACAAGGTTAGCTGATTACATCATCTTCCAGAAGTTCTCCATGAAAAACTACTCAAAACTGGTCAAAACTGTACCATATAGACTACTCCATGCATAGGGTGTGATGCATCTCACCTATTACACATGGGGGGTGTGATGCATATTGGAAAGCCCTTCTGTAGGGTGCGATAAGCGAAAGTAGACAAATGGCAAAAGAAGTTTTCTAGGTGGAAACCCAGAGAATCTTCTAGAAACTACTCATATGGCACTTGCCTCTTTGAATTTGCCCAGGGATGAGTAAGAAATCTGAAATCTCCAAGTGGAACCAAGAACTATCAATGAAATGAAACTAATCAAAATCCCAGAAGCTGGCTCAGTCTCCTGTAAACATCTATATATGGATCCCTCATCCAAGAGAGCCAAAGGCTGGAATTTTGTAATTCGCAAGGAAGTGTTGTTGGTTTCTCTTTGAAGACATTGTTGGGTGATCTTGCTTTGTATGAGGCGAAGAGGGCTTTCAT
The DNA here is from genome assembly GCA_031772625.1 of Pinus tabuliformis. Classification (NCBI taxonomy): domain Eukaryota; kingdom Viridiplantae; phylum Streptophyta; class Pinopsida; order Pinales; family Pinaceae; genus Pinus; species Pinus tabuliformis. The sequence continues at coordinate 82,796,305 of CM062809.1, forward strand.
GCTGGGAGGATGATGCTGGATTAGATAGCTTGGTTGTAATTCTCTCTTCTACTACTTCTATCAATAAAGATATTTTATTTTTCCTCCATATGTTTGTATATCTTGAAATCTTGTATTTTTATATGCATTCATATGGTTAATGTACATCTAATCCTACATTGTTTATGGTTATAGATCTCTATGCTTTGATGGTATTTTTGCTGCTTTGACTCTACAGGTGTTCCTTGAAGTGGGACAAGTGAGAAAGGAGTGGCGAAAGCTATATTAAAGGAGAGAGGAAACAATCAAGGAGACTAGCGAAATACTGAGGTTGGTACTCTCTGCTTCTCTCTCATCTATCTCTCATAAAGGAAAATACAAGTAACTTTAATCTGTTTGTTTCTATGATAGCTACCTGTCTTAGTGAGATTAGCAGCTCTGAATGGACACTAGTTTTCCCGATAACAAAATGGTGACTCCATTGGGGAGCGAATAGTTTGTTTGTTTTGTTACTGTTGTTTTCTTTATAAACCACAGATGGAGCCTGAAGTTAAGCCAGATAGCCTTCGAACTGCTTTTGCTATGTAACTGTAAAGTAGATCAACACTACTTCAATCAATCTCTGGGTTGGTTTATGAACTGAACATCTAGCTTGCAAAAATCCTAAGTGCCCTGGTGGTAGCTCAAATAACCTCATTAGATCAGCCCCTATACTTTGTGTTTACTTACTATCATTAGCTTAGCCTAAATCCCTGAACTTAGCTGCAAACTGTGAGTGAAAACCAAGCACAGTCTCGTCCCTAGACCATCGCACTGTCTCTTCTAGGAACTCTGGATGCATCACACCTCCCATGTGTTGCAGGTGAGATGCATCCCTGTTTCCCTGTGTTACAAGTGCGATGATTGAATGAGATTGTTTCTGCCTCCAAATTTTGGTTTTTTATTCATTGTCTTCAACTTTATTCAGTAGTTTTGCTGTCGATGATCAGTATATCTCTGTTGAAACCATATTCCTTTGCATTATCAAGCCTCCATTAGAAGGAATTGTGAATTGTTTTTAGGTATTTTTCATCATTTACAGTTCTCCTTTGCAAAAGGTAGCTTAATCAAACTGTCGTCTTTTGATTTGAAAGTGTCACAAGTGTCGTTTTTAGTCAAGGAAACGAGTGTCACAAAGCATTCCTCTTTCAGATAGTCGATTACACTTTTGCCATTGTATTTGATTTGAATAATTAGTATTTCAACTGTCGAAAGCAATTTTAAATTCGAAATCGCAAAGTGTCATCTTGGCTTTACTTTCTTTTCTCGAAAAGAAAATTGTTAGTACTGTTGCTTTGAAAGAAGATAGTTCAGATCTATACTTTGTTTTCTTTTTGTCATTCTCACATTAAGGAAACTAAAAAACAATACATGCATGTGCATTTGCATTAAGACTACATGTTGAAGTTGATTTAGGAAAAGTGCATCTAGTGTGTGCTCTCTGCTTCATGTTGAAAGTACACCATCAACTAGTGAAAACAAAGTCATCGGACAAAATGGAAGATCTAAATTTCCTTGTAGAATGTGTGAAGGTGATCATGCCCTCCACCATTGCCCCTTCCTGGATGAAGCTAAAAGAGTCTTGGATAACCGTCCTGCTTCACCGCTACGGCTTCCTCTTGGATACAAGAAACTCTTACTGAGTCCATCGCTAGTTGAAAATCCAATAGACACACCCTTTTGGTCAGTCGAAGCACCTATCATTGAAGATAAATCCTCTGAGTCCACATCGGACCAAATTCAATAGGTCAAGACAGCAGTCGACCCAATATTGCCTTCAAAGGGTCCACCTTTAGACGATACTATCACCAAAGAGAATCAGAACAACACCGTTCAAATTCTCTTTGTAAACATAGACTCCGATGAGCATGGGGGAAATCTACCCATTCCTTTACCGCAGGAAGGAAGTTCGTTAGAGATTTATCTGGCCGTTTATTCGGTCCCACCTCCAAGCAATCTAGTCATTTCCTTCGATTGGAATCTACTAGGCAGACCCTACCTACCATCTAATGTACCATTCTGAATCATAGTACAAGATTAAAGAATGATCATGGTTGGTACTATTATAGATGAAGGGGCTTCTGTGAGTATCCTTTCCTCAACTACTTGGAAAGTGCTTGGTTTGCCATCGCTTGTGCCTGAGATTCGAAATTTGACAGGCTTCAACAAAAGAACCAGTTGACCGTTATGGATCCTTCCAAATTTTCCTATAACTTTGAGAAGGAAAATCGTTTATCTGAATGTGATGGTAGTCCAAGGGCCACTAGATTACAATCTACTCCTTGGACATGACTACATTTATAGCATGGGAGCTATTGTTTCCTCACTCTTTCGATTGATGTGTTTTCCACATGAAGGCAGAATGGTCTAGCTTGTAGACCAGCTTTCATTCCCTGGTTCAAACACAGCTATTAGTCAAATCCCATCCCTAACTAGTCTTTTCACACAAGGAATGTCTCATCAATCTCCAGTCCATCCACCTGATGATCGCGAGCGATTCAGTGATGGTGACTGAAACCCAGGAGGCATGTGCCCTGCTCTGCTTCGACAAAAAAAACCCAGATATAAGGTAGGCTTCCGCGTAGGAATATGACTAGTCTGATACCCCTGTCTATTTAGGAAAATGGATTTGGACTGGAAAAGATTCCCTCGTCAAAGGTTATGTGATTGGGACTGACAACAGTCACCTTTGTCTATTTCGATGGACATCGCCAAGGAAGTGTTTTGTCTACGACGTGGATGGAACAATCTTGCTAATGTAAGAACTTCCATATGGTGACCTGGAAACTCTACTTTATACCTGGGGGCATGCAAACCCTTTTGTACGCAAGTGAAAAGCGACCAGCGTAACTCTAACCCCATAGTTTTTACTAACTTCAACTGCTTAAGTTAGGTGATTGGTCTGATCAACCATTCACCTTTACCGGGACCAACAAAAATGGCAAAGTAAAGGAGATGTTTCCCACTGAGAAGCTATCCTACCTAACCTTAGTAGTTCTTTAACCCCTAGGATAGTAGTTGGTCATTCCTAGCTTGCATACAAAAGGCTCCAGAGCAAAGTTGCGGATAGGGCAAGCTCCCTAAAAAATGAACCTACTGATGAGACATCCTTATTATATAACTGGCACGAGCAGTTTTACGCAAAGTTCAAGCTTGTTAAAACTAAACCTAGCCATGAGCAGTTTTATGCGAAGTTCAAGCTCGTCAAAAAATAAACCTAGCAATGAGCAAGTGTTCCCATAGAGTTTAAGCTCATTAAAAAATGAACCCCACCTCCGGTAAATAACCATTTTGATCGTATGACTATCAGCTTTTGAACCTTGGTCATGTTTTACCGTCACCACCACTCTTTTTTAGCCAATCATACTCCTCCATTTGATTGTTTACCCTTTTGAGGAACAACTACAACGAGTGATTCTATTAGCCGCCTTCTTTACACTGCCATGATTGAAAAAGTTCCAAACCTTACCTGGAACTAGTAGCTATCCAAAAACATCACTCGTTCCTCAAAAAACGAGTCTCCTTTAAGCTCTTTTCATGTGACTCATAAAATGTGAAAAGATTGCTGAGCAGTTGGCCTCTCCAGCTCATTAAAGTGACCAAAAGTGCCATCCCTCCTCTAGATTTTAATCTTTTTGGACGTGAGGGATTATTACACAAAAAGATTGAGCGCTTGTCTTGTTCGGCACATTAAAACTATTGAAAAGTCATCCCTTTCATATTATTTTACACTTTTTCAGACTTAATGGATTACATTATGAAAAAGGACCACTGGAGTTGCCTTTACGTCCCTTTTTAGACTTTCTAAAATTGAAAAGGACCGAGTTATCTTTATCGTTAAACTCATTAAAACAATAGCGACAAACTTGTCCATGCAGATAAGAGTGAGTTTCACTGTCGCTAGGCTCATTAAAACATAGCGACATGTTTTCCTGAAGGGAAAATTATAGAACAAGCATATGTTATCCTCCTCAAGCTTGACAAAAATAAAGAGGTACTAGTCAGCAATGACTAGGGAAAAAGGGAAGAAAACTTGAATAGCTTCATTGGTAGCAGGTCACTCTTGAACATGACACTTTCACTCCGTCACCATGATTGAGTCGGGTTGGGTTATTCTGTTCACTGGTCATATCACCATTGGTCCACCGTACCATCCACCTTGGGGTTAATGCTACCAATCCATTTCAGTGTCACCGATATGTTCAAGAGAAGTCGCTCAGAGAATTCACCAACCTAGCTAACATCTCATCCACTACAATACCTTCACTCTCCACTTTTCATGACCACCACCCTGAACCTTATATCATCAAATCGTTTTCACCTCCACAAAATCATTTGCTCCATTCCATGTCATAAATTTGGGATTCATTAAGGCCCTCCTACGAGGGGTCACTTCTTGTCGACATCAGCTAATTATCCAAGAAGTTGACTTAGGAACAACCGTTTCTATACTTTGAAGCTTTCATGCCTCAATGGCAAGTTTCTCACTTCCGACGACAGGTTTACGTCAATGGCCTTCAATCGAAATATTTTACGTGGTGTTCGACATCAACTCATGTATTCACACCACGTGAATTGTACTGCAGTACCTTGAGGGTCATCATCATTATCAGTGATTCCTCTCGTGCCTATTAACAGCTTACATTATTGGCTGGTAATCAGGCAATGTCTTTCCATGTTCGACATCAAAAAATCTTTTCACATGGATCGAATTGTACTTCGGGCGAAGATTGAACAAGTTTGAAGACCCTAGATCTAGTTTCATCCATCTGGGCTGTGATATATTCAGGAAGATAAAGACATTAAATGTACATCACAGCTGCATAGAAAATCATCCAAACTAAAGGATGATGGCTCTACCAGAATCATCAGTCTGCCACACAGACGATTGTCTCTCTTATGTACATGAATATGAATTTATAAAGCTGAGCATGGGAATTCCCACCTCAGCTAGATCATGAAAATATTATGAAGATAATGTATTACGTTCTATCTTATTACAGGTCACCTTACAGTTTGAAAAACCTTGGATCCTCATTATAAAGCATTTCACCCGACATCAAAAGATTTATGACCTCATGCTTTAGGGGGCAACTATTATAGACATATTTGGGCACTGCAACCCCAGTCATATATGTCCATAAACCAAGGGATTCTAAACCCCTAAAATTGTTGTTTCATACCCTAAAGGAACAAGGTCAACTGATTACATCATCTCCCAAAAGCTCTCCATGAAAAACTACTTAGAACTGGTCAAAAATGGACCATACAGACTGCTCCATGCATAGGGTGCGATGCATCTCACCTATTACACATGGGAGTTGCGATGCATACTGGAAAGCCCTTCTGTAGGGTGTAATGAGCGAGAGCAGACAAATGGCAGAAGCAGTTTGATAGGTGGAAACCCAGAGAATCTTCTAGAAACTTCTCATACGACACTTGCCTCTTTGAATTCGCCTAGGGATATGTAAGAGATCAGAAATATCCAAGTGGAACCAAGAACTATCAGTGAAATGACATTAATAAAAATCCTAGAAGCTGACTCACTGTCCTGTAAACATCTATATATGGATCCCTCATCCAAGAGATCCAAAGGCTGGAATTTTGTAATTTGCAAGGAAGTGTTGTTGGTTTCTCTTTGAAGACATTGTTGGGTGATCTTGCTTTCTATGAGGTGAAGAGGGATTTCATGCTAGGAGGATGATGCTGGATCGGACAACTTGGTTGTAATCCTCTCTTCTACTACTTCTATCAATAAATATATTTGAGTTTTCCTCTATATGTTTGTATATCTCTGAATCTTGTATTTGTATATGCATTTATATGGTTAATGTACATCTGATCCTACATTGTTTATTGTTATAGATCTCTATGCTTTGATGGTATTTTTGTTGCTTTGACTCTACAGGTGTTCTTTGAAGCAGGACAAGTGAGAAAGGAGTGGCAAAAGCTCTATCAAAGGAGAGAGGAAACAAGCAAGGAGACTAGTGAAAGACTGAGGTTGGTACTCTCTGCTTCTCTCTCATCTATCTCTCATAAAGGAAAATACAAGTAACTTTAATCTGTTTGTTTCTAACATAGCTACCCGTCTTAGTGGGACTAGAAGCTCTGAATGGACACTAGTTTTCCCAATAACACCTAGTTGCCAATTTTAACAAAATTCTTGCTTTTATTGCCTACCTCATACGCTGATATCAACCTCAGTGAAGCATTGCACCCTCACTTCAAAATTCTCAAAGAAAGAGCAGATAAAACATAGAATGCAATAATTGAAATAGAAATGGGAGGAGCAACAGTCCTATATGAGCCCAATTCAACTGAAACATTGGAAAATTTCCCTGAGGCATTCCAGATTTTTAAGGAAGCATGATGGTTTGAGTTATTTGAGAAACTTAAGGGATCAGAGGAGTCGGTTGCCATGGAATTCGCTAAAAACCTGGACAAAAACCAAACAAAGGTTAAGGGGCTAAAGCTAGAAGTTATGGAAGAAATAATTTCCCAAGTAATAGCATTGCAGGCGAAGGGAAAAAGGTGGTTTAACCGAAAGATTAATGACCCCTCCCTTAAGGTGGAATTCTTGCAAGGATAAGATAAATTTGAGAAAAAAGGTAGGGGAATTGATAGGTTATCACTCCCTTAGCCATGGGGAGAAGTCACCTTGTACATCATCAAGTACATTACTTGTGAAGGAAGGGAAATGATCATGTTCAATTACCATTTTCCGTTGTTAAACCACCTTCAACACAGGAAGCTAGTCAATATTCCATATTTCCTGTTAGAAAATATAAGGCACATGTTTTTTGCCATGAAGATTGTTGTACACCCAGATAGTTGCATTACCAACCACAACCTCATCAAGTTAATTGTGTTGGATGCATCAGAACACCAAGGAATGAGCTAGGAGGAGTTTATGAGTAGAAAGACGAGGACTTCTTGCAAAAGGTAAGCTAAAATCCCAGATGATGCTCCAAGGGAAGCTAGGGAGACTGTAGAACAAGGGAAATCCTTGGAAGGTAGGATTGAGAAAAGATCATTAGAGAAGTTGATAGGCGGTAAGATATTGAAGAAGAGGGTGAAAGTCATATCACTGCCAGAACCTTCACCTCCATCCAGAAAAGATCCAAGAAAGCATAAGGACACAGGGAAATAGAAAGAAGGGGAATAGGCCCATCTGGAAGAGGTCCCTCCATCAGGTAAGGATGAGACCCAACTTTTGCTGCATAAAATTGAAATTTAGAAAAAGGAAATGAAAGATTAAGGTAGCAATTAGAGGAGAGTAAAGTAGAAGCATGAGTCCTGGGCCCGAATACCTTGGCAGACGTTGTAGAAAAAATGAGTGTAGAGGTGACACTGGGTTTTGTATGTGCAACATGTGCTAGGGATCTAAGAATAGCCAGATACAAATTTTGTGCTGCAAACACCATTTCAAAAGATACTCAAATCAAACCTTAGGAAGCTGTTACACAAGAACCTGTTAACAACACTACTATTACACAAGAACCATTAGCCGAAACAAAGCACCTAATGGTAATCGACCTGGAAGCTAATACACAAGAACCGCAAACGACACTATTGTTACAGAAGAACTAGCAGTAGATGCAAAGGATACTCAAGAAGAAAAAGAAAGAGTTGAACCACAAGAACCTGCTGACAAAGAAGTTGTTACATAGAAACTGGCAGCCAAAGCAGAACAACTCAATCCTCGCATTGTTGTTACACCCCCAGGTGATATTGCACATGAAGGAACATAGGGTCCTAAAGCAGGATGGTGTTTAAAGAAAACAATATTGATATGAGAATTGTAGAAATGGAAACAACAGGCACTCTCCTTACAAAAGGGAGTGATCTCACTGGAAGAACATCGGAAAGTTGTAGCTTCACTCAAGGAACAATATGCTAAGAAGAAATTGGCATAAGAATGGGAATGATGGGAAAAGAAGGAAGCTAGGAAGGAGAAGGAGAAGCAAATGTAGTTGTTATAGTAGCAAGTGTAGGATTTAACAAATGATAAACACAAGATGCACGAACTATCCCTAAATATGTTAGGGTGTAGAAGGCCCTCTACCTAGTCTTTCTGTGGGAAAGATTTTATTTGTTTCAGTTGAAGGTTGTCTATGAAAATTGATCGTATTTGGGTAATTCTACCTGATCTCTTTTGGAAGTTTTCTATTATTGTGATTTTAATGACCAAAGCTTACTATGTGAGTTGTTTCTTCATAATATAATCTGTGAGCATGCTAGTTTGCACATGGTTGTGCACATTTTCTCCTACATGGGGGACCTATAGTTGCATGCTTTTATTTCTTTCATGAGAAATCAGATAGAATGGCACCTAGCCATGAAGTTAGTGGACACCAACGAAGAAAAGGAAACATTATGGATAAGGGCAGAACTAGTAATGGCTACATAGTTGAGGTGTGATTTTAAGATATTTTTTAATACTCCGAACGTCAAAGAGAAATCAATTATCTACAGAAGGAGAATTGTGGGATTCTGCCTCAACCTCTTTGTACAGCTGAAGAGCTGAGCACTAACAGGGTGCCTTAAATGCATTGAGGTTGGTAATGCAGGTCTACAAGAGGGTGAACCTTTTGGGTTTCCAAACTTCATGGTTGTTGCTACACGGGTCCCAGAGTACGCTCGGATTGTGAGATCATTGGGAGCCTTCTAGATAGGGCTCAATTTTGAATATCCTTTGATTTGGCTACCAGTGGAGGAGTATCAGCCCCATTAGCAATTGTGTGACTATGCAGATGAATCTTGGCCACATAAGTTTATGGCCACTCAGGACTACAGGTCCATTGATGAGGATACTATCGGTGCTTACAACTTGACAGATCTATAGCAGTAGTATCTGAGAATTTTTCATGAGGACATGAAATTTCTTCAGTTGGGGGGATATGTTGGGTGCAGCTTTTGGGCATATTTTAGATACCTCTTTCCCCAATTTTTGACCATTTTACCTTTGAACCCGTGAGCTTTACATCCTAATTATCACTTTTCCTAGCTATAAGAAGCAACTCTTGTTTCGACATATTATTTTTCCATTTTTGATAAATATGAATGAAGTGATATCTTTTTTATGGCTAAGCAGGGTAAGTGTGGAAGAAGTTCTCTGGCTATTTTTCTTTCAGGTGTTGCCAATGAATTCAAGGCCAAAGGATGGACAGTTGTGTTGTTAATTCAAAAATATGTTTTAAGGATTTATTGTTACAGACCATTGTTGTTACACCACAATTGTCAAAGATCGTGGGTACTATTCCACGAGACAGTTGTTGAGAAGCATGAATTATCTGTGGGTGGTAAAAGAATCTAGGTGGTTATGACTTTAGAAAATGGTGTAACTTGAATAGGCCTTGTATTTAGAAACCATTTGTAAAAATTCCTATTTTCTTTTAATATCGATCAGCATGAGAATCGCAAGATTCTCATGACATATATGTTCCCTATTTTAGTCATGTAAACTTTATAAAAGGATTCAGTTCCATGGAAGAGAATAGGAAACACGAGATAGTACCGTCATTTTGATTATGTAATTCATAGTTGTTTTAATACAAGAACATCATTGGTGATGCTTTTACAGATTTTGTGTTGAATTCCTAACTAGTTCTTAATTCATCCTTGCACCCTGTTAGGAACGTAGGGCCCTCCTCTTTAGCAGGGATTGAAATAGTGGTTGTAGCATTAGATTAATTATTTCTTTTTGGTGAGTGTGAAGTTATTTTTGTCACTATATAATTCATAAAGTAGATTTACTTCAGTTTTTCATATTTGTGATATGTTGTTACACGTGATTAATTTAAGCTGTAATATTTGATCAGTTAGTTCAGTCATTGATATTCTATGTGGCATGCCCATTTCTTGGTAAAACATGAAGTGTGATTTCATTCCTGTAGAATTATTTTTTATTCATGCATGAGTGTTTAATTTCTTCAATTGGTTCAGCGACATTTCTTTCCGTTCTTTATTTCTATTCTTGGTTGTTATGTATCGGCACAGATAGTGTAGAAACATTTGAGATAAACATGCCTACCCCGGTTGATAATTAAATGGTTGTCATTCATTCAATTAAATAGTGATTAAACTAGCACAATAATAGGGTTTTGGCATACTACAAGGAGAAAAAATCAGATCAACTTCAGTGATAAATTTGTGTAGCAAGTTCAACATGAAGTTCGGTGTTAGTCATAGTCATGTCATAAAGGAAAATTTGGGCTCAGTGATATTTGGTTGATGCACTGATATAAGGAAGCATTTCTATGGCCACTAATATGTGCAAGGTCAAAACAATACATTCTTACACTCGTTGAAGAAATAATGGTTTAGTTATCACAAGTCTAAAATCCTATTCAACATACTCTAAGATTATATAAGCCCTAACCAAATAACATTAGTCATGCATATATGAAAATGAAGGCAACTAAAGGAGGATTTTCTAAAGCAAAAAGAATTTATTTAAAAACTATCTAAAGTCTGGCCTATATATATAAAAAAATCAAGTATTCTCAAGATGCTCTTCCATCGAGCTATCAAATCAAAGGTACGCAAACACAAGGTATGGATATTTATAATCTTTTAAATTTCTATTATCTCTAATGGTTCATATAATCCTTGTTTATAACTAGTCTAGGATTAAGAGTGTGCTCTCTACATAACATAACCTATATCCTCTCCCTATATTATAGCCTATGTCCTCTCCCTCTAGGATTTAAAAGTAATCTAGGATTCCAAGCGAAAGTCCTTGATTAAATGAAGAAATAACTATTCATAGAATTCCATCCTCCATGGCTATGTAGGAATTCTAACTTGAGAAATTAAATCACGTTTTTGGCATCAAATGTTTTTCTTGCAAGTATGTATTACAGGTATAACAGATAATGGCTTGGTGCAAATAAGACACTTCAAGGAATCCTTCTAAGGTCTGTTAAGAAACATCTCCGGGTATGTCTTAGACCATACACCTTACAAAATTCTCTTAAAAGTACATTGATCTTATTTTTGTAATTTGTATCACATTACTAACATCGTTATGTCTAGTTGTCTTGAATCATAATGATTCTTGTTTTGGTTGATTCATCACTTGATAAATATACCCTACCTACATCCTTGATTTTTCTTATAGAACCCTAGTCTGGTTCTCTAGAAAACCCTAACATTAGGGTATGTATAAAATGGATGAAACCCTAATCTACTTAGGTTTATTAATAATGTACAAATAAATTGTTATTATGTTTTATATACTAATGATTTCATGTTTGGGGTTTTGGTATAATCACAAAAACCCTAACTTGTTAGGGTTGAATTGGTGTTGTTTGAAATCCTTAACTTTTGAAATTCTGGTAAAAGTAGGGTTTGCTATGTTATGAACTGAAACCCTAGACCCTTAGGGTTTGGTTGGGCCTTTGAGAAAAAACTTGTTATGTATTTAAAGTATGATCCTAGGAATGAAGCCCTAGGTATGTTTGTGCCCATTGGTTGAAACCCTAGCTTGATCTAGGTTGGTATATGTCTAATGTGTTAACATTTCCCAACATATGTTATGTCTATGACTGATGATGAATTCCTAGATATGTGTGTTGACCTAACTATTGATGGTCATAAGTCTTAGAGTTTAATCTAAGCCCTAGTCTGAATTTCATATTCTAGGATGATGATTGGTAAATCTAGGGTTCTATAGCTAAACCCTAGTAGTAGTTAATTTCTCTAGTATGTGTGATATGAAAATATGGAATCTATAAATCTATATATTGCTGAGAATTTGTATATGGAAATCTAGGGTTTATATCAAACACTAATAGATACTAGTCATGATGTTTATTAAGTTGTGGTTGGTTTTGATTGTTGAAGCTCATGCATAAAATCTAGGATATGTATGAAATCTTAGCGAGGAATCTAACATATGAATTCTGAAAGTTGTTAGATTCATTAATTTGATTTGCTTCTAGGGTTTGATATATGAACTTGTTATGTCATTGAAAGAATATTGAAACCCTAGATATAATGAGTTTGATGTCTTGATGAGTTGTGGATGTGATTTAGGGTTTGTAACAAAACCTAGGAAATAATTTGAAGTATCGAATTATAGTCTCTTGTTGATTATGTTTGTAAATTCTAATGCTTCCGTTATTATAATATTTTGATATGGCAAACTTCACGCTTCTATAGTTTTGGTTATAATTTCTATCTAAGTTGTGTAGGTACATCATATTCAAGATGGAGAATATGATCGTAAGAAAAGTTGACGTGATAATAATGATATATGAATGACTCTAATAAGAAGGGTGGAAGCCATGAGAGATTCTCCAATAAGAAGGAGCAAATATCCCTCAGTTAAGAGGGAGCTTGGATAGAATAGATATGCCAGATATTAAGAGGGAGCCTATATATATTGTTGGATGAGAGGGAGGGCATATCATAGTTTTTATTCGAGAATGCATTTTGAAGAATATGTTCATGCGTGTGAATTAGGAAAGGAAAGTGTATGATTGAGGAATATTCTATCAAATATTTGGTTGATAGTTCTATCGTGTTGAGAAGCAACATTAGTTATCTAAAAGACCCCAAAGGTTTGTATTTGATTATGTACATGTGAAAGTATATTATTGATTGGGGTTGTGTTCGTACATGTAAATCTCTTGAATGTTTTTGATAGCATGTTGGTTAGTGATCAGTTTGATCAGGAGAGATTTTTTGTCCTTGATTTGTTGGATCAAGGAGTCTTGAGGCTTTGTGAGTGAAGCATTTCCTAGGAGGACATATGGTCGACACCTTTTTTTATGTCTAGGTCTCGAAGTTGGAAAGGTGGTGTTGGTTATAGAGATTTGATTTCAGATACACACTTGGATTCCTGGGTTGATGGTTAGCAACTAATCATGATGGTATCTATAGAGGCTGAAAGATTGAATCCATATTAGTTCCACCCAGATATATTTCCTTGGTCAGGAATCTATTCTGTGGTATTGCAGTGCCTAAATTGTTGAGAAACCAATGAATAGATTTCCCTAGTCAGGAATCTAGTCCATGGAATTGTGGTGCCTAAACTTCTTCGTAGGTGACGTGTTTTGAGATCTTCCATGTACCTCTTTGATTATATGTAAATATGAATTCCTCCCTAGTTAAGAGGGAGTGTTGAAGAATGTAACTAGGTTCAGTCTTCATAATTGTACTTGAAGTTAAAATCTAATATATTTGTCAAAAGAAAAGAGAAAAGATTTTTTATTATTATTGAATTGACTCATTAAAACATGGGTTTCATGCTTGGGTCAAATGTATAGGCCAAGTCTCCATTGTAGGATTTATGTTATTGTAAAATTCAAATTGTGAAGACTCCTCCATCCATCTAAGTCTCCTAGTTGTTGAAATAATCTCCATCAAAGTCAGCTTCCATAAAGTGAACCCATATCAACCTATATGAAGACACAATTGTTATAATACTCATGTTGGGTTATTTATATTGGAAAATAACTATATATACATGCATAAGGTCTTCACATTACTCTCACCACAAAAATTTTTGATAAGAATTTTAGAGGTAAGTATTTCGATGTTATTACAGTGAAGGAGCTCGAATTGTTTCGATGTTATTACATTGAAAAGAGCTCATATTGGTTGTTGAGATGATGAATAGATAAACTTCACTACTTTAACAAAAAACAAACTTTGATGCTATCAGAGTCTTGGGGCTATCACAATGGATACATTTCTGTGCCATATCAAAAAGGAAGTTCTGGTGCTATTGCAATAAGGAGGTTCAGACCAAAAACTCAGAGAAGGTATTACAGTTATGTGAATTGTAGTGAAGAGATGAAATCATAATACAGTGACCACAAAACTCTCATATATCATAGTGAGGAGATTCAGTATTGTCACAGTGAAGAAACTCAGTGATTTCGTAACAAAGAAGTTCAGTGCTCGATGACAACATAATTATGAAGTTTTGGTGTGAACACAATGATAAGGATTTGGTGCAATAATAAAGATGAAGTTGAATTAATGGATGGAGGTAGTCTTGAGTCTAAGCTGTAAGGGTCTTGGTCATCTCGAATCTATTGAAGGAATAATTTTGAATGGGTTTTCCCCTAAAGTTGGGTTTTTCCTTGGCCGTGTACCTATGTCTTGTGTCCTCTTCTATTTATTGATTTGCATTAGTATTGATGATAATGAAAATATAATTTGAATGAACAAATAATAATAATAATAAACCATCACAAGATAATGTCATAATAAGAGAAATCATTTAACTTCCATCTTTTGGATTTCTCAACATGAATTGGCATGAAGAGAAATATATCAAGTACATATACATAAGATTAACACCTTATTGATAGGAGAATAAAAAATAACCAAGTATCTTATGATTGTAGGAGAACTTTGGGCCAAGTTTAGCCTAAGAGGGGGAGTATGCAATGTCCGTTCTTGGTTAGTTAGCTTTGGTGACACCTAGAGAGGGTGACTTTTATGGAGTGATATAAATATTGTGCATATCAGACTTACGTATATGCTTGTATGCTATAGACCCAGTTTGGGCCACATGGTTGTTGCATTCTTATGATAATATCTATGGTTGTGTGCATAAGGTTGATTTTGGTTAAGTGTATATTTTTGATGTTACTCTTTTGGTATCCTAGTTTTGACCATGGTGCATGACATGAATAATGATCTATGATTGTGAAAAATAGATCTATGGATTATCATCGTTATGTAGAACACATGGTTTATTATACTTCTATTGATGGCACATAGTTTTTATAACTATGTATGCTTACCATTCTAATGAGAAGGATGTGGTAGGGAACTAGGTCACTTGCCAACAGGGATTCTCAAATCAAAGATGACTACGAAAGTCATTTATTCAAATCAAAATGTTTGTGTAAGTCATGTACACCATTGAGTAAAATGTGAATACATTAATTTTGTTAAAATTGTAAAGTAGGGCCAAACTCCACATGGGTCATATTATTTATGGTAGCTGATACTTTTCTTGGATTCCTCTCAGAGAGAGGTGTAGGATTGATCTCAAGATCATCTGATTCAGACATGTAAAAATGAAGTTATGAATTTATTTTGATTATGGTCAAATTGTCAAGGTCGGCCAACAAAATTATGTAGGCTCAGAAGCCCAACAGTCACGTCTATTCATCCTCAACGTTGCATATAAATAGAAGGTGACTTAGCCTCATTTGGACACACTCATCTTCACACTTCTCTCTCTCTCTCCTCATTGATTGGGTATGGATTTCTAGGCCTCTCTCTCTCCGCACGTTCAAAATTTCAGGAGAGAAATTTCAGGAGGCCGAAATTTCAAGAGAGCGAAATTTCAAGAGGCCAAAATTTCAAGAGACCAAATTTCTAGACAATTTTACCAAGCGTTGATGAGCATGCATTGACTTCATTTGACTACATTTTTGTGAGATCTATCTCTGTTTGGAAACACTGCATTTCTGGGCATAGAAACCGAGGCTAAATATTGGTTGTTGACTGTAGCTAGGGTTGACCGCAATTGGGATGTTTAACCAGACTTTGACTGGGCTAAATTTGATTGTTTTGAGGGTTTTTTTATCTTTATGTTTGGAGGCTGAAGTTGACTAAATTTGACCAATTTGTTGAAGTCAAATCTGTCTTAATGACCAACGCGAAATTTTTTGGTTAGGGCTCTTTTACTACTGTTATAAATTAGAGCAAGGGTTTCCCCACATTGGGGTTTGTCCCTGGCTGGTGCCACATCTTGTGTCCTCTTGTCTTGGCTTGTCTTCTACTGTTTATGTTTATTCTCTATCTGCCTTTTACTATCATGTTGATGTTATTGCTAACATGAATATTGATACTGGGCTAATAAATAAGTTGAAGTAAAATTGCTCTAAAGCATAGAACATACCATTGTTGCATAAAACTAACATGGTATCGGAGTTGAGGTGAAGTAAAAGCCTAAGCAAGAGTGAAAGAGAAATCACCAAAGATAGTTGGACAAGGACAAAAGGCTCAATGGGTTCCTCATCCTACTTCCTGGCTGAAGACAAGCTCCATGATAAATCTGACTATCATAGATGGAAGATGGCTCTTGATTCGATCTTGGAAGAAAAATAAGTGATGGACTATGTGCAGGTGTTGGGGTTTTCATTTTGAATTTTGAAAGTTTTGAGGGTATGAAGAGGGAAAAATAAGTGGCGGGAGCAACAATCAAGTTGCAGAGAAGAAATATGGGAAAGGAAGCAAGACCATGCAATCGTGGGGCAGTTGCGGCAAGCTATCAGGAACAAGCAAAAATAGTGGAGCAAACAAGGAGGAGGATGGGAAGCAGCCGAGGGGATAGACAACAGAAAAAAACTGGAATTTCGAGCAACAAAAGAGTAGATAAGAGGAGAGAACAACATGAAGAAAAGGTTGGTATCGGAGGGAGTTCGGGGGCACAGAAGAATCTGATCCAAGGACTAGAGTAGTGGCGAGAAGAATAGAGTTGGGCTTGGTCTTAGATCTAGAGAATTTTGTGGTCATGGTATTTTATGTATTTTCTCACGGCTTTATGCCGAATGTATGTTGTAATGAATCTTCTTTTGGGTTAATATGAATGAGTACGTGGACCAGTTTCATAGTATTATCTATGTGTATTGTTGTGATTTAAAAGGTTTTTAATGTTGAGGGTCTTTCCTCATATGAATGTGATCTCTATAATGATATAATGTTATTGTTAGATACCTATACCAATAGGTTTCATATTTCATGATGGGCAAATAAAAGTTCCAAATATGCTCTGCTTTGGTGATGCAAAGATCCCATATTTCCAAGAGAAGATAATGTGTGTACATAAGCTTGATGTTGACTCAATTTTGATGGATGGTCCAACAGCCTAATCTGGATCATGCCATGCTTCAATTTTCTGTTATAGAATAGAGAAAGAAGTCTGTCCAAACTGTCTAATCTTGGCAGACCACTAGTTAGGTAGAGAATTAAGGTTCCCAACTGCTTAATCTGGGGCCTTGGAAGCAATAAGGGTAGTTCTAGATAGAAAATCAAAAGAAAAAGCCAAAGGAAAAGAAAAGGCACATGAGGGTCTGCAAGTCTAAGTGCACCCTCCATGAAGAAACAAAAAATGCTAGGCAAGTAGATGGGTAGGTAGATGGGGTTGCAGAAATGTCATTCCTTTCAACTGAATTTTGCTGGTCTAACATAAAGGAAGCATCAATGGATAAGAGAAGCACCTCTTCCCTATCATTTGCAGCAACACAATGGAGCATGTCTAACTTCCTAATCCCCCCCCTCACATTCATTGCTAACATCCCATTGCCAGCCATGTTCATGAAAGTAACCAAGGTCTTGTGTTGGTTTTTGTTTCTTTAAGAGCCACATTTCTTGTCTAAAATTCTTTTCATTTTGATCTACTTCCTAAACTAAGTTGATTCCATATAGAACTTAGAGTTTCCACTTCTCAATCCACCTCTTCCACTCATATTAACCCCTAACTTTTACTATGTAACTCCCTATACCCCTTATTCCCCTTATTACTATGTGAATTATGCAAAAAACTCCAAAAATACCTATGTATCCCCTTCCCCGAGCATTATAGCTCTAAGTTTGGTTTTAAAGGGTTTAAGCGTTAAAACATTAGAACGCGACCCAAAGAGCGCCAAAAATTAATCCAGGGATTAATCCAAGATCAGCTTGGATTAATAACCTTAATCCGGCTTTGTTAATAAATCCGCGCATAAATCATTTTGCCCGTAACACAGTTTGAAAACCCACTTTTCTAAAGTTTCCGCCGGGCGCGCATTTCACAAAAAATATTATTTTATTCTCCCGCCCGCTGTCGTATCGCCCTGACAAATTGATGACCCGTCAACCGTCAGATCCGGGAATCTTCATCCGACGGCCCTTATCCATATCGGGTCAGTCCCGATGTACTGCCTTTATCGCCCGAGAAACTGTCAGAGGGTGACGTCAGGCCTCCGCCACGCGTCACCCCAAAATTCTCTTGGGTCGCCCTCTGACAAATCCACGACCATATCAATAGCGGTCCGATAAATACCATTTACTATTTCTGGTTTACCGCTGGTCCCGCCGCGCCTACGCCATTGCTACGTCATGCCCACGTCAGGCCACCTCACCGCCGCATCAGTGCCCCCGCCCGCCAGCACTCCGACATGTCCGCCAGCTACGCATCCCCGTGGACCACTCACAACTTGCCACCTCACCCGATGACGTCATAATGACGTCACCCGAGCCTGACCCCACTTGATGACGTCATGCTGACGTCATCCAAAAAAAGCGCCAATGTTCCAAAAATCCATATTTTCGCCAAAAAAAACCGTGTTTTTCTCACTTTTTGCAAAAACAACTATTGCTCCCCTGCATGCATTTTATGACCAAACAAGCGCCAACCTGCAGAAATCGCTACAGAGACCGTGGGCGCGTCCATTACACCTACATTTGTAACCATTGCGGGCAAAATGCAAGGTATTTATCCAAATCATTCCCTTTGAGCCTGGTTTTGTCCATAATTCTCCAAATATAGCTTAAAACGAGTGAAGAACACTGTACCTACTAGCAAACTCCAGCAATCAGTACCTATTTTCAACTGTTGGGTCACAATTCCGTTGCAGAACCTGCATTTAGCGAAATTTACCTTAATTTACAGCTGGTTCGCGCATTCGTGAACTAAAGACCCGAGCTGCTCTAATTCACCATGAAGAGAGTTTTTTCAGGCCTGCCATTTGCTCTATCAGTCCTCTGTGCAGTATTTCAATTGCTGTCACTGCCATTTTCCCTCTGTTCCTTTGCAATTCACCTCTCTATTCCAGAAATACTCCTCTGTGTTGCTCTGTTTAGTAACACCAGTTCTAATACAAGTCATAGCACTACTTAACCATGGAAACACCAGTAGCCCTGAATATTCAACCTCTGAATGCCCCACAAAGAGAGTTAGAATGGAAGGCCCTAGGAGATATTGATTATCAGATGTTAGACTGGTTCCCAATAAATTCTAAGTATAATATTCATATGCTAAATGAATTGAAAGCTCAACACCTCAGTGGAGCTGATATTTTAGGGATTTGGGACTCCAACTTGCCCATTTAGAACCTCCCTCAAGTCAATGCCTTTCCAGACTTGATCCATAGATGCTGTGAATGCTATGATCCATGTCAGAGAGTTGTTCTCAATCCCTTAGGTGCAGTCTTGTTCCATATCACCCCTGAGGCCATAAATCAAATGCTCAACTTTCATTCTGCAAGACCATTGACTCCTCTCTCCATGTTAGATTTACTAAAGAAGGGGGGGAACCTGTCCAGTGCCCAAATCATCAAAATTAATCAGTTATTTATTCAGCCAAGCTCTAAAGCTCTGAGAACACCTCCTATTGGACATCCATATCTCAATGACTTGGGGAGGATGCTAGTGGATTTGATTAGCTATGTCCTGGGCTACAAGGGAGTTGAAGATGTTGATGATACCATAATGGCCATGCTGTCCATATTTTCTCCTGGGAAGCCTCCTGCTGTGCACTATGACTATGCTGAATATATTGCAAACAAGATTCATGAGAAACTGATGAATCTAGAAAGGGAAAAGGTGTTCAGATACACCTCATACATCTATCATCTGTTCCTATTTTATCAACCAGACAGTTTCCCCATTCCCCTCAAGAAACTTGATGCCCAGGGGAATCCAAGGTCTGTAGTATTTTGGACCTCAGTTTTTCATTGCACCTCCCGTTCACCATACACATACTGTGAATTCATAGACCTTTTCATTCATCCAGCAATGACTTCGTTATATGGTGTTCCTCCTCCGATATTAACCGAGGAAATGAAAAGAATTCTCCATCTCTCTAAGTCCTACAGCATTGGTGATTGGTATTTTTACCAACACCATACAGTGATCAGAGTATATGGCTGTGAGATGAACCCTTATAGGCTGCCAAGATATGTCCCTATGAGACTATTTGCCTTGGAATATTTCAGACAGTTTGGAAATGCAGACCAAATCCATTTCCATAGTAAAAACAAAAAAGTGCAGCTAAAAGTCAGGAACCAGCTAGGCCCTTTCCTTTACAACATAAGGGAGGAGGGATGGAAGGAAGAAGATATGATCCTAGAGGGCCTCCAACTAGAAACTAGTTTCAAATGGGTACCTTATGACCCTAATCATTTCATTTCTCTCAGGAGGATAAAACATAAATTGGGTGGCTATGCTCACATTAAATTGCCTCATATTGAGAAATATGCCAATCTACTAAGTTGGGAAGAGGGCACCCTAGAAGAGCCAATGACTAGAGAGCAAATACTACAAAGAGAAGAAAAAAATATTGAGAAAGAGGCTGACTTGGAAACTTGTGGGCAGGTTTCCTCTTCATACCAAAGGAAGCTTGGAGCAGCTACATCATCTTCAACAGCACATCAGCAAGAACAACCACCTCCTATGGCAGAAAATCAAGCAGAAAAACAAGTAGAATAGCAAGAAGGAGGGCGAAAAGAGGGGCAGCAAGTACAGCAGCAAGAACAAACACCTGAAGCCCCAATATCCACTAAGCAACAGGCTCAAGAGAATGTGCCCCCTAGGCAAGAAAAGACAGTAGAGGCCTCAGTACTATAGACTCCACAAAAAGAAGAAAAGGGAAAGAAGAGGGATAGAGAGCAGGAGACTCCCCTCACCACATCTATAAGTCAAGGGGAGAAAAGGCACAGAATGAATCCCCTCTCTGAGGAAGAAATGCCTATTGGGCAATCTTTGGGCATGGACCCACCAAGCATGGAAGCATCTGCAAGTTCCTTTCAGCAGGAACATGAAAGGACAGTTGGAGGAGAAGTCAGCTCCTCAAGCCACCAAAGGGGAGCTGAAGCAGGCATCAAACAACAATTTATTGATATCAAAAAGAGGAATAAGCAACTCAAGATACAGCTCTATAATCACTTGTTGAAAATGGCCCCTACAAACCAACAGAGGTTGATGTCTGCATACGATGTACATGAGGGAAAAATGGTAATGAGTCATTTCATGCCAACCATGCTGCAGCCACAGTCAACTACAGACTACATAAGGACCAACCTTGAGGTCCTTGCAAAAGACATCCACCCTATGGATCAGATTGAATTGCATAAGCAAACAGGTGAGATGGTGTATGCCACTCTTGCAGACAAAACATTGATAAATCTTAGGCTGGAAAATAGCCTAAACAATACAGCTGCCCAACTTGAGTTGGAGAAAGCATCCTCTCAAGCAAAGGACAACCGAATCAAATCTTTAGAGGATATAATCATAGAACTTGGGCATGATCCCAAGGACATCAAGGCTGTACAAGCGCTGCTGAAGCTAAGAGATGCAGATATGGCAGCACTAAGAAAAATGGTTAAGATCCCAGCAACTATTCACCCACAAACGTAAGAGGTTGCTCAGCTGAGACATGACCAAGATGCAGCAGCTATGCTGGTATCATTATACAAACAGCTGATCCAAACACAGGAGAAATTGGGAGAATTAGAGGCAGCACTGCAGGCAGCCCTACAACAGAGGGAAGTAGGCCAAACATCACAACCCCCTCCACAAATAATCAACCTTAAGGAACCCCCTCAAACTAGTGCTCCTCCTACAGAACAGACAGCTCAGGCAGCACCATCTACATCAGCACCAGCACCAACAACAGAGCAGGCTCCAAGCCTTGATATGCAGAAGCTGAAGAATGAAATTCAGGCCCTAGAAGCCCAAATGGCAGAGTTAAATGAAGCCAGGGAGAATTTGGCTAAGATCAATGAAAAATATGACAAGTCAAAGAAAAATGTGGCAGAAAAAGGGAGGGAAATAAAGGCCCTTAAGGAGAAGATAAAGGAGCTGGAGAAGGAGCTCACCCTTGACAAAGTGGTGGCTGAGCTTAAGACAGTTTTATGGGCCAACATTGGCCAATCAGTCACAGATCAGTGGCAGTACATTGAGACTATTCATGAGCAAATGGAGCTCATAGGAAAAGCACACAGAGAAGTCCAGAGAGTAAGGGCATCTCTAGGCAACATGCCTTAGGTAGCCAATAGAATGATTAATGTGCTCAATAACCGTACAGGTCCTCAGCTGGCAACAATGGGAATTCCCAACAGAACTGAAACCATTTTGCTGATAAAGAGGGTCCTTACATTAAGAAGCCTGGTACAAACACTGGAAATAAGAAGCCAGGACATGCAGACAAAAGTAAACAGGTTCATGGACAAGTTTGCAGCACTACAAGGCAGAGGTCTTCCTGGATTACTGAACAGCGCAGGTAGGCTACTTTCACATGAGAACTATGCAAAGAGGGTCAACACATTTGCTACAAATCATATCACTGTAAGACCAAGTACTTCAGAAGAAACAGGGCCAGCATCTAGGCAAAATCTCTATGATAGAGTAGAGAATTTATTTTTTATTATGAATGAGATCAAGCATTTGTTTGAAGTGCCTCCAAACTTCTACAAATATACAGAGGCAGATGAGACCTTGGATGCAATTTTGAGACATCAATTGCCCACACAAGAATGGTGGACCAAAATGATACAGTTGATACTGTAATCAAAAGCCTTTCATCAAATTTTTTCATCAAAAAACATAAGTCATCATGTACAGGAAAATTTGATGCATTCAGTATGACTGAAGAAAGATGGACTGATCCAACTCAGCAGAAAGATTCGGCCACTAAAGCAGCACTGACAGTTACAGATGACAGGGCCGAGAAAGTTACAGCATGACAAAGCCATAAAGACACATCATTCAGCATTTATGTAGAACGCTCAACCGACTCAGTGGCCTCAAAAGGTCAAAGAGGACTTCTGACAGAATTAAAGAGCATTCATTTTGTATTTAAGAGCAGTAATAACTTCTTTATCTACTATTTTGTAAAGTTGGTGAGCGTATTTAATCATCAAAATGACTCAGCGGTTCAGATATTTGTAGAACCGATTGTATATTTTCCCCCTCGCATAAGCTTGCAGGGGTTGTTGTTACTTGTTCAAAAAGAGAACTCGGCTGTATTTTTGGAGAGATAATACAAAGAAGTTTCAATAGTTCAGAGATGGTCTTTGATGTATGCTGTGTTGGAACCATTGAATGCTGCAGAATTCTAGTGCTATAGCTTGATACAATAAGTTTCTCTATCTCTGTCTGTGTTGTATTTTTGTGTATTTCATTTCTCACATATGTGGTCTAATCTCAACAAGAAAGAAGAAGAATAACTCAGGATTTGTCCATGGAGACACCTTGAATTCAATCTTTCATTGTTATAAATGTTTTCTTCAGGTTTATCTGTTAAATTGGAATTCTTAAATGCTCCAAATTACTATAAATCTTTGACAGTTTATGTGCAGTAATTCTTAGATGCTACTGAACAAATTCTGCCCTTTCTCAACTTACAGTCACACTATATATAAGTTTCCATTTCACTCTGTTTCATTTATAAACCAAAATTTGTATCATGAATAGCTGTCTAGCTCTACAGTAAATCCTTCTCCATCACAGACATCAGGACCTACCCAATTTCCAACCCCATATGCCCAATGGACTAGAAATCCCTCAAACATTTCATGCCCTTCTCAATCAACAGTTCACAACCAAACCTCAAACTAAAACCGAACTCATAACTAGCCTAAAATCCTCACAAAACAGAGATAAATCTTAAAGAGAGAGCCCTCTCTGATTACAGTTTGGCTAGGATCTGTAATCCAAAGCTTGGTTAGTGGTTACCCCGACCGTATTCCCTTGGGAGTCGAAGGGAACAACCTGGGTGCTAACAGTTATGATGAATGTATGCTTTAAGCTGTACATAGAGTAATGGTTAGGTAATCCTTGATATCCTTCTAAACCCTTCTTAGTTTCGGTCACAAAATGCCTCGGGTGACACTCCTTATCCCTTGGGGTAGGGTGAAAATGTTGGCAATGTCCTAGAATACAACGGACCCTTGTTGGCCCTTTATTCCTAAACCTAGGGTCTTTCCCTAATGATATTTTTGTGCCAACAAATGGTTCTATTGTTGAGACCTGAATTCACAAGAACTAGTTTGAAATATGGTGTCAAGGGCATTTAAGAAGGATATTAGGGATTGGTGGGATAACTTAGTAGATCAGTTCGTATCAGAGTAGGCTACTTGTCAAAGCCAACCTATCGCTAAAGTGAGTGGAGAGATTTTGTACTCAGAGGGTGTGAGTGATTAGTACGAGATCTTCTGGTGTAAGTTTTCGAAAGACTTGTATAACTGGTTGAGGAGGCTAAAAGTAAAGAGTTAGCTAGAAGGAGCTATGTCATCTCATCACGACTGGGTTCTTGTAGACCTTGCAACGCTTCGACACTTGGATAATGAGTTGATGAGGGCAGTGGATTTTTGGGTACAGACTACCATAGAAGGGACGTAGTCAAATTTATAGCATAAAATTGTCAGTCCTTTTCAAAGGTGGACGTAGTGTTCAAATTGAGGTTAAGAGGGAAAATGGTGAATGAAGTGCCTTTGTGGATTAAGATGTTGATGGTGAGGATTGGTACCTTTACCCAGAGCAACTATGGTAGCATAAAACCCCTAATATTGGGGGAAGGGCTTAAAGGGAGAATGCTATCGTTTGGGGAAATGTAGATGTTGCTAAATGAATGGACATAAAAGGATTCCAGAGAGCTAGAGATATTAGGGCGCAAAGTAGAAAAAAAGTGGTAGAAAAGAGTGATACAAGTGCTGAAGAAAAGACGTATGGGATCCCACCAAGTAGGAGTGGTGTCAGGGAGCCCAAAATAAGGAAAGAATATGGAGAAAGACGTAGAACAAGAAAGGGATGTCTACTAGATAGATAGGAGCCTGGAGAATGACAAGGACTCTCCCTTACAAGTTGGGGTAAGACGCCAGAAGGAAGCACTCATGGCAACTATGAAGAGGAGACGGAAGGTAAGATGTGCAATGTGATGAGAAGATTGCTTGTCGAGGATGATACGTCAACTAGAGTTCAGCAGAAGAATCCCCAAAGTTCAAGTAGTATTCACCTCGACCTTCCCCTAGTGCTTTACAAAAACCCTGAAAAAATTGTTGCTAAGTTGATTAAAGTAACACGAGTACATAGGGTACATGAAAAATATAAAGCAAGTTTTAATACATATAATAGCAATGTTAGTAATATGGGGTTAGAAGGATCTCAGCAACCTGAAAACCAAGGCTTTGTGCTCTTAGCACACACCCAAATCAACATGGTAGGGTCCTTTTACCAGATATCCTGAGTTTTCTTGTAGAGGGAATGAAGAAGTAGAAAAACATTGGTATCTGTGTGAAGCTATATGGTGAGCAAGCCAAACACTAGATAATGTAAGGTCGTTTGAGTTCTGGACCACATTAAGAGAAATAGCTTTAAGATGGTTTATCAAATGGGCATAACAGAGCTATAATCCTTCAGTGGATGATATTAAGAGCGGCTTCATTCAAGAATTCAAGGTGGTGCAAACAGATCAGCAGGGACTGTCCGAACTATGGGAGATCAAGAAAAAAGAAGGAGAGACTACTTGGGAATTGATGCAGAGGTTTAAAGATGCTATTGGAAAGCTAAGATATACCATAGATCCCAATCATCAGAGGGATTAGTTCATTAAAGCACTCCTACCCCTTACAAGAACAACAATGACACAACAAAAGATTAGAACTCTCCAAGATGCCTTAGAACAAGCATCGTGCATAGAATCCATGGCATGATACCCACATGAGTATCGAGGAGCGATGGGATTACAAGACCCATCGATCATGGGCCTCCAAAATCAAATCACCAGTCTAACAGAGAAATTAAAAGACCTACAGGAAATTCGACCAGTAAGACCCAGTGTATGGTGTACTCACTGCCTGGTGGAAGGTCATGTGGTGACTCAATGCCCAAGGCTAAGAGGCACAAATAGTTTAAGGGGAATTTCAAGATCATCAAGGGTCCCACCAACAATAGTAATTGTGGTAATGGGATCATAAGGAGCTTTCTCAGGCCAAAACACGCAAGACTACTGTGAAGTTTGTAGGAACTATGGACATTTTCCATAGGTATATCCAATACTAAAAAAGTATTCCAACGTACCTAACAATAGTTACTATGAATTATGTGCATCCACAATGCACCACACTAACCAATGTCAAGCATTAGACACCTTAGCAGAGCGGCTAGATAGGTCCACCTTCAAAATCAATGAATTTGGTCATGGGGGACAAGGAGGAGGTATGAGAGGTGGAAGAACAAGGGGTAGAGGACCTGTAAGGTGTCAAAATTGTGATCAGGAGAGACATGTTGCCAGAGACTGTTTACTCCCAAGAAGGCCTTGGTGCTCACAATGTAGGGTCAATGCACATGCCACAGAGGATTGTCCTGAGTTGATTGAAAAATGGAAAGAAAGAACCAGACAGAGGGGGACTAATTTGATCAATGCAGAACCATGAACCATTGAGATGCTTCCAGTAACTAATATAAATATAGTTACCAAAGGGGGTAAGAAGACATGGGATGATCAGGGTATGGTAGATGAGCCTTCAGTTGATCGCGTAGCATCACCAAAGTGGTCATACAACCCCACA
Source organism: Pinus tabuliformis (assembly GCA_031772625.1). Taxonomy (NCBI): domain Eukaryota; kingdom Viridiplantae; phylum Streptophyta; class Pinopsida; order Pinales; family Pinaceae; genus Pinus; species Pinus tabuliformis. The sequence continues at coordinate 82,822,848 of CM062809.1, forward strand.
CAACAAAAAAAGTATTATCAGGAAGTGACCAAATTATTTGATGGGTTAACAAAGATAAAAGGAGACAAGAAATAGGACTCACACATAGCTACTAACACTCGACTAATCGAAGAATGGTTTAGGCTATTTTTGTAGATTTTTGATAAAGAATAGATGCTAAAGGAGTTGCGTAGGAGTTTGAAAGTAGTATTGCTAGAGAATGAAGATAAGGGGGAAACAATATTGGCCAACCTACCAAAAAGACATTTGAGAAGTGTACGACAGAACAAGAAGAGAACCGATAGATAATTTTGGATTGATTCTCAATTCGCAGGATTCCATATTAAGGATACAATGTTAGATTTGGGGTCAGATGTAGATATTCTACCCAGAAAGACATGGGAAGTGCTGGGGAAGCTACAACTTAAATATTCACCAATAAAACTGTGGATGGTGAATCAATATTGCATCTTGCCCATTGGAAGGTTGGAAGATGTAGAAGTGGATGTAGCAAGGGTAAAAACTCATACTGAATTTGAAGTAATAGATATAATACGTGATAAGGACCAGTACCCAACACTTCTTGGTATCGACTGGGCATACGAGAACTATACTATCATCAAATTGAAGAAAGAGTTGATGATCTTTGAAGTAGAAGGGATGCAGGTAATACAACTACTAGATCCATATCAAGGACCAATGTTCACCAAACCTATCGATGATCGATACAAGTCAGGAATGCTAGGTCAGTCATATAGAATAATGGTAGGAAAAAGAGAGGACTACATAGATCCCACAATGGGAAGATTGGCCAGTTGAAGGAGCATACAAAGTTCAGAAGCTAGTTCAAAATTCATTTGGGATGCATGGAAACAAGGAGGATACGAGATTGATACCAGATGTTGCACCAAGATATGCATAATAAACTAGATTGGGGCAGAGGTAAGCAATTATCCTACCTTCCACGGCATTGAATCAGTAGACACTTTTCTGAATAAAGTGGATAGAACCATAAGGGAAGATCATAAAGTCCCGCTATTAGATATTGTGTTATAAGCCACCCCGGTATGGTGGTGGAAAGCACATCACAAAACTTTACGTGAATGGAAAAATATCAAGTGAGCCATGAGGGAGAGGTTTAGACAACAAGGAGACTGGCCGCATGACAAGGTGAAGTATAGAGGAAACTCAGATCCTATAAAACATTTAGAGGACTGCATAGAGAAATGGGAAAAAGAGAAATTACTGAAGGAACTTTGGGTGCATTTATTCATACATACCTTAGGTACAATTCCACAAGCATGGTATATATAGGAATAAATTCATAGACAGATAGTAGGTTGGGATATCATGGCTAACCAATTCAGCACCAGTTTCTCGTTCAAAGATAGTGATCGACGCATGACTAAAACCTTGTATGCCATTAAAAGGATCCTATTTACTCCAGGATAGCTATGAGAAGGTTGCATTGAGGAGAAATTCCTATAGTATTTCTATGAAGCAGGGAATCCATAATATATTTCTTGTAGCAAAGTAGACACAGATCCAAAGGAGGATGATCTAGAAGGACTTAGACACCTGACATTTCAAGAAATGGAAGGTGAACAAGATATTCAAGAAAGCCCTTCAGGGAATGTTGCACACTTGATCCCAATGAAATTACGAAAGCATAACATTGGCTCGGAGAATAAACCTAAGATGGAATCCATTAGAGATTATTCGGATGAGCAGACAACTAAGGAAATTTTTTATCTGATGTGTGAATACAAAGACTTATTTCCAACTTCTGTGGCTGAATTAAAAGGAATAAAATGGGACATTGGAGAGATGAAGATGATGTTGAAACCAGATGCACATCCAGTGAAGTACAGACCATATAGGCTAAACCCAAGAGTGAAAGAGAAGGTCAAGAAAGAGATTGAAAAAATGTTAGAAGTTAGACTCATATTCTCAGTGGATGAAGTGGAATGCATTAGCTCAATTGTAATATAGATAAAGAAATATGCCACAAAAATTAAAGTCTTTGTAGATTACAAGGCCTTAAATAATGCATGTGTACATGAGCCGTTCCCAACATCTTTTAGTGATAAATTTCAAGATAATGTTGCAGGAAATAAAGCATATTCCTTCACCGATGGATTTTTAGGTTATCATCAAGTCCGTATAGCAGAAGAAGGTAAGAAGAAAACAACATTCACAAAAGAATGGGGGTCCTATTCCTATCATATAATTCCATTCGATCTGAAGCACGCGCCAGATGTTTTCTCACGGATTGTCATCGTTGCCTTTAGAGATTATATTCACAAGTTCTTACAAGTATACATGGATGATTGGATGGTGTACATTTTGCTAAAGAAACACACTAGTCTACGGCAAGTCATGTTTGAAAGGTGCAGGCAGTTACAAATGTCCTTAAATCTCAAGAAAGGCATCTTTGCAGTTCCATTCAGAACATTACTAGGCCATATTGTTTGCAAAGATGGGGTGTGTGTAGATCCCACAAAAGTTGTGTAATTATAAATATGGAGCCACCAAATAATGTAAAGCAACTACGATCAACATTAGGCCATACAAGATATTACCGTTGATTTATTCAAAATTATGCCTCAATTACGGCTCCTATGGAGAAATTATTGAAGAAGACAGAAGCTTTCAGGTGGATGAAGACTTGCCAAGCGGCACTGAACAAATTAAAATAAAAATTGGTAAGTGCTCCTATTCGTGTATACCCAGATTGGAATAAGTAGTTTCACGTACACATTGATGCATGAGGAATACCATTAGGAGCAGTGTTGGTGCAACCTAGAGAAAGAAACATGGATCACCCAATTTATTTTCCCAGTAGGAAACTCTCAACAGCCTAGAAGAACTACATAACAATAGAGAGGTAAGCACTAGCAATGGTTTACTCCCTACAAAAATTCAGACATTAGCTGCTAGGAGCATCCTACAAGTTCTTCTCAGACCACTCAAATTTAAAATATCTGGTGAACAAGCCAGTGTTGGAGGGAAGAATATGTCGATGGTTACTACTGTTCCAAGAGTTCACATTCGAAGTGGTCATAAAACTGGGAAGGTTAAATGTGGGGTTAGACCATCTATCAAGGTTAGATTCAGGAGAAAATGAAGGACCATTAGATGACCAACTGCTAGATGTTGACTTATTCCGAATAGAAGCCATTCCAGAATACTAGAGGATATTTTTGTGCTACTAACAACAAGATACTGCCCAGAGGGATACACATCGACATAGAAATGCTACCTAATAGTGAGTGGCATATTATCAATTAATTGTAGGACACCTATACAAGCTGGGGCTCGATCAAGTTTTGTGATGATGTCTCCTTCAACATGAAAGGTAGGAAGTGTTATGGGAGTGCCATGTTGGAGTTGCAGTAGGCCATGTAGGGAGAAAAGCTACCACAAGAAAAGTATTGCAGGCTAGGTTATGGTGGTCCACCATCCACAAGGATGCTAAAGAGTACACAAAGAGTTGCAATGTTTGTTAGAGAGTTGGGAAGCCATCACATCAGTAGGAACTGCCCTTAAATCTAGTTCACACGATACAAATCTGTGAGAAATGGGCAGTAGATTTCATCGGCCCTATGATGCCATGAGCACAACATTCCCATGCCAAATACATCGTAACCAATACAAAGTACCTTACTTGGTGGGAAAAGATAGCACCAGTCAAGGATTATACATCTGATATTACAACAAGATTCATCTTTCAGTACATTATATCCAAATTTATATGTCCAAAAAGCCTAACCAATGATCAAGGCATGCATTTCATTAATGAAATTGTTGCTTCTCTCCTAAATAACTTCATGGTCCAGCATCACAAAAGCAACCCATACCACCCACGAGCCAATGGAAAATTGAAGCCTTTAATAAAATACTCAAGAGAGGTCTGACAAAAATTGTGTCAGCAAATAGAGATGACTGGGATGAATGGATGCCAACAACATTATGGGACTACAGAATGAAAGTAAAAATGACACACAAGAAAACATCGTTCCAACTGGTATTTGGTAGAGAAGCAGTAGTACCAGTAAAATTCATTGTCCTAAGCATTTTTATCTCTCATGCCACCAAAATGACAGATGATGCAGCTTTGAAAGAGAGGATGGAACAACTGATGGAGTTGGATGAATCGAGGTATTTAGCAGAGTTCCACCAATCAGTTGAACAAAGGAGATAGAAGTCTTGGCATGACAGACACATAAAAAATAAAGCCTTCAAGATAGTGGATCATGCTCTACTATATGATAGTAAGTTTCAAAAGTTTCTGGGAAAACTATAAATGCATTGGTTGGGACCAATCATAGTTGTAGAGATTCAAGATTCTAGGATGATGAAGTTAGCGCAACTGGATGGGATAATTTTCTCAAGATGAGTGAACGACACATGCCTGAAGCCTTTCTAAAAGTCCACTATCACGCCATCAAATTGAAGGGGTCTCAGAAACAAGCCCACAAGTAGGTTTTAGCCAATAATACATAGTCAGTCTATAATAAATGCATAGTGAGCCGCATGAGTCAGTAACATATTCCTTTACAGTCCATGTCTTTCTCATTTTTCCAAAGATAAATAGCACATGTAAATCTAGTTTCGGCAATCATACCATGTCACCACAACCCACTTATGGTCGGGGGGCATAGTCACATGTTCCACAAGTCTTTTATGTCACACTACAAGTATTTTCCATAATAAGGAATAATACACTTGTCAAACATAGTTCCATAAAATCTTTTCCTGTTGGGGAATAAATCAGCTAATAATTACCCACAATTATGGAAACTTTATTAACCATGTGGCCCACTCTGTCCTTTCATGTGCAACTTCATACCAGTTAGATCCAGGTCAGGAGACGACAACATAACACAATTAAGAAGCATAGGGAAATTTTTCGTAGTAATTAGTTATCAAGTCCAATCAAAAACATCGTGTCAAGTTTTGTCTAATTAATTTGCATGGCGATGCAGGGAGTTACAAAATTTCAAACACAGGTGACAGAAGAAATTCAAATTTTCTCTAAGAACCAGCAACAATAGAGATGCAAAGACTCTAAAAATCTGATAACAGTTGTCTACCATAGGCGCAGAAAGATGACAAAAGCAATTATCACAATCCCAGACGACTGACTGGATGAGCGAATTACAATGTTAGAAAATCTGTATGGAAAGTATGACAAAGAAACATTAGTGGATAATGATCGCTCAAATTGTTTCCAATTTCCATTGTTGAAGTGGGAAGTATACATAGAAGATGTCCCAAAAGGAGATCGCATAATGACAACAAAGGTTAAAGAGGATTTTAGAGGCCTCCAATGATTGACACTGATTAATCTTAGGAACCTACCTATTTTTAGCATGCAATTGACAATAATGAATGGACAAAGCTCCTAGCTAGCAGGATGTATGGGGGATCACTATGGCTCGACAAAGAATACCCAATTCATGTTGATGATATCCATCGACTGAAAAGAATCTCTGTAGGAGAAAATGCAGTGGCTACAATGCTCCAAGGAGGAACAAAGCGAGCAAAGAAAAAAGGTCACAAGGATTATTACAAGAAATAAAAGACCAAGCGCGGGGGAAAGGCACAAAGATTGATGTTATCACCAAGGATGAAATAAGATTTGCCTGCTACATAATAGAAAGGAAAACAATGAGGCATTTTGCCAAGAATGAATGTACCCTGGACACAATATCATTTTTAGAACATTGCTGCCAAGGGGAGGTGCTTAACTGGTCAACCTTTGTACTGAATGAACTCCTTGAAGCATGTGAGGAAAATTACAAAAGAAGCACTAATTTCATATTTGGCTACATACTAATGACTCTAGTAACGTGGAAATGGCGACTACCGAGAGGAAGGGACATGATGAAAATTAGAGATGACCCACCTATAGCAGTAAGATATGAGCCATGGAGACCTTCGGGGGATCCCAACAACAAATAAATCAATGAGGCATCGTTTACCAAATGGTATGGGTTGATGCTGATCACAATCAAGATGGCAGAAATAATACCCAAACAGTTTCTAGACAAGTTTTCACAACATATCTGGTTTGGGGTTACCCATAGGCATGCATAAATCAGGTTGAGATGTGCCCACCTAGAAACATTTCAAATGAGGTAGCAGAGATTTGCTTTATCAGTAGCAGCATTCCATAGCAAGGTTGGTTTATGGGCGGGGGTTGCGTGCAAGATAACGAAAGGAAAATATAGATACCTTTTTGAAGGAATGAGGTTGCAACCGCTAATAGGAGAAGTAGCAGGGAGAAGTAGGAAGCGACAACCAGAGGATGATCTGGAGCCGATGGTTCTTCAGATGGAGCAATGAATGTTGTCCCTCAAGGAAACAATCACGAACTTCCTTGAACCATTAGGTGAGGCAACACAATCCATAGCTTTTTAAGGTTCTACTCTATTCAATCTTATAATAACCACTCCTCTAGCTATAGCAATTCCCAATGTTGGCCCCCATGCACAATCAAGGCCAAACATCCAAAAGTCAAAATAGAAAAGGGGAATTAAAAAGTCAGTCATGAAGAAACACAAGACAACCGATACAGTCCCAATTGTTGACCTCACTAGCAATTCTGGTTAGTCAGTATATGCATCCCCAATCATTGAATAAAATACTCAAACCTCGTCTACATTCTCACCAGGGTCATGGGATCCATCCCCGCATACAGCCTCTACCTCCGTGACCCTATCTGAAACCACCCCCCTGGTACATGCCTAGCCACAGAAGAGATGGAAGTGGATTCTACCTAGCAGTATTGTGAGCCTCTCCAAGTCAATAGCACTCACACATCCTCGTTGATATCCCTACTTCTAGGGTCGGGCCCACTATGAGGTGATGAACCAATGGTTTCCACTCCACAGTCAATGGGAATTGGGCAGTACCAAACTACATTCCCTATAAATTTCTCGTTAATCCAAAACCTTATTATCATTCCACCTACACCTCAGTTCACCTCATCTTCGCAGCAAGCAAACTCTGCCCTATCCCACTCAGATAAGTCCATTGTCAGTGGCCTACCCATTCAAAGCAATTTTTTGGATCCAAATTCAATGCAGGTAGAAACCCTACAGCATTGGTCATCGATGCAATTGTTTGAATTCATTCAGCAAGTTGCATAGAGAGTGAAGAGATTACGTGATGACATCGTCCATGAACATGAAAAGAAAAAAAGATAGTTGTAGGAGGTCACGGAAGAAAGAGATTATCTGAAACAAGAAAACCTTGATCTACAAGCTCACGTAGACCAGGTTACAGATAAATTTTAGGCACTTTGACCAACCATATCAGATGTTAACATAGAAGTTCCCGAGGATATTACATCCTGTAGGTTGGTCAATTTTTGCGACCACATATAGGCAGCATGCTTGATTCTGGTAGCCATGAATGAAAACATGAAGAAAAAGTCGGAGACAGTCATATCGGCGTTGCCTGATCCGATTGAGATATACGTCCAGACAATAGACGACAAGATCAACACCGTCATCGCTGCAAAAGAATCACTTGCTGAAGCATTGGCTGATGGGTTTGTTGGCATTATGATTCAAGTGTTGTCCTTGATGGCAACTCACTCAGAGGTTGGTACAGGTGCTCAGAGACTGGTACAGGTGATGGCAACTTAACTAGTGGACAGATCTCAGTACAGCAGGACAAGAAAGAGATATACGCAGGTTCAGCAAGGAGAATCAGCGTGTACACGCAGGTTGGCTTCAGTAAAAGCGCGTACATGTGAAAACATACCTTTGGTCAGTGGCAGTTAGTCCTTGGAAGTTGTGCCTATGGTTTTGGACCATGGTGTCTCGACGGACGTGTCGATCCCTAGTTTTGAAGTTGATGGTATTGTGTTACTATGGTTTTGGACCGTGGTATTGTAAAGGGCCTAAGGCTATATAAGGAGAAGATCATTAGGCAAATGAAGGGAAGCAAGGTGCAAGAGTGTGTGAGTGATGAAGATCTGAGGAAGTGTGAGATCCAAGTGCTGGTTATGGGTTGGTGATCTGAATCAAGGTTTCACTCATGTGGAGGATGATGAATGATGGAACGAGATCTCAAGGCTTGGAATGATTATCTTCATATGGTTTGCCTGTGGATAGATCAGATCTACTGATGCATGTTTATTATTATGATCTGGGTATGTTTTGATGTCTGATATAGCTGCAGAGTTATAAGTTAGAATTTGCAGATCTGTACGCGGGTTGGCTTTGGTAAAAGAGCGTATACACGCAGGTTGAGTTCATCCAAGTAGCGTATACAATGTGAAGTATGATATTTGAAGATGAAGTTGGATCTGGTTGTTGTTATGTTGTCTGGTTGTTGTTGACAGGGTTACAGTGATTCAGAATTGGGTGTTTCAGTGATTGATGATGCAGGTTGTTCTACAATGATGATTGTTTCATGGATCCAGTATGAAAATGTATGAAACGTGGTCCCGGGAAGATCGTAGGCCGGTACCTACGTACTGGTAAACATATCAGCCAGTACAAGAGCCAAGGGGGTTGTAGCTCCCTTCCAGGAGCAGATGGAAAAGGAGTAAAGGTTGTAGCCTTCTGTAGGGTTGGCACCTACGTACTAGTAAATGGATCGGCTAGTACAAGAGCTATGAAGGTTGTAGCCTTCTGTAGGGTTGGTACCTACGTACTAGTAAATGGATCGGCTAGTACAAGAGCTATGAGGGTTGTAGCCCTCTGCAGGTTGCAGCCTGCGTGCTGGTAAATGACTGCACCAGTGCATTGTAAAAGAAGTTTCTTATTAAAGAAGAAAGAGACGAATTGCAGCAGGTGGTTTTCACCCACATTGGGTTTCCACCTTATATCATGGTGTTCATGTGTGTGGCTCTTGTGTGATGTTCTGTTCTACTGTTAATATGCTTAATAATGATCTGATGCATTTACTGAAGATTAAGCTAACTGAATTATAAGATCTCTGGATATACGCGAGTTTCATTAGACACAGTAGCGTGTACACGCGGGTTCACTTAATTGAAGTAGCGTATATGTTTCTGAGCATGAAATTGAAAAAGTTTGATTGATCTGATAATACTGATTCACCCCCCCTCTCAGTATTATTTCCAACAATTGGTATCAGAGCAGGTCCTTCAGAGAAGCTTGATCGCTTGAAGGAGATTCGTAGAACAATGGGGAAGAAAGCACGTCAGAAGAAGAAGACAGCTCAAAGGAAAAATGACAACCTGCCGTTGAGTGGAAGCAAGTGTTCAGATCCTGAAGCATCTCAGATTGAAGATGGACAAGCAAATGAAGCATCAGATCAAATCATAGATCAACAAGATCTACCTAGCAAAAGGGAGAATGCCCTCAAGGAAGAAATCATCAGATTAGAAGATCAGTTAGAATGTGCCTCCAGAATTCGAGAAATGCTGCTAGCACTGAATAAAGAGCAAGAAAACGAGATCCTCAAACTAAGGCATCAGTTGGATGAAGGAAGGAAAGCTGAAGAGACCTTGGAGAAGCAATGTCTTGAAAAGGAAGAACAACATCAAGTTGAGGTAAATATCCTGAAAGGTAAAATAGAAGAAAAGGATAAGCTTTTACGATTTCAAGATAGTACTAAAGTCTTGGATGATATTCTTCATAGTCAAAGATCTCTTGCTATCAAGACTGGTCTTGGTTTTCGTGGATATGTTGAAGGTGAATCTAGTTCACAAGGTGAGGCAAGAAACTCTAATGAGAAATCTGAAATGCCCAACAAGGAACAACCAAGGAAAGAAATTCCTCAAGGAAGATTCTTTACTCCTAACTATGGACGTGATAGACGATTATTTCCTTCACTGAATAATGTTGAATGTTATGTATGTCATAATCTTGGACATGTTGCAGCCATATGTAGAAGAAGAAGGTTTCAAGACCATCATGCAGAAAGATCATCACATTCGAGGTACTTTAATGGATATTGTTTTTCTTGCAATATGCTTGGCCACAAAGCTGCTGATTGCTACAGGAGGAATATGAAACATGTAAGATGTTATGCATGTAACAAGTTTGGACATAAAGCAAGAGATTGCAGGAACAAAGCTCATGATAAGAAGAAATCATCAACATGCTTGAAGATATGGAAGAAAAAGGAAGTTCAGTCAGAAAAATATGGCACAGCACAGGGTACTCAGCACAGCACAGACATAACAAACTCAGGGGGAGCTGAAGGTGTAAAACTTCAGTGTTCTAATTCTCATACGCAAGTTTCATGAAGGAAAGCCGCGTATATACACGAGTTACAGGCTGCAAAGTCGCGTATATGGAGAAAGGGCAGCAGAACAGACCCAGGTTCAGTCATGGTTGGCTCAGGCTCAGGGGGAGCAGAACAGACTCAGGAAATGGTTCAGACATGGTTGGCTTACACTCAGGGGGAGAATATTCTTCAAATAATGCATTGTTGGCATTATGGTTAGAAGGTGTTGATAAAGTCTATGAAGCTAAATGATACATCTTACTGTTTAGGAATGGTATTGCAGGCTGATGATTATGGTACAGATCATGATGCTGTTGGTGGCTTTCATAAGTCTTGGTCTAGATATTTCATCACTATGTCATGTATCTCTTTTATGATGTCAAGGTCATGTAACGGCCTATGTTGGTTTCCCCACTATGCCTGGGATGAATGATGAAATGTTCATGTATTATCATGTATCTTCACATGGTTAGGTGGATGAGTCAATATTGGTGTATCCCCACTAGGTTGGGTGATGAATGTATGTTGAGTCTTTTGGTGATAGGAAGGTCTTCTATGATATATAAGTCTTTGTTCTTCTTGAAGAACATCTTTTGCAGATCTTGCCTACAGTCAAGGGGAGCATGAACAGCACAATTCAGCAAGAGCAGGATGGATAGATTGGTACACTTTGGCATACACAAAGGGGGAGCACATTTGGAGATTTCAGCATGTACTCAGGGGGAGTATGGACAGCAGTATGGACAGGAGAGGGTATACCAAAGAAGAGAATATCTTGGTCCACCCTTTGCCCTTGATGTCAAAGGGGGAGAGTGACTTGGTGTGGTGGTTGCCATCAAGTCCAAAGGGGGAGATTGTTGGCATTATGATTCAAGTGTTGTCCTTGATGGCAACTCACTCAGAGGTTGGTACAGGTGCTCAGAGACTGGTACAGGTGATGGCAACTTAACTAGTGGACAGATCTCAGTACAGCAGGACAAGAAAGAGATATACGCATGTTCAGCAAGGAGAATCAGCGTGTACACGCAGGTTGGCTTCAGTAAAAGCGCGTACATGTGAAAACGTACCTTTGGTCAGTGGCAGTTAGTCCTTGGAAGTTGTGCCTATGGTTTTGGACCATGGTGTCTCGACGGACGTGTCGATCCCTAGTTTTGAAGTTGATGGTATTGTGTTACTATGGTTTTGGACCGTGGTATTGTAAAGGGCCTAAGGCTATATAAGGAGAAGATCATTAGGCAAATGAAGGGAAGCAAGGTGCAAGAGTGTGTGAGTGATGAAGATCTGAGGAAGTGTGAGATCCAAGTGCTGGTTATGGGTTGGTGATCTGAATCAAGGTTTCACTCATGTGGAGGATGATGAATGATGGAACGAGATCTCAAGGCTTGGAATGATTATCTTCATATGGTTTTCCTGTGGATAGATCAGATCTACTGACGCATGTTTATTATTATGATCTGGGTATGTTTTGATGTCTGATATAGCTGCAGAGTTATAAGTTAGAATTTGCAGATCTATACGCGGGTTGGCTTTGGTAAAAGAGCGTATACACGCAGGTTGGGTTCATCCAAGTAGCGTATACAATGTGAAGTATGATATTTGAAGATGAAGTTGGATCTAGTTGTTGTTATGTTGTCTGGTTGTTGTTGACAGGGTTACAGTGATTCAGAATTGGGTGTTTCAGTGATTGATGATGCAGGTTGTTCTACAATGATGATTGTTTCATGGATCCAGTATGAAAATGTATGAAACGTGGTCCTGGGAAGATCGTAGGCCGGCACCTACGTATTGGTAAACATATCAGCCAGTACAAGAGACAAGGGGGTTGTAGCTCCCTTCCAGGAGCAGCTGGAAAACGAGTGAAGGTTGTAGCCTTCTGTAGGGTTGGCACCTACGTACTAGTAAATGGATCGGCTAGTACAAGAGCTATGAAGGTTGTAGCCTTCTGTAGGGTTGGTACCTACGTACTAGTAAATGGATCGGCTAGTACAAGAGCTATGAGGGTTGTAGCCCTCTGCAGGTTGCAGCCTGCGTGCTGGTAAATGACTGCACCAGTGCATTGTAAAAGAAGTTTCTTATTAAAGAAGAAAGAGACGAATTGCAGCAGGTGGTTTTCACCCACATTGGGTTTCCACCTTATATCATGGTGTTCATGTGTGTGGCTCTTGTGTGATGTTCTGTTCTACTGTTAATATGCTTAATAATGATCTGATGCATTTACTGAAGATTAAGCTAACTGAATTATAAGATCTCTGGATATACGCGAGTTTCATTAGACACAGTAGCGTGTACACGCGGGTTCACTTAATTGAAGTAGCGTATATGTTTCTGAGCATGAAATTGAAAAAGTTTGATTGATCTGATAATACTGATTCACCCCCCCTCTCAGTATTATTTCCAACAGGGTTTTCCCTAATGGATAAAGTGCATGAATTGTCAAATGGCCTTTCCATAAATAATCAGCCTATCTATCCTCTGTGAGAACACCTTTAAGTTTTAATTGCTGACAACAAGAGATGCATAGACTCCATTTGACTGCAAAAAAATGATGAAGAAATCACCACCATTTAGGCCCAAGTCGAATAGATTGAGGAGGAACCTTCAACACCTAAGGAGAAAAGCAGAGACTTGAGACCTCTAGTCCATCTACATGTCCTTTCCCTAAAGGAAGTTTGCAACAATAGTGAAGAAAAGTGGAACAAACTACAAAGAAACAAGTCAAGCTAGCTAACATCCAGCACTGCAGAGGAATTCATCAAACAAGATGACTCCATAGTGATTTCATGGAAAGCAACATTCAACGAATACAACAATTTCAGGCAAGAAATGACAACATTTATTCCTGAATTGGGGCCTTCATTTGGAAAAGGAGGCTAGCAGACTGTAGAAGAAGCAGTTGAAGTAGTAGCCCCTCAGCAGATGGTAGAAGAAGTAGCAGAATTAGCAGCCCCTTAAAGGGAAGAACAGGAGTGTTAGTGTCAGTCTTTGCAGCCTTCCTCCAGTGATAAAACATTCTCTTACAAAGTGATTTTAAGGTGTCGAGGTCAAATTTTGTCATTTCAGTGAGTCTTCAAGCAAAATTTGGTCACTAGGTATTAGGTCTAGGGTTTTCTTTTACTCCTATCAAATTTGTCCAAATGTCAGTCCATGTCATCATTCAGAAGATTGCACCATCATTCAGAGGGTTTTCATCATCATTTCAGGTTCCAATGGGTCATTTTACGCCTTGTTCATGCTTCAGTTGTGCCTAGGTAAGGTTCATTTTCCTCTCCTAGGGTTTTGAAGGCAATTTCTCTTGGATGGTCAAATCATCAGTAAAACTTGTATCCTGATGTTCATACACCTTCCCCTATCCTTAATGTACCTTATTAAACACTTCCTGTCACTGAGATCCCCCAAATTCCTCATTTTCGCACAAACCCTAGTTTCTTGCTACAACTTGACAATTTTCTAGGCTAGGCCTGTGTTTTGCCCTTTTCGACCCCTTCCCCTCACTCAATCTTTGAAATTCCACTTTCCCCTACTTCTTAAAATCCCTCCCTACTTCCCAAAATTTTCTCAAGAATTTAGAAGCCCCTTATCCCCTTCATTTCACTTCATTTCGACAAATCCCCTGTTCCACACATCGGGATAGGTTTTACTTCAATGATGTTCCTGAGAAAGAAAAGATGAATTTGGGAAAACGGAGAGACTTTTTTGTCCACAATATGCTAAGGAAGAAAAAACTCCTTCACCTTTTACACAGGTGTCATGGTTTTAGAGAAGTGTCAAAAATACAGTTGCCTCAAGAGAATTGATGTACCTTTGAAGTGACCTTGGGAAAATAAATTTTTCTCCTAGCTTGGTTGGCCAAATGAATTTCTTGATGAGTCCAATGATAACTAGCCATAACTATCTTTCCAATGAACTATCATGGTCTCAATTTGGAGTTGAGGAAGACCTTCAAAAGTTGACTACAACAGCACTCTGCCTTGAGGCAGCCTCATTTTGGCACATTTTGACCAGTCTTGGGAGATTTGATTTTTGATAGGGGCAATGAACTCAAAATTGACAAATTCTAGTTGGGTTGGAAATTAGACTCAATAATCTTTCCAACGAGTTATCCCACACCCTATTTTGACACCGGGAAGGCTTCCAAAGGTCTTTTGCAAAAAGTGCTATGCATTGGGTTTGGTGGCATGGCGCATTGGGTTTGGGGCGCAGCACATTGGGTTTGTGGCACGGCGCATAGAGCTACAAGACATTTTCACCACAAATTCATCCATATTATCAAGTTTCTTGGTTTCCTCTGGTCCAAAGTAAGTCAAAAACTCTCCAAATGCCAATGAAAGTGTGTCTTAAGATGTTTATGATGATTTAGTGAAAAAATTTCAAAACCCTACCTCCTTGCAATTTTTGTTCAAAACATGATTTCTTAGGGTTTGTAAATTTGTTTTTGCTGCCATCACTCCCTCACCTTTTATTCCCTCACTTCTTTTATAGTTTCTTTAACCCATTTAACTATCCCCCATATCCCTAAATTCATTCACCCCTATCCCCAATCCCCATTATCCTAAACCCTAGCTTCTAGGGTGAAACCCTAGTTTTCTTCATTGCACTAATGGTTGTATACCCTATCCCCTTAATCCAATTCTCCACATATAATTTCCAAAATTCTACACTCCCCAAACCCTATCCATATCCCTAAACCATACTCACATCCCTAAAACTCTTACTCCCATCCCTAAACTCTATTCACACATACGTTTTTACACTCTCTTCCATACACTCTACCCATTTCATTCCTCCACCATATTTTCACACTGTTATCCACAAAACCATCCATATACAACCACATTTTTCAAAACCAAAGGAAAACAATGGAAATACATAGTGATCATCAGTATAAGCAAGAGATTGAACATGACTGGGAATCTTGGCTTGAGAGAACAAACTTTCACTTGGGAAAAGATGCTAGAGAAGGCCAACAGGGAGAAGACATTGTTGAGGCATATGGCTTATCATTACATGGCGAGAAACAAAGCTTGCAAGGCGAGAATCAAGAGCTTAAAGGCAAAGCTGAAGAGGGAATCAAGGAGGTGAAAGGAACATGATAGACTTCAGATATTGGTTGAGGCTTCCTTGGCCCATCACAGCACTTGATGGAGAAGACTCAGTCCAAATTTCAAAAAAATTTGGACACTTTTTGCATTTTTGGAATTTTTGGCACAAAAAACAGAGTTTTATGCCCTATGCGTCGCGCCACCTAGCACTCGCTTTTGATGGGAGCCTCCAAATGACAAAAACTCAGCACTTTTGGATTTGGCATGGAAAAATATGCTTGCCTACCAATGGCCAAGAAATGTTGACAGGTTTTGAGCCCTCAAAAAGGTCAAAAACTCACAAAAAATGACCTTACTGCCCCTATTTTGACACACATGAAGCAGTGTTGGAATAACTGAATTTTGGAGGGTCAAATGGAGGTTAAATTCAAAAATTCCACTTGGATTGGAAATTAGACAGGTAGAAATTTCCAACAAGTACACTTGCAGCAAATTTGGACATCGGGAAGGCCTCCAAAAGTGGCTCCAAACATGCGCTACACATAGGGAAATCAATGCAACGCATTGGGTAAATTTTGCTCAGTTTGACCAAGAATACTCTGTTTTTCGCCTAGCTTTTGACAGTTTGACTTCTTCTCATTCTCAATCTCAAACTTGTGATGTAATTTCATGTAAATGGATGGATCATGATGTAAATATGTCAAATTTTTACTTAAAGAGGTAGATTCATCTATCAAAAAGTTGTTTGAAACTGAATGAATCAGTTCCCTAGTTTCTAGAGGCATGTTGTTCCATTGCCTAGTTTCTAGTTCTTAGTTTAGAATTAGTTGGAACAACTCCTAAATTTGTGAGCTCGACCCCTAGAGGCTAGGATGAGCTATGGTTTGTCTGTATTTTGTGATTTTTCAATCATTAGCATGGTTGGACTCTAGAGAAAGCTTGGAGCTTCATTGTATATTCATATTAGTAGTTTTGGCTAAGGAATAGAGACCAGGGTTTGCAACATTCTTTGGGATCCATGTGGAATTTTTCTTTGCTACGGTGATTTATTCTGTAACTGTGAATTTACTTATGTGTTATGTATATCATCATCCATCTTTCTTTCTTCTTCACTAAAACAAACAAGGGAAAAGGTAGAATCCATTGAAATTGCAGTGCTCTACCTAGGGTTTGCTTTAGCTTTTGATGTTTTCAGTTGTTTGAAGAGGATCCATGGCTTTTCTTGCCCTCTTCAACTCCTCACCTATCTAATCTCTCCATCTCATTTGATTTGAAGTGCCAAATCAGTTGCCTACCTTGCCCCATTGAGATCTCTGCCAGACTGAGCCTCATTCCCCACACCCAAACGCTGCCTTTCCATCTGAGCCAACAAAAACATCATTTTATTCAATCAAACTCTTTACACACATACCTAGCCTAAAATTAGTTAGCATATTAGTCATATCAAGCCCTTATTGATCATATTTTGCTGAGATTGACCTAGAGAGAGCCCTCTCCCGATCTGGTAGGGCTAGCTACTAGGTTAAGTGTGGTTTGATGTTGGCCCTGGATCCTACCTTTCTCAGCCTGAGGTAGATTTAGGCACTAACATAGTGGCGACCATAATGGGAAAGAAAGGCTTATTTTTTTGTTAGTTTTCTTTCTTTATAAACTACAGACGGAGCTTGAAGTTATGCCAGGAAGCCTTTGAACTACACATTGCTTTGCAAGTGCATAAGTAGATAAAAGCTACTTCAATCAATCTTCGGTCTAGTCTTATAAGTTGAACATCTGACTTGCAAATTGCCCCAGTAACATGTATTAAGTTCAGATATGATTGTTGATGGTGGACAACGATCAAACACCGGAAAGGTTGAAATCATTCACCTGGAAATTTGAAATCATTTTTGAGATCAGATCAAAGGACTCCGCTGGAGGATGAACCCGGCTAGCAGAAACATGACAGGACAATATGGAAAGATCAGGTATTCAAGTTGGAATTTCATCAAAGACATTTTGTTCTTTGTCATAAATTATTTCTTCTCTTTTATAGATAATTTCAAGAAGGCTTTGCAAAGTATATTGTACTTGAGAAAAGATCCTCGGCCTGCATTTGATTCCTTCCCTTTGAAGATTGTGAATACCAAAGATTTGCATGCCTTTGAGCTTGATCAAGACCCTTTTTCTAAATCTTGTGATGATCATCTTCAAACTGATGAGCCTCAAGAGACCAAGATTGATTCTACACCTTCTATACATACCCCTATACCTTGTAAAATTCCAGATCAATACAAGCCTCTACTTTTACCTCCTATATCCCATGCTTTCCATAAAAATCATGACCTATATCTACCAAGATTTGATGGTGAATGTGACAATATCACTGCTGAGAGACATGTATTGAATTTTGAGTCTTTTCTTGATATTTTTGAAGTCGATGAAGAAGATGTCAGTATTAGGCTTTTTGCTCTTTCTTTGAAAGGCAAGGTCAAGAGTTGGTTCAAAACCTTGCTTGATGCGAGCATCTCAGATTTCCAGCAGTTCGTCAAAGTTTTCCTCGACAAGTGGGTGGTAAGACAAAACCCTTTATTGATTATAGAAGAGTATAACCAGCTGAAAGGATTGTCAAGGGAGATAGTACTACAATTTTCTGCCAGATTTAACCAAGTTTATTATTCGATGCCAGTTAATATAAGACCTCCTCCTAGATCTGCTCTCTTGCGCTACCCAGGTGCCTTTGATCCGGAAATGGAGTTTCAGCTGAGAGAAAGGAATCTTGCAACACTTGAAGAGATGCAGAATAGTGCAGTAGATGTAGAGGCTCATTTGCTAATCCGAAGGGCAAAGTTGAAGGAAGAAGAGACGAAAAACATAGATCCAGAGGAATTGACATCTTTAGAGGTAAATCTTGACATTTTGGCAAGTGCAGTGGAAGAGATGATGCAAAGGATCACTACAAGGAATGAGTATAGTGTTCAAGCCCATCGCTCGCTGATTGAAGAAGAACAAATGGCTGCTCCAAAACATTTTATTTCTTATCCCAGTTGTCATAGATCTGATAATGATTGTTTTATAGATCATCTTGGAGAAGAGATATCTGTTGATATGACATGTATGCTTGATGATGTGTTTTATACTGACGATTTGCCTCAGTTTGATCAGTATGATGATGATTATGTTCTCCAAACAGAAGCTAATCTTGCAGACAAATCAACAGCTAGTTTGTGGGAGGAGGAAGTTCACTTATAGCAGCTCGAATACAGTGATCAACCAATGCATATCAGCTATGACAGTGACGAGGAAAGTGTAGCAAATTTTGACGTAAGTGAAGGATCTTTGCCTTTTTGTTTTGCATCGTTTCAGTTCATCAGAGACAACATTCATGCACTCAAATATCAATTGTCGACAAGTCTTGATCTAGACCACCTTGATAGCAATGAAAACCTTGTTCAAGACTTCTCATATCCAGATTTGCAACCCCCGAATGCCATTGATTGTCAAGTTGCAGATGAAGACTTGGAAGCTGGCACATATGATCAGATGATGCAAGATGATTCCGTACCATTTTGTTTTGAATCATTTCAGTTTTTGAAGGGTAAATTGCATAGTATATCTTCAAATGAGAATCCTATAGGAAATCATGGAATCCCATCAGAACCAATAGAAAATGGGTTGGAGCAGTCTTTTCGAGTTTTTCATGATCCAATAGTTGATGTGTTGGATGATGTTTGTAGTCCAAGTCCTTCTCCATTAACTACAAGTGAGCTTGAAATGTGTGCTGATATAAATTTGATCTGGAAGGTGGTTTCTTTGTCATTTTTAGTAGGAGTCTCATCACAAAGCTCAAAACAAAGTTTTTATTCATGGTATGAGGAGAAGAGAAGTAATCCATTGGATGAGATAAGTCCCAGTGTGCATGAATTCTGAGATCCTTATGAAGTGTTTTTGGAGGCGGATAGAGAATCTATAGTATTCAACGGATCTGTTCACAAGTTTTTGTGGGAGTTACCTTTCAGTAGTTCTCTCTTGTTGTTCATAAGAAAGCACTTGTGGAGAATTCAAATGACAGCTGGAATACTTGGTTGCATTGGTTGTTTCATTTCACTTGATCAGGTGATGAATGAAACTGTTAGAGTATGTTTTGATGAATAAGCTCTACTTTGAACATCATTTCTAGTTTTTCGGTTTTGTTTAAGTATCGAGTCAGTTTTTAGTTGAGTGAGATTCATCTTGTGTCATCAAGTCATCAGTTTTCAGTCATGCATTTCAGCTTGAGTTTTTGACTCCATTGCCCAATGGATGGAGGCACTGTTTGCTTTCCAAAGTTCTGTAGTTCTTGGCACCTCCAAGGAGCTACCATCCCCATTGGAGCCAATGTTAGTGTTAGTCTTTGCAGCCTTCCTGCAGTGATCAAACATGCTCTTACAAAGTGATTTTAAGGTGTTGAAGTCAAATTTTGTCATTTCAATGAGTCTTCAAGCAAAATTTGGTCACTAGGTATTAGGTCTAGGGTTTGCTTTTACTCTTGTCAAAGTTGTCCAAATTTCGGTCCATGTCACCATTCAGCGGAGTGTACCATCATTCAGAGGGTTTTCATCATCATGTCAAGTTCCAATGGGTCATTTTACACCTTGTTCATGCTTCAGTTGTGTCTAGGTAAGGTTCATTTTCCTCTCCTAAGGTTTTGAAGGCAATCTCTCTTGGATGGTCAAATCATCAGCAAAACTTGTATCCTGATGTTCATACACCTTCCCCTATCCTTAATGTACCTTATTAAACACTTCCCTTCACCGAGATCCCACAAATTCCTCATTTTCACACAAACCCTAGTTTCTTGCTACAACTTGACAATTTTCTAGGCTAGGCCTATGTTTTTCCCTTTTGGACCCCTTCCCCTCACTCAATATTTGAAATTCCACTTTCCCATACTTCCTAACATCCCTCCCTACTTCCCAAAATTTTCTCAAGAATTTAGAAGCCCCTTATCCCCTTCATTTCACTTCATTTCGACTAATCCCTTGTTCCACACATCGGGATACCTTTTACTTCAATGATGTTTATGAGAAAGAAAATATGAATTTGGGAAACTTGAGAGAGTTTTTTGTCTAGAATACTAAAAGGAAGAAAAACCTCCTTCACTTTTTACACAAGTGTCATGGTTTTAGAGAAATATCAAAAATACAGTTGCCTCAAGAGAATTGATGTACCTCTAAAGTGACCTTGGGAAAATCAAGTTTTCTCCTAGCTTGGTTGGCCAAATGACTTGCTTTATGAGTTAAATGATAACTAGACACAATGATCTTTCCAATTAGCTATCATGATCTCAATTTGGAGTTGAGGAAGACCTTAAAACGTTGACTCCAACAGCACTGTACCTTGAGGCAGCCTCATTTGGCACATTCTAACCAGTCTTGGGAGATTTGACTTTTTACAGGGAAAATGAACTCCAAATTGAAAAATTCTAGTTGGGTTAGAAATTAAACTCAATTATATTTCCAACGAGCTATCTCATGCTCAATTTGGACACCGGTAAGGCCTCCAAAATTCTCTTGCAAAAAGAACTATGCATTGGGTTTGGTGGCACGACGCATTGGGTTTGGGGCGTGACGCATTGGGTTTGTGGTGCGGGGCATAGAGCTGCAAGCCATTTTCACAACAAATTCATCCATATTCTCAATTTTTTTGGTTTCCTCCAGTCCAAAGTAATTCAACAACTCTCCAAATTCCAATTAAAGTGTGTCTTAAGATGTTTATGATGATTTAGTGAAAAAAATTCAAAGCCCTACCTCCTTGCAATTTTTGTTCAAAAGATGATTGCTTATGGTTTGTAAATTTGTTTTTGTTGCCATCACTCCCTCACCTTTTATTCCCTCACTTATTTTCTAGTTTCTTTAACCCATTTCACTAGCCCCCATATCCCTAAATTCATTCACCCCTATCCCCAATTCCCATTATCCTAAACCTTAGCTTCTAGGGTGAAACCCTAGTTTTCTTCATTGCACTAATGGTTGTATACCCTATCCCCTTAATCCCATTCTCCACATATAATTTACCAAATGCTACACTCCCCAAACCCTATCCATATCCCTAAACCCATCCCTAAAACTCTTACCCCTATCCCTAAACTATGTTCACACATACATTTTTACACTCCCTTCCATACAGTCTACCCATTTCATTCCTCCACCATATTTTCATACTGTCATCTACAAAACCATTCATATACAACCACATTTTTCAAAACCAAAGGAAAACAATGGAGAGACATAGCGATCATGGGTATAAGAAAGAGATTGAACATGACTGGGAATCTTGGCTTGAGAGAACAAACTTGCACTTGGGAAAGGATGCTAGAGAAGGCCAACAGGGAGAAGACATTGTTGAGGCATATGGCTTATCATTACATGGCGAGAAACAAAGTTTGCAAGGTGAGAATCATGAGCTTAAAGGCAAAGCTAAAGAGGCCATCAAGGAGGTGAAAGGAGAATGATAGACTTTAGATATTGGCTGAGGCTTCCTTGGCCCATCACAGCACTTGATGGAGAAGACTCAGCCCAAATTTCAAAAAATTGGGACACTTTTTTCATTTTTGGAATTTTTGGCACAAAAAATAGAGTTTTTTTCCCTATGCGCCACGCCACCTGGCGCTCGCTTTTGATGGGAGCCTCCAAATGAAAAAAACTTAGAATTTTTGGATTTGGCATGGAAAAATATGCTTGCCTACCAATGGCCAAGAAATTTTGACAGGTTTTGAGCCCTCAAAAAGGTCAAAAACACTCAAAAAATGACCTTACTACCCCTATTTTGACACACAGGAAGAAGTGTTGGGAGAACTAAATTTTGGAGGACAAAATGGAGGCCAAATTCAAAAATTATACTTGGGTTGGAAAGTAGACAGGAAGACCTTTCCAATAAGTACACTTGGAGAAAATTTGGAAATTGGGAAGGCCTCCAAAAGTGGATCCAAACTGGTGCTACGCATAGGGAAATCAGCACGGCGCATTGGGTAAATTTTGCTCAGTTTGACCAAGAATACTCTGTTTTTTGCCTAGCTTTTGACAGTTTGACTTCTCCTTCTCAATGTAAAAATTGTGATGTAATTTCATGTAAATGGATGGATCATAATGTAAATATTTCAAATTTTTACTTAAAGAGGTAGATTCATCTAACAAAAAGTTGTTTGAAACTGAGTGAATCAGTCCCTAGTTTCTAGAGGCATGTTGTTCCACTGCCTAGTTTCTAGTTCTCAGTTTAGAATTAGTTGGAACAGCTCCTAAACTTGTGGGATCGACCCCTAGAGGCTAGGATGAGCTATGGTTTGTCTATATTTTGTGATTTTTCAGTCATTAGCATGGTTGGACTCTAGAGAAAGCTTGGAGCTTCATTGTATATTCATATCAGCAGTTTTGGCTAAGGAATAGAGACCAGGGTTTGCAGCACTCTTTGGGATCCATGTGGAATTTTTCTTTGGTACAGTGCTTTCTTCTGTAATTTTGAATTTACTTATGTATTATGTATGTCATTATCCATCTTGCTTTCTTCTTAACTAAAACAGACAAGGGAAAAGGTAGAATCCATTGAAATTACAGTGCTCTACCTAGGGTTTGCTTTAGCTTTTGATGTTTTCAGCTGTTTGAAGAGGATCCATTGATTTTCCTGTCCTCTTCAACTGCTCACCTATCTAATCTCTCCATCTCATTTGATTTGAAGTGCCAAATTAGTTGCCTACCTTGACCCATTGAGATCTCTGCCAGACTGAGCCTCATTCCCCGCACCCAAATGCTATCTTTCCATCTGAGCCAACAAAAACATCATTTTATTCAATCAAACTCTTTACACACATACCTAGCCTAAAATCAGTTAGCATATTAGTCATCTCAAGCCCTTATTGATCATATTTTTCTGAGATTGACCCAGAGAGAGCCCTCTCCCGACTTGGTAGGGCTAGCTACTAGGTTAAGCATGGTTTGATGTTGGCCCTGGATCCTACCTTTCTCAGCCTGAGTTAGATTTAGGCACTAAAAAGGAGCAGCCACAAGAAAAAAAACTCACAGAAACAACAATGCGACCCACAACACTGGAGATAGATTAACTCGGGGTTGAGTCAAAGAACTGTGGTTGGGGCCTATTGGGGCCTTTGTTTTGAATTTTGAAAGTTTTGAAGGTATGAAGAGGGAGAAACAAGTGGTGGGAGAAATGATCAAGTTGCGCAGAAGACATTTGGGAAAGGAAGTAAGACCATGCATCCTTGGGGAAGTTGTGGTAAGGTGTCAGGAACAAGAAGAAACAACCAAGCAAACAAGGAAGAGGATGAGAAGCATCCGAGGAGATAGACAATCGAACAAAACTGGAAGTTCGAGCAGTGGAGGAGTAGATAAAATGAGAGAATAGCATGAAGAAGGGGTTGGTATCTGAGGGAGTCTGGGGGTAGAGAAGAACCTGATCCGAGGACTGGAGCAATCGTGAGAAGACTAGAGCTAGGTTTGCTGTGAGATCTAGAGAATTATGTGGTCACTTTATTTTATGTATTTTCTCATGGCTTTATGCCGAATGTATGTTGTAATCAGTCCTCCATTGGGTTAATATGAATGAGCACATGGACTAGTTGCATAGTATTATCTATGTGTATTGTTGTGATTTATGGACCTGTTAAAAAGTTTTTAATGTTGAGGGTCTTTCCTCATATGAATATGGCTTCTATAGTGATATAATGTTATGATGAATGTATGCTTTAAGATGTACATAGAGTAATGGTTGGGTCATCCTTGATATCCTTCTAAACCCTTCTTAGTTTTAGTCACGACATGCCTCGAGTGACACTCCTTATGCATTAGGGTAGGGTGAAAATGTTGGCATTGTCCTAGACACAGTGAACCCTTGTTGGTCCCTTGTGCCTGAACCTGGTGTCTTTCCCTAATGACATTTCTGTGCCAAAAATAGGGTAAAATCCCTGAACCTCCTTCAAATGCACCGGTTGCTGTGAAGACCAAGTACAATAGGGTTGAAGTCAAGAAGATTGTCAAGGTTTCCATTGACAAGCATCTAGTGGCCTACATCTCTGAATTGAAGACATCCAAGGAGATCCACGACAGGTTGGTCACCATGTCCAAGGTTAGTAATGTTAATAAAATTCTATTTCTCAAGAATAAGTTGAAGGATATTAAGAAGGGAAAGGACAAGGATATTAAATCCTATTTCTTAAGGATTATTAAGATCAAGAATGATCTACTCTAGATTGGAGAAGTCATTCATGACAAGGAACTTACTCTCACCACCCTTGGAGGACTCCCACCTAAGTGGTATGTATTTATAGCAACCATCCTCAATAATGATCAAATTCTAGGGTTTGAAGAATTGATGTCGAGATGCATTCAAGAAGAAACAAGAATGATGGAGCAAGAAATTCCTTTTAATAGAAGTAACCCCACTTCATTCTCACTCATGCTAAAAGGAGAAGTAATGCAGTGTCTAAAGGTCATTTCCATGGAAAGCCTGGATCTATGGGAGGAAGGAAGGGCAGGTGCTTTGTTTGCAATAATTTTGGCCACTATGCAAGGGAGTGTCCAAATAGAAGGGACACATCGCATGATGATGATCACAATCATTCTAGGGGCAAATTCAACAACAATGATCAAAGGAATGGTAGGTCCAATGGCAAGGGAAAAATGAATGTGATACATCAAGGAAATGTCCAACCCTCCAAGAAATCAAGGAACTCCAAAGGTGCTTCAAGGAACTTCACCGGATACAAGGAAGCCCTCTCTAATCTGACATAAAATGAGATAAAATTGGAGATCATCCTTGGAGACGATGCCACCAGTCCTGTGAAAGGAATAGGGAATGTTACCCTTCTATTGAATCAAGGTAACACTATTCATTTGCAAGAAGTACCATATGTACCTGATCTCAAGAAGAACCTGGTGCCCATTTAAGCCATGAAGGACAAAGGATTCAAGGTGGAATTCATCGATGGAAAGGTATGTGTTTGGAAAGGAAATTTTAAAGATGATTTTACTCTTGGGTTTAGGGTTGACACTTTGTATCCAGTTGGAGGAAATCCATTAGGAGCCATGTCTTGCAACACATCTCTACAATATGAACTATGGCACCGGTGGTTTTCCCATATTCATTATAAGGCCCTACCCTATGTGAGACAGATGGTGACAGGAATTCCCGAGTTCAAAGTAGAGAATGAAGGTGTATGTCTGGGATATACCAAAGGAAAACTTATAAGAGGACCATTCCCCTCAAGTAATCCCAAGATCATAGATATATTGCAATTGATCCACTATAACATATTTGGTATGATGCCTGTAAACTCTTTTGGAGGACACTTATATTATCTCACCTTTACAGATGATTTTTCTCACAAGACCTAGATCTACTTCTTAAAGAAGAATGATGAAGTGTTCACCTGGTTTTGACACTTCAAAGCCTTGATCGAAAAACAATCCGAGAAGAAAATCAAGATATTGAGGACTAATAATGGCACTGAGTATGAATCTAATGAATTCCAAGATTATTGCAGAGAAGCTGGCATTAAGAGGGAGACTACAATGCCATACACACCTGAGCATAATGGTGTGGATGAAAGGAAGAATCACTCTATTGTAGAAGTAGTTCATGCCATGCTTCATGATCAAGACCTTTCGAAGTTCCTATGGGTTGAAGCTGCAAATACCGCCATGTATGTTAAAAACCAATGCCCTCATCAAGAATTTGACTTCAAGAATCCCGAATAAATGTTCACTGGTAAGAAACCTGATGTCTCTCATTTTATAATTTGTGGAAGTCTCATATATTTTCATGTGCCAAAAGAGAAAAGAAGCAAATTTGGGGTATCTTGGAAGAAAGGAATCTTTGTGGGCTATAGTGAAAATTCTAAGGGATATAGAATTTATGTGGCTAGTAAAAAGGAAGTTAAGATAAGTAATGATTTCACCTTCAACGAAGATATGACCCTTAGGAATATCAAAAACCTTCCTATCCTAAGGAAGGACAAAGAAGCTGACACCAGAAATCAGGGTGCAAAGAAGACGAAACGCTGCCTAATGTTGATGAACCTATGGATCCTATTGATCCTCCTACTCATGAGCCATCCTCCTCCAAAAGGATACCCTTATGGCTTAGGGAGACTCTCAAAGATGTTGAGAGACATAATGTAGCAAGGGGGGCTTTTCGTGAAAGAACGAAGTCGAACAGGTATCAAGGATACTTGACCATCATGAGCACTATCATTCAAAATCAGCCTACATCATTTGAAGAAGCCGTGAAGAAACAAGTATGGAAGGATGCTATCAATGAAGAATATGAGTCAATTATGAAGAATGATGTCTAGGATGTGGTCCCTAGACCCCAGGACAATTCGATTGTCACCTCTAAGTGGCTCTACAAAATCAAGCATGGAGCTGATGGAAGTGCAAACCCTCTCAGTCACAAATGTAAGAGGGAGTTGGATGTTGAATTTAAGATGAAGGATATAGGACCGATGCACTATTCCTAGGGTTGGAGGTTTGGCAAAAGCCAGGTGAAATTTTCCTCTCTCAAGGAAAATATTTTGTGAAGATATTGGAAAGATTTGGGATGGTGGACTGCAAGCCTATGACTACTCCGATGGAAATTAACTTTAAGAAGCTATGTGGTAGTGTTGTTGGACCTGAATTGGGATATGCTTTTGAGTATTGTCAACTCATAGGACCACTAATTTTCTTGGGGAACTCCCATCCAGACATATGTTTTGCAGTTAACACATTGAGCCAATATATGGTTGAGACTCATCATACACATTGGATTGGTTCCAAGAATCTTCTTAGATATCTTCGGGGCACAATCACTCATGGACTAAGCTACACTGTAGGATATGTGAGGTTTCATGGTTGTTCTGATGTTGATTGGGCTAGTAGTGTGGTGGATCGCAAGAGCACTTCTAGATTTTTTTTCTTTGGGTTCTTCTTCGATATCTGTTGGGTTGTGTTATATTCTTTCCACGACTAGCCCACGTAGTTAACTGAGGGGGTTAGAAGGGGGGAGGAGCCCCTCTTCGTTGCACCAATTGCGTAGCAGGGGGAGTCACAGGGTGTTTGAGAGGTGAAAGTAAACCCACTCTATGGGGTCCAGGGCAATGCCCTGGAAAATTTTGGTTTTAGACCCTATACTATGTTGAGCGGACCTACCTATGGTTTTTTGCATGTTTTTCGCACATGGTTTTGGATGCGATGGTTTTCGGTCCATGGTTTTGGACGTGATGGTTTTCGATCCATGGTATTGGATGCTTCGGCATGTATAAATATGTATTGTAACATTGAAAGGAACATAATGAAAAATCAAGCTAGTAGTCCCGGTTTTTGGATCTAGGGGAAAATCTCTATGTATATGTGTTTTATGTGTTATGCTCTCACATTGTTTATTTTCTGTGTTTTATAATTCGTATGCAAGTAATTTCTATATGGGGTTAAAACCTACATTTGGTATCAGATCTATTTTGGCTTCAAGGGGATGCCTTTATTGCTGAGGTGTTTCACTCAGGCCTGTGGTAGACCCCGTTTAGTGGGAGATCCATGGGATTGATTCTGGTGGTGAAAGAATATGGCGAGGAATAGAAAGATAAAGATCGAGAAATTTAATGGTCAGAGTTTTGAGTTGTGGAAACTCAAGATGGAGGATCTGTTTGTGGATAAAGTTCAGTGGATCACGGTAGATCCAGGTACTAAACCAATGGGAGTGCCCGATGAAAAATGGAAGAAGTTAGATCGGAAGACAAAGAGCACAATACGATTATGTGTCTCAGATTTAGTATTGCTGAATGTATCAGGGAAAGCTACGGCTAATGCTTTATGGGACAAGTTAGGGACTTTGTACCAATCTAAGTCTCTGGTGAATAAATTATTCCTATGGAAAAAACTGTATAACCTAAGGATGAAAGCTGGAGACTCGGTGACAAAGCATCTGAATGCCTTTAATACTATGGTAAGTTAGTTATCGCCTATTGATATCAAAATTTCATATGAAGATAAGTGCATTAGTTTGTTGTGTTCTCTACGAGATTCGTGGGATAGTCTAGTTATTGCAATAGGTAGCAATGAAACTGACTTGCAGTTTGATGAAATAGTCTCATCCTTGCTGATGAAGGAGATGACATGAAAAAATATGGAGAGCCAGAATGGTGATGCCTTGTCTGTACGAGGACGGTCCCAGAACAGAAACAAAAATAATTCATCGAGTGGGAGATCTAAATCTCCAGGAAAACCTGTAAAGGTGGTGTGCTAGAAATTTGGAAAGGAAGGACACTACAAAAGGGATTGTAAATCTAAAGCTCCTAACAAAGGAAAGGGATCTGATGATGCTCCTTCTGCAGAGGCGACCACCTCAAATGAAGGTGGGGATGTGTACTTGGCTTCTTCAAGTACACATGTAGATCACGAGGTATGGTTGATTGACTCAGGTGTATCCTTCACTTCACTCCCCATAGAGAGTGGTTCTACAAGTATGAGAAATACGATGGTGGTGATGTCTTCTTAGGGGATGATAGAAAGGCTAGAATCATTGGTTACGTAAAAGTAAAGTTGAAGTTGCAAGGTGGAAGGGCTAGAACACTTATGGGTGTTCTTCATATTCCTGCATTGGCCAGAAATCTGATTTCTGTAAGCAATCTAGATGATGCAGGTGTAAAAACAGTGTTTGAGAAGGATACCTACAAGATGGTTCAGGGAGCATTGGTATTGATCCAAGGAGTTTGGATTGGAACTCTGTACAAGATGAAAGGTAGCACTGTTTTTGATGGGTGCAAGAGTTCTGTGGTTCCTAAAAGTGGAGCAGAAAATCTAGTGGTCTTTGGAGAGAAGACCATGATCTGGCATCAAAGGCTTGGACATATTAGAGATAAGGGCCTTCGAATACTTCATGGGAAAGGTATGGTAGAAGGAATGAGTAATAGCTCTCTAGATTTTGATTTCTGTGAAAATTGTGTGTATGGGAAGCAGAATCGGGTGAGTTTCCCCTCTAGTGGTAAGAGGGAAAAATAGATATTAGAGCTTGTGCACAGTGATGTGTTTGGACCTGTGAAGTTTCCATCACTGGGTAATTCTGTGTACTATGTATCATTTATAGATGACTTCTCAAGGAATACATGGATATATTTCCTTAAGAAGAAATCTGAGGTCTTTGATGGGTTTAAAGAATTTAAGGCTCTGGTGGAAAACCAGACAGAGAATAAGATAAAGATGTTGAGGATAGATAACGGTGGAGAGTTTTGCAGTAAGGAATTTGAAGAATTATGTAATAAGTATGGTATAAAACGACATAAGACTACTCCATATACACCTCAACAAAATGGACTTGTAGAAATAATGAAAAAGACATTGATGGAAAGGGCAAGAATCATGCTCAATGGTGTCAGGTTCGGACAGGAATTCTGGGCAAAGGAGGTGGAGATAGCATGTTACCTGGTCAATAGATCACCTTAATCAACATTGGAGGATAAGACTCCACAAGAGGTATGGACTGATAAGAAACCCTCTCTTTCACATCTGAGGGTATTTGGATGTGATGCATATGTACATGTTCCAAAGGAGAATGAACCAAGTTGAATAGTAAATCTGAAAGTGCATCTTTATTGGGTATAAGGATGGTTTAAAGGGTTATAAGCTTTGGAACCCCGTAACAAGGAAGGATGTGTATAGCCAAGATGTGGTGTTCATAGAGGTGAAAGATGTTATTAAACATGAAGTCCAACCAAAGGAACCTGGGAAGATAGAGTTTGAGCTAAAGGAGGAAGAATCATACTCTACAGCAGAGGAGGAATCAGAAGATGAAGAGCCACAAACTCCGGGTGTGAGAAGATCAGTTCAAGAAAGAAGGTAGCCAGAAAGGTATAGTCCATCTGCTTTCTATTCAAATTTTGCTTTATCTATTACTGGTGATGATCCCAGAATTGTGAAGGAAGTAGTAGATTCAAAGGATGGAAAACTCTGGAAAGAGGCCATGGTTGATGAAGTGGCATCTTTACACAAAAATGAGGCTTGGTATCTAGTGGAGTTACTGGCTAGAAGGAAACCCATTGAAAGAAAATGGGTGTTCAAGAAGAAGACAAATGCAAAAGGAAAGGTGGAGAAATACAAAGCTCAGTTGGTAGCAAAACGTTATTCCCAGGTGTCAGGAATTGATTTTGGTGATATTTTTCCTCCTGTTGCCAAAGTAACTTCTATTAGATTACTTTTATCTGTTGTTGCTGCTTTTGATTTTGAGGTAGAACAGATGGATGTGAAGACATCATTTCTTCACGAGGATCTGGAAGAGGAGATCTACATGAAGCAACCTGAAGGCTTTGTGGAGAAGGGTAAGAAAGAACTAGTATGCAAGTTAAAGAAGTCTTTGTATGGGTTAAAACAATCACCAACAATGTGGTATCAGAAATTTGATACATTTATATGGGGACTTGGCTTCACCACAAGCAAAGCAAATCACTGTGTGTATTTTAAATTAATTGGTGACCGTGCTATTTATCTGGTCTTGTATGTGGATGATATGTTGCTGGTTGGAAATGACAAAGAAATTATCCAGGATTTGAAGACCCATTTGTCCTCCAAATTCAACATGAAATATCTTGGTGCTACAAACTATATTTTGGGCATGGAAATTAAAAGAGATTGGACAAAGAGGAAGCTCTGGTTAAACCAAAGGAAGTATGTCGAGACAATATTGTAGAGGTTTAATATGTAGGATAGTAAACCAGTGAAGGTTCCTATTCCTGTAGGTGTAAAGTTGTCTGTTGAATAGTATCCCAAGACACAAAATGAACAAGAGGGCATGTCCCATGTTCCATATGCAAGTGTCGTTGGTAGCTTGATTTATGCGATGGTCTGTACTAGACCATACATTGCACATAGAATGGGAGTATTGAGCAGGTTTATGTCAAAACCAAGGAAGGAGCATTGGCCAATAGTGAAGCGGGTTTTTGGGTATTTGCGTGGCACTAGTGATTATGGTTTGTGCTACCAAGGAAGACTAGGATTGGACAGAGTGTTGGATATTCATGGTTTTGTTGATGTAGACTGGGCTGGAGATCTAGATCAGAGAAGATCTACAAGTGGGTATTTGTTTGACATATTTGGAGGTGCAATCAGTTGGATGAGTAAGAAACAATCTGTAGTGGCACTATCAACTACAAAGGCAGAATACATGGCAACCACTCATGCAAGGAAGGAAGTTGTTTGGTTGCAAAGATTGTGTTCAACTATGGGGTTAGTACAGGGAGCTATAAGGATAGACTATGATAGCCAAAGTGCAATATTATTGGCAAAGAACCTTGCATATCATTCAAAGACAAAGCACATTGATGTTCAGTATCACTTTGTGAGGGATATGATAGAAGACAAAAAGGTGTTACTAGTAAAGGTGGACACTTTGAAGAATACTGCAAATGCATTGACAAAATATGTGAGCTCTGAGAAGTTCTCTTGGTATAGAGAAACAATGGGCATTGCAGGGCTGGATAAATGACTAAGCTCTCTTGTGTCCCCCTGTGGAAAGAAAAAAACAAGTGGGAGAACGTTGGGTTGCATTATATTCTTTCCATGGCTAGCCAACATAGTTAACTGGGGGATTAGAAGGGGGGTGGAGCCCCCCCTTCATTGCACCGATTGCGTAGTGGGGGGAGTCACAAGGGGTTTGAGGGGTGTAGGTAACCCCACTCTATGGGGTCTAGGGCAGTGCCCCATAAAATTTTGGTTTTGGACCCTATATTAGGTTCACCGGACCTACCTATGGTTTTTTGCATGTTTTTCGTACATGATTTTGGACGCGATGGTTTTTGGTCCATGGTTTTGGATGCAATGGTTTTCCGTCCATGGTATTGGATGCTTCGACATGTATACATGTGTATTGTAACATTGAAAGGAACATAATGAAAAATCAAGCTGGTAGTCCCGATTTTGGGATCCAGGGGAAAATCTTTGTGTATATGTGTTTCATGTGTTATGCTCTCGCATTGTTTATTTCCTGTGTTTTATAATTTGTATGCAAGTAATTTCTGTATGGGGTTGAAACCTACAATATTCTAGATGAGCAAGAATTAGAAATCAGTTGCCTTGAGCACTGCCGAGGTCAAATACATAACTGCTATTATGGCCTCCTGTGAAGCTGTCTAGTTGAGGAAGCTCTTCAGTGCGTTGTTTGGACATATGTTGGATATCATCGTGATCCTTTGGGACAACTAGAGTGGGATATGATTATCATAGAATCATGTGTTTCATGATTGCTCCAAGCATATAGATATCAAGTACTACTTTATCCGGGTTATGATACAACAAGGAGCAATAAGGCTCCATCACATTGGGACTGATGAGTAGGTCACTGATATTCTGACAAAGCCCTTGGGGAAGGTCAAGTTCTTGGCCTTCTGAGAACGACTTGGAGTCATGGAGAGACCCTCTTATATGAGATGAACATTGAGCTTTGGGCACTCTGGGGGGCTTGGGGTACTTCTTGGAGCGATGAGAAACCATAGGGTGAGTGGTTCAGTCTTTCCCTAGTGGTTTTCTACGTACAGGGTGAGTGGTTCAGCCTTCCCTTGCGATACCCCTTAACGACATGTAGGCAGGATGAGTGGCTCCTCCTTCTCCTACTGAGACATCCTACCTATGGAGTCTGGGACTCATGGGAAGTACCTTTCATCTGGCTAATGAGTAGGGAAATAAGGATAGGGACCATAGTACTATCGATGGATGCATCGTGTACTACCGTACTCTGTATGATAGGATGAACAATATTTATTTGGGATCAATGGGAACTGACTTCGGGTAAGTTGGAGTGGTATGAGACACTCTCTTTTGATTGGAACTGACTTTAGGTTAGTAATAGTGGTATGACACACTCTCCTTTGATTGGGACTAACTTCGGGTCAGTAGATAATAGTATGATACATTCTCGATAACTTCTTATTCTTCATAGTTCAACAGAGTACAATAGAGTAGTGCAGAGCGGTGCATTGATGGCAGAGATACTACAGATTGGAAAATGCATTAGCAGATGGAGTTCTACCTAATTGAGAGGGAGCGTTAAAATTTGAAAATAGGGCCAAACTCCAAGAGTTGTATGATTGATCTAAATATCATATGATTCTAACACGTACAAATGAAGTTATGAATTTATTTTGATTATGGTCAAATTGTCAAGGTCGGCCAACAAACTTATGTAAGCTCAAAAGCCCAACAGTTACATCTATTCATCCTAAACGTTGCATATAAATCGAAGGTGAATTAGCCTCATTTGGACACACTCATATTAAAACTTATCTCTCTCTCTCTCCTCATTGATTTGGTACTGATTTTTGGGCCTCTCTCTCTCCACACATCTAAAATTTCAAGAGAGTGAAATTTCAGGGAGACGAAATTTCAAGAGAGCGAAATTCTAGGAGGCCGAAATTTCAGGAGACTGAATTTCTAGATAGTTTGACCAAGAATTGACCAACATGCATTGACCTCCTTTGACTTCATTTTTTTAGGGCTATCTATGTTTGGGTAGACCACATTTCTGGGCATAGAAATTGAGGCTAAAAATTGACTGTTGGCCAACATTGATTGCAGCTAGGGCTGACCGCTGGTGGGCTATTTGACCAGACTTTGACTAGGATGAATTTGACTGTTTTGAGGGTTGTTTTATCTTGTTATTTGGAGGCTGAAGTTGACTGAAGTTGACCAATTTGCTGAGGGTCAAATCTACCCTGTTGAATAGCGTTGAATTTTCTGGTTAGGGCTCTTTTACTACTGTTATAAATTAGATCAAGGGTTCCCTGCATTAGGGTTTGTCCCTGGCTAGTGCCACATCTTGTGTCCTCTTATCTTGGCTTGTCTTCTACTGTTTATGTTTATGTTCTATCTGCATTTTACTATCATGTTGATGTGATTGCTAATCTGAATATTGATACCGGGCTAATAAAGAAATTGAAGTAAAATTGCTCTAAAGCATAGAACATAACATTGTTTCCTAAAATTAACAATTTCATTATGAAATTCATTAGATTCTTTTAATCTATAAAAATTATTATTTATGTAGGCCTTGGGATGAGACCTTGCCAATGAACCATTAGACGGGTATGAGCTCATAACTGGTACCTTGAGGTGAAGCATGGAGATTCAAGAAAAATAAATGAGAAGCCATGGAGTTTGGAGCCCTAAGTCCATAGAAGATCAAGACATGGAGTCTTGGATCTATGAAAAAGAGTAGGGCGTGGAGTCCTGAATTTTGAAAGATCAAGGTGCATAATCTTAGATCTATTAAATATATCAGGGTGAAAAGTCCAGAATATACTATGGAATGGAGTCTTAAGTGCAAGAAAAATGGCATGCAATCCTAATAAATGTGGATATGAATGCAATAGGGGTGTGAAACCCATGTCCTCCAGTAGAAAAATACCACTCATAGGCATAAATCAACCAGGTAAGCCAATTTACATTATCCTTGAATTAATCTCCAAATTTACCCACTTTCAATGGACTCTTACGTTAATTATTATCTTAATAAAACAATAAATTATTTATATAGGAAAAATCAATAATACAAATTATCTATAAATGACACATGGGGTGATGAATATTAGATAATTAAAGTAATTAAATAATTAAGAAAAATTAAGAGATTGCCACCTCGGGGGAGGGTGCTAAATAATAGGAAATTTTTGCAAATTAAAAGAAATTGAGTTTGCGTTAGAGAGATGATGTGGAACCCCAATTAGAGGTTATAAATAGAGAAGAACCCCCATCGTTTTTTGGGGGTAGACCTGGAGAGTAACCAGATGGTGCTAAAATGTCTATAATTTCATGAACTAAGTTATCAAGTAGCCTTACCTAGTTGATTTATACATGAGTGGTATTTAGAATTTGTCTTCCTTACCAAAAGTATCTCTCTATTGTTGTATCTTAGTACTGCTTGTGAGCTCTTACAGCGCAGGGGTTCCAAGGGGAGAAGTTCTCTCTGGATATGGTTGGGTGGTAAACTGGATAGTTCAAATAAGTTGGTTAAGGAATCAAAGATGGAGCATGATTTCAGTTGTTGGAGTTGAATATTGCATCAGGTATAAGTTTAATTATCTTGAAATTTTAGTATATTATTAACATAAAGAATTTTAGAAATTTAACTTCTTGTAAGCATGTGATTTCGGTTTAAGCTTATGTTATCTGGAAACTTATGGGCTAAGATGAAAATCAATACTATGTATGGATGTTTAGATCTCAAGTTGGAAATATTATTAGTGTAGTTTATTGTACTAACCTTGGTATTATAGAAAATTGAGGAAGAAAAGAAAAATACTGCTAAAAGTAATTAGAATAAATAATTTCCAAATAGTTTGGGTAAGAGATTCATAAATTATGTTTTTGTGTCAGTTTAATTGAAATACGTAATTAGATGCATTTTTAAAAAGGGTTTCAGGGTATATTTTCAAAGTGTTTGGAAAAATCCTTGAATGGCTAATGCTATATATATATATATATATATATATATATATATATATATATATATATATATATATATATATATATATATATATATATATACATATATGTATATATATGTATATATATGTATATATGTATGTATATATATGTATATATATATGAATATATATATATATATATTTCCATTGGAAAAATCGTAATCTTTCATTATATGGTGAAAAAATCAAAAAAATCATCACGCAGGATGATGCTGTAATGGTATTCTATATAAAAACATATTTACACCTCGCAGGGTGTTGGTCATAAATAAAACTAAATTATCTACATCATCATATACGTTCGATAGTTCTTCAAAAATTCAATGACCATCCACCTCATGGTAGATTTGATCTATATAAGGCCTGTAGTAGTACTGGTACTGAGAGGTACCCCTCTATTCTTGGATCATCCACTGTCCTCCTGGCAAGTGCATGGCTTCCTTGGATAATCCGTCGGTACTGTGGTTATGCTCCCTATAGATATGACGAAGAAGAATGGTATTAAATTGAGATTTGAGATGCAAAGCTTCGTCTAGAATATTTAAGAGTGTGTGAGCGTGACATCTAGTTTTCTCATTGATCCAATTTATGATAATATTTGAGTCCCCATATATCTATAACTCTCTACATTCATGATTTAAAGCAAAATGCATAAGATGACGAAGAGTTATGAGTTCTACAAAATTGTTCATTCCTACGCCTAGGCCCATTTTGACTTTGTAATAATGATGTTTTGATAGATATAGAATGAAGCCCACCCCACCCCCCCCCCCCCCCCCCCACATCCATGTTGTCGAGCAGCTCCATCGAAAAATGCCCATGGTGAGGAGTGGTCTATGGGGTCAGGGGCAGCTAGTCTGCGAGAACAAGGAGGAGTATATTCAGGCAATTCGTGATATGATGCTATGATTTTGGCAATAATGGATTGCCAGCATATCGAGCCATTTTCAAAGATCAATTTGTTCCTTTCCAGCCAAATTGCCCAGCAAATGATTAGAGGAAGACATGGGAAATTAGTTCCAGCACGTGCTCGGTTCCAGGCATCCCATGCTGCTATGATGTTATCACCATCCCATGCTCCCATGAACCTGATTTCCTTAGCCACATCATTCCATATTTGTGTTGTGGTATTGCAGGTAAGGAAAATATGTACACTCGATTCGATTGTTGTTTGCAGAGTATGCACCAGGTGGGACCATACACGGATCTGTGAATAAGAGAGTCCCATGTAGGGAACTTATTTCAGAGAATGTACCAGAAAAAGAGTCTGGTCCGGGGTGGAGTCTTTAATTTCCAAATGAGCTTCCACCAACTCTGAGCGATTTCTGATTGTTTGTTATTAATCAGACACAGGTAACCTTCCTTGGGGGAGTAGTATCCATATTCGACCTTGTTCCACATGAGTTCATCTAGGCCTTCCTTGATGCGGATGTAGGATTCACTCAAAACGCTTATGTAATCCTCCCAATTGTGGCACCAGATAGGAGGAACATTTAACTGTGCTGCCAATTTCCATGCTTGTGTGTAAATGGATGAATTATCATGGTTCGCAATATGAGTTATTACTTTAATTTTCTGTTGATCGAGTAAACGAATAAGCTCACGAGGGAGGTAACATCTCCCTCCTCCACCAGTCCATGGATCCATTCTAATGCGAGCCTTGGTTCCATAATTGATTCTCCAAGTAAGATGGCTACGAATGAGGGGGAGTGAGCATAATAGAGCTTTCCAAACCGATGAGATGCCTGTTGTGTTCCAACCAAGTAGTCAGATCCAATCCATGACTTGTAGGGGCCAGATGTATTTGTGGTATGAGATAGATGTCCAGAGATTTTTCTTGGTAAGTAATGTCCATCCCATTTTTGCAGCCAGAGCATGTGCAAAGGATGATATATCTTTAAGACCCCATCCTCCCCACTTTTTAGGCATGGCAATATTATCCCATCTAATCCATGCAAAAACTCGCTTTTCCTGTCCCCCATTCCGGAGGTATCTGCAACAAATTTGCTTTTAGACGAGTTAGAATAACTCTAGGTATCCAGGCTAAATCCATCCACAATATAGGTGTGGCCTCCAGGACTAGTTTAATGATAACCAACCTTCCTACTTTGGATCGAAAGTGATGGCTCCAATGACAAATCCTCTTCTCAAATTTGGAGATCAGTCAAGTCCAATCCGCTATCTTGTGTCCCAAAGGCTTGATCCAGTAACCCAAATATTTGAAGCCCTGATCCAGAGCTCGAGGGTTATACAAGAATCAATGCGAGGCAAGATTAGACTCTTGTGCAGAAGTGTATCCCTGGGAAATAGTAGATTTTGTGTGGTTTGCCAACATACCAGTGGATCTATAAAAGGCAGCAAGGATCTTATCAAGAGTGATCAAATATCGAATACTTCTGTCCAAGAAGATGAGGACATCATCCACAAACAGGAGATGCATCAGGTAACACTAATCAATAATCTTTAAACCTAACAATCTGCCATTCTGCTTTTCATGATAGATGAGTCTACTCAAGCACTCCATAACAAGCAGGAAGAGGAGCAGTGAGAGTGGGCAGCCTTGCCTGAGTCCCCTTTCAGCATGGAAAAAAGGAGAGGCAGAGCCATTAATGGGTAGACTATAGGAGGGGGTTGATATGCAAGCCATTATCCAATTGGTGAATGAGAGGGGGGAGCCCGAGTGGATAAGAAGCATTTTGATATAAATCCAGTTCACTCTATCAAAAGCCTTGGCCAGGTCAACTTTGACGATGATACCTTTTACTCTGCGGGCCCGGATGGAATGAATGGCTTCTTGAGTAGTGCCAATAGCTTCATGAATTTTGCGGTCTTCAAGGAAAGAAAATTGTTCAGGGAGGATATGCCGAGAAAGGATAGGCCTAATACGATTAGCAATGATTTTGGAGATAATCTTATAAAGGCAGTTGCAGAGGAAAATGGGCTGGAAATCATCAAAGGAGGCAGGGGAATCAGTTTTATGGATGAGGGCTATGAAGGTAGAGTTGATAGTATTGTACAATCTACTAGATGATCGGCATTCCTCCACAACCTGTAGCAGATCCAAGGCCAATAGATCGTAAAAATCCAAATAGAATTATATTGTCCACCCATCAGGTCCTGGGCTTTTATCCTTTCTGAACCACTTTAATACCCCCTCAAGTTCCTCCAGAGTGACAGGTGAATTCAATTCATTTTCTTCTTCCTCCCCTACAAAACAAGGGAAGAGTCCAGCCACTTGTATGATATCTACTAGATTGGCCTCATGGGGAGATCTAAATAGATTCCAAAAGTGGGAGGTGCCCAGTCTGGAGAGTTTTTAGAAATTGTCATCTTGCTCTCCATCAGGAAGGGGCATTTTCCAAATCGTGTTTGTAGTCTTCCTTCCCTTGGAAAAATTTTGGTAAACTTTGGAGTTTTCGTCTCCCTCCTTTAACCAAATGGCCCTGCTCTTCAGTCTCCATGATTCTTCCCTTTCCTTGAGTATCTTGTCTTTTTGCTTCTCAAGCTCAATCAGCTTGTTCTTCTCTACTGCTGAGGTAAAACCAAGATTATTTTTCATCTAGCAATAATTCCAACTCAGCTTCAATGGCCAAAATCTTCTAATCATCCTTAGCATTCTTCTCCTTTGCCCAGGCCATGGTTAGTTGTTTTAGGTGAGAAAGGCTGTGGAAAAATCCCTCCGCCGTTGTTCAATGATTTGATATAGGGTGGTTGACCCAAAAGTCCTTGACTAGACTTGTATATCCCTCATCTTGTAGCCAGACATTATTGAATTTGAAGGGTGCCTTTGGCTTGGCATTTGGTCCAAGAACCTCCAGGTAAATAGGAGAATGATCTAATTTTCCCCCTGACCCCACCCATTGTCTGTATCTGGTCAATCTCTAAAGCAGGGGGATTTTAATAAGGAATCTATCAAGTCTTTTAGCCAGGGATGCATCCCCTACTCTCTGGTTCCTCCAGGTAGGCATAGGCTTGTTCATGGGGATGTCTGCAAGATGGTGCTGGTCTAGAATGTCCTTAAAGAAATCAGACAAGGGGCCAACTTGGGCTTGTGATCCCCAGGATTCCCCATATCCCATGGAGAAATTAAGATCGCCGCTTATGATAACTTGATCCATAGAAGTTGAGTTTAATCCAAAAAAGTACTGCCATAATTCCTCACTCCTCTAGCATGGGCCATATACATTGATTATCCTCAAGGTCTCCCCTAGCTCAGTCGAGAAGAAATCCATGCCTATAAAGCCCACACCTCCCCAAGTGGTAGATACATTTATGGTCCGAGGATTGTATCTGATGGCAATGCCCCCAGCTCTACCTGTGGCATCTAGTGCATGGAAGTGCCATCTGGATCGGATGGTAATTAGGGTTTGCTCAATAGAATTCTCATTGCCTAAAGTCTCTTGTAGAATAATGATATCAGTCGGTTCATTCTCAATCAACCTCCACATGGCTAGTTTTTTGGAGGTACTAGCCAGACCTCTGCAATTAAAGGAGAGGCATTTCATGGTGGAACCCCCTTTGGGGTTTGCAATGCTCTATGAATCCCTTCCATGGTAGATTGTTTTCCAGATGCAACCTTAGCGCTAGATTTCTGAATGGCCTTTGTTAGGTAAGATTTACGTACTTGGGAAGATTGTGCAGGGGGTCCAGAGTAGGTCAACCCCAACCTAGATTGCGAGTGAGGACCTGATATGAGCCTAGAGCGAAGGTTGTAGGAGTGAGGCATTACCGGGTGGGAAGAGGCCAAAGCCCCAGATGAGGATGGAGTCGGATGGACAATAAGGAAAGAGGAAGCTATGATGGGAGAAGGGATGGAAATCATGCAAGTAATAGCAGGAGCCAGAGGTGCATTTACATCCAATGGAGAAACAACAAAAAGTGATAATGAAGATGAGTGAGAGGATAGAGGAGAGAAAGGAGAAGTACCCATTTTCTGCACCATCTTCGCAGCAGCGACAACTCTTGCCTGAGTCATAGGGGTGAGGACGTCTTGTAGGCTTCTTCCACATCCTTTGAGGATTCACCTAAGTTGTACAGTTTTGGAACCGGGGAGCTGATTCACGATGCTAACATAGGAGCTTGAGATGCTGACACAGGTGCTTTTCCTTTTAGTGGTGGTGGAGAGCCGAGGGAATCAGATGGTTTCGCGAGTAGAGGAAATTCCTTGAATATGTGCCCTACCTTATGACACCTTCTACAGTGGAATGGAACACCCTCGTTATCCAAGATCTGTATTCTGGTGTAATGCCTCCATTTCAGGGTGATCTTCTCTTCCACACCCTCCCTTGTGTCCAAGTGAACCAGGATTCTTGCCACTGCACAGTTTTTTGTCTGAACATAGGTCTTATCATATTCTAGATATGTCCCAAGGGCATTTCCAATCCTAATAAACATTTCTTCAGACTAGAATTGTAGAGGAAGACCTGGTAATCACACCCAGATAGGCCCTGCTCCAATTTGCTCCCGTTCCAGATCGAATAGGGTGACCAGTGCTTGAGGAGGACTGGTACCATCTATATGTGCCCGTATTTGGCAAGAATCAAATCAGTATAGTCTGCCTTTGAAAAGTGTAGAGAAAACCAACCCTGAGCCAAGCTTTGTACCTTTGGGAGTTCCTGAAGAATGGCACCCCAGATCTCTTTTACCCAATTTGCGAGCCTAGTTGTTGAGTAAGCCCTTCCTCTCACATGTCCAAAAAGTACTTTGTTGGCCTTGTCCACCACCTCGCCCATTGGTATGTCTTCACCCATGTGATGGTAAGGTCCTTTGCGGACGTCTTCATGCACTTGACCTTTCTCTTCCCTGTTCTCGACATCGATGGGTGTTCCGTCAATGGATCTGAGTCCACATCCTTCATGGGAGTCGTTGCTTTTGATTTTATGACCAAAGAATTGAAACAGCCCGAAGGGAGGGTATTAGGGTTTGCGAAAACCATAGGGGGCAAGCTCTGGGGGGGCACTAGGTTATGGAGAGGGAGCGGATCAAATGTTGGATAGGGAGGTGATATGGCAGTGAGGAGATTGAGTGTGCCAGGGGAGAGCGAGGGGTAATCAAGACTCGAGGTTTCTAGAGAGAGAGATCCAAAGCACAGTAGCGAGGCTAAGGATCCCGGAAGGACAACAATTGGTGAAGTGTCCGAGTGAGGAGAAGCAGATCTGTCAATGTTAGGGTTAGGGCTTCGACTGCCAAATATGGTTTGTCCCTTGAATGGATCCTGGGAATAATCAAGGGCCTCCTCTTCGATATCCATCGCCTCCATTAACGAAAACCTCCACCAAAACCACCAGGAAGCTAGTTGACCATGCGCACAGTAAACGGATGTCAACAACTCATTATGGTAGGGTAACAACTATCGTGGATGCCGAATTATTGAGATTAATTTATGTTCTGTCTTTGTGTAGGTGTAGGGATGCGCGCACCCCACCTACCTGCCTGCAGCCACGTCAAAGCCCAGGACATCTTCACTCCATATATATATATGAATGAATGAATAAGTGCTAACTTGCAACCTACAAGAGAAGTAAGAAAATGGACATGCACCCAAAATATACATGGAGGAATTGCTAGACCTTCCCTTAAAAGAAAATTGCAAAAATAATGGAAGCCAAAATATGATTTAGAAGATCAAAGTCTTGAGGTAAGTTTCAGGTAATTTTCATTCACTATATTATACGAATTCCATAGACTCTGATACGATGAGATGAATACAACTGATCCATGAAGGATTGGTTTTCCATGATAGATTGACATGCATTTTTTGATGTAGTGATATTTCTATAAATTAATTTGTGTCGCACTATATTGCAAGTCACATTAGGGAGTAGAGTTGGTAAGTTGTGTGTAAAGTGAATTGGTGGTCATGGGTTTGACTCTCGAAGGTGAACAGTTTGTAAAAACTAAAATTAACTGCATGAATTATATATTTAATTAAATATTCTACAAAATAACTTTTTCGGGTTCCCTTCAATAGTCTTGCCGAATTTCAGTGTCGGCGATCGGATATTGAAAATTATGTGACAAAATGGTTATATATATAGAGAGAGAGAGACAGAGACAGAGAGAGAGAGCAAGAGAGAGAGAGAGAGAGAGAGAGAGAGAGAGAGAGAGAGAGAGAGAGAGAGAGAGAGATAACCATTTTGTCACATAATTTGCAATATCCGATGGCCAACGCTGAAATCTGCTATATCCATTTTATCTTATAATTTGCAATATCTAGTGGCTGATGCCAAAATCCAGTAAGACTATTGAAGGGAACCCAAAAAAGTTTTTTTTAGACTATTTAATTAAATTAATAATAGCAAGTAGTTATTTTGAGTTTCTAGAGTCATTATTTGTTCAAATTGAGTTCTGGAAGAAGTTGGACGATCAAGCTTCAAAGATGAATGCAACCAAAGTGGTTTAATGCTATTTTGACTCTTATTTAACAGCCATAATCTATTATGTTTTTTTTGAACATCAATTAGCATGTTGTAGGTGTTTTGGATGCATGAAGTAAATAGGTTCCAAGAAGGAGTTTGAATGACCAAACTGAAGGATTGGTTGAAGAAGAGTATGGACATCAATATGAAAACTATCAATAGTGATTGAAATTAATTTTATTTGTAGTTTTTGACACCTAATCTTTAGGGATTAGGAAAATATTGTAAATACA
This sequence comes from Pinus tabuliformis, assembly GCA_031772625.1. NCBI lineage: Eukaryota > Viridiplantae > Streptophyta > Pinopsida > Pinales > Pinaceae > Pinus > Pinus tabuliformis. The sequence continues at coordinate 82,866,202 of CM062809.1, forward strand.
AAAAATGAGAAGATGAAGAGACATTGGAATATGAATTACAATAATCTCTGTCTCCTTGTATATATTACTAATTTTCCTAGTAGAATTAATCATTCGTGGAGTTAGCAATGCCTGGCCTAACATGGTATCAGAGCTACAAGTCCCATTTTTCTACTTAGTAACTCCCATCTCCCTTGACAGAAAATATGTCTTGATTCCCTTCTTTGACCTCTACAAAATTGGAGGGTTAATTCTCTATTGGTGTGTACACTGACTTATCTATTCGCATTCTCTATGCATTGATTCAGTGTGGTTCTTTGTGTTGTGAAGTTGCAGACCCCAGTATGTGCATCAAACACTAATTTTTAAGTCATATTTATTGTTTTTGAACACTAGTTCATGGCATACACTAGTTTTGATGAAGCATTTACATGTGCGTTGAAGTTTTATATATGTGTTATATTGGTTTAATTTCAAATAAAAAATGCATGAGTACATTGAATGCATTATATATTTATATGACAAGTTTCCATTGCTTATATCTATCTATCTATCTATATATATATTGGAGTCCTTAGTGTTAGTGAAGGTTTGAAATCAACATCCAACATTGTTTTTGATTAATTGTTTGAAGACATACATATATGATGGGTCTTTGTTAAGATATTTCTTTATCAAAGACTATTGGTGCAAGGATTTTGTTTATTCAAGGCCTATCCCAAAATTTTTACATAAATGTATTGACTCATTTCCATAGTTGGAATAGTTCTCACTAGAAAAGAGAACATATATATATATTGGAGTCCTTAGTGTTAGTGAAGGTTTGAAATCAACATCCAACATTGTTTTTGATTAATTGTTTGAAGACATACATATATGATGGGTCTTTGTTAAGATATTTCTTTATCAAAGACTATTGGTGCAAGGATTTTGTTTATTCAAGGCCTATCCCAAAATTTTTACATAAATGTATTGACTCATTTCCATAGTTGGAATAGTTCTCACTAGAAAAGAGAACTACCATGAATAGTCCAAAAAGATAAAGCATACCCTCATTTTCAATGAATTGTGAAAAGGGGTATTTGAAGGAGAAGTTGGGAATCCACTTGAGAATCCCACATCTGGCAAAGAGCTCGCCATATGGGAGAATAAGAACAACAAGGCCTATGCCTTGATTGCAACATCAGTCAATGAAGAGGTGATTCATCACATTGCGCCATTTAGAAATGCCTTTGAAGCCTGAAAGAAGTTGAATGACTTATATGAGTCACACTCTGAGCTTGAAGTAGTCTAGTTAATTATTAAACTATTCAATATATAATTAAAAGATGTCTATCCCCTTAATTTAGCCTCTTAAATAGGAGTAATTATGCATGATATAGAAGCTAGTGGAGTTAAAATAGATGTTCCTCTCATATTTTTCATCAAGGCACTATATCTCACTTATTCTCATTATCTTGAATCATTACAAGCTAGTGGAAAACTTAAGGATATTTCATTTAACTCCCTTGTGGAGAAGTTTGTAAAAAGAGATAAATATTTTGGGAAGAAGAAGATAGTTTCTTAGTCTTCTGAAGAAGTTGTGTGCCTTGCACAGAAAGAGAAGAATCATGCATAAGATTCTTCTAGAGGAAGAGATGGTAGAAGAGGACGTGGAAGGAAGAAAAAAAGCATGGGGGTAAATGTTATCGAGGAAGACATAATATTCATTGTAATAGAAATGAACATGATGCTTCCACATGAAATATCTATGGGGATAGAACCATACAAGAAAGGAATGAAGAGAAAGGAAAATCACCATGTCCAAGGAAAGGAAAAGAACTTGAATCCTCTCATTATATTGTGGTACATTGAAATATTGGAGTAACCAAAGACTTGTTTAATGCTTCACTAGCTTTGTGGAAAGATGCATGGTTGCATGATTAAGGAGAAACCTACCACATGACCTTTAAAATAGATTTCTTTGAAGAATTTAGTGAAAATGTAGATGGATTAGTCTAGTTTGCAGACAAGTCAAAACTCAAGCCATCTTGACTTGGCACCATTAGGCTCAAACTGCTTGGTCTCCCTGACTTTCTTCTACATGATGTTCTCTAATTCTTAGAGTTTGGAAAAACTTGCTATCCTTGGTTCACATATGCTAGCAAAGACACTTCATTCACATGTTAGATGGCAAGGTTGAGGTGAGAAAAGCATTAGACAACTCACTTGCCATGACTATGATAGAAGAAGAAAGAATCTTAAAGCTGCAAGGAACCTTTTCTCATGCACAAAACTTTGCATATAGTTCTCAGTGTGATCAAGGTATACTACCATCCAGTCCCTTATGGCATGCTAAATTTGGACATTTGAACCATGACAATATTTTTATATTGAATAGAAATGGTGTTACTAGTTTGTCGACCATTCTAAGGAAACTTAAGCAATGTGATGCTTGTATCTTAGGAAAACACAACAAACAATCATTTAATGATTCTCATTCTAGAGCATAGGGAAAAATTGAGCTGATTCATTGTGACTTACGTGGCCTTATGCATGTTCCTTCTACAAATGGAAATAATTACATGATGACTTTTATTGATGACTACACCAAAATGTGTTGGGTATATCTGTTCAAGAACAAATTTGAAGCTTTTGAAACTTTTAAAAACTTTCATGCATGGATTGAAACTAATACACAATCTCATATTGTATTTATTCATATTGATAATGGAAAAGAATTTACTTTAAATGAAAATGAAAACTATCTTCTCCATCATGGGATCCAACGTCAAACAACAATTCCTTATAATCCTCAATAGAACGAAGTAACCAAAAGAAATGACATGATAATCTTAAATATGGTATATTCAATGATTTTTTTTTAAATGTAAAATTGATGTTTTGGGGCAATGCAATTTTATGTGCATTGCATATTAAGAATAGGTTTCCATCACATGCTCTCAAGAAAAAGACTCTACGAAATGTGGTATGGCCACATTCCTTCTATGATGCATCTTAGGGTTTTTTATTCCACGTGTTATGCCTTTATACCTAAGGAACAAATAAACAAACTTGGTGTAAGGAGTTGAAATTGTATCTTCTTGGGGTACTCAGACACATCCAAAGCATATTGCCTCTATGATTAAGTAAATAAGAATTTTATACTATCTAGAGATGTAATTTTTCTTGAATCTTCCAAGGATGGAAATGTTGTTGATTGACAACTTGATTTCTTAGACAGATTCAGGCATGCAAAATTTTCATAGGAATTTGATAATGAGATTTCACATCTGAAGGGGAGATCCCTATCTTGGATCAATCTATGGAATCTTCTTTGAAAACACTCTCTCCCCCTCATGAAGCTCCAACCACTAATCAACAAGACACTTTGAGTGATGTGATTGAGAGAATTGGAAGGTTGAATCTTGAGTCAAACCCATCTCAATCAACTGAACAACCTAGGCCATCTCAAAAAGGTCCTCTAAAATGGCTCACTAAGACGCTTGAAAGTGTTCATCCCAATGAGGTTGGAAACACAGGAATGAGAAGTTCTATTAGACATAATGGAGGTGATATAGATAATTATGATTCAACTGTTGATGGACATTTCTTATGATTGTAAATTAAATTTCTCTATAGATTTCGAACCAATTTCCTTCAAAGGAGTTGCTTCTCATGATGAATGGAAATAAGTGATGTAGAAAGAGTATGATGCTTTGATAAAGAATGGAACTTTGAAGTTGGTAGACCCTCCATTGGGAACCGAACTGATTGGATGTGAGTCAGCTTCAAGAACAAGTATAAATCAAATGCTTCACTTGACAAGCATAAAGCCAAGCTCAAGGAAAAATGTTTTTCACATAAGGAAAAGGTTGATTATGAGGAGACTCCCCCCCCCCCCCCCAAACAATAAAATGGGCTACCATCCGAACTCTCTTTGACTTCACAACTTAGAGCAATTGGAAAGTCCATCAAATGGATGTAAAAACTAATTTCTTAAATGGATATATGAAATAGAATATTTTTATGTATCAACCATAAGGATTCGTTATGAAGGGATAGGAGCACAAAGTATGCAAGCTTGTTAAATCCTTGTATGGCCTCAAACAAGCACCGTGAGCCTACTACTAGAAATTAACTGAGCATCTTCTGAAACTAAATTTCAAACACTATGATCTTGATGATGCAAATTTGTTTGTCAAGAAAGTTGGAAAAATAGTTGTATATCTTGTGGTGTATGTAGATGATCTACATATGACGGGAATCAATGAAAATTACAATGCATCCATAAATAAATAATTGAGGAAATGTTTTGAGATGATAGATTTGGGATATGCTAACTATTATTTGGGTATTGAAGTAACCCAAAATCTGAGGATCTGAGGTTATATTCCTCTCTCAAAATAATTACATTGGAGATTTTTTGAACAAATTTGGCATAACTGAGTGAAATCCTTTGATGACTCCAATGTAAAAAAAAATTAAAGCTCGCATCCATAAAAGGAAATAAATTTGAGGATGAAACAAAGTACACACATCTCGTAGGAAGTCTTAACTACCTTACTACTACTAGACCATACATTTCATTTTCTATTGGAATCATCTCTAGGTTTATGAAAAATCATTGTGAGGGTCATTGGTCTGTTGCAAAAAGAGTTCTAAGGTATTTGAAGGGAAACCAATACTTTGGACACAAGCATACATAGGTGAATGACTTCAACTTGATTAGATACTCTGATTAATATTTTGATGGAGATAATTAAAATATAGTATATACTTCAGGTTATGTTATGAGTCTTGTAGCATGAGTTGTCTCCTAGAGGTCACACAAATAGTCGGTTCCAATAGATTCCACGATAGAGGCAGAATATGTGGCAACTACAGAAGTAACAAAGGAATTTTTGTGGCTTGGGAAAATTCTTAGAGATATGCAAGAGAAACAAGTGCATTATTCTCTTCTTTTGATTGACAATACTTCTACAATAAAATTTGCCAAGAAGACAAATTTCCATGATCAAACCAAACGTATCAATACAAAGTATCAATTGATTCAACATCATGATGGGGCCATGACTATTCACCAACGCCATTGTTCCACAATTGATCATATAACAGAGATCTTTGCCAAAGCGCTTGGAAGAGAAAAATTTGAAACCTTCAAAATGATTCTTAGACTCGCCAACATCCCTTTAGATTAAATGGGGGAATTTTGACACTTAATCTTTAGTGATTAGGAAAATATTATAAATATTGTAAATAAAAGAAATGAGAACTTGAAGAGGCATTGGAATACAAATTCCAATATTCTTCCTCTCCTTGTATATATTACTAATTTTCCTAATAGAATGCATCATTCGTGGATTTACCAATGCCTAGCTTGATAGTAGTGACAGTGATTGTGGTAGTGACATTATATGCATGTTGAGATGGTGGTACAAATTGTGATGATGACAATAGATTGCATATTATGGTATTCCTTATGACCCAATGATATATGATAACAGTGGGTCAAATTTGAAAATGAGATTAAATATAGGTCCACAAGGGATTTGAAGAAGGAGGTGGGTGCCTCAATTAAGGTTGGAGCCTCAATTAGGTTGGAGCCTAGAGCAGGTTGGAGACTACTCATTCTTCTGGTAAGAGCCTTAATCAAGTTATTTTCTATAGTGAGAATTTTTTTTCATCTTTCAAGGTTGGTTCCTAAATTAGGTTGTAGCCTACTACAAGTAGTAATTTGCATATCTTGGGGGTAGTTCCCTCCAGCAGGTCAAATCCTATAAATTAATGTAATGAATGTTGAAAATTGGGGCAACTATGGGATGAATTTCTCCATAGGAACCCAAATACCCCAAAATAAGTCCATCTTACCCCAACAAATAATTCAATTTAGTGAAAGGAAAATATTATTATTGATGTCTTCTTGGCACTCCTCTTTAATGTGAAAACTTTACTTGGGCAAGCAATATTTAAGGCGTGTGGTGAAATACATTTAATATTATTAAGAAGAAAATTTGAATTCATGTTTCCCTCCAAATTCATGTTAGCCCCATAATTTTCATGTCGGCACGCACCAAAGGACATGACCCTTCACATGGAGGATCAATTATAAATAGGCATCTAACCTTCTCCATTTTGATACATTGAATTTAGTCTTCTTTTGTGGTAGATTTTAGATGGTCTATGGATAGGTCTGAGGAAGCTTGCATTGTTGACATACGAAGTAATATCTGTGGCCTACTCCTTGTAATATTTGTGACCTACTCCTTGTCTCTTCTACAACTTATTGGTAGTCTCTTCTGCAACCTTAAATGGATTATATCCGTGACCTAGAGTGGCTTCCATTTTAGGCCTATTTTGGCATCTAATTGTAGCCTACCTTAGTCATATGTGTGACCTTATTTATGGGACATTTATCATTAAAAAAACAAGTCGGGATTTTTTGCTAAGTTTTCTTGAAGGCCATCCTATTCATGACTTGTAGGTGAAAATATTTGTATAATAGGGCGAGTTTTTCTTGTGCCTTTTGGTGATAGGCCAAAGCCCCTATAACATCTGTTTGGGAGGGTCAAAAGGAAAATTTTGGATGGTAGAAAAGGTTGTATTGTAGCTGGAATGAGAGTGAGTATCCTCAACGTATACACTAAGGTTTTAGTGGGAGAAGTTTGGTTTTTAGTTATTCTACGTCACCATGAAGACCTTAGTTGTAGAGGTTTATAATCTAGGGTGAAATGTTAGTATAGGTTATTCTCAAACTGTGGAGTTTTAAGGACAAAAGTTTTCATAGGAGCTAAGTGTGGTATTCTTCATATTGATGTTTTTATTAGGTTTAGATTTAATATAATAAGGAGCAACAAGTGTTAATTATGAAGGGTTTTTGAATAGCTCCTTATTACAATCCTTTGTGAAGGAAAATGATGAATGGAAGTTATTCTTCCATTGATTTATAATAGTGATGTTTGATATGATATATGGCAAGGATATCTATGATATATGACAGTGATCTATATGATAACAACCTTAATCTTGATACATGACAATGTTTTGTGACTTGACATGACAGTGATGTATGAATTTACATGGAAGTGTTGTATGACTTGACATGACAATGATGTATGGCTTGACATGAGAGTGTTGTATGACTTGAAATGATAGTGATGTTAGAAATTAATTAATGGAGTAGTGAAATATACAAAATATTGTAGAAAAACGAATATAGGAATGTATAAAACAAGAGAGACGTAGATATACGTGATTTACCCAATTTGGGCTACGTCCACATAGAAACAGTGAGTCCTTCCTTTTATATTATCCAACAAACTGAAGAGATACAACCTACAACAGATCCGTTGTAATTTCCTCTTTGTTCTCACATAGACTCCTCTCTCTTTCTCACTCATAATAATAATACACAACCATAATACAATTCCCTCATATAACTGATGGTTTTCTTCTAGGGAAAGAAAACCTTAAATTAATATAACTTCTACTGTCATATCATTGTTGAAAATAATACTGAGAGGGGCGGGTGAATCAGTATTATCAAGTTCTTTTAACAAATCTTCCTTATTTACACTTTGAATTATTTTTGCATATCAGTACCATAAAATAATGAACATGAACAAGAAAAATAGATAGTCACACCAAAGAACACCAGATATAAGGTGGAAACCCAATGTGGGTGAAAACCACCTGCTGCAATATGTCTCTATCTTCTTTCAAATTAGAAACTCCTGTTACAATGATTTTGTACTAGTGTAGTCCTTTACCAGTACGCAGGCTGCAACCTGCAGAGAGCTACCACTCTCTCTCGTTTTCCAGTCTCTCCTGGAAGGGAGCTACAACCCCCTACTTCTTTTCTTTGAAGGACCACTTTTCATAAATTTTCAAACTGGATCCAACAACAACATTGAAGCTCATAATCAAACAACCTTCTAAATCACCCAATCACCAGATCCATACATATACAATGATATTATGAGAGTTATCAACCAGATCTAGTACATAAAGATAAGTCATTAATCATGCTGTTATCTGAACTCAATACCAGTAACTAAACATCAGTTATGCACCCAAAACCCTGCAGAATAGTCAAAGGCAGTTAAAACAAATTTTAAGCAGGGATCGCAACTTCACTGGTATAGATCTGCGGATATCTGTACTACCTCTGCACCTGCGCCTTCTGTGGCACCGCGACCACTGCACCTGCGCCTTCTGTGGCGCCTCCACACTGCGTCTTCTGTGGCGCCTCCGCACTGCGCCTTCTGCACTGCGCCTTCTGTGGCGCCTCTGCACTGCGCCTTCTGTGGCGCCTCTGCACTTCCGCAGCTGCAGCGCTCGAGAGATCACCCTTCACTGATTCGCTTTCAACTTCCCTTTCATAGATCAAACTTTTAAAACAATAACCCAATATTTCAGATCTTAAGATATTCGATTTGCAAGAATGAATTAGCCAAGTGATCTCCTTTGCTTTATATAGGCAAGCTTCTTCCTAAAATCATGGATCAATACCATAGATAACCAACACAAGGGGCCCAAAAACATGGGGCTCAATAATACCAAGGACTAACCACCATGGACCAAAGGTAAGTTCTCCAACATATACACAGTTTTGATGAGGTACCATGGTCCAAAACCATAGGTTCAAATACCAAGGACTAACTACCATGGACCAAAGGTAAGTTCTCCAACATGAAAGTGCGTGAACTTCTTCTCTACATGAAATAAACTTTTCTCTGCATAAAAGTGCGTGAACTTTTCTCTACATGAAATAAACTTTTCTCTGCATATAAGTGCGTGAACTTTTCTCTACATAGAATAAGCTTTTCTCTGCATATAAGTGCGTGAACTTTTCTGCACTATAATTTATCATCTGAGATGAGTGGGTTGCCATCAAGTACAACATATGTATCATAAAGCCATACCAAAATCATAATGCCAACAATCTCCCCCTTTGGACTTGATGGCAACCTCAAAACCTTCAGCTCATTCTCCCCCTTTGACATCAAGGGCAAAGGGTTATGCTCCCCCTAAGAGCATGCTCCCCCTGAATATGAACCAGATCTGTAAAGAAGAAACATAATCCACCAAACACCATAAATGACCATGAAAGAGATAGAGACATATTGCAGTAATATTCAGATCAGCATCCATGATCGCCTTTTGTACATCCTCCATAATGCCAACAATGCATTATAAGCTCCCCCTGAACCAGTGATATTTGATCTTCAACCAATCCGCAACCCAGCACATGTACGCATATTCCCGTACAACCAACAATCAGAAGAGATTCAACAACAAGATGATGCATCAACAACCCCCATATTTTGCCTGAGGTATTCAAAAGTCTCCCTGGGCAATGGTTTGGTGAGTATATCAGCAACTTGTTCCTTAGAAGGAACATACTCCAACTTGACCTTCTGTTCAAGCACTTGTTCTCGAAGAAAATGATACTTGATTAGTATGTGCTTGGTTTTTGAATGCATGACTAGGTTCTTTGAGATGCTGATTGCACTTGTGTTATCACATAAGATGGAGATAGGTGGTCTACAAGTGATTTGAAAATCCTGCAAGGTCTGCATCATCCAAAGGAGTTGAGTGCAGCAAGATGCAGCAACAACATATTCTGCTTCAGCTGTAGATAAGGCAATCGAACTCTGTTTCTTACTGAACCAAGATACTAGTCTGGAACCCATAAAGAATGCGCCACCACTTGTGCTCTTCATGTCATCCACGCTTTCGGCCCAATCGGCATCTGTATAAGCATGAAGTGTGAGATTTGTATCTCTAGGATACCATAAACCATAATTTTGAGTCCCTTGAAGATATTTGAAAATTCTCTTCACTGCCTGAAGATGAGTCTCCTTCGGATTTTCTTGAAATCTTCCAACTATTCCAACTGCATGCATGATGTCCGGTCGGGTACCTGTCAGATAAAGTAGACTTCCAATCATAGATCTATAGGTTGGTTGATGTACTACTGCAGATTCATCATTTGCACTGAGGCTACATCCTATGACCATGGGTGTACATACTGGTTTTGCATCTTCCATGCCATATTTCTTCAAAATCTGTTTGAGATACTTGGTTTGAGACAAAAAGATTCCTCCTTCCTTTTGTTGGATTTGCAAACCAAGGAAATATGTCAGTTCTCCCAGCAAGGACATTTCAAATTCTTTTTGCATGACCAAGGCAAAGCTTTGACTCATAGCTTCTTAATTGCTGCCAAAGATAATGTCATCTACATACACAACAAGTATTAGTAATTTTTCATTTTCAACTTTTATATAAAGATTGCTATCTGCTGATCCTTTTGAAAAACCTTGTTGATGAAGATATTTGTCCAAATGATAGTACCAAGCCCTTGGAGCTTGTTTGAGACCATAGAGAGCCTTTTTCAATCTGCATACAAGATTTGGATCATTTCCAAGAATGAAACCATCTGGCTGCTCAATATATACTTCTTCTTCTAAGTCTCCATTCAGAAAGGCTGATTTCACGTCCATTTGAAATACTTTGAAGTTTTGAAAGCTTGAGAGAGCAAGGAACATTCGGATGGCCTCAAGTCTTGCAACAGGAGCAAAGGTTTCTTCAAAATCTATTCCTTCTTGCTGCGCATACCCTTTACAAACAAGTCTGGCCTTGTTTCTAATTACTTCTCCATTTTCATTCAATTTATTTTTGAAGACCCATTTTGTTCCTATAACATTCTTATCTTTTAGTCTAGGAACCAACTCCCAAGTGTTGTTCTTTTCGATCTGCTCAAGTTCTTCATCCATTGCTTTGACCCAACATTCATCTTTGCATGCCTCTTTCACATTTTGTGGTTCAGTGGAAGAGAGTAATGCCAAATAGCTTGAAGCTTCTGCAATTGTTCTTCTTGTTTGTACACCTGATTCTTTCTGCCCCACAATCTGAGATTCTAGATGATTCTTCTGAACATATCTGGATGGAGTCTTCTCTTCTATTCTTGTCTGCTCCTCTAGTTCTTCTTGAGGTTCTTCTTCTTCATCATTCTGTCTTCGAGGGTAGCCTTCATCTTATTCGATGTCTTCATGATGTACTTGCCTAGGAATGTATCCCTTCTCATCAACCACTACATCAATGCTGTCAACAATTCTGCCAAGTCTTTTATTGTAGCACTTGTATGCTTTGCTATGTGGAGAATAACCAAGAAGAATGCCTTCATCTGCTCTAGGTTCAAGCTTTCCAAGTTGCTCATCAGTATTCTTAATATAACATTTGCTCCCAAAGATTTTGAAGTGCTTCACCGAAGGAGTCTCACCACACCAGAGCTCATGAGGGGTTTGAGGGCTGTTAACACGGACATTTGTTTTTTTGAGAATAACAACCGCAGCATGTGCATCTTCACCCCAGAAAGTTGTAGGAGTACCCGACTCATCAAGCATAGCACGAGCCATTTGTTGGACTGTTCTGTTCATTATTTCCACAACTCCATTTTGCTGAGGAGTTCTAGCTATAGAGAATTCTCTTCTTATCGCATGTTCTTCACAGAAATCGAAAAATTCATTCGAGGTAAACTCCCCACCTCTGTCAGATCTGAGGCACTTAATTTTGTATCCTGATTCATTTTCAACCAAGGCTTTGAAGGATTTGAATTTTTCGAATGCTTCATCTTTGTGCTTCATTAGTCCTAACCAGACAAACCTGGAGAAATCGTCAATGAATAATATCAAGTATTCTTCTCCTCGGGGTGTTCTTTTTCTGAATGGACCACATGTATCTATATGTACTAGCTCAAGAGGCATGCTAGCTGATCCTTCCTTCTCTGGAAAATTAGTTCTGGTTTGCTTTCCAAACTGACATGATTTGCATATGGTGTTGTCTGGAATTTTGATATCTGGAAGATCGCGAACTGCCTGATATTTGCATGCTTTCCTTATTTGTGAAAAGCTTAGATGCCCCAACCTCCGATGCCATAGCCAGTGTTCATCATCCTTGCTTAGATAGCATTGTTGTTGTCCTTCTTCAAATACATATAGATTATTTGGAGTTCTTTTACCTTTGATCACCGTTTTACCTGTATCAAGATCACGAACAAGACATCCATTTGTTCTAAATATCACCTCGGTTCCTTGATCAAACATCTGGCTGACACTTAGAAGATTATGTTTCAATCCATCAACATACAAAACATTTCCAGCCTTGACCTTTTCTTTTAACTGAGCAGTGCCTTTTCCTTTTATAGTTGCAGGAGTATCATTTCCAAAAGAAACTTTCTTTCCCTTTTCTAGAGCAGAATATGACTCAAGTTTTTCTTTATCACCTGTCATATGCTTCGAACATCCACTGTCAATGTACCATAGATTTTCCTGTCCCTCTGCATAGAATGCTATCCCACATCTTTCTGTTTGTGGTTCCTTTATTCTCCATGTTTTGGTGTTTGAGGCTTGTTCCTTTGTCTGCTGAAACCTGCTCCTGCATTCAGAATCTTCATGACCAAATTTATTGCAAATAGAACATTCAACTTCATTTTCAAGAGCCGAAAAGTTGTTATAGGTCCTTTTTGTAATCCCGATCATACTTCTTTGTTTTTGAGCTTCTCTAGTCATGATTGTTTTATATGCAACACATTGAGCTGCTTTGTGACCAAAGTTATGGCAAGAGAAACATTGTCCATTGAAGAAATTTCTGCGGTTATCAAATCTACCGGCCAAATGATTGTAATTTCTATTGTCATCCATTCTTGAACTAAATTGAGAAGATTTTACCTGTGGCTGGTTGTAGCTTTTGTTCACCCTTAAGACAGATTGCCCTTGATAGTCTCTGTTTGCAATTCGTCCCTGCCTTGCCTGATGGTCTTCATTGTGCTTTTGCTCATTCCTTCTTGCTGCATCAAGATAACTTTTTGAAGTGGTTGCTTGAGAAGTTTCTCCATTATAGCCCAGACCTGTCTTGTTTAGTGGAGAACGCTGTACATTGATAATCTCATCCAAAGTTTCAGATCCTTTGACAAACTTAAGATTAATAGCTTTTGTTTTCTCAATCTCTTTTCTAAGACCAACAATTTCACCTTCTAATTTTTCAAGGTGTTTTTCCTTTTCATCAATTTGAAATTGTAGAGTATCAATGATCATATTCTTTTCTTCTATACATCTCTCGAGTCTAGTAATTTCTTCAAAAAGGCTATCCACATCTATAGCATCCATAGAATCATCATCTTCAAATGCCATTAACAGTTTATAGTCATTACCTTGTTCATCTTCATCACTAATCGATAGACCATCACTATCTTCATGAGTGTAGTAACTTTTGTTGTTTGCACTTTGTTTCTTGTTCCATCTAGCAGGTTCCTTTCCTTTATCCTTATAAGGACATTTTGCAGCATAATGACCTACTCTTCCACAAGCAAAACATTTAAAAGGTAACTTACCTCTGAACCTTCCAGAACCCCTTTGAAGATTTCTGACAAAATTTGATTCTTCTTCTGGCACGTGACTTGCTTCATAGTAATCTCCTTTGCCTGAAGTCTTGAAAGCCGCTTCTCTTCTATCTGATGGACCTCCCTTTCTCATTTCATAAGCAGTTAGAATTCCATGTAGTTGAGACATGGTGAGAGTTTGTAGATTTGCTTTTTCCTCTATAGCGGACACTTTAGATTCAAACTTGGGGGCCAAGGATCTTAGGACTTTTTCAACCATAATAACCTCTTTTATTTCTTCACCCAAGTTTTTCATGCAGTTAACAATTTCATCTACCCTAAGGAAATAGTTAGCCACACTTTCATCATTATACATTCTGAGATTCTCATACTGAATCCTGAAAGTTTGAAGTTTAGCACGCTTTACCTGTTCGTCTCCTTCATAGCTCGTGACAATTTTGTCCCATATTTCTTTTGCGGATTTATAGTGCATTACCTTCACAAATTCCGATTGGGATAAGCATCCCAATAGAGTATTGACTGCTTTCGCATTTATTTCATATTTCTTCTTCTCGACTGAATATGTAGGAGTAGCTGAAGGAAAAGTGTAGCCTGTCTCTATGATATCCCAAACTTCTGTACCAAGAGATTGAAGATAGGCAGTAACTCTTATCTTCCAATAATTGAAGTTCGTCCCATCAAAAATTGGTGGCCTGATTGATGCTTCTCTCTCGTAGTTGCTCATGATGAATGATCTACCTTCAAGCGATCAAGCTTCTCTGAAGGACTTGCTCTGATACCAATTGTTGAAAATAATACTGAGAGGGGCGGGTGAATCAGTATTATCAAGTTCTTTTAACAAATCTTCCTTATTTACACTTTGAATTATTTTTGCATATCAGTACCATAAAATAATGAGCATGAACAAGAAAAACAGATAGTCACACCAAAGAACACCAGATATAAGGTGGAAACCCAATGTGGGGAAAACCACCTGCTATAATATGTCTCTATCTTCTTTCAAATTAGAAACTCCTGTTACAATGATTTTGTACTGGTGCAGTCCTTTACCAGTACGCAGGCTGCAACCTGCAGAGAGCTACAACTCTCTCTCGTTTTCCAGTCTCTCCTAGAAGGGAGCTACAACCCCCTACTTCTTTTCTTTGAAGGACCACTTTTCATAAATTTTCAAACTGGATCCAACAACAAAATTGAAGCTCATAATCAAACAACCTTCTGAATCACCCAATCACTAGATCCATACATATACAATGATATTATGAGAGTTATCAACCAGATCTAGTACATAAAGATAAGTCATTAATCATGCTGTTATCTAAACTCAATACCAGTAACCAAACATCAGTTATGCACCCAAAACCCTGCAGAATAGTCAAAGGCAGTTAAAACAAATTTTAAGCAGGGATCGCAACTTCACTGGTATAGATCTGCGGATATCCGTACTACCTCCACACCTGCGCCTTCTGTGGTGTCGCGACCACTGCACCTGCGCCTTCTGTGGCGCCTCCGCACTGCACCTTCTGTGGTGCCTCCACACTGTGCCTTCTGTGGCGCCTCTGCACTGCGCCTTCTGTGGCGCCTCCGCACTTCCGCAGCTGCAGCGCTCGAGAGATCACCCTTCACAGATTCGCTTTCAACTTCCCTTTCATAGATCAAACTTTTAAAACAATAACCCAATATTTCAGATCTTAAGATATTCGATTTGCAAGAATGAATTAGCCAAGTGATCTCCTTTGCTTTATATAGGCAAGCTTCTTCCTAAAATCATGGATCAATACCATAGATAACCAATACAAGGGGCCCAAAAACATGGGGCTCAATAATACCAAGGACTAACCACCATGGACCAAAGGTAAGTTCTCCAACATATACACACTTTTGACGAGGTACCATGGTCCAAAACCATAGGTTCAAATACCAAGGACTAACTACCATGGACCAAAGGTAAGTTCTCCAACATGAAAGTGCGTGAACTTTTTCTCTACATGAAATAAACTTTTCTCTACATGAAATAAACTTTTCTTTTCATAAAAGTGCGTGAACTTTTCTCTACATGAAATAAACTTTTCTCTGCATATAAGTTCGTGAACTTTTCTCTACATAGAATAAGCTTTTCTCTACATATAAGTGCGTGAACTTTTCTGCACTATAATTTATCATCTAAGATGAGTGGGTTGCCATCAAGTACAACATATGTATCATAAAGCCATACCAGAATCATAATGCCAACAATCATCTGCCTAATGAATTACCCAGATTGACTATGAAATTACAATATTTTACGAGGCAAATTTTCATTTAATTTTTAGCTTTGGGGGCACTTCCCCCGAACCTTCGCTGGGTGGGGGGCTCATAAAATTCACCGACACAATGATTAAACAAGCATATTTTCCTCCCCACTAGGAATAGGGATCCAATGTAGTTGAAACGAAAAAAATATGAAAAATCAAGAAGATAATTAGGCTCCACACCCAACAATCTCCCACTTTGAGACTGATCATATAAACTCCATCATTGCTTCACTTGTTGGATAATGACTCCACTTGGACTTGATTGTTTCTCATCTTCACCATCATACTTAAAGACCAATTGAAACTAAGTAGAATCTTAGTTTCACCCTCGTTACATATTTTGTTAACATATCTGCAAGCTTTTGGCTAGTGTGTATCTTTTCCAACTTCCGTTGTCCATTCTCCAACACTACCCGTATGAAATGGTACTTCAGTTGTATATGTTTAGTCTTGGAATGAAATGTTGAGTTCTTTGCAAGATGAATGACACTCTGGCTATCACTGTATAACCTACCCATCTCCTTCTTCTTGCCCAATTCATCCATAAACCTTTGTAACCAAATCATTTCTTTACTAGCCTCTATAGAAGCAACATACTCTACTTTCATTGTTGAAAGTGCAACAATGTTTTGCAATTTTGAAACCCAACTGACAGTTGTTCCACCTACAATAAACACATACCTTATGGTGCTCCTCCTGTTATCTCTATCACCTACCATATCTGCATCAACATATCCATGTAGAGCAATGTTTGAACCACCAAAGCATAATTCTTGATTTCTGGTACCTCTCAAATACTTGAGAATCCACTTCACTTCCATCCAATGCTCTTTTCCTAGATTGTTCATATACCTGCTTACAACTCCCATTTCATGTGCAATATCAGGCCTTGTGCAAACCATTGTATACATTAAGCTTCCAAATGCTAATGCATATGGAAATTTACACATATAATCCATCTCTTCCAAAGTCTTGGGACACATATCCTTACTTAGTTTGAAATGGATAGCCAAAGGTGTACTAGTTGGTTTTTCATTCTGCATATTAAATCTTTCCAACACCTTTTCTATGTACTCACTCTTAGACAATGTTAATTTGTGATTTTTCTTATCTCTAGTTATTCTCATACCAAGGAATTTTTTTTGTAGCACCCAAATCCTTCATTGCAAGTGAATTTGCCAATTTTTCATTGAGCACATTTATTTCTTGCATGCTAGACCTTGCAACAAGCATGTCATCTACATACAATAATATTATAATATTGTTTCCATCATTTTTACTTTTAAGATAAACACAATGGTAAGAGTGACATATAGTATAGCCTTGTTCATACATAAACCTATCAAATTATAGATACCACTGCTTTAGAGCCTGTTTTTAGCCATACACGCTCTTCTTCAATTTTCACACAAACTTCTGTTTCATTTTGACCTCATATACTTGTGGTTCTGCATATATATTTCTTCCTCCAAGTCCCCATGGAGAAAGGTTTTCTTTACATATAACTGCTCATGATACAAATCTTCTACTACCGCTAGACTTAAAATAGTTCTGATTGAAGTCATTTTAACAATAGGAGAAAAAATTTCATCTAAGTTTATACCTTTATTTTGTGAAAACCCCTTCACCACAAGTCTAGCCTTATACCTATGTTTACCTTTGTCTTCTTCCTTCAACCTGTAAACCCATTTATTCTACAGTGTTGTTTTACCTATAGAAAACTTGACTAAGTCCCAAGTCTTGTTATGCATCAAGGAGTCCATCTCTTCTTCCATGTCTTTCTCCCACTCCTTCTTGGTTTCTACCTGCATTGTTTCTTTATATCTTTCTGCTTCATGAGAATCAGTCAACAATACATAATATAATGAAGGAGAGTATCGTTCAAGGGGTCTACTTATTCATTGGATCTTTTAACACCACTTTAAGGTGTTTGAGGTTATTTTTATTATTGTGGTTTTTGTCTTTGTTGTGGTTGTTGATCATTATGATTTTTAGGAACCTTTACTTTTTTTGTGGTCTCATCAAGCACTGCATATTCTTTGTTTTATTTTTCTTGTTTCTTTCCTTGCAACTGATCCTTATACAAGACCTTTTCATTGAATATGACATCTCTGCTCCTAATGATTTTGTGATTTTTGTAATCATATAAGTGATAAACAAAATCACTTACACCATATCAAATAAGGTACATTTCTTTGATTTTTCCTCGAGCTTTGTTCTATTTTATTTATTGATGTGGACAAAGGATTCACAACCAAAAGTATTTTAAAATAAGTAGTTTACCTTTTACCTATCCATGCCTCCTCTAGAATACCACCATCCAAGGAACTCAAAGGCCCTTTGTTTATTAGATAGACAATAGTATCTACAACATCTACCGAAAATTGTAAGGGAAATCCTGCATGCAATCTCATGCACCTTGCATGCTCCATTATTTTCATGTTCATCCTTTTTGACACACCATTTTATTGTGGTGTTCCTATAACTGTCTTCTTTCTGTGAATTCCATGCTCTGAAGAATAGTTATCAAACTCTTTGTTGTAATATTCACCTCCATTGTCTGATCTGAGACCCTTAAAATTATTTCCTATCTCATTCTCAACCAAATCTTTCCATTTCTTGAAAGTATCAAATACATCAAATTTATTTCGAATACAATAAATCTAGGTTTTCCTAGTTGCATGATCAATAAAAGTGACATAATATCGAGAACCGCTGAGAGATTATACTTGAGTAGGTTCCCATACATTTGTATGCACAAACTCTAACTTTTCGCTCTTTTTTTCCTTCCCAACTCTGATAAATACGACTATATTATGTTTTCCATAAACACACTTTTCATAAAGATCCAAATCAACATGCTTCAAACATGCCAACAAATTTCTTGAGTGGAGAATTTGCATCCCCTTATCACTCATGTGCCCTAGCCTATGATGCTAGAGTGTCATATCTTCTCTTGTGGAGGTTAAAGCATTAACAAAATTAGAAACACTATTGCATAAATACAATATAGCAACATTTTCTCCTTTTTGCTATTACCAAGGTTCCTTTAGTGACCTTCCAAGTTTTGTCTGTAAAATTAGTTACACAACCTTCACCTTGGAACTACCCTATTGAAATTAGATTTTTCTTCAAATATGGAACATGCCTTACCTCATTCAATAGCCATTGGTTTCTATTTTGTTACTTTACAAAAACCTTACCCATTCTAATGATTTTATAGGGTTTATCATCAAACAGATGAACTTGTCCAAAACCTCCTTGAACATAGTCATGAAAATGTTTCCTATCAGGTGTGGTGTGGAATGAGGCCCCTGAATCTACCACGCAAGCATCAATAATATTCACTAATGAAAGAATCAAAGCATATTGCAACACATCACCCGTCACATTCACTTCATGATTGCTCTCTTGTTGTCCATCTCCTTCTTTTCCCTTCTAAGATTCACAATATTTCTTCAGGAGTCCTTTATTTCCACATTTCCAGCACACTATCCTTGATATGGATTTGGATCTTTCTTTCCTTAACTGACTTGTAATTTCTTGGGCTCATTCCTCTTTCCATATTTCTTCCCCTAGTCTTTGTCGTCAAAACATTTCCTGATGTCTCACTAGAGCTTTTCCATCGCATTTCCTCACTAAAAATGGCACCAACAACGTCATCAAACTTTAAAGTACTAGATCCACAGACAAAGTTACTAATAGCCACAACTAATCCATTCCAACTTTCTAGAAATGAGCACAAAAATAATATAGCCCTAACTTCATCATCAAAATTTACCCCTACAAAACTTAACTTATTGGTAACCATGTTAAATTCATTTAAATGATCAGCAACAGATCCACCTTTTGAAACATTCATATTAAATAAACGCTTCATAAGAAATACCTTCTTTGAGGCCAAGGTTTTTTCATATAGTTTTTTCAATGTCGTCATTAAACCTTATGTTTTTATTTCCTTTGAAATTTTGAATGCCACTCACATTGTGAGACCTAGCCATATTGTTCATTATGCCTTTCTGTCAAGAATTTCTCATTATGTGTTTGTCATACTCGTTAGCTTCTTTGATATTCTACTCAATGGTAGTTACAGATCCTTATTATACATATAGTCTTCCATCTGCATATTACATGGCTAGTAGTTTTGGTCGTTAAATTTCTCGACCCTAAACCTATCATCTTTCAGCATTGCTCTCACTCGAACCAGGAACCCTTATCTCCTGCAAGTTTATTAGCTAAATAAACCTTCAGCTCTGATGGTGGCTATTAGAAATTAATTAATGGAGAAATGAAATGCACAAAATATTGTGAAAACACAGATACAAAAATTCATAAAACAAGAGAAACACAGATATATGTGGTTCACCCAATTTGGACTATGTCCATAGAGAAACAGTCAGTCCTTCCTTTTATATTATCCAACAAAATGAAGAGATGCAACCTACAACAGATCCACTATAATTTCCTCTTTTCTCTCACACAATATCCTCTCTCTTTCTTACTAAGAATAATAATACATAGCCATAATAAAAATCCCTCATATAAACTGAGGGTTGCCTTCTATGGAAAAAAAACCTTAAATTAACATAATTTCTACTATCATATCATTTTCCTAATGGATGGCTGAGATTTACTACAAAATTACAATATTTTACAGGGAAAATTCTCATCTATGTTTTAGCTTTGGAGGCCCTGCCCCTAAACCCTCATTGCGGGGGGCTCATAAAAGTTGTCATCACTCCCCCTAGACCCCTGTGGTGGTGATTAAATGGGTAGCATTTCCACCCTATTAGGAATAGAGATCCAGCATGGCTGAAACTAAAAACCTCTGAACAATCAAGAAGATAATCAGGCTCCACATCCAACAAGTCATTTATGACTTGATATGACAGTGTTGTATGGTCATGATATGACAATAATATTGTAGTGGTATGGTAGTGATGAAAGGTAGTGATATGGTAGTAACAAATTTGATGGTATGACAATGTCTTTATGACAAGTTGACAAGTGCTACTTGAGACAAATATCTATGTTATCTATAATTATTTTGAATAATCCCTCTTAGAGGTTTTGAGAATGCCTCTTTGATTGAATTATTAGGATCATGTATGATCTCAGGTTAGCCCTAGGTGGCCTAATATGATTGTTGTGTCTCATTCTTATTTTACACTGTATCTCAGTTGAACATTTGATGAATATATAAGAAGAATAATTTGGTTGGGTTTTCCCCCTTGTGAGGTTTTCCCATGGTCTCTGACCTAAATCCTGGTGTCTTATTATGGATTCTTTTCTTCTATTGTTCCTTATTGTTCCTATGCATTGTTGACGTTATTTTTCTCTCTACATAATGTTATCTTTCTCTATAAATAAATAACCATAACATGATGATATGATGTTATGGGGTGAATGTAATGTGAAAATGTTGAAATTTTTTAAAAATTGCAATTATCTATAACAAAGAATGATCTAGATATAAAATTAACATGGTATCAGAGATGGGATGAATAAAATTTAATGATATCAAACCTATGAAGCCATCTATGGTGGATTTCTTGATCAAGCAAAGTGAAAGGTATGAATATATTAGAGACCTAAGAGAATGCTAGGCTTTGAAGGAAACCCTAGGGAGTCCTTATTCTTACATGTAAAGGTTAGGGTTTGAGAGAAACCATATGTGCAACCTTCATATGGAAAATGCATGGGTTCAATAGCTTTGTAACATATTGACAGTGATGGAAATTTGTCAACCAAGGGGATCTCCCCAATATGAAGTTCCAACTATACCTCACACCGTTTGGTGCAGGATTCCCATCCAATATGATGGCTTGGTTTCTATTTACTTAAAGATTTACCTTATCTCTTGTTGTTCAACACATGAGAGTGTTACACTGGTATCTTAAAAAAAAGCGAGGTGGGTGTGCCTATTGAGTGTGTAATGTAACTGTGTCTAGGTCTTCTTACTGTAAAAGGGGGAGAGTAAAGTGAGCCTCTAAGTGAGAGGTAATAGTACCACCCAGGAAGAGACACATGTGAACCAGAAATTTTTTTCCAGCATCCAGCAGAATAGTCCTCAAAAGATGCGGTAGTCATTAAAAACGAAGTACAAGGGAAGACACATCCACCATCCAGCAGAGTAGTCCACAATGGATGTGACGATTGTTGTAACCAGTAAACAAGGAAGGTATGTCTAGCATCCTGTGGAGTAGTCCACAAGGATGAGACAACAGGGACAACCAATACAACACATTCCCAACAAGATAAGTACTAAAACAACCGAAATAATTCAACTATCTAAATACATGTGAAACAACAATGAATTACAAATTCTGAAAGAATAGTCTTACAAACATCTACAAAAAAATGCATAAAAACGTGTTGGCCTTAACAAGATTCTATATTAATAAAAAGTTTCAAGACAAATATGTACACCATACATCACTAGCCCTAATAGTGGGACCTTGGGGCCACTCCTCGCTCCTCAAAGAACCGACTAAAAACTCTCAATGCTTCATGGAAAGAGCCAAGGTGAAAAGTCCTTTTCTCATATAATGAGGGGGTATATATAACTAAGGGTGATGCTTGACCCTTGTGATTCTTCGACTACACTCATGACTATTCAACTTCCTATGACTTTTCAACTGACATGACTCTTCATATTCATGTGTGTCTATTGGAATTCCACTTTACATTACATTTTATTTACAATGTAAATGGCCCATAATAGTGATGTGTCCTTTGACAACTCATGACACGACATGACATGACACTATTGACATGACTATCTTGTCGAGGTGCTGATGTCAAGTCGTTGTTGCTGCTGAATGATAGATGTGTTCTTGGATGCGCTTTCTCTTCTCCTCCACATAGCTTGATGATGTAGGGTCTTTAATGATCTTTGGTCTTGGGAGGTGTTTGCATGCATGTGTTCCCTTTTCTTGTACTTTATAAGCTTTGTTGTTTGTCCAGCTGTAAGTGAGTCTTCTAAAATGTTCACCCCTCCTTCCTCTTCATCTTCTCGCCATGTCGTAATAGTATACCTATTCCTACAATTCACTCATGATGGGACAACATCAAATCCAAAACCTCCTAATCTAAGATTATGCATTTTTATCCATGGACTGGGCTTGGGATGGATGACAGGTTGGGAAGAGGTCCTAGCAATTGCGCATAGCATAGTTCTAGGTGATAAGGAGGGATATTGGTCACTAATGTTGGAAATACTGAGAAGGGGGTGAATCAGTGTTTCTTAGCAATTAGCACTTTTAAATATTTTCAGAGCATTAGTTAATATTCAATTATTATTAATGTTTATGCAATAATAATAGTAAATAAAATAACACAGTAGACACAAGAATTTTAGGTGAAGAACCCCTCCGGGTAAAAAACTACCAAACCATTTTCTAATAATTTCTTTAATCTTTAGCCCCAACTAAAATGAAAGCAACAACTTTCTATAATTCTAGAAAAACATTCTTCCCCATCTCCCATTGGAAGGGCACCCCAATGCCCTGGTTTCTTCAGTAGTCAATTTAATGGATGACCCAACATCCTAGACCAACCTACCACCCTTAACTGTTCACAGGCTCCAACATGTAGGCGACTTCATGCACCAGCCTAGCAGCTCCCTGCCACCCTATAATGACTGAAATGAGACAAGAGTGTGGATTCATGTACCAGGGACAATGATCCATGATGATACAATATGATTTAAAATGATTTTGACTGAACACCAAATCACACTATGGCCTGCAACCTTGTTACACTAAAAAATGTCACCATGGCTATTTGCAGTTAGTATGGCTCCATCCACTGTCATACTATCCTCCTTGGCAAGTCTCATGCCTCTGCTCTCCATGTCAAACTTCAAGAAAGAGAGAAAAGTCATTTAAAGTCAATTATCTCTGGTACGCAGTTTCTCTTAGCCTCACCTACGGGTACGCAACCCAAGTTCACAAAACCTACGTACTTGTACGCTCTGTATGTAAAGGGAGGGTGCGTACTCCTGTAAAGGTCAAAAGGCGCAAGTTTCACTCCAAAAAAGTTACTTGTGGTAATTTCTAGAGGCTTCTAGAAGTATGTTTGGCGTGTATGAAGCGCCTCCAGATGGTTCATGTATCCCTACCAAAGAGGAACTTATCCCATCAATAGGGGAGCTATCCCATCTAAAGAGGGGCTTATCCCATTGATTATGGACCTGAATAACTTCCTCTAGGGCACTATAAATACAGGCATTGGGCCAAAGGGAAGAGAGGTTGAAAGCTGAACATTCCTAAGGGTAGATGCTGCTGGAATTAGGACTTCCTTGTAGAAGCTTGTAAGGAGAGATTACCATCTTTACTTGTTTCCATTGGGAGGTGGGTGAGCTGATCAGAGTAAGGGAGAACTCTTGTGGACCCTGGGAGGAGCTTGCACAACACCAAGGCTCAGGTTGTAATGGTTCCTTTTGTTACCTTTTAATACAAATTAGTCCATTCTTCTCAACAATTTGTTATTAATGAGTTGTTTCATGTACTCCTTGGTCTACATGTTAAATATGTTTTATTTTATGTGATATTCAGGTGCTATTTAATCATTTGATTGTTGGTGAATGCAGGTTTCGAAGTGAAGGAGGAGCTCATCCGGATCAACGAAGCTGGACTACTACAACAGCGTTGGATTACAGGTAGGATCTAAACACTTGATTTCTCATATTGTAAAATCATATTTAGGGAAGGATTGCTCTTATTTGTCTTGTTTGTCATTAGAGAGTCTTAGGCTTTCTAGGAAGGTCGGTTGTGTCCGCACTAACGACTCTTTCCACGTGACAAAATGGCGACTCCACTGGGGACTCCATTAATGTGTTTGAGTTCTTTTTGATTTGATATTTTGGTCTGAGAAAAATTGCTTGTTTTTTGATTTTTGGTTGTCTAGCTGTGTATTTGGGTGGGTTAGCTTAGAGTCAATTTAGTTTTTTATTTTTCTTAGCCTTGCCAGCAATACGCAGTCTCTGGGTTTGACACAGTGCGTACTTGTACGCACTGCGTCTTTGTGCACAGTGCGTACCCGCGCCTGTGTGAACAGATGACCTGCGTACCCCTGTCAATTTTGAGAAAATTTCAATTTTTTCTTTTTTGCTCTTTAGATTTTGTTTTTAATTTGTTTTTTCTGCCCAGATCCACTAGTTTTCTGCCATAAATCTTCACCTAAGCTTGTTTCATTCGCATTCCTTCTCTAAGCTTTCATCAATTGGGTGTTTTGAGTCTCTTGTTTGAGAAATTCTTAATTTGATTTCCTTTGGTCATTACTTGGAGGTTTGTCTCAGTCTTTTCACAATTTTGCATCTTTTTTCTCTTGTTTTTGCAAAAAAAATTTCCCCCTCATTGTGTATGAGGGTTAATCGCCTTTGAGTGTTTTTATTTTTTGATCTTTGGAACTCTCACCCAATTTTCTCGACTTGCACTTGATTGGTTCTTAGATTACATTAGAATCATCTTGTGTTTGAGAATTCTCTTGCATAGATCACATTTGCATAATTAGAATTCTCATTTTCAGAATATGAATGAAAAATGTGCATAGATTACATTTGCATACTTTTCGAGTGAATTGTGCATAGATTACAATTGCATAGTTTACATTCTGGAAAATCAATCGTAGATTTAGATCAGTTTTCTTTGATTTGAATTTAAAAAATAAAAAAATGGTTTGGAATTGATTTGCATTAGTTCTTCTTGATAAAATTAGTGCATTAGAGAATTTGTTAGATTTTCTCTTGGTGATCAATTTTTTGCATTGTTGGAAGTGAATGGAAACTCTCTCCTTACTTTAGTTAGGATTCATCGAATTGAAAAGATTACATTATCATATTCGATTTCATTCAGTTGAGTCGGGTCCTAACACCATTGGTTTCGTATCCATTTACCCATTTGAATAATAACAACCTTAATAACACAACGCTTAATTAAAATTCATCTAGTAATTTTTACATTTCTAGGGCTCTGATACACCAACATAGCTTAGGCTAGTGTCTTGGAGTAGGAGAGTAATTAACTCTCCAAGACAGCAAAACCAAACAAGTAGCTCATCTTGTGGTAGGATAAATCCAACTGTTACATTTATGCTCTGGGAAAGCTCCTCTTAAAGGAGAAGCATGAGACCGTGTCCGAACCAGTGAGGGGATCAATCCTCCTTCATTGGGAAAGACGCCAGATACGCACGTACTAAAAACGGTAAACCTCGGATTATTGTCGAGGAGCCTGGGGTCACTTGTCGGTAAACCTTGGATTATTGTCAAGGAACCGGCAAGGGGATTGAGCTTGTTACTCTGCCCTTGCGTTCTATCGGGTCGTAGACTGTTCCCCCAGGTATATTTGTTGTTGTTGGTAACCTTAGTGACCATTATCTTTAGGATTCTACCCGAGGTGACGGTGGAGGGAAGATCCCACTGTACCTGGAGCAGACGTCGGCTAGACTCACTTGGATTTTCTGGGGGGTTCACTTCACTCGAGACGGTTAAAGTGGAGGAACTCGGTCCAGTCTATTCATTAAGCAGGTTGCCAGGGTAACTGTTCCACCCGCCACTTCTGTACTGAATTCTGCGATGTTGGGCTTCATCACCAACTAGTGTTTTCGGTCTGGAAGGTTACTGTTTGTGTGTGGTTTGACTCCTAGATTTGATAGCGCGTGTTAATTTGTTTGTTTTTACTTTTAGAGACCATAGGTGTGAATTGTGAATTTTAATTATTAGGTGCAAATTGTGAATTGTTAATTTTAGTTTTAAATTGTTAATAAAATTCACTGGAGTTGAATATAATGGCAAATGTTCTGGAATTTATCAACCTAGGAACCCCTCCTAACGAGAATCCTAGTACTTTTCCTTACTTTGGAAATGTTGGTCCTCCTTACATGGCTACTTTGTCATTGCCTGGATTTACAATAGGTTTACCGATATGGTTATTTTCGACTTCATTGGCCCAAAATACTCCAATTGTTCCACCTCAACCGAATGCTTCACCTCAACAGAGTTCACCATCTCAACATCACCAACCTTCTGTTGACCCTTTACCTTCTTCCTCTTCGCCTGGTAAAAGCCTTGATGCTAGTAACCAGGAGGCTAAGAAGAAAAAGAAAGGGAAGAAGAAGAAGAAGAAGAAGAAGCAAGATAAGAAAGAAGTCAACCAACCAACCACGACTGTAAGTGTTAGTTGTGTTGAGGAAAACTCCAACATGCATCGTAAACCCAAATACCCTTGCAGGCTTTGTAAGGGTGACCACTTCCTTGTCAATTGTCCTGGTATTCCAAAGGTCTTGGAAGTATGGTCAGAAAAATCTCATCAACTTTCCATTGAACCATCAACCAGTGATAGTCAGGTTACTGGGAAAAAGGGTAAAGTTAGGTTTCCTTGTAAGTTATGCAAAGGGAGTCATCAAACTCACATTTGCCCTCACATGGATGAAGCCTCAAAATTGTTGGAAAACCTTACTGTTCCACAGCAAGAATTTCCAACTGGTTACCGTAAACTTTCTCCCAACCTACCGTCAACTGACAGAGTGATTGATCTAATTTCAAGTACAGTCGATCACACTCTTCCATTGGAGAGTGAAACTCATGTCACTCAGGTTGATGATCAATTAATTGATCAAGTGGTCGATTCAATTTCACATTCGGTCGATCACACTCTCCCTTTCGAGAGTAAATTTCATACCGCTGATGTTCTTCTTGTTACATCG
Organism: Pinus tabuliformis; assembly: GCA_031772625.1. Taxonomy (NCBI): domain Eukaryota; kingdom Viridiplantae; phylum Streptophyta; class Pinopsida; order Pinales; family Pinaceae; genus Pinus; species Pinus tabuliformis. The sequence continues at coordinate 82,893,559 of CM062809.1, forward strand.
GATTCTTCTATGCTGGGGGGCATTTCACCTGTTTCTACAGAACCCCCTCCAAGTACTGAGGTCTTTTCCTTTGATTGGAGTAGATTGACAGAACCTCGTCTTCCTTCCTCCATCCCTTTCCAAATCATTGTCAAGGCTAGTGGTAGGGACATACATCGTACATAGGTAGATGAAGGTGCTTCTGTTAGTATTTTATCCTCAACTGTTTGGAAAGCTTTGGGTTCCCCTCAGCTTGCGCCTATTACGCAGAATCTGAAAGCTTTTAACATGACCATTAGTGAACCTTTAGGGATCCTTCCTAAGTTTTCTATCACTTTGGAAGGTAAAACTGTCTGTGTTGATCTTATGGTAGTTCGAGGTCCCTTGGATTTCAATTTACTCCTTGGGCGAGACTATGTTTATGCAATGAAAGCTGTCGTATCGACACTCTTTCGCATGATGTCTTTCCCTCACAATGGAAGTATTGTGACTGTAGACCAGCTTTCATTCCCTAGTCTTGTTTCAACTACCAATAATATGACACCCCTAAATGTTCCTGATTCTAAAGTGGTATCTACCCTGCCACGGGTTAATTATGTGGCAACCGGTCCCATGTTTTCAGTTACCGATGTAAGTGAGCCTCTCACTGTTGATTTAGATCCGGTAATTGACATGGAAAACTCTATGGGATTACTTGAACATGATGTTCTTATCCCTTTTGAGTCCCTTGACATGTGTTCCTTCCAGAAGTATTCTTCCTTCTGATGAAGACCTTTTGGAAGCCATGATCAAGGTGTGTCCATTGACATGTCTTTCTTCCAGTTGGAAGCCATGATCAATGTGGCGAGGATAGTTTTTTCTTGTATCAACCTCGTTAAAAAATGAAACAAGGAACGAGGATAGTTTTTCCTGTATCAACCTCGTTAAAAAATGAAACAAGCTAGTATGAGGATAGTTCTTTTACTGAGTCAACCTCATAAAAAAATGAATTAGGTAGATTTTCGGTTAAGTAGGTAGATTGTAGAAAGTAGGGTTTTGAGGATAGTCCCTGTTACTGAGTCAACCTCGTTAAAAAATGAATCAGGTATGAGGATAGTTCTTTTCTTGTGTCAACCTCCTTAAAAATGAAACAACTCCCTTTTCAAGTTAAATATTGAAAGTAAACCTTCATTCCATCCATCTGGTTGAATGAAATGAAGCCTGGGGGGCATGTACCTCGCTTTGCATCATTATACTGGGGGCATGCGAACTTTTACGAGCAAAGTTCCTTGTCTTGTGTCAAGCTCGTTAAAAAATGAATCAAGGGTTTTAGAGCATAGTTCCTTGTCTTGTGTCAAGCTCGTTAAAAAATGAATCAAGGTTTTTAGAGTAGAGTTTTTTGTTAGGTAGATTATAGAGAGTAGTTATGAGCATAGTTCCTTATCTTGTGTCAAGCTCGTTTAAAAAATGAAATAAGGGTTTTGAGGATAGTTCTTTTCATGTGTCAACCTCACTAAAAATGAAACAACTCCCACAAGTCTTTCCAAGATCTTGAAAGTAAAGCTTCATTCCATCCACCTCATTGAATGCAATGAAGCTTGGGGGGCATGTACCTCGTTTTGCGTCATTATGCTGGGGGCATGTGAACTTATAACAAGAATAGTTTTTCGTTTCAAGCTTGCGTAAACATGAAACCGAATCCGAGCATAGTTCTTTTCCTGTGTCAAGCTTGTTAAAAAATGAAACAAATCCTCCTCTAATTGAGTCAAGAGTTTGACAAGATCTCATAAATGTTAAGTTGTATATTTAGGTTCGTTATTTTAGTTTTTGCATCTTTTCTTACAGTTTTAGGTCGAGTCTTTCAATGATCTCGTAACTGAACCTTCATTTCATCCAACTGGTTGAATGAAATGAAGCTAGGGGGCATGCACTCTAGCAGTTATGCTTAGGGGGCATCAAGCACAGTTTTCTCTCTGTTTCAAGCTTGTGTAAAAATGAAACTACTTTGAAGCATAGTTTTTCTCTGTTTCAAGCTTTTGTAAAAATGAAACCTATCTCGAGTCAATTTCAGTTATTTTCAAGACTCGTTAAACTCATGAAAATCCCGAGATTATTTTGCTATATTTCATTCTCGTAAAACAAATGAAAATGCCGAGTTCTTTCCGTCTTTTCCTGCTCGTAAATTAAATTGAAAGTCGGCCATATGAGTACATTTTTAACATTTTTTCGAACTCGTTAAAACTTACGAAAAAGTGACACCTCAGAGTCATCTTTAAGCCCTTTTCTGACTCCTAAAACATGAAAATATTGTCGAGCGTTTCTTTTACACTCATTAAAGTAGAATTAAAAGATGGTCCTCTTATAGCCCTTTTCTAACCGTAAAAACACGAAAAGATTGCCGGGTTTTTGTCATTTCAAACTCGATATTGGAAATAAAATGACGTGCCCTTGATCGCTTTTTACTTTTCAGGTCAAAGGCACTAATCATGAAAGTACTCCTTGGTCGCAAGATCAAGCGGTTCTCTCAGGTATTATTTTATACTTTTTCAGGCTTGGGAGACACAAATTTACGAAAAAGTTCACCTTGGAGTCTTCTTTAGTTTTTTCAGACTCTCTAAAAATGAAAAACGCCGAGTTTCTCTTATACTAGACTCGTTAAAATTTCACAGTAAAGGACCTATTCGATTACAAACAGGAACGGACCACTCCTTCTTAGGGTCCGAATCTAAACTAAGTTGGACTCATCCGAAGGATGAGCTTATAATCAAGCATATGTTATCCTCCTCAAGCTTGTAAAAAATAAAGAGGTACTTGCCAGAAATGGTGGGGGAAAAGAGAGAAGAATGAACCAATTTGTCATCCTTTGTTACAGAAGAACCTTATCACCGCTCTTGAACACGACACTTTTCATTCACCTGGGTTGGGAAATCCTTTGCCTTAAAAAGTTGATCAAACCACTTTGAAAGTCTTCAACCATTTCCGGGTATTAAATTTGGGTCAATCGTCACCAAACCATCTGTCGTGTCGTTATGTGTTCAAGAGGTCTCTGCAAATAAACCATTCATATGCAAAATACTTTTCATCCATTTGACCATCCCTGAGTCAGTCCTTACAGCAACATTTCTTCAACTTAAACAATGATTTCGTGTTGTGGGCTTGCCTGCAACGGGTCGCTTTCTATCGACATCAGCACATTATCTAGAAAGATGACTTAGAAATCGACAGTACCTTGAAGTCTGCATGCATCAATGGTAGGTTTCTCGCCTTTGACGACAGTTTACACCATTGACTTTCGATCGAAGGATTACGTGACGTGTTCGACATCAACTCATTCATTCACATTTCATGGATTGTACTGGGTAATTTGAGAACCATTGACATCACTGGTGGTCTGTCTCACACTTGTTAACAGTTTACATCATTGACTGGTAATCAAGTGGTTTCTACCATGCTCGACATCAACTCATTTATTCGCACGGATAGAATCGTACCAATTCAGGAAGTAGAAATGAAGACCCTAGATCTAGTTTCCACCATCCAGGCTGCGAGGAGTTTTGTATTCATTATACAGTAGACTAATCATAAACAGATGGCTGCGTCCATACTGTGTCTACAAAAGTCTATGATTGTGATGTACTACAAAATCATTCTTGTATCAGAGCAGTAGTTAGATTGTTAGTTAAAGTTTTCAATCTGAGTATGGGAATGCCTACCTCAGCGATGATATCATCTTATATATGTATTTTGTGTTGAATATTTGCAGGTTCTGACCAGGTCCTCCGCAAGATACTCCTTGAAATGATAAAGTACTTCACCCTTCCTAGATCATAAAAACCCTAATCTACTACAGGCTTCACACTTTAGGGGGCAATCTGTTACACTAAAAAATGTCACCATGGCTATTTGCAGTTAGTATGGCTCCATCCACTATCATACTATCCTCCTTGGCAAGTCTCATGCCTCTGCTCTCCATGTCAAACTTCAAGAAAGAGAGAAAAGTCATTTAAAGTCAATTATCTCTGGTACGCAGTTTCTCTTAGCCTCACCTACGGGTACGCAACCCAAGTTCACAAAACCTGCGTACTTGTATCCTCTGTATGTAAAGGGATGGGTGCGTACTCCTGTAAAGGTCAAAAGGCGCAAGTTTCACTCCAAAAAAGTTACTTGTGGTCATTTCTAGAGGCTTCTAGAAGTATGTTTGACGTGTATGAAGCGCCTCCAGATGGTTCATGTATCCCTACCAAAGAGGAACTTATCCCATCAATAGGGGAGCTATCCCATCCAAAGAGGGGCTTATCCCATTGATGATGGACCTGAATAACTTCCTCTAGGGCACTATAAATACAGGCATTGGGCCAAAGGGAGGAGAGGTTGAAAGCTGAACATTCCTAAGGGTAGATGTTGCTGGAATTAGGACTTCCTTGTAGAAGCTTGTAAGGAGAGATTACCATCTTTACTTGTTTCCATTGGGAGGTGGGTGAGCTGACCAAAGTAAGGGAGAACTCTTGTGGACCCTGGGAGGAGCTTGCACAACACCAAGGCTCAGGTTGTAATGGTTCCTTTTGTTACCTTTTAATACAAATTAGTCCATTCTTCTCAACAATTTGTTATTAATGAGTTGTTTCATGTACTCCTTGGTCTACATGTTAAATATGTTTTATTTTATGTGATATTCAGGTGCTATTTAATCATTTGATTGTTGGTGAATGCAGGTTTCGAAGTGAAGGAGGAGCTCATCCGGATCAACGAAGCTGGACTACTACAACAGCGTTGGATTACAGGTAGGATCTAAACACTTGATTTCTCATATTGTAAAAGCATATTTAGGGAAGGATTGCTCTTATTTGTCTTGTTTGTCATTAGAGAGTCTTAGGCTTTCTAGGAAGGTCGATTGTGTCCGCACTAACGACTCTTTCCACGTGACAAACCTAACCATGACATCATCCCAACAAAGACTCTTATACCTCCCAATAATGTCTTTTTAACTCTAAGAAGATTGAATCTTTTACAATAATGACTCTTACAATGATGACACTTTTACAAATGAATCTTTTACAACTTTACAATGATGACTCTTGGCCTTGACACTTCTTCACAATATACGGATGGTTGTCATGTCTTCAAAGGATGTCCCACTACAATGCTTCCTTTGATCTGAAACTTCTACTCTTGAATTCTTGCTTGATGTTGTACTTGAATCTTATTCTACCTGCATGTAATATTTTCCTAGTGAAACCAATCCCAAAACAAAACAAAATACCCGTCAACTTACCTTTGCCTGCAAAACACATGTAATTGCATAATAATGAATAAATACAAATTAAAATTACAATGCCTACCTGAAGTGTGCTTGTCACTTTTGTTTTTGACTTGTTGCAGCAGTAGACAAAGACTCCCACTCTTGATATAGGCCTATACTCTATGAATGACTATATCCAAAACTAACCTAAAGACATATACAATAAAAACTGATGACGGACCCTAGACTTGAGATGGAACAAGTTCTAAGTACAACAATAGAGACCATTATATCAAATATGACAAGACAAGTAACATGAACTTACAACATCATATAGATTTAGTAGACTTGGTGTAGCATCAATAATATGTGGCATCAAATGTGTAGTATCAAGAATAGGCCATCCAAAACGTGGTATCAAAAGTAAATGTTGCATATAGAGACATACAGGTATAACCGAGACCATGTATGTATTTAAAATTGTCCTACAAAAGCATATGTCAGAGATGATACTCATTCTTCAAATGTAAACACTAATCATACATACCTTGTTGTAAGAGACTTACCCTTGACTAATGATATGTTGATCCTTACTACAGTGATCCTTGAATGCATGCTTTTTCTTTCCTTCTAGGAGCTCGACATTTAATCTGTTGTATCTATGTAATTTCGGATCTCCAGAGTCTGAAATTTCCTCCTGTCGTATCCCTATCAGTCCGCTTTTCAACCCCACAGGGTAGATCAAGATTGGATTCTTCAAGAAAGAGTTATGCTCAATCTCCCACAATGGCCGAATTATAGGCTGGTTCAATAGAGTGAACTTGTACGAAGTTCCATGTGTCACTGTTGCAACCTTCAGCCCTGAAAATGCTACTCAAAAAACTATAATCCATCCTCTTTCTGTGAATATATACGAAATTTTAATCCAATTCTGAGAGAGAAAGTTATGACCATTTTCCCAACATCACTTGTTTGAAATGGAATTCGGGAGCCTGCAAAAACCCTAACTTCCTCAGATCATATCTCCGAAAATATAGAGAACCAAGATCTAAAATTCGGTCACGAGGATCATACAGATTTCGGCTCAAATGGTTTTTAATTTTGGTGTCTTAAGATTCACAGAAAAAATATTATCACGACAATTCCATGAGGACCTGTTTGAATGCACAAAATCCCTACTAGAGGAGGATATGAGGGTCATTATTTATATGAATTTCTTCAGTTGAAAGGGTCCTCAACAAGTGAACGTTGGAGAGATTTTAGGAGATTTTTTTTTATTAATTATTGACTATTCAATGACCACAACCAATTATGAGTGCCATGCCACAACCCCATAGGAGTTTAGCCCACTAACTGGGGTTACTAACTTCGAACACAAATAACTCTCAAATTGTGAAGAACTGGGAAGTGCACCATATATCAACTGAAACATCTTGACGAGTAGAATCCATCAAGAATATATTTTATGAAAAATAATATGAGTTGTCAAGTAAAAATTCCCTTGCAATATCGGGGTAGCCCGTGGTGCTGCTTGGGTTGACATCAATGACAACCACTGCTCAACAATCTCCCCCTTTGGCATTGATGGCAACACAAGTACTCCCCCTATGATCCTGACAGCTATTCCTACTACCTTCTCTCCCCATTTGTAATCAATGAAAACGGGTAACTCCGCTGACAAGCAGTGATCCTACAAACCTGTACACACCTCCACTCCCCCTTTCTACTCGAGTAGATAAGAGAAAGATTTTAATGAAAACTTGGGAGAATCCCAAGCTTTTGGCAAAGATACTCAAATGACTCATGAGGTAATGGCTTGGTAAATATGTCAGCAATTTGTTCCTTTGTGCCAACATATTCAAGCTTGATATTTGTTTTGGTGAGCTGCTATCTAATGGGATGATATTCAATAAAAATGTGCTTCATTTTGGAATGCATCATAGGATTCTTGGAGATACTCATGGCACTGGTGTTATCGCAAAAGATAGGAATCGGCTCATCAAACTTGACTTGAAGATCTTGCAAAGTTTGCTTCATCCAGAGAACTTGTGTACAACAAGTTGCTGCTATGATATATTTTTCTTCTGCTGTGGATAACAAGATTGAAGACTGATTTTTACTTAACCATGAAACAGGACAACCACCTAGATAGAATACTCCTCCACTAGTACTCTTATGATCTTCCTACCCAATCTGCATTTGTATAAGCTTGGATAACCAGATCATTTCCTTTTGGGATACCATAGACCATATTCTATTGTGCCCTTAAGATATCGAAGAATTATTTTCACGGCAATAAAATGAGATTCTTTTGGTGCTGCTTGGAATCTTGCTACTTGTCCAACTATTTGCATCACATCAGGCTGAGAGGCTGTCACATATAGGAGACTACTAATCATGGATCTATACAACTTTTGGTCCACATCCTTTGGCGAATCTTCTAAGATTAACTTGCAACCTATTATCATGGAGGTAAGGACTAGCTTGCAATCTTCCATCAAGAATTTTTGAACATTTCCTCTATGTACATGGTTTTATATATGAATATTACTTTATCCTACTGAGAAATTTGAAGCCCCAAAAAGTATGTTAGCTCACCAAGCATAGACATTTCAAACTCACTTTTCATTTTTGTGGCAAAGTCTTTACTTAATATGTCATTATTTCTTCCAAATATTATATCATCCACATATACCTCAATAATCATTAGGTTATCTTGATCCACTTTCACATAGAGATTGTTGTCAGCGCTTCCTTTTTTGAATCTTTGTTGATGTAGATACCTATCAAGATGAGCATACCAAGCCCTAGGAGCTTTCTTGAGAGCATATAGTGCCTTCTTTAATCTGCAAACGTAGTTTTCTTTGTTAGTGAGTAGAAAACCTTCAAGTTGTTCAATGTAAAATTCTTCTTCCAATTCACCATTTAGAAAGGCTAACTTAACATCAATTTGGTAGACCTTGGTTTTTCTTGAGCATGCATATGCGACAAATATCCTGATAGCTTCCATTCTAGCAACGGGAGCAAATGTTTCTTCAAAATCGATTTCTTCAACTTGTGCATATCCTTTGCAGACTAATCTTGCTTTATTCCTGGTAACTTGTCCATCCTCATTCAATTTATTTCTGAAGACCCATTTAGTTCCAATAACATTTTTATCCTTTGATAGTGGAACCAATTCCCAATTGTTGTTCTTCTCAATTTGATCCAGTTCTTCATTCATGGCTGCTACCCAGTGTTCATTTTGACTAACTTCCTCAAAATTGCTAGGCTCAAAAGTCGCTAAAAGGGCAAGATGGGCTTGCTGTGATGAACGAAGTTGTCAACTTCTTCTTGTTCCAATTCCTTCATTTATGTTGTCAATGATCTGATTTGATGGATGATTCTTTTGATACCATTATTTTGAAAATTTTGGAGAAACTTATTGTACATCTTGCTGATCATTTCTTATTTATTCTTGGTTGACTGGTGTTTCTTTATTTGATTGGTCTTGTTCTGGAGCTTCTTCTTCATCCTTCACAGGCTCTACCTCAAGCCCCTCATATTTTCTTGAAGAGACGATCTCACAATCTTTGTGAAAAGTAACATCTATACTTTCAACTGTTTGATTTTGCCTCAGATTGTAGCATCCATAAGCCTTTCTTTTGCGCGATGAACCAATGAAAATACCTTCATCAACACAAGAATCGAACTTGCCCAATTTTTTGGTCTTCTCTTTTGATGTAGCATTTACTTCCAAATATTTTGAAGTATTTGACGTTAGTTGGTATTCCTTTCCATAGTTCGTATGGATTCATGTTACAATTATTCTTGAGTAGGCCTTTGTTTATAATGAATATGATAGTATCAATTGCTTGAACCCAGAATTTATCGTCTAAGTTTGAGTCTTTTAACATGGTTCTAGCCATTTCCTATACAGTTCTTTTTTTCTTTCAGCTACTCCATTACGTTGTAGTGTTCTCGCTGTTGAGAATTTCCTTTTAATTCCATGTTCATCATAGTATTTATGAAATGCTTTGGACATGAATTATCTGCCATTATCTGATCTTAGACATTTGATCTTCAAATCAGTTTCATTTTCGACCAATTCCTTGTAGATTTTGAAACATTAGAATGCCTCAGACATTTTCTTTAGGAAACTGACAGCTGTCATTCTGGTGTAATCACCTATCATTAACATAAAGTATAATTCAACGTCTAAACCTTTTGTTCTCATAGGACCACATAGATCAATATGTATTAATTCCAATGGACATGATGCAAAATGTTCCTTTATCTTGAACTCAACATTTGTCTGTTTGCCATGCCGGCAAGATTCACATATCGTATTGGTAGTTTTTGAGATTTTCGGCATTTCTCTAACTGCATCCTTTTTGTTGATATCGACCAAATTGTCGAAATTTATATGTCCCATTCATTTTTTCCATAAAAATCTATCATCTTCTTTTGCCAAGAAACACCCTTTAGGTGTCTCATCCAAAATATATATGTTGTTTGGAGCTCTGCTTGTTGTAGCCACAATTTTACCAAACTTGCCTTTCATTATTACACATTTCCTCGATTTGAATAGCATCGTGTGTCCTTGATCGCACATATGTCCAACACTAAGCAAATTTTAATTCATATTTTCAACTAGCAACACATCCTTTTCTAATGCATCCTTGCTTCCAAGAGTGATTGTACCTGCTCCTATGATGTTTCAAGACCCGTCATTTCCAAAATACATTGTTCTATCCTTCTTTTCTTTCAAGCATATGAAATTACTTCTATCTCCAGTCATATGCATTGAGAAACCACTATCAACATACCATATGTTTCTATTTCTTTGAGCCATGAGAGCGAAAGCACACCTTTCAGTTTTCCTTTTCCATACTTGTTCATTCTGATTTTGCAAGAATTCCTTTGAAGAGCTTCCAAGTCTGCAATCTTTGGCCAGGTGTCCAAAATTGTTACATTTGTAAAATTTGACATCATCTCTCAAATGATCATATCAATTGATATTATGTTGAGTTCTAGAATATCCATTTCTGAGAGATCTTCTGGAATGATATTCATTCCAAACACACATGCGACATTCTGCAACTCTATGTCCAAACTTTCCACATGAATAACAATGACCATAAAAGATAGGTTGATACCAGGGGGAAATCTTCTTAGAGGAATTTTCTTCCAAGGTTCTTCCTGTGAATCTTAATCTCTTGATCTAGCTGGGAGATCTACCTTCTTGGTAGATTTTTCATATCCGTCTTCTTTACTTTTCATAGAAGGACTTGACTCCTCTTCGAATTTTTCTTTGTAACCAAGACTAGTCTTGTCACTGCATGATCGTTGGTTGCTGATGATTTCATCCAAAATCTTTGAGCTGTTGGCATAGTTTTGAAGAACTTTTCCATTTTTCACTTCCTTTCGTAAAGAAACGATTTCAGCTTCCAATGCTTCTCTTTCCTTCTTGCTTTCCTTTAATTCTTTCTTGAGCGATTCTTCAATTCGTTTTAATTCTTAAACCTTGATTTAAAGATTTAGGACTTGTTCCCTTTATATCTTTAATTCATCTTCAAGAGTGTTGACGTGATTATTTTCAGCCTTGATCTCTTTGATAACTCTGATTACTTCATTTAGAAATTCAACCCCGGTCATTTCGTCTTCTTCGTCTCCTTCTTTTTCAGGTGCTTCTTTCTTATTTCTTCTATTGAATTCTTCTTTGTTATCACTACCTTCTTCAAATGAGGAGCTATCTTCTTTGGAGAGGAAACTTTTCTTAAACCATTTCTTCTTACCTTATGTGTTTAACTTCATAGGACTTTTCTTTCCTTTCGCAACAACCACATTTTTGAGAGGACATTTGGCTGAAAAATGCCCAACCTCGCCACAATCAAAACATATTAATGGAAGTTTACCTTTGAAATTTCCCATACCTGTTCCCTTTTTCCGCGTGAAGTAGGAAAACTCTTTATCTAAGAATTCTTCTTCATCTTCTTCCTTTTCCTCATCCTTACAATTGCAATTTTTTGCTTTTGGAGTCCGCTTGTCCTTATTGTTCTTCTTGGATGTGGCAAATGTTGTTTCTAAGTGAGATGTGTGATCCTCTTCTTCAATCCTCATTTCATATGCCGTAATAATTCCATGCAATTCATCTATGTTGAGATTGGTCAGATTCGATCTATCTTCCAAGACAGATACCTTAGGGTTAAATCTTGTTGGTAAGGTTCTGAGGATCTTTCGAACAACAATTTTCATTTCAACAGGTTCTCCCAAATCTTCCAATGTATTTTTTATTTCATCAACACGTTGAAAGTATGCAGCAATATCTTCATCTTCCTTCATTTTGAGTTTCTCAAATTTTTCCCTAAAAATTTGAAGTTTTTCTTCTTTCACCTTTGAGTCACCTGCATATATATTTTCAAGCTTTCCCCATACCTCTCTAGTGATTTTGCAACTCAATCCCTTAAGATAAACATATTCAACAAGCTCATTGATAATAAGATCTTTACCCTTTACATCAGATACCATATTTTTCTTACCTTGTTCATCCTGGGTTGGTGTGAAGTCTTTGTCAACAATTTCCCATACTTCGTATCCTTGCACTAGCAAATGAACTTGCATTCTTCCACTCCAAAGTGCATGGTTATTTCCATTGAATAAAGGAACTTTATTCTTAGTATACTCCATGATATCCTTCCAGTTGTTAGACTGCTATTGAAGGAACCAAGCTCTGAAACCAATTGTTGGAAACACTGAGAGGGGGGTGAATCAATGTTTCTTAGCAATTATCACTTTTAAATCGTTTAGAGCAAACATAGTTACCGATCAAACAAGAAAATGAACTGGTACCCATTTTTTTGAGGTAGCAAAAAATCACCCGATTTTAAAAAGTGGTGATGCCAAAATACATTTTTTTTTAGCATATTTGTGGCACCTTAAATTTTCTTATGCATCAAGTATGAACATTTTTTTAAAACGTTAGTGATTTTCATCTTGATTTTGAAAAGTGTTGATGCAGCATCATCACATTTTTTAAAGAGTTTATTTTTGACACTTTAAAATTTTTTTATGCATCAAGTATAAACACCTTTTTTAAATGTTAGTGATTTTCATCTGGATTTTAAAAAGTGTTGATGTGTGTAGCCCACTTCCCCACCCACGCCCACAGCCAACCCCGCCGATGGGTGGCCGGAAAAAAAAATATTTTTAATTTATTTTATTAATTTTTTATTCCTTTCTTTATTTATTTATTTATTAATTTTTTTTTTAAATTGCTTTTTTTAATTGTACTATTTTGATTTTTTAATTTAATTTTTTAGTTATGCATTTTTCTTTTATTTAAAAAAAAATGTTTTTTATTGCGCTGAGAGGCGCTCTACAACTCAGTATATGAGAGAGATGTTGTCACAAAATATTAAAGAAACATGAGGGAGATGTTGTCACGTAACATAACGTTACATTAAAAAAAATATGAAAAACATATGAGGGAGATGTCACGTGACATAAAGTTGCATTAAAAAATATGAGGGACAGTATATGGGGGAGATGTTGTAACAAAATATTAAAAAAATATGAGGGAGATGAGGGAGATGTTGTCACATTACATTAAAAAAGTATTAAAACATATGAGGGAGATGTAATATGAGGGAGATGTTGTCATGTTACATTAAAAAATATTAAAAACATATGAGGGAGATGTCATGTAACATAAAGTTACATTAAAATAATATATTAAAAAAAATATGAGGGGCAATATATGAGGGAGATGTTGTCACAAAATATTAAAAAAAATATGAGGGAGATGTTGTCACGTAACGTAATGTTACATTAAAAATTAATTAAAATAAAAAAATGTGTCAACTAATATTAACAAACTCAATTTTGAAAATGATATATATACAATTTAAAAAGAGAAATCAGGTTTTAGGTTGTGATTTCTGTAATAATAATAATCAGGTAAATTTATATTTCACGTTCAGGTTTTTGTTTGTCATCAGTTATGCAATTATAAATATTATTTAAAAAGGGTATTTTTCTGTGCTTTCTTTATTTTTATTTTGTTTTGTTTTGTTAGAAGTGAACGAATTATAAATTATTCCAACCCATTAATGAAAAGAATTTAAGTGTGAAAAATTATAAACTCTGATTACTTTAATTACTATGTGCTTTCTTTAGTTTAGTTTTGTTTAGTTTAGTTAGAAGTGAATGAATTATAAATTATTCCAACGCATTAATGAAAAAGAATTTAAGTGTGAAAAATATGAGGAGCAATATATGAGGGATATGTTGTCACGTAACGTAATGTTACATTAGAAATTAATTAAAATAAAAAAAATGTGTCAAATAATATTAACAAACTCTATTTTGAAAATGATATATATACAATTTAAAAAGAGAAATCAGGTTTTAGGTTGTGATTTCTGTAATAATAATAATCAGGTAAATTTATATTTCACGTTCAGGTTTTTGTTTGTCATCAATTATGCAATTATAAATATTATTTAAAAATGGTATTTTTCTGTGCTTTCTTTAGCTTTATTTTGTTTTGTTTTGTTAGAAGTGAACGAATTATAAATTATTCCAACCCATTAATGAAAAGAATTTAAGTGTGAAAAATTATAAACTCTGATTACTTTAATTTATTATGTGCTTTCTTTAGTTTAGTTTAGTTTTGTTTTGTTTTGTTAGAAGTGAATGAATTATAAATTATTCCAACACATTAATGAAAAAGAATTTAAGTTTTAAAAATTATAAACTCCGATTACTTTAATTTAAGAGTTAACAGGTTGAAAATAGATTTAAGAGTTAAGTATATTTCATAAAACGTTTATTATATGATATGTTATAATAATATATAATATAATAAATAGTTACGAGTTAAGTATATTTCATAAAGAGTCTATTATATTATATACAAGCTTTTTAATTATGAATATTTACCATGGATATTATTAACTTCAAAGTAGGTTTTTTTACAATACCATGGACCAATACCCACAAGAGAAAGATAGAGAGGGAGATGAGGGAAGAAAATTATAATACCATGGGCTACTACCATAGTTTATCAATACCATGGGCCATCTAGACTTTGGATTATTATGTTATGGATCTAGGCTTTTAATTGTTACAATACCATGGGCCAATACCATGGCTTATCAATACCACATGCCCAAAAACAATAACTTATTTCAAAATAAAAATATTTTACAAATATTTTATTTTAATTTAATCTTATAACATTTTTTAATTAAATCTAAAAGAAAAAAAAGTTATAATTACTTTTGAGGTATATCTGAACCCTCCATCCTCACGACTACTACCAATATTTTCATAGAGAATAACTGGAGGTTTTAATAAATTAAAAAAATGAAAATACTTTTATATATACATATGTGAACTTTATATAATATAAATAATATTATAAAGAACTAGGATAGATGCATCTTAACCAAGGATCCAAGCGATGAGAAAGCAAAGTGATTAACAATGATGGAGGAAAGATAGTGCGTGATTATTTTAATTTTTTTATTATTGTATTTTCTTTAACATGATTGATCCAAAACATAGGTTTAATATTATACAACCAATTATGTTTTTTATTAATTTAGATACTTTCTTAAATACAATACAATGGGGTCATATTTAAGAAAGAGAGTGAGATGGAAGGGGGAATAGAGTGTGGGAGAGAGACATAGAGGTGAGAGACACAGTGAGAGAGAGAGAAAGGAAGAGAGAGAGAGGAGGGGTAGAGAGGGAGGGAGAGAGATGGATTTGGAGGGGGAAAGAGAGGGAGTGACAAGGGAGAGAGGATACGAGGGGAGACAGAGAAAAGGAGAGGTTAAAAATAGGGAAAGAAGGGGAAGAGAGAGACAGGGAGACATAGATATGGAGGAAGGGGAGAGGAGGAGAGAGACAAGGAGAGAGGGAGGGAGATAGTGACAGAGTTGGAGGGTGGAGAGAGAGTGTTTGTATAATGGGGGGAGAGATAGAGGGAGGTGGAAGAGAAGGGGAGAGAGAGGAAGGAGAAAGAGAGAGGACTTGAGAGAGAGGAGAGAGAGATGGAGTTGGAAGGGGAAGAAAGACATAGAGAGAAAAAGGTGGAGAGAGCATGACAAGAGAGAGAGAGAGAGATGGAAAGAGAGTGTGTATTGGTGGTGAGAAGGAGAGACAAGGGTAGATAGAGATATAGATGGGGCGAGGGAGGGGGTAGAAGAGAGAGGAAAAGAAAGGGAGGGAGAAATAGGGATAGATGGGAGATAGAGATATATATGGAGGGGGTAGAGAGAGAGACAGATAGATAGAGAATGGGGAGAATTAGAGAGGGAAAGGAAGAGGGAGAGATAGATATATATATTTATAGATATGGGGGGAGAGAGAGGAAGTGTGACATATGTTTAGGGGGTTGAGATAGAGATACAAATAAGGAGAGATGGAGGGAGGTATAAATATATATAGCATGGGGAGAGAGGAAAGAAGATAAAGATAGAGAAAGTTAGGGAGACACAGATAGAGTGAGATGGGGGAGAGAGGGAGGGGAAGAGAGAGAAGGAGAGGGGGAGGGACATAGACACAAAATGGAAGGTGGAGAGAAAGGGAAGAAGAAAGAGTCTAGCATAGAAAAATACAAACATAGAAGTTAGACCTAGAAAGTCATGAATGTTTCAGATTTTCAATGTGATTTTTTATTTCTAATCCTATTTGACCACATGCACTACATGCATTGATTTCAGTGTAGATGTCGATTTATAATTCTATTTAATACCTTACACTAGATGCATCGATTTCAGTGTCGATGTTGATTTCTACTCCTATTTGATTGCTTGCATAATATATATTGGTTTTAGTGTTGATATTTATTTCTAATCATATTTGATCGCTTGCACTAGATTCATTGATTTCAGTTTAGACTTCGATTTCTAGTCATAATTAATACCTTACACTAGACACATTGATTTCAGCATAGATGTTGATTTCTACTCATTTGATTGCTTGCATTAGATGCATTGGTTTCAGCATAGATATTGATTTCTAATCCTATTTCATTGCTTACACTAGATGCATTGATTTCAGTATAGATGTTGATTTCTAATCCTATTTGATTGTTTGCACTAGATGCATTGATTTTAGTGTAGATGTTGGTTTATGATTTGATGCAACAAGATGTATGATGTACATTAATTTCAAAGTAATTAGATTAATAGTGTGCATTGATTTCAGTGTAATTATATCTCTACCTCCTCCATCTATATCTCTATCTCTCATTATCTCTCCTTCTTTATCTCTCTATCCCAACCCCTAAACATACACACTCTCTCCATATCTATCTATCTCTCTCTTCCTCCTTCCCTTTCCCCTCCCTCTCTCTCTCTTCCCCTTCTCTCTCTCTCTAACATACAATGGGCCAATACCATGGCTTATCAATACCACATGCCCAAAAACAATAACTTATTTCAAAATAAAAATATTTTACAAATATTTTAATTTAATTTAATTTTATAACATTTTTTAATTAAATCTAAAAGAAAAAAGGTTATAATTACTTTTGAGGTATATCTAAACCCTCCATCCTCACGACTACTAACAATATTTTCATAGAGATTAAATGGAGGTTTTAATAAATTAAAAAATGAGAATACTTTTATATATACATATGTGAAATTTATATAATATAAATAATATTATAAAGAACTAGGATATATGCATCTTAACCAAGGATCCAAGTGATGAGAAAGAAAAGTGATTAACAATGATAGAGGAAAGATAGTGCGTGATTATTTTAATTTTTTTATTATTGTATTTTCTTTAACATGATTGATCCAAAATATAGGTTTAATATTTTACAACCAATTATGTTTTTTATTAATTTAGATACTTTCTTAAATAGAATACAATGGGATCATATTTAAGAAAGAGAGTGAGATGGAAGGGGGAATAGAGTGTGGGAGAAAGACATAGAGGTGAGAGACACAATGAGAGAGAGAAAGGAAGAGAGAGAGGAGGGGGAGAGAGGGAGGGAGAGAGATGGATTTGGAGGGGGAAAGAGAGGGAGTGACAAGGGAGAGATGAAGATGGAATGAGGGAGAGAGGAGATGAGGGGAGAGAGAGAAAAGGAGAGGTTAAATATAGGGAAATAAGGGGAAGAGAGAGACATGGAGACATAGATATGAAGGGGGGGATAGAGGAGGAGAGAGAGAAGGAGAGAGGGAGGGAGATAGTGACAGAGTTGGAGGGTGGAGAGAGAGTGTGTGTATAATTGGGGGAGAGACGGAGGGAGGTGGGAGAGAAGGGGAGAGAGAGGAAGGAGAAAGAGAGAGGACTTGAGAGAGAGGAGAGAGAGAGGGAGAGAGAAATGGAGTTGGAAGGGGAAGAAATACATAGAGAGAAAAAGGTGGAGAGAGAGAGAGAGAGAGAGAGAGAGAGATAGATGTGGAGAGAGTGTGTGTATTGGTGGTGAGAAGGAGAGACATGGGGAGATAGAGAGGGAAAGGAAGAGGGAGATATATATAGATAGATAGATAGATATGGGGAGAGAGAGAGGAAGCGTGACATATGTTTAGGGGGTTGACATAGAGACAAATAAGGATAGATTGAGGGAGGTATAAATATAGATACCATGGGGAGAGAGGAAAGAGGATACAGATAGAGAAAGTTATGGAGACGCAGATAGAGTGAGATGGGGGAGAGAGGGAGGGGAAGAGAGAGAATGAGAGGGGGGGGACATAGACACAGAATAGAAGGTGGACACAGAGGGAGGAAGAAAGAGTCTAACAGAGACAAATATAGACATAGAAGTTAGACCTTGAAATTCATGAATATTTTAGATTTTCAATGTGATTGTTGATTTCTAATCCTATTTGTTCACATGCACTATACGCATTGATTTTAGTGTAGATGTCGATTTATAATTCTATTTAATAGCTTACACTAGATGCATTGATTTCAATGTCGATGTTGATTTCTACTCCTATTTGATTGCTTGCATAGGATGTATTGGTTTTAGTGTAGATATTTATTTCTAATCCTATTTGATCGCTTGCACTAGATGCATTGATTTCAATTTAGATGTCGATTTCTAATCATATTTAATACCTTACACTAGATGCATTTATTTCAATGTAGCTATTGATTTCTACTCATTTGATTGCTTGCATTAGATGCATTGGTTTCAGTTTAGATATTGATTTCTAATCCTATTTGGCTGCTTGCACTAGATGCATTGATTTCAGTATAGATTTTGATTTCTAATCCTATTTGATTATTTGCACTAGATGCATTGATTTTAGTGTAGATGTTGATTTCTGATTTGATGCAACAAGATGTATGATGTACATTAATTTCAAAGTAATTAGACTAATATTGTGCATTGATTTCAATGTAAGCACATCTCTACTTGTTTCATCTATATCTCTATCTCCCATTTTCTCTCCTTCTTTATCTCTCTATCTTAGCCCCTAAACATACACACTCTCTTCATACCTATCTATCTCTCTCTTCCTCCCTCCTTTCCCCTCCCTCTCTCTGTCTCTTCCCCTTCTCTCTCTCTCTCTAACATTTCTCTCTCCATATCTATATCTCTTCCTCCCTCCATGTCTTTGCCTCTCTCTTCTTCCCTCTTTCCCCCCCATCTATATCTCTATCTCCCCTTGTCTCTCCTTCCCAGCCCCCAAAACATAAAATTATTCAACCATAAATACAATACTTGAATTTTCATCCTAAATAAAATGTTTTCTTACCCAAAATGTTTGCTTCTTGAAACTATAAATTATTTATAATTGGGTACATTCTTATTATTCCCATTTTCCATCATTCAACATTGTTAACTACTTTGCATTCAAACATGGTAATAGAAAATGACTACCATTGAAAATTATTTGGGGTTTAACACTCCATAAGTCACAATGATGAGTTTCGAGAAAACTATTATTAATATTGGAGAGCAACAGAGACATGGTATGTTGTTTACTACAGTAGCTCGAGTTAAATATTTGAATGGTCTATGATTCCAACTATTCTTTTCATATGATCGATATGATAAAATGGAAAAACTAATAGGCGTGACAATAGGAAAAGTAGAATAAAATAATTTCAGATTGATTGCAATGAAGATTGTTTGTAATTGACTATATTCTTAGTATTCACATTTTCTATCTATCAAAATTGTTACAGTGACACTTTTCACTCAAAATTTGTATTTCATCACTTTTTATCATTCAAGTTACTAACAGTCTCTCTCATCTCAATAAATTGAGGTAACTAAGTGAATTTTAAATTAACTTGACCAAATTAACCTTAGACATATTTAGCATATTTAAAATGATCAAAATAATTAGATATTCAGCAAATTTTGTATGATTGCACATGACTGAAACTAGCCTAGATCCATCTTAACACCAGATCTATCAAGCGCTGAGAGGGATCAAATCTCTCAAGGTGCAAACCTTTCCTCAAGTTTGCACTCAAAAAATAGGTTCGCATCTCTAGAGATTTGATCCCTTTCGGCGCTTGATAGATCCGGTGTTAAGATGGATCTAGGCTGGTGTCATGCGGAAAGAGTCAATTTTGCGGACAAAACCGACCTCCCTAGAAGCTAAGGCTTTCTAGTGACAAACAAGACAATTAAACACTACCTTTCTCTAAATATGCATTTAGAATACAAGTAATCATGTGTTTATAACATACCTTTAGTCCAACGCTTTGTAGTAGTCTAGCCTCACCGATTCGGATGAGCTCCTCCTTCTCTTCAAAACCTGCATTCACTAACAAACAAAAGATTACATAGCACCTGAAAAACTTATAAAATAAAAAATATTCATCATACAGACCAAGGAGTATATGAAACAAATCATGTATAGCAATCTGTTGAGAAAAGTGAGCTTAATTGTATTAAGTGGAAACAAAAGAAACCATTACAAACTGAGCCTTGGTGTTGTGCAGGTCCCTCCTAGGGTTCAGCAAGAGTTCTCCTTTACTTTGATCAGCTCACCCACTTCCAAATAAGGCTAGGAAAGGATGGGAATCTCTCCTCTCAAGCTCTATAAGGGAGTCCTAATTCCAGCAGCACCTACCCTTAGGAATGTTCAGCTTTCAACCTCCCCTCCCTTTGGCCCAATGCCTGTATTTATAGTGCTTTAGAGGAAGTTAATCAGGTCCACCATCAATGGGATAAGCCCCTCTTTGAATGGGATAGCTCCCCTCTTGATGGGATAAGTTTCTCTTTCATAGGGATACATGAACCATCTGGAGGCACTCAATACACGTCAAACAAACTTCTAGAATGCTCTAGAAATGACCACAAGTAACTTTTTTGAAGTGAAACTTGCACCTTTTGACCTTTACAGGAGTACACACCCACCACTTTACAGACAGAGCGTACAAGTACGCAGGTATTGTGAACTTGAGGTGCGTACACACAGGTAAGGCTAAGAGAAATTGCGTACCCAGAGTTATTTGACTTTTTAAGGACTTTCTCTCTTTCTTGGAGTTTGACATGAAGAGCAGAGGTATAAGACTTGCCAAGGAGGATAGTATGATAGTTGATAGAGCCATACTAACTGCAAATAGTCATGGTGACAAATTTTAGTGTAACAGATTGCCCCTTAAAGTGCGAAGCCTGTAGTAGATTAGGGTTTTATATCATCTAGGAAGGGTGAAGAACTTTATCATTTCAAGGATTATCTTGTGGAGAGCCCAGTCGGAACCTGCAAATATTCAACACAAAATACATGTATGAGATCATATCATCGCTGAGGTAGGCATTCCCATACTCAGATCAAAAAATTTAACTAACAAACTAACTACTGCTCTGATACAGGAATGATTTCGCAGTACATCATAATCATAGAATTGTGTAGACACAGTATGGACGTAGCCATCTATTTATAGTTGGTCTACTATACAATGAATACAAAACTCCTCACAGCCTGGATCGTGGAAACTAGATCCAGGGTCTTCATTTCTACTTCCCGAAATGGTACGATTCTATCCATGCGAATAAATGAGTTGATGTCGAACATGGTAGAAACCACTTGATTACCAGTCGATGATGTAAACTGTTAACAAGTGTGAGAGAGACCACCAGTGATGTCAATGGTTCTCAAAGTACCCAGTACAATCCATGAGATGTGAATGAATGAGTTGATGTCGAACATTTCCCGGAATCCTTCAATCGAAAGTCAATGATGTAAACTGTCGTCAAAGGCGAGAAACCTGCCATTGATGCATGCAGATTTCAAGGTACTAACAATTTCTAGGTCATCTTTCTAGATAATGTGCTGATGTCGATAGAAAGCGACCCGTTGCAGGCAAGCCCGCAACATGAAATCATAGATCAAGTTGAAGAAATGTAGCTGTAAGGACTGACTCAGGGATGATCGAGATGGATGACGGGTATTTTGCAGATGAATGGTTTATTTGCAGTGACCTCTTGAACACATAACGACACGACAAATGGCTTGGTGACAATTGACCCAAAGTTAATACTTGGAACCGGTTGAAGATTTCAATGTGGTTTGATCAACTGTTAGGCAAAGTATTTCCCAACCCAGGTGAATGAAAAGTGTCGTGTTCAAGAGTGGTGATAAGGCTTCTTCTGAGACAAAGGATAACAAATAGGCTCATTTTCCTCTCTTTTCCCCCACCATTTCTGGCAAGTACCTCTTTATTTTTTACAAGCTTGAGGAGGATAACATATGCTTGATTATAAGCTCATCCTTCGGATGAGTCCAACTTAGTTTTGATTCGAACCCTAAGAAGGAGTGGTCCATTCCTGTTTGTAATTGAACAGGTCCTTTACTGTGAAATTTTAACGAGTCCAGTATAGGAGAAACTCGATGTTTTTCAATTTTAGAGAGTCTGAAAAACTTAAGAAGACTCCAGGGTTGAAATTTTTCGTAAATTTGTGTCTCCCAAGCCCGAAAAAGTATAAAATAATACTTGAGAGAACCGCTTGATCTTGCGACCAAGGAGTACTTTCATGATTAGTGTCTTTGACCTGAAAAGTAAAAAGCGATCAAGGACACGTCGTTTTATTTCCAATATCGAGTTTGAAACGACAAAAACTCGGCAATCTTTTCTTGTTTTTACGGTCAGAAAAGGGCTATAAGGGGACCGTATTTTAATTCTGTTTTAACGAGTGTAAAAGAAATGCTCGGCAATCTTTTAATTTTTTTAGGAGTCAGAAAAGGGCTTAAAAGATGACTCTGATGTTTTTGTTTGTGAAAAAAGACAATTTTCCCTGAAAATCCTTTTATCCTGCACAAAAACCAACACATTACTCATACCTGTTTAAAGATAGATAAAAATACTTTGAAAAATACCTTTTCACGGTGGAAAATAAACAAATTTAACATTTATTTACTCAAAAAACCTATAAAAAGGGCTTTTACCATTTCATTTTTACCATTTTACTGTTGAGGAGAGAAAAAGGGCTTTTGGCAAGAAACTTCCCGTGGACATTGCGGAGAATCCGACCGTCGAAACCGAACACCGTCTCATCAGGTATTCTACAACATCCTCCCTTGCATTTCCATCCATTTAGAATTTTTTTTTAAGCTTTAGTTTCATTTTTTGGAGGCCTTGGGGTTTCAAGGTCCGCTTTTCGGGGTACGCAGGTGCTCCATTGGTGACCTGCGTACCCCGACATTTTCTCAGTTGGGAAAATGCCAGGCGTATGCAGCTTGCCTTAAGAGAACCTGCGTACACACGCTCTGTCTCTAAAGGCGGGCTGCGTACACCACGGAGAGGATTTTCAAACCCCCATTTCTCCAAAATGAACCAAAAAATTTTAATTTTATGGACTCTAACAGATGTTTTATGGTGTGTAGATTGCCCACCATGCTTGATTGGCGCGAGAGAGAACACGAAGATGTTGATTTGGCCGCCATTAATCACAACCCTTCCATTGATGCTTTTAAGGCATGCGTTCTTTACAAATACTGGGCCATACCTGGCATGAGGGCCCAGGTGCGCTTTCGAGATTGGCTGGTTGAAAGGTGGAACATTCAGGATCAGTGCTTTTACATTGGAGGGCACCAGCTCGAGATAGAGCCCTCAGATATTTACTTTCTCACTGGTTTGCCCAAGAGGGGCGAACAATTGACTCTGTCCGGGACTAGGCCGGGTGGCCAGTCCATCGCTAGTCTCCGTCTAGAGTGGTGTAATAATCAAAACCAGGATAAGGGGATAGAGATTAAAAAGATATTCCGACCTGAACTTATGGTAATTTCCTTTACAGTTACCAGACTTTGCGGAGCTGCCGCTTTGCACATTGCCACTGGATTCCAGATGCGGATGGCGATTGACTGCTATCGGGGCACCATTTTCAACTAGTGCGATGCTGTGTTGGCCAACTTAAAGGGCCAACTGATTAGGACCAAAAACGGATAGCTGAAGACTTTTGGTTATGGGCCTTTAGTTGTGAGTTTTGCCCTAGAGAGGGTTCCAATGTTGATCCCACAGCAGCTCATTGTTGAGGTTGGGCTTCCTCGAGAGCCTAAGTTGACGCGATGGGTTGCGGTGATGGCCCGTCATCCTGACGAGGGCACGGAGGTTGTCCGATTTAGACCGGAGTATTTTCACTGGTTGGAGAACCAGATCTTCTCGATACAGGATTTTCCTTATGCTGGAGTTGATTTTTGTGGAGATCCGGACATGATTCTTCCACCGGGAGAACAGTGGGATGACACAGGTACTTCATTTTTCACAAGTTTTAAAATTATCTATTTTTTTTGTTTTTATATCGTCTCAAAGCTGACAGTGACAATTTTCAAAATGCAGATGTAGGCCCACGACGTCCAGCCAATCTCCGGCCTTTCAAGAGGAGAGTACCAGTTGCACCGGCACCGTCCCCACAGGACGCTGCCGCAGAGACCTTAGCTGAGTTGGAACAAGACCTAGAGTGTCTTACGGCAGACATACCAGAGACTACTATAAATGATATTCCTATCAGGCTTCAGCGCTATGTCGTCACAGTCCCAGGACCTTTTAGGAGGTTCTTGTGTAGGGTAGCCCGTGCAGTGGTGTCGTATAGAGAGCATCACCAGTGATTGGATGGTCGCTTTTGTGGACACATGTGACATTTTGGTTTTTTGTACTTATCATTTTTGCCGATCATAAGATGTTTTTCAACCTATGATCAAAGACGATGTAACACTCCTATCTATATATATCATTATTACCGGCTTATCTTGTTAAACATGTGTGATGAAATGTTTTTAAATTTACATGTATGATTATCGCAAATGTCTGTCTAACATTCGAGAAGCAATTGCATCTGCTAATGTATTTAAAGACCTTGGAATATGCTGATATTCAATGTAATCAAATTCACGTTCCAAGAGACGCACTCTCAAAAATAACCTTAATAACACTGGATTTCTAATGGCATATACTCTATTAAGCTGTAATACAACGAGTTCAGAATCTAACCTCACTATCAAACTCCGAATCCCAAACGAAATAGATTCAGACAATAACTCAATCACTGCACTATATTCTGCAATGTTGTTTGTTGTTTAACCGAGGCTCACCCCATGCATAGAAACTAACTCGTCAGAGGGCGAATAGATAACCCAGGCTGCGGAGGAGATATTCCGTGTACTATGACAAGCACCATCAGTGAATCCAATGTACGTTTGGAGAGGCGTCGACATCTGCAATATCAAGAGTAAAACCAAGATAAGCCAGAATAACGACGAAAAACACACTTTCTGAGCTAAGCACACTATCTAAACTAACTAACACACCAGCTAGAAAGAAAAACCTAACCTAACTAAAATCTCCATACCCATCATTTAAGCATAATACCTCTTTAGGTAAAGTCCATTTCTGGGTTTACCGAAAGAGTCCCCGTCAAAATTTACCAGCTCATAGGCCCCTTTTGCTAGCTTTCGCTTGACAATGTAGGGCCCATGCCACATAGGAACGAATTTTCCAGCACCTAATTTATCGTTACCTTGATCATATAATAGCACTAGGTCTCCTTCCGAAAAATTTCGAGGGGTCACATTTTGACCATACTGAGCTTTCATACGTTTTGCGTGAGTCTCGATTGCTAATGCAGCATCACGTCGAGTCTCATCTAATTGAGCTAAGTATAATAAACGCTTCTCCTCTTTGGAAGTAGCTGGAAGTAATTTGACAGCCATTTGAAGTGACGGGATTTCACATTCAATGGGCAGCACAGCTTCCAAACCATAAACTAGTTGGAAAGGAGTGAACCCTGTTGATGTTTCCACTGAGGTTCGATATGCCCAAAGCGCGGAAAATAACATGTTGTGCCAATTCGACCGATGAATACCAATGATTCGTCGGATCATGATAACTAAAACTTTGTTGATGGACTCAACCAGACCGTTCGCTTGTGGATAATAAGGAGTTGAGCTATCGTGATGCAAACCAAGCTGGCCTGTAAGTTCTGTCATCATAACGTTTCGAAAATGGCGCCCATGGTCAGTGATTATCGCTTGTGGGACACCAAACCTAGCAATAATGTGATTGAATATGAAAATTGCAGTTGTCTTGCCGTCTGCCTCGAATGTAGGCATCGCCTCGGCCCACTTAGTAAAATAGTCAACCGCAAGGATGATATACGCATGCCCCCCGGCCGAGTGAGGGTTACATGTAATAAAATCGATACCCCATTTGGCAAAAGGACCAACGACAATTATAGGGTGGAGAGGAGCAGGTGGTGCGCGCATCTTGCGATCAAACACTTGACAGTTGTGGCATTTCCGGACCGCAATAATACAGTCTTTAAATAAGGACGGCCAGAAGTAGCCAGTGCGCAATATCTTTTGGGCTGTGGCATACCCAGACATATGACCGCCACACGCTCCAGAGTGACAGTCATTTAGAACCCTTTCAGCTTCCTCGTGAGTTAAGCAACGGCGAAAAACCAAGTTCGCCCCATGGCGATAAAGAGTATCTCCAATAATTTTGTACTGTTGGGACTGGAATCGAATTTTCTGACGTTCCGACTTTGAAACTTCAGGCCGAAAGGATTGGGTTTGGAGATAGACGATTATATCCCCATACCACAGATCTAAAGTGCTGATGAGAAACAAAGATTCATCCGCAATGGGTTCCTTTGCCACAGTTTCTGTTTCAGCATGCGGGAAATCACACATCAACTCTGCAAAAACTAAAGATTTCTTAGACTTAGATTTTTCAAATTCCAAGTCGAACTCCTGCAGGATAACGATCCATTTAGAGTACTTGCCCCCTAGCAATTGTTTAGTCAAAATGTAGATCATAGGGTTGCAATCCGAAATCACTGTAGTTTTACGGAGTAGAATGTAGTGACGAAAACGTTGGACAACTTGAACGGCTACCAATGCCAATTTCTCCACATGTGAATACTTGAGCTCAGTTGTATTTAAGGTCCGACTAAGGTAATATATCACATGTTCCGTTCCCAATTCGTCTTCCTGTACTAAGACCATTCCAATGGTGGAATGAGCGGCGGCGAGGTACAAAAAGTAATCCTGGTTGTAGTTGGGAGGATGTAGCAACGGTGCATGGGTTAACGCGTGCTTGAGTGCATCAAAAGATTTTTGAGCTATCTCATCCCAAGAGAATTGAGCGTTCTGTTTCAACAACCGGGTAAAACCCTTTGTAATCTCGGCGTAGTTAGGAATGAATCGGCGTAAAAAGTTTGCTTTCCCTTGCAAACTTTGGAGTTGGCGAAGACTCGAAGGAGGAGGCAATTTGATGATAGCTTCTACCTTCGAGGGATCGACGCGAATGCCGGCTTTTGAAACTACAAATCCCAGTAATTGTCCCACTTCTATACAGAAGACACATTTGTGTGGGTTCAACCGTATACGATAATGCCTACACCTCATGAAAATTGCTCGTAAATGGACAAGGTGATCAGCTCGATGCAATGAGTGAGCGGGCAAATCATCGAGATACGGTTGCACAATGTGTTTGATGTCATGAAATGCATAAGACATCGCCCTTTGAAAAGTGGCTCCAGCATTCTTCAGCCCAAAAGGTAATTTGCAATAAGCAAATGTCCCCCATGGACAAATGAAAGCCGTTTTTGGTTGATCGGCAGGTAGAATATTGATTTGGTTGTAACCGGAAAAACCGTCCATAAAGGAAAATATTTCACTGCCAGCACAATCATCAATTATTTGATCGATATAGGGTGTTGGGTAGTTGTCCTTGGGACAAGAACGATTGATATCCCTATATTCGATGCATATTCTTATTGTTCCCTTTTTTTTGTTAACCGGAACAATATTCGATACCCAATTTGTTAACGGGATCGGATAAATGAAACCTGCTTTCAACAGCTTCTCAACTTCTGCTTTAATTGCAGCTGCTTTTCGTGGGTGAATCTGACGCAAACGTTGCCGGACGGGTTTAGCATCTGGGTAAGTCTTGATCTCATGGACAACAATTGCGGGATCAATTCCTGGCATTTCCTCATAGGACCAGGAAAACATGTCGCGGAATTCTTGAAATAGGGCCTTTTATGTCTGAATTTCGTCATCTGAACATGAGGCACCTATATGAATGTGCTCAACAATTCCGGGCTTGACTGAAATGTCAATGGGAATAGTGCGAGAAATGTTTCCCAAATTCAACTCTGAATCAGGATGTTTCATTGGACTTTGAGCTTCTTTGACATATTCAGCTGTAAAGATTGATGAGAAATCGTTTTCAAAACGATCATCCTCAGGTAAAAATGAAGATCTATGATGGAGATCTTCCCATGGTAAATCGTCTACGCACATGACTTCACAAAGTTGTTCGTCAGATGACACAACTTCGGGAAACATTATTAACTCTGAGGTTGAGGTGAAAAGTGATTCCTCACAGACCACATTCATTTGGTCGATTTTTGTTGAACTCGGGTTGGTAAAAGACTACACGGCTTCATAGGAAATTTCATATGGACTCAAAGGCATTGCATCACCAAATAAGTCTATCTCAGATTCAGAAGGAACGATCCAAGGATCGTCATAAACAATGGTGTCTGAAGTAATCATATGAATTGATGCAAATGAAGACACGGCGTTGATTGGAGGAAAAGGAAAAGTTCCCAATAAACCGGCATCTTTAACTAATCCTACGCCAACATCCTTGTAAGGGATAGTCGTTTTACCGACATGCTGGATACTTTCTGAAGAGGCTGGGTCAGATGAAAAGTAAGCCAGCTGATCTATGGTTACGATCTTGCCATTATGTGGAAACTTTATTACTCTGAAGACCGATGAAACGACCGTTGTCATAGCGTAAGACCAACTTCGACCCAAAAGAAGGTTGTAGTCTAGAGGGGCATCAACCACCTCCACATCCAGACTAACGGTTTTCCCTCAACCCCTATAGGCAAATCCTGTAGAATGCCAAACGGATGAAACCCACGGCCATCAAAGGCCTTAATAATTGTCGGGGATTGATTTAGTGAAGGAGAACCAAGCGATCTCCAGCACTGTATCGACATAATACACGTGGAAGCTCCCTCATCAATTACAGTCCGATGAATAGGCCTGTTTTTGACTATCACTGGGATCTGGAAAGCCATCTGATGAGGCAAATGCGGTGTACTATTTTCTAGATCAAAGATTATTAGGTTCGGGTCCTGAACATCAACAGCTCCTATAGCCGACAAAAGTAATTTTCGTTGTGCTTGGCATGATTGCAGCACTTCTAAAGCCGACATTGCTGAGGGTGAAACAGCTAAATCCTCAACAATGTTGTAATTCTGGGCCGCTCTCGCATGCGGATTGAAAGCAGACCTTCGAAGTACACCCTTGGCGGGCGGTTTGATTACTAAGTCAGGGTTAGGTTTCTCGATCTGTAGTGGATCGGAACCGGGAGCTGAGGTTGATGGATTTGAATGAGAAGATTCTGCTTCTTTCGATCCATCAACAGGAATTTTACTACCATAATCTTGCGATCGAGTCGCAATCCTTACATGAGACATCATCAATATGGGTTCTTCACTGGCACTCGAGGAAGAACCTATCATCTTACTCTCCTGCTTTGGAAATGGATCTTTCAAAACAGCAGGAGTTGGGGAACCCTTGACGATTTTCACAACCTCGGCCCGATGAGGGCAATCTCTTGTAAAATGATCCTCTTCACAAATAAGACAAGGATATCGAGGTTTGCGCTTTTCGCCATTGGTTTCCGACTTTTCTGTTTTCTCCTTTGGATTTTTTTCTGCTTTATTCTTCTTCTTGCCTTTCTTCTTCCCACCGTTTTTTGATTTAGCCATAGATGACTCTACAGCGTGAATATCAGCGGAAACTTCAGCAGAAGATTCTCCTGTCGGGGAGTCTGGTAGGGTTATAATAGGAGAATAATTCTTTGAGGATTTCTTCTTGCTTTTAGTATTCACCGTACCAATCATGCCATCAGCAGCATGAGATCCCGAAGGAGCAGCAGCGATTTGATTTGACTTTGGAAGATCTGGGATCTTTTCGTGTAACGTACCTGACTGAGTGTAAACTAAGTCAAGGTACTGCGCTTGAGCAATCACTTGATCCTCAGTAACTACGCCGGCCTTAGCTATGTCTTCAGTAATCTTCGGTAATAATGATTTAACAAACCATTCAGCTAAGATTTGGTCCGGGATAAAAACTTTCACTAATCGCCTTCGACGTCTCCATTCATGTATATGATCGGAAATATAAGTGGACGTCAACTGTTTTAATGAAGTTAGTAACTCCGTGCCATTATCATATCTGACCGGCAAATGAAAATGAGTTAAGAACGAGGTAGCTAACTGACTAAAATTATAAAAAGAGGCCCATGGTAACTCAATGTACCAATTGGCCGCGAGACCAATGAGCGTATGCTGGAAAAGACGTAAGCGGATCGAATCATCCGAGATGGAATTTGAGGCACACCAGAGGTGGTAAGTCATCACATGATTTGACGAATCCTCTCTAGACTTACCCTCGAACTTGGGAATGTCACTGGGCAACTTACTCGGCATTGGCAGCCAAAACGGAAGATAATTGATCGGATCGTTCGTTAGGCACGTCAAGTCTGGTAAATCCAAAGTTGTGATAAACGGTAATTTCCGATTAGGATCCCTAAAACTTTGGGTCACATGACCAGTCCCAGGAGGAGGATATCCAGGATAACTTGGAATAGGAATCGCATTCGGGATATTGTATCCTCCCGGAAAACCAGGATTAACCGGACCGTATTGGGGTTGTTGATAAGTGTACCCAGGATACGGTTGATACTGGTAAACTGGCTGTTGGACAGCAGGCCCATATTGGTACTGTCCCTGGTACGGTTGATAAGCGAATTGTGGTTGACTAGTGACAACCGTACTTAAACCAGGCTGTCCTACAGGCATCTGAACCGTAGTTTGAATCGTGGATCCAAACAATGGTAAAGATGTCTGAGGAGTAGTGGCAGAGACAGTAGAAACCGGAGCTGTCGATACTCCAGAAGTAAGTGTGGTGGATGGAACAGATGTTGCGGTAGTTGCAGCAGTCGTTTGAGATGGAGTACTAGGTGCAATGGGCGACTGAGTAACTACCAAAGGTACAGAAGTTTGAACATTAGACTGGACTGGTTGCTGGGGTGAACCAGAAACTAAGGGTTGTCCAGCTTGAGATGACAACTGTACACTTGGCTGCAATACCTGTTGAACTTGCGATGGATCCCACACTATGTTCATTCCGGGGTCTTGACCCATGACAGGTTGAGGATATTGAGATCCATAACCGGATTGAGGGTAGGATTGATAATTGAAAGGTACATTTCCCGTACCTTGAATATACGATTGACCTTGGGGTGGTTGATAACCTTGACTCGAGTACTGACCTTGAGGTAGATACCCTTGAGGTAAGTACTGATACTGGGGTTGACCTTGAGGTATAAATTGATACTGAGGTTGACCTTGGGGTACATATTGAGGCTGGGGTTGACCTTGAGGAATGTATTGTACTATGGGTACATACTGTCCTTGAGGTTGCACCCCAGACGCAATTTGTGTACCTTGAGGTTGCCCCCCAGGCGGTAACTGGCCACCTTGAGGTTGAGAACCGGGAACTGAACCTGACATCATGTAAATGTCTCCTACACCCAATGGTTTATTACCATTGTTTCTAGTTAATAACCCATGTTCAATGGGTTGAGGAGATGCTCCCACAAAAGTACCAGAAAGTGACTGATACCCAGAGGGAACAGAAGGACCGCCGTACAAGAATGATTCAGGAGATTGAGTGAACACAGACGACTAACCAGACATATTTATAGGAGTATAAATACCTCTGGGTGGATAAGGAGTACGAGGTGGAGAAAAACTTGACCCTGAGTTGTCCAAATAATTGGTTAACGAAAGATACCAAGTAGTACTTCTAGGTGGACTGTAAAAAATGGATTCACGCTCCCTTAGATCAATAGTAGGTTGATCTTCAAGGATAGAGACACCTATTTCTTCTTCTGGAGCAAGTTCTTCAATAGCTATCAAACCAGAAGGAAGATTTTCGGTGATGACTCTTTCTACCCTAGGTGAATCAGGAGCACTAGAAGTTGGAGTAACAGGTTCAGAGATTTCAGGTTCTTCACCTATATCACTAGTAGATGAAAAACTACCAGCAAGCTCGGAAACTGCAACAGCTTTGGGATTATATCCTGTTTCTAGACCTTGGTAATCTGGATGGACTACCAATGACGACTCTCCTTCTTCAGGTGAACCTACTTTACTGCCACTAGGAGTTACAAGGACTTTCAAACCTTCGTAATGACCCGGGACGTCTTCAGGAGGTTCGCCCCGAAGTCTACGGGACTTCCTCAACAAATCGGCCACGGTAACAATCTCAGGAGACTGGCCCCGAAGTCTACGGGACTGTCTCGGTAGTTTAGCCACAGTTAAAAACTTTTAACTACTGCACATGCAAACAAAGTAAAATCTCAAAGCAAACCGCCTAAAGTCTCTAAAGAACCAAACAAATTCGAATCACACGCCTAAAGAATCTAGGGCGTCAAACCATACACAAACAGTAGCCTTCTGGACCGAAAACACTAGTTGGTGATGAAACCCAACATCGCCGAATTTAGTACAGAATTGGTGGGTGGAACAGTTACCCCGACAACCTGCTTAATGAATAGACCGGCACAAGTTCCTCCACTTTAACCGTCTCGAGTGAAGTGAACCCCCCAGAAAATCCAAGTGAGTCTAGCCGGCGTCTGCTCCAGGTACAGTGGGATCTTCCCTCCACCGTCACCTCGGGTAGAATCCTAAAGATAATGGTCACTAAGGTTACCAACAGCAACAAATATACCTGGGGGAACAGTCTACGACCCGATAGCACGCAAGGGCAGAGTAACAAGCTCAATCCCCTTGCCGGCTCCTTGACAATAATCCAAGGTTTACCGACAAGTGACCCCAGGCTCCTTGACAATAATCTGAGGTTTACCGTTTGTAGTACGTGTGTATCTGGCGTCTTTCCCAATGAAGGAGGATTGATCCCCTCACTGGTTCGGACACGGTCTCGTGCTTCTCCTTTAAGAGGAGCTTTCCCAAAGTACAAATGAAACAATTGGATTTATCCTACCACAAGATGAGCTACTTGTTTGGTTTTACTGTCTTGGATAGTTAATTACTCTCCTACTCCAAGACACTAGCCTGATCTATATTGGTGTTTCAGAGCCCTAGTAGATAAAAAGTTACTAAGTTGATTTTACTTTAAGCGTTAATTTTTATGGCTTTTCTTTAGGACAAAAGGTAGCGGAGATGAAACTGATGGTGTGTAGACTCGACACAAATCCACTAAAAATATGCACTTAGGATGATTTATACTAATTTTCTTTTTCAATGAATTCCCTAGCTAAGAGAGTTGGAGAATGCAAAATAGATATAAAGACAACTTTCTTGGCAATGAAAATCAAAGAAACAATCTCTTTATCTTTTCCAAAGCATAGAACACATGACCACTAATTATTTCACGAAAATTCCTTTTCTTTTCAAAGACTCAAATGCTACTAAAGCAAACTTTTCTTCAAAAGAGATTTTTTGTATTTTTCCCTATATTAACAAAGCATGTAAAACTATTTTAACAGAAATCAAAGTTAAAAAATCTATGGCAATCAAATCAACTCAATTTCACCCAAAAGCAAATCTAAGAGAAATTCACCTAAAAGTAAATCTAATGAGGCCAAAACCTACTAAGTATGATTCCAGGATGTTTTACTCAGTCATGATTTAACCAAGGACTAGTTAATGCAGAATAAAAAACTAGTCAAAAACAAAAATCAAAATATTTTGTTCTTTTTCTTAAGAATAAAATTCAAAGTTTAATCAACAAACTTTTTCGAGATTTGGCAAAGAGACAACACAAAGGTAGGTTTCTCACAAGGTTGGATTCTATGAAAAGTCCGACTCCTAAGAAGACTGAAAAGACCAGGGATATCCAAGGTTTTACAACTTCTAAAGCCAAAGTCACTACAGGACCGATTCAACAATCAAACCCTAGGGCCAGAACCTCTATGAATTTCACTAAAACTCTTGACACTGATGAAACAAGTTTAGATGAAGATTTATGGCAGGTAACCAGTGGATCTGGGCAGTAAAAACAACTTATAAGCAAAATCTAAGAGGCAAAAAGGAGAAAATTGAAATTTTCTCAATTTTGACAGGGTACGCAGGCAACCTGTTTGCACAGGTGTGTGTACGCTATGTGTACAAAGCTGCAGTGCGTACAAGTACGCACTGTGCTCAACGCAGAGGCTGCGTACTTCTAGCAAAACCAAGAAAAACTAAAATCTAATTTAACCCTAAGCTATCCCACCCAAATACACAGTCAAACAGCCAAAAACCAGAAAACAAACGACTTTTCTCAAATCAAAGTTTCACACAAAGGAAAAATCATTCACATCAATGGAGTTCCCCAGTATGGTCGCCATTTTGTCATGCGGAAAGAGTCAATTTTGCGGACAAAACCGACCTCCCTAGAAGCTAAGGCTTTCTAGTGACAAACAAGACAATTAAACACTACCTTTCTCTAAATATGCATTTAGAATACAAGTAATCATGTGTTTATAACATACCTTTAGTCCAACGCTTTGTAGTGGTCCAGCCTCGCCGATCCAGATGAGCTCCTCCTTCTCTTCGAAACCTGCATTCACTAACAAACAAAAGATTACATAGCACCTGAAAAACTTATAAAATAAAACATATTCATCATATAGACCAAGGAGTATATGAAACAAATCATGTATAACAATCTGTTGAGAAAAGTGAGCTTAATTGTATTAAGTGGAAACAAAAGAAACCATTACAACCTGAGCCTTGGTGTTGTGCAGGTCCCTCCTAGGGTCCAGCAAGAGTTCTCCTTTACTTTGATCAGCTCACCCGCTTCCAAATAAGGCTAGGAAAGGATGGGAATCTCTCCTCTCATGCTCTATAAGGGAGTCCTAATTCCAGCAGCATCTACCCTTAGGAATGTTCAGCTTTCAACCTCCCCTCCCTTTGGCCCAATGCCTGTATTTATAGTGCTTTAGAGGAAGTTAATCAGGTCCACCATCAATGGGATAAGCCCCTCTTTGAATAGGATAGCTCCCCTCTTGATGGGATAAGTTCCTCTTTCATAGGGATACATGAATCATCTGGAGGCGCTCAATACACGTCAAACAAACTTCTAGAATGCTCTAGAAATGACCACAAGTAACTTTTTTGAAGTGAAACTTGCGCCTTTTGACCTTTACAGGAGTACGCACCCACCACTTTACAGACAGAGCGTACAAGTACGCAGGTATTGTGAACTTGAGGTGCGTACACACAGGTAAGGCTAAGAGAAACTGCGTACCCAGAGTTATTTGACTTTTTAAGGACTTTCTCTCTTTCTTGGAGTTTGACATGAAGAGCAGAGGTATAAGACTTGCCAAGGAGGATAGTATGACAGTTGATAGAGCCATACTAACTGCAAATAGTCATGGTGACAAATTTTAGTGTAACAGCTGGTTTTAAAAAAAATGTTTTTTATTTTTATTTTGTTAAATTATGTTTTTTTTGTTTTTTACTTATTTTATGATATTTTTTATTTTTAATTTTAATTTTTATCTAATTTTTTATATTTATAAGTTAATGTTATGTTATTTTTTACATTTTTTTAGGTTTTTTTGTCCTTTTTATAGTTGATTTTTTTGTCATGTTTTTAAGTGTTTTTTATGCTTTATTTCCTATTATTATTTTAAAACTATATATATGTTTTTTTTTTTTTTTCTACATTTGAATTTTTGGTATTTTTGCGTTATTTTTTGTGCTTTTTTACTATTTTTAATTTTTTATAATATTTAATTTTATTTTCTTCTATATTATTTTTTGTCTTTTTATTGTTTTTTTCAATATTTGAATTTTTGTTTTCTTTTTTATTATTTTTTGTGTTTTTTTTATTGTTTTTATTTTTTTTCAATATTTAAATTTTTTTTTTCTTTTTATTATATTTTTGTGTTTTTTTCATTGTATTTTATTTTTATCAATATTAAAAAAAAATACTTTTGTATTATTTTTTTGTGTATTTTTTTTTTCAATATTTGAATTTTTGTTTTCTTTTGTATTTTTCATTTTTATTTCTTTATACATTTATTTTTTATTTTGGTTTTTATTTTTATTTGTTTTCTACAGGGTCCGTGTTGATGCCCGTCTAACGACCTGATCCTATTATGGGAAATTTGATAGTTGATTTTAAAATTTTCATTACAATGAATCGAGTTTGCCTCCACAATTTATCAATTTAATGGTTGGTCTTTATGTTTTCATTACAACGGGTCGAGTTCACATACACTGCGTGTCAATTTGATGGTTGATTTTTAAAATTTTGTTGCAATGTATCGAGTTGTCTTAGGCTAAGATTTTAAAATCACTATATATTTAGCATTTAAAAAATAAAGTACTCTTGGGTGTTCATTTTTAAATTTTTTTGTCATAAAAAAATTTCATAATGTCATACTTGAAATATTTTGAAAACTTGAGATTTTTTGTAGTCATAATCTTTGGTTTTAATTGCATGGTTGAAAAATTGTCAAGATTTTAATGTTTTTCTAAGTCATGATATTTTATGTTATGGTTGAAAACAAATACAATTTCAGGGTTTTTTAGAGTCATGATATTTTATCTTTAACGACATGGATGGAAATTGTTGGAATTATTAGAATTTGATATGTGATATTCTATCTTTAACATCATGTCCGAGAATTGTTGGAATTTTATAGTTTTTCAAAGTTCAGATATTTTATCTTTAATTCCATTGCTAAAAAATGTCAAAATTGTAACCCAATTTTTTTTTGTTATTCCAGAATCAACACTTTTTTTAAGGGTGTTTTTCCATACATTTTGCAAAAAAAAAAAACGTTGGTTTTTACTTCCATTTAAAAAAATGTTGAAATTTACCCTAAAAAAAACATCGTTCTGGAATACACAATTTTCATTTTTTGGTTGTTTTTTCACTTTTTTGGGGGGGGTTTGGGCTAGAGTACCCGTTTTGCGGTAATAGTTCTCATTTGGTTAGTAATTATGTTAGCATTAGTTAATCTTCAATTATTATTAATGTTTATGCAGTAATAACAGTAAATAAAAGAACATAGTAGACACAAGAATTTTAGGTGGAAAACTCCCTCCAAGTCAAAAACCATCAAATGCTTTTCTAATAACTTATTTAATCTTTAGCCCCAACTGAAATGAAAGCACCAACTTCCTAGAATTCTAGAAAAGAATTCTTCTCCAGCTCCCACTAGAAGGATGCCCCAATGCCCTGGTTTCTTCGGTAGTCAACTGAATGGATGCCCCAACATCCTAGTCCAACCTACCACCGTGAAGTTTCACAAGCTCCAAACTGCAGGCGACTTCATACACAAACCTAGCACCTCCCTACCACCCTATAATGACTAAAATGAGATAAGAGTGTGGATTCTCGTGCCAGGGACAACGATCCATGATACAATATGATTTACAATGATTTTGACCGAACACCCAATCACACTATGACCTACAACCCAACCATGGCATCATCCCAACATAGACTCCTATACCTCCCAATAATTCCTTTTCGACTCTATGCAGATTGACTCTTTTACAATAATGACTCTTCCAATGATGACACTTTTACAACTTTAAATGATGACTCTTGACCTTGACAATTCTTCACAAAATAAGGATAGTTGTCATATCTTCAAAGGATGTCCCACTGCAATGCTACCTTTGATTTGATACTTCTACTCTTGAATTCTTGCTTGAAGTTGTACTTGAATCTTCTTCTACCTACATGCAAAATTTTCCCAACGAAACCAATCCCAAAACAAAACAAAATACCCTTCAACTTACTTCTTCCTACAAAACACATGTAAGTGCATAATAATGAATAGATACAAATTAAAATTACAATGTGTACTTGAAGTGTGCTTGTCACTTTTGTTGTTGACTTGTAGCAGCAGTAGAAAAAGACTCCCAATCTTGATATAGGCCTAGACTTTATGCAAGACTATATCCAAAATTGACCTAAAGATATATACAATAAAAATTGATGACAAACTCTAGACTTGTGATGGACCAAGTTCTAAGTACAACAACAGAGACTTTTCTATCAACTATGACAAGACAAGTAACATGAACTTAAAACATCATATAGATTTACTAGACTTGGCGTAGCATCAAGAATATGTAGCACCAAATGTGTAGTATCAAGAATATGAGATCTGAAATATGGTATCAAAACTAATTGTGACATATAGAGACATAGAGATATAACCGAGACCCTGTATGTACTTATGTTGTCCTACAAAAACATATGTCAGAGATGATACTCATATTTCAAATGTAAAAAATAATCATACATACTTTGTTGTAGGAGACTTACCCTTGACTGTTGATGTGTTGGTCCATACTGCAGTGATGCATGCCTTTTATTTCCTTCTAGGAGCTCGACATTGAATCTGTTGTATCTATGTAATTTCAAATCTCCAGGGTCGGAAATTTTGTCTTGTGGTAGCTCTCTGATTCATCTTTCCATCCCCAAAGGTCTGATCAAGATTGTATTCTTCAAGGAAGAGTTATGCCCAATCTCCCACGATGACCTTATTATAGATTGGTTTCGTAGAGAAAACTTGTACGAAGTGCCACATGTCCCTTTTGCAACCTTCGGCCCTAAAAACGATACTCAACAAACTATAGCTCATCTTCTTTGTATTAGTATTTATGAAATTTGAATCCAAACCTTAGAGAGATAGTTATGACGATTTTCCCAGCATCACCTATTTGACATGGAATTCGGGAGCCTACACAAACCCTAACTTCCTCACATCATATGTCTGCAAATATAGTGAACCAAGATTTTAAATTGTGTCAGACGGTTCATACAAATTTCTATTCAAATGGGTTTTAATTTTAGCTTCTGAAGCTTCACAGAAAAACATTATAGCGAAAATGCCACGATGACCTGTTTGAAGCCACAAAATCCCTACTAGAGGAGGATATGAGGGTCATTATTTATATGAATGTCTTGAGTTGAGAGGGTCCTCAACAAGTGAACGTTGGAGGGAGTTTAGGAGCAATTTTTTCATTATTAATTATTGACTATTCAATTACCACTACGAATTATGAGTTCCATGCCACAACCCCATAAGGTTTTAGCCCACTAACTGGGCTTACTAACGTCAAGCACAAATAACTCTCAAACCATGAAGAACTAGGAGGCATACCATATATCAACATAAACGTATCGATGAGTAGAATCCATAAATATGAACTTTGATGCAAAATAATATGAGTTTTCGTGTCAAAATTCCCTTGCAATATTGGGGTGGCCCTTGGTGATTCTTGGGTTGACATCAATGACAACCACTAATCAACAACTAAGACTGCGCAGAGTAGGTTAGACTTGGTTGAGGAAATCCTAAGCAGAGTCTTCACTGCTAGGAAAAATTGCACAGAGACCAATGGGAGGTAGGATTGTGTAGTTTAGATCATCAGTGGTAGCTACAAGATGAGACCCTAGGAGGCAGGTCTGCGCAATTTTCTAAGGGAAGGCAGGATTGGGCAACAGAGGGACCAGAGAGGACAGATCTGCGTATTTTTTGGGATCAGTGAGTCCCGGCTAATGGAGGACACTAGGGGGATACCTTTGCACAGTTATGGGAGGCAAAGTAGGCTTAGATCGCTGCATATTGTTGGGTTCTAGTATGCAAGGAGGAGGGTTGATGAATGATCTTATGAAATGTGCAGTTTAGGTCGGGTTTGAAGCAGCTTCTACGCAATTCTGGGAAGGAAGGTAGGTTTCTCAACTCTGGGATTGCATAGTACAACTACCCTGGGGACAGCCTCTATACAATGCACGGTTCTAGACAGCGAAGCAACATCACTGAAGGTTGAGACTGCGCAATGTGTAGCTCAGTTGGGGTCTGGTGAAAGAGAGTTGTCTGATAGAAAGGATTTTCAAGAAACTGGTTGTGTGGGAGGTAAGTGAACTCATGACGAACTTGACATTATGCTCACACACTTACCATACTTCGATGACATGACAACATAGACCACCAGGAAAAAAAGCAAAGCATTGCCCTCTGTGAGACTATCTAAAACTAAAAGCAACAAGTGTGACACTTGAGATGGACCTTAGGATGACTGTGATGACACTTGCGAAATATTGCTTAAAACTTTGTGTATGAATGTAACATATGTTTACATGGCTAGGAAAACTTGTATACACAAAGGCCAACATTCAAGATCACCAAAAAGGCTAGGAAACATGACATAATGACCAAAGATGACAAAAGACGAAAATTGATCCAACAAGTGAAAGGGAGTAAGACACTTAGAGGAAACACATGGAATGACTGTTAGTGCTTGAAACCATGCATGTCATTCAAAACATAATGATGGCAATGATAGAAAGTCCTTCAAGATACACTAAGAGGCATATTTCAAAAGATGAGATTTGTTTTCCATACCTACCCTCCAAAGGGTTATGCATTAGATGGAGTCTTCATGTGATCTTGATCATATATCATAACTTGGGTTCCTTTGTCTGCTTATCTTTCTCCTCAGCTCCTTGAGATTAATTTAGCATGTCATACTTCTTCATGTCCACTGAGAGATGCAATTGCGCAATTTAAGCAGGTAGTGACTTGCTATGGGATGATGCCCTAGGAGGACACATCTGTGCAGTTTCAGTGGGCAATGACTACTGCGGGATGAGGCCATGGGAGGACACATCTCTGTAGTTTTAGGATGCAAGGTACACTTAAAGCTGAGATGCCTAAGGGACAAAACTACGTAGTTTCTGGAGACAGTGGGTTCCGACTAAGGGAAGGACACCAGAGGAAGCCACTACACAGTTTTGGATTCCAAGGGAGGTTAGGCTTTCTATGCATTTTTCAATTCCAACAGGAAAGGGAAAAAGCTTGAGGGTTGCAGATGTGAAGTGCGCAGTTCAAGAAAGCTGGATGAGGCTAGGTTACTAAGGAAACTCTGGAATTTGGTCAAGTGTGGGATCGGTGGAACTAATGTTAACAGTGATAGAACCTGACTATGATCACACACTTGAACACTTAGTGATACAACATAGATCATCCAGAACATATAAAGCATACTTCGCTTAATGAAACAACCTCTATGGCAACTTACGACAAGTGTGTCTTCGATGATAGACTTTGAGAGGATAAAGGTGACACTTGTACAAGAGTGCATTAAATGAGTGTGAAACATGTCTATGTGATGAGAAGAACACATTCTCTTAAAGATTTCCCCTTGAAGAAAAAAAATGTCCCTTCGCATAACAAGTAATAATCCCCATGCCCAAATATGACACATACTATATAAATATAAAAGTGTGAACGACCCTTAATATCGAAGAGGGGAGCTTGAGATCATCAACTTACCAATAAGTGACTAAGGAATGATTGATCACATGATCCACAATAGGCTCAGAAATCTAAATGTAGGACAAAATTTTGGAGGGTGTTGCGGCTGCTACAACACTTGGTGACACACTATTTGAATACCAGCTTCTCTGTCTTGGTTCATTTTAGTTCAAGGCCTTGGTCCTTCAAGGAGTATTGATTCATCATGTAGATTACTTTGACTCACCCACTTACCCCATGGGCAGACATGGTCCCCTCTATTCCTTCTCAGTTGAACACGACACAATATTTAGCCAAATCAAAATGTTTCAAATTGGGAATGGTAGTTTAGCTCGCAAGCTTAACATTTTCAGAGTATATTTTTTCATCTCTAATGTTGCTCCACTACTAACAATACTAGATAGTATCCCGACGGAGTCACGTAATAAAACAAGCATTGCTACATTGCAAATGAGCCTAGACATTACCCTGGTGGAGTTGCCTACTTCACCTCTCTACGCAGAAAGCCTTTCTCTTCTTTTGCCTTTATTATCTTTTTAAAAGAGAATTGTGCATCAACACTTATTTATTTTGTGGCAGAAGAGGGATCCCAACTTAGTGAGAGAATGAGAGGTTTTTCCTTCAGAGAAGCATATAAAGACCTCTGATTTAGGTTTGCTCATTTAGATTTCCCCTTCTCTGTTTCTACTGGTGGGATAAGCTTGAAAATTCTAGAACGAAAAGTTGAGTATATGCATGAGGCTCCCAGACTGGACACAGGTTCATTGTTGGACCAAATCTCTCCTTACGGATGGATCGTATTTTCTGTCAGAACTTCATCGGCCAAAAGATACAACCAATTATAAGGAAGTCAGACACAGGACTGGCCAAATGTTGAAGTGTCACAAGACTCTTTGAACTTCAGCCACATACACACTTGGAAGCCAAACAAGTCCAGGAAAAACACACATTCGCGTAATGGAAATGAAAGGAAAACTCAACAAGGAAGAAAACAAAGAAAAAATAAAGAATACATAGAACCAAACAACAAATCAAAAGACAAGAGAACAAAATGAATAAGAAAACATGATGTAAAACCAGAATAAAAAAACCAGGATGAACTACAAGGAACGACTACAAGATGAGTGCAAGGAAGGGAAAACTAAGATGCATCTAATCCTACTCCTACCCTAATAGATAGAAGGTCGAGGTCACGTAAAATGAAATTTCTAGTGAAGCCACCGTGATGGTCCTCGACCCACATCCAGAAAGATATGAACGATTGAAATAGATAAAAAGTGATGTGAAACATGATGTATGAAGACTTGAAAAACTTGCACAAGGAAAGGAAGGTCTTTCCTGTAGGCAGAAAGATGGGTCAAAACCACTACTTTCATCTAATTAACATGCTTACCTTCTTGATGAAAACCATTTTTCAACCAACCTTGGGAGCCTCTTGCGAATGTGTCATCATCTGCACTAAGCTTCTTAGCAAGCATGAGGTGGGATTGAAACTCATTACCTACAACAGAGCTTTCCAATTAATATTGTTCTAGTCATTCATTGATTGGATCATAAAATTCATGATGGTCATCTGGAAAGCCTCGTCATCTTTCAAAGGATGAATTTTCGATTCGAGAAGCGAGATCATGATGGGAATCTTGTAAGGATAAATAGATCTGATCATTCTCAACAGTCATCCCAAGATAGTGAGGACCTACCATAAACATCAGTGAAGGTTGAAGTGCCTCACCTGCTTGACAAAAATCAGAATAGAGAGATGTTGAACGATGAAGATCAAAGAGTGTGAAACAAATTTCATTGGATGTGTTGATGGGAAAATGATAAGCTGAATGATAGTCACCCAAGATAGAGAATTGGTCAGATGATTTGATTGAAACATTAGATTCCTAGTTTGCACTAAACAAAGAAAAACCAATTTGAACAATCTTGTGAATGCTCTGAACAATCGAACAAAGTTCCTTGCAAGCCAAACATGATAGACCACCTTCTTGCAAATGGTGACCAATTGTACAAGCATCATAGTCATCAAAAGAGTTTAAAAAGGATGTTAGTATCATGAAGACATGAAACTCATTGAGGCATGGTGGATGGAGAAGAACTTGATTCATGTGACAACTTGTGCATCCATTGTCACATAGGGAGATTCCCGGTGCAATGA
This sequence comes from Pinus tabuliformis, assembly GCA_031772625.1. NCBI lineage: Eukaryota > Viridiplantae > Streptophyta > Pinopsida > Pinales > Pinaceae > Pinus > Pinus tabuliformis. The sequence continues at coordinate 82,936,725 of CM062809.1, forward strand.
GAGGACAGATTTGCAATACAATATTCACAAGAATATCGAGGAGCTAACCATTAAGGGAGAAATTTGATAGGTATGATTCTTGTGGGAAAAGATAGTTTTTAAGATTATCAGCTTCAAAATTCCATGACTTTGTGAGAGATGTACATTCTGAACCTGAGTTTGATATGAGAGATTTGCACCAAGACAAATGAACTATAACAGATTCTTGAGTTCGTTCATAAGTGAAATTTTGAAAATTTGGGAGATCACACCTGAAATACCAAACATTTATTACACGGGAATTCGCATCGAATGAAACCATGCAGATAGACGAATTATGTGAGAGAAACCATATTTAATTTAGTTTAGGGGGTTTACCAGAGTTGCAAGAACCTGACATAACCATCAATGGAAGTTGAAGTGCTTCGACTCCCTGGAACGTCCTAGAAATTTCCAAAATTGTAGAATCACATTTTAAATCCTGAACCAGATCATGCATGGCTTAAGGGTGGCTATTGTTGCTAATTTCAAAACCGCTCTCCGAATGGTAGCCATCTTTGTCACAGGTTTCACCATATTTTTCAGGTTCAACAAAAATTAGATTGCTCAATTGAGGAGGCTCTTCTGATAGTGCATTAAAAGATAAATGAATTGGTGAGATATCATGAGCACACTGATTTGAGGAGTTGTATTCATGTAGAAGTAGAGATTATGAGGGGTGGGAAGAGTTCTCTATGATTTGATTGTTTTCAACTTAATCATGGACAACCTCATTGTCTTGTGTCAATCGATGAGATATCTCATCGGATGAAGAAACAAGAGAACATGGAGTATCTCTGCCACATGTAGATTCATTGTGAATGGTAGGACACAAGGGACTGTGAGTTGAAGGGGGAGTTTCAATAGGAACATCTTCTTTAACCAAAGAAAATTATAGATCTAGATTAAAATCTTCATGAGAAACCAGAAGATCACATGATGTGCTTGGGCACTCATCATGACATACAGAAATAAATTTATCATCATTGGGATGACTACCACCCAAGGCTGGGGGTTGATTGAAAGAATTGATTGTACATGATGTTCCACCAATATTAGCATATTGAGAGTCATTCAAGAATGGAAACTCGGATAAACTTTGTTCCCGTAGCGTCGAGACGACGAGCTCTAATGGCCATGCGAAAACCCTGCTCCTAGGGTTTCTCCTCTGCACTATTCGGTCCTTCTACCAGCTCTGGCAGCGCACCAACATCGATTAGGGGTTCTTATCCACAGAGGCCGTGTTCTGGCCCGACAAATGACAGAAGGGGGGTCCACTGGGACCCCATCATACAGGAAAGCAGTCATGCAGAAAAACAAAGCCCATGAAGGCTTCAATATCCCAGGGTATGAAGCCCGAAAAGACAGTTCTGAGACAAGCAACGGAATGACAGTCCAGGGGCAGAAAGATCCAAATCTCGGATCAGAGACGCCAGGAAAGGACAGCAACAGAAAGGAGAGGCACGTGAACAAATCGGACACAGGCAAGAGCAGCTCGGTTCCAGTAATCGAACTGACAGACGAAGAAAAGGACCACAGAGAAGGAAAACGCACTGCAGAAAATGAGGATAAAACGGAAACCTCCAACCTCAGCCCCAAAAATAACCTGCAAGGAGTCTGTAAACCTAAAAAGAAGGAAGCCCTTAGAGTGGTCTTCTCAGATCCACATATCCAGGTCTACAGAGACCACATGATGGAGCATGCAATCATATGCAAGTTTATGGGACTGTGGCCAACAGAACGAGCCCTCTGCCAATGGATCAAGCAACACTGGAGACCAAAAGGTGATGTCAAACTCCATCTTGGAGCTAAAGGTTTTTTCACTGTTGTTTTTTCTAACCTAGAAGATAAGGATAGGATTTTTGATGGAGGGCCTTATTTCCTCTCCTCAGCAGGCCTCTACATGAGGCCGTGGAAAGCGAACTTCACACCTGAAAAAGAAACCTTCACCCGAGTCCCCGTTTGGATCCGCCTCTTCTCTCTCCCTATCGACTACTGGGGTCTAGCAACCCTTAAGAGCATCGGGGACCATCTCGGCACCTTCATTAAAGCCTCAGAGGCAACAATGCAAAGGAAGTACACTTCCTGTGCCAGGATCTGCGTCGAAATGGATGTTTCAGGCGCCTTGCATGACGGACTGTGGTTAGAGTTCAGAGATGAAGATTACTTCCAAGCCATCGACTACGAACAGATCCCCTTCCGATGTAGGAAATGCCATGAACACGGCCACCTTATCAGGGAATGCCCATTAAACAAACCAATAGAAGAGGCCAAATTTGAGCAGCCAGCAAAGGACCAGGAGGTTTTCAAAAAACCAAAACCACGACAAAGGGCCTACAGGAAAAAAATAAGCAAAGCAGTAATAGATCCCAGCAGAACCCTTAATCCGTTCAACATTCTGGACTCAGAAGCTGACTCGGAAGGAAACCACAATGAGACAGCATTACCATAAGATCCCCAAAAGAATAAGACAGAACATAGAGCTACAGATGCAGAAGGTTTCACTGAAGACATAGAAATTCAAACGCAGGAAGCAGCAGACGAAAGAGACGAAGACATAGACATGCTAACAAGCGACGGGGGGAGTGAAGACCTGGAACTCAACGAAGTCTTAGAAAAAGAAGGGGTCAACCTACCAGATATGGAAAAGCAATGGAGAGCTCAAGGGCTGGAAAATATCCCAGAGGAAGAAATAAGGAAGATCCGAGACCTCTTCATCGCAAAACAACAAGCAGCGCTAGACAAACAAAAGAAAAGGTTAGGAATCATGAAAGGCACAGGTAACCATCCTAAAAACCTGTTTCTCCACTCTCTAGGACGAAAGCAGAATAAAAGAAGAGGCAGAAGGACAAATGGAGAGGTTCTCCATGATTTAGGTATTTTCTTGATCAATTCAGGTAAAATGAAGGATTTGCATGCCTTCCTGTCCTCCCAATAACCTCCTCGTTACTAATGAAAATCATCTCCTGGAATACAAGAGGGCTAAACAGCCTCACCAAGCAACGACTTCTCAAGAGGAAGTTACAACAGGAAAAGCCAGACATCATGCTCATTCAAGAAACAAAATGCGCCACTGCTCAGCTGGAGATCATCACCAGAAAGCTAGGAAACTCTATCAAATACATAGACGTTGCAAGCCAAGGATGGGAAGGAGGTATTGCAACTCTTTGGGATTCCAAAGCCATCGAAATCATCTCTATGGAAGCTACCAGATCATACATCGCCACAGAATTTCAACTAACAGGTAATTCTGAAACCTACCTCTGTATTAATGTATATGGGCCTCAGCGTTTAGAAGATAAAATATCTTTCCTGAGCATGTTAACAAAATTAATGCAAAGACACCAGCATTCCAAGATAATAATGGGAGGGGATTTCAACATGATTACCACCCTACTGGAAAAAAAAGGAGGTCTCAGGCGCCTCAATAAAGACTCAGAGCTCTTCGTCGACTTCATGGATTCTGCAAAGCTTGTTGACATCCCCCCTAAAAATGGGCTCTACACTTGGAATAACCGAAGAGGAGGAGAAAACAGGATAGCTTCTCGCCTTGACCGTTTTTTGATCTCAGAAAACATCTTACTGGAAGGAACAACAGTAGCCTCTGATATCCTCCCCAGTGGGGGATCGGACCACTGGCCCATCGCCCTGGAAGCTGCGTTTCTAGAGACCCCTAAAAACAGACCCTTTAGGTTTGAGAAATTCTGGCTAACTCACCCAAATTTTCAGGAACTGGTAAAAAAATGGTGGGAAGAGCCCAGGAACATCAGAGGGACCAAAATGTTTAAACTCCAGTCCAAACTGAAGTTCATCAAACTCAAAATCAAGGAATGGAATTCAACCGAATTTGGTAACATTTTCCAAGATAAACACAATATAGAAGACCGACTAAGCCAAATTCACAAAGAATGGGCCTCAGGGATCAACAGGGAAAACTCCAATGAACAGGAAAAGATTCTAATGCAGAAATGGCATCTCCGATGCCAACAGGAAGAAATCCTTTGGAAGCAAAAATCCCGCATCCAATGGTTGAAGGAGGGAGAGCGAAACACAAAATTCTTCCATAGATCGACAATGGATTACAGGGGAGCCAACAAAATCCTCAAGCTCACCAATGCTGCTGGAGAAGTCATTCAGAATCATAATGAGATTTCAACTTTGCTTACCACCCACTTCAAGCAAATTGCCCAGGAATCTCAAGAAGAACGTGTGGAAGCCCGTGAGGAAATCACCCAGGCCATTCCCCAAATCATCACTCCAGCACAAAATGCCTCTCTGTTAAGAAAGATTTCAATGGAAGAGGTGGAGGAAGCAGTTAAAGACATGCCAAACGATAAAGCTCCTGGCCCAGATGGTTTTACTATAAACTTCTACAAAGCTTGTTGGCAAACAGTCAAAACAGAGGTCTGGCAAGTAGTTGAAGACTCAAGGCGCTCTGGCTCAATTCTCAAAGGCCTAAACTCCACCTTTCTAGCCCTAATCCCCAAAGAGGAGGAAGCCCGAACTCCAGAAAAGTTCCGTCCTATAGCCCTGTGCAACGTGATCTATAAAATCATCTCTAAGGTCATCGCCAACAGACTTAAACCTATCCTCCCTGACATCATCTCGGAGGAACAGTCAGGCTTCGTGGAAGGTAGACAAATTCTGGACAACATCCTCCTGGCACAGGAGATGATTCACACCTTACAGTCCAAAAAAATCCCTGGAATGATGATTCAGTTAGACCTTTCAAAAGCCTTCGACAAAGTTAATTGGAAATATCTGGAGGCCACTTTAAGGGCTTTTGGTTTTGACAATAGGTGGACCAACTGGATTCTCGCTCTCATCAAGTCAACAAATTTCTCTATTCTGGTTAATGGATCCCCCTCGGCCACTTTCTCGCCTTCTCGAGGCATAAGACAAGGCGACCCCTTATCCCCCTTCCTCTTTGTGATCCTCATGGAAGGGCTTAGCAGATATATTCACAAAGCCAAAGTAGAAGGAAGAATTAAAGGATTGCGCCCTTTCCCTTCCACCCCTGCAACTACTCACCAGCAGTTTGCCGATGATACTATGCTACATGGCTCCCCCACTGTCAAAGAGGCCACGGCTTTCAAATCTATCCTTTCTCTTTTCAGCAGGGCATCAGGTATGGAAGTCAACCATTCTAAATCGACTATTTTTTTCTTTAACACTCATGTTTCAATTCAGAACCATCTCACGGGCATCCTAGGCTTTCGAAAAGGCTCTCTTCCCTCGAAGTATCTGGGAGCTCCGCTCACCACCAAGCCGTGGCAAAGGATCCATTGGGAAAGGCTCATAGCAAACCTGGAAAAAAGATGCAAACATTGGACCCACAGGGCCCTTAACTTTGCGGGACGCCTAGTTTTAACTAAAGCCATCCTTCAGGCTATCCCTCAGTACATGCTCTCTATCCTCCCGGCACCCAAAGCCATCCTGCAGCAAATACGATCCATCCAAAGATCCTTTCTATGGAGTGGCAGTGCAGAAAAAAGGAAATGGGCTCTCGTGGCCTGGGATAAGATCTGTAAATCGAAAAGGGCTGGAGGTTTAAACCTAATAGATCCTGATATCAGCAACAAAACAGGAGGTGCCAAGCTGTGGTGGCGTTGGCTCAAAGAGACCAACCTCCCCTGGGCCCGTCACTGGAAGGAGAAATACACCCCCAACTGCAGAGACCAGGATCTCATCAGACTCCAGGATTTGCCGGAAGGTTCTCCAATCTGGAACCTAGCTAAAAGAAACCGAAACATTATTCAAGACCACAGTTTCTGGGAGATCCGTAATGGGGAATCAGCCCTCTTCTGGGAAGATGCCTGGCAACAGCACCCAAAGCTTGAAAACCCAGACCTCGAAAACTACAAAATAAACTGTCAAAACAGGGGAAATTTCACAGTCCATCAGTACTGGATCCCCAATGGAAACGACCAGGCTTGGCGTGAATGGACTCTTCCAGACACCGGCAATCCCAACGAGGAACACAATAGAATACATGACCTTCTCCAAGTCCTGCTAAAAAGAAAAATCAGGATAACCTCGGAGGCAGACAAGCTGAGATGGGGTATGAAGGGTAATGGAAATTTCACTCTAAAAGAAGCCAGAGAACAGCTCGAACTCACAGAGCAGGGGGAGCCAGCCCCGTGGCTCAACAAGGTCTGGGATCCCCTATTCTGGCCAAAAATTCAAACCTTTCTTTGGCTCCTCATGAGGCGTAAGACGCTCACCTGGGAGAACCTGAGAAAAAAAGGATTCGAAGGCCCCTCCTTCTGTCCAATGTGTAATCAAGCAGAAGAAACAATGAATCATTTATTCAATACATGTGAATGGGCTAATCATATTTGGCAAGGGTTAGAGGCCATCATGCAGCAGTATAACAGAGATTTAGAATCCATACAAAATACCATCACCAATTGGCCAAGCAATTACTCAGAAAACCCCCAAATCAATAGCATTTGGAAAATCCTGCCTGGCTTCATCACTTGGACAATCTGGAAAGAAAGGAATAGGAGAATTTTTCAAAATGAACACAGGGATATAGAGCATTTGAAAATTACCTTAATTGAGAACATTCGTCAATTGATTCTGGTAAAAAGTCAAATAGACCCGTCCACCAAAATCTCTGCGGAAGACCAGAGAATTCTGAATGCTTTCAACATTCGCTACGAGCAAAGCCAAAAGCCCCCAGCTAAACAGCCGAACATCAGAAACACTCCAAATCGATGGACTCGTCCTCCTGATGGCTTCCTGAAACTGAACTTCGATGGGGCCTCACGTGGCAACCCGGGACCAGCGGGCATCGGAGGCCTCATCCGCAACCAGAGAGGGGAAATACTCCACATTTTCAGTCAAGCGTTGGGCGAAGGCACCAACAATGAAATGGAATTCGCAGCAATGGAGAAAGGTCTAATAATCTTGCAAAGAAAACAGGCAGACAACGCAGTAATTGAGGGCGACTCTGAAATTGCAATCTTGGTGGCAAGGAAAATCTATGGAGGCACGCCGATCAGCAAAGTAACCAAACACTGGCGCCTGGCCATGGTCACAGAGAGCATAGGGAATTTGCTCGGGAAAATGAAGGGCCTCGTCTTCCAGCCGGTAAGAAGGCAGGCAAACTCGGTAGCAGACCACTTGGCAAACCATGGGATTGATAGCCCAAACGGAATGGTGGACAGCTGTTGGCATCAGGTCGAGAATAATCAACTCAAGGAAAGGTGCTCTCACCTCGCACGAATGGACTTGGTGGCAGCTGACACGGCAGAATGACAGGCCGCCCATTTCTCTTCCTCAAGAACATGGATAGGACGACGGGACGCGAGCTTTCATTACATAGCAAGCATCAAAGGACCTTGTGGTTGAGGGAAATAATGCCCACTGCAGGTCACACAAATTTGTACAGAATTGGGATCCGGGGTGACATAAGCTACCGCCGAACCACAGGACAGCGGGACACTTGGCGCATTCAGAACCGTGCAGGCGAAGGCCACCGAAAACATTCTCATTCATCGCATTTGCCTCCCACGACCCTGAATTACAGCATTTATGTCGATCGGACAGGCAATTTGCATGTCGTGATCCGATCCACCGCCCGAAATCCTCCCGCTACCATCTATATATCCTCACCCGATCTTCATTGGAGCATCACTGCTTTGATGCCCTTCACTCTGCAACCTTTGAATTGCATTATTTCTCAGGCCAACAACATCCAGGCGAGTGCTCCCATGGCGGGGGACGGTTGCCGAAACAACGCTGCAAACAGAGAGCTGCAGCTTGCAAGAGAAATGTATGAGCGCCGAACCTCTGCGCGAAACAAACGTAAGATCATCGATTTGGAAACCTCTGCAAAAGAGGAAGAAGGCAAGCTTTCAGACCAGCAGCTTGGCCAGGAAGTTGACTGGCTGCAGGATCCAGGGACGGTCAGCACTCGGGCGACCCAGTTCATCCGCACCCAGGCCGAAGCTTGGCGCATGAAAACCATCCTGGCTAAGGCCATGGATGTTCAAGAGGAACAAGCGGAGCAGCTGCGAACTCTTCAACGTTTTGCTGCCACCATGACCCATGATCATATGGCCGTGGTTGAGAGCAGCGAATTTAAGCTCTCCGCTATTCACCAGGAGCTGGGTTCGGTCAGCACCAAGCTCACAGAATTGATTAAGCTACTCAAGAAAATTCTTTCGTCGAACAGTAAGCCTCCAGAGCCGCTGTTATCACTGAAAATTCTGTTGCTAAAAAATTTTTAGCCTAGCTTAAAGACAGGGTGTTTTCGCAGCGCATGAATTATTTTTAGCAGTTTCGCAGCGCTACCTGTTTAGCTGGTTTCGTAGCGTGCTACGAAATTGGGGATTTGTTCGAGTGTTCAGTGGAGGCCCAAATCCTAGCATGCCTATTGTACAGAGTTTTGTTTCCCTCCAAGAATGCAGATGAAAGCAGTGACAATGTTTTCAAGGAAGCACCTTATGATGATGCAGCTATTGTGGGATTGGCATCAAGTACATTAAGGGAGTTATCTCTGAATTCTGGTTCATGGGTGATTGTGAAGGATGTCCATACTAATGTGGGAAGACTTGCAAGAGTCTTTGTTTTGGATCCTATTGAATTCCACAAATCATAGAGAGTACTATGTTCTCAGCTGGCATGCTTGAAGCATATGGGCCTTCTGTCAGTGTACTGTTTGTCTGAAGAGTTAGATGAAGCAATACTACGACATCTTCCTAAGGTATTTGAAGTTGGGATGCCTAGCTGTACAGAGAGAGCCAAAATTCTAGAAGTGATTCTGAATCCCAGCATAGCAAAAGGTGAAACGTGAGGCCGAGCAGCAGTAGCGGTAGTGGGAGTGGTAATGGTGGTTCTGCCACTGGCACGACAGCAGATTCATATATTGGCAGTCTCATCAGCTTGACATCAAAGAGCGAAATACGTTATGAGGGCATTAGTGACAAAGTTTATGATTATATCATTCTTAGTGGAAATGATATAAAGGAAATTGCAAGTGTAGATCCATGCCTATGTAATGTTGAACTTGGTCAAAACATTAAAATTACTCTTGATTTTTATGTGCAGTAGCATGGAGAATGCGCATAAACTGTTTGACAATATCAGCATTAGAATTTTCTCTGATGGAATGCAGTGATTAAATGCCAAGTGTCAAGTGGTTTTTATAAGGATTTGATTGCCACAAGGCCGCCATTATTAGTGACACCGGGATAGAGATGTGGCACAAAGGCTGGAATTATGTTAACTGGTGTCGTTAAAAGATGAGTGCGCATTAAATAAAAACAAAAGAAGGAAAGCCTGAAACGTGCTGGAGCAACGAGAGCTCAAAGCTGGACTCCATCCTTTATAGCACCGATTTGTTTTCTGATACTTTCGTCGACAATCTGGAGTTAGATTACAAGCATCATATGAGTGGAAAGGGAAATGGTTTGCTTATATACAAGTTTTATGCTGTGGTTGTGCGCGTCGACAACATTGGAGGACGACTTTTTTATTGTTTTGTACAACATGCTTAAGGAAAAACAGGAAGTTTCGGCCCAGACAATTTGAGTATCATCCATTTGATGCTAGTTTGATGGTCTTCGGGACTTTGGATGGAGAAGCGGGAGAAGGGGCATGTCATAGTTCAGCAGAGTCTCGAGGAACTTGTCGAGGATATGACCAAATTTCAGGACTTTTTGCATTAGCCCTCATACCGGCGCCCCCCTGCATTACAAAGTGCTTCCTTTCCATAGAGTTATCAAAGGTTTTATAATACAAGGTGGAGACATTTCAGTTCAAAATGGTACAGGGGGTGAATCAATATATGGATTAAAGTTTGATGATGAAAACGTTCAACTGAAACATGAGCGCAGAGGAATGTTGTCAATGGCAAACTCTGGACCTAATACAAATGTCTCTCAATTTTTCATCACAACAACAAGGACTTCCCATCTGGATGGAAAGCGTGTTGTCTTTGGGAAGGTAATTAAAGGCATGGGAGTTGTGCGTGGCAATGAGCATACTCCCACAAAAAGTAGTGACCGCCCTTCTCTAGATGTGGTAATTTCAGATTGTGGGGAGATCCCAGAAGGATCAGATGATGGAATAGCTAATTGCTTCAAAGATGGAGATTTGTATCCAGACTGGCCAGCTGATCTTGATGAGAAATCTGCAGAAATTTCATGATGGATGAATGCAGTAGATTCTGCGAAATGTTTTGGGAATTAAAATTACAAGAAAGGGGATTATAAGATGGCTTTAAGAAAATACAGAAAGGCATTGCGCTATCTTGACATTTGCTGGGAGAAAGAAGGCCGTGATGAAGTTAATATAAATGATGAAGTGCACTACCTGATTCGAGATCTGGTGATGCATATGCATGAACAGGAGCAAAGACCTAAAGAATAACATTATTGGTTTTCTTACCAACATATCGGTCCCTGGAGCAGCAGTGACTGTTTGAACCAATAGAATGACATATGAATAAAGTTGCATCACCAAAGGTTGAACGGATCACTGTATAGGTCCTTCTATTGGTTCTGTTTGTTGCTTGTCGTTAGAATTCATGTTGGTTTTTCATTAGTAGCTGTTTGGAGGACACTGACATGAATACAGTCATCAATTACAACTACAGGATACCAATCATATTCATAAGCAGAGCTATGATTTTATGATGTTCGATCTTCTTTAAAATGATGATGATGATGGATCAATGAGAATGCGGCAGTACATGACATCATTACAACACCCATACTACAACTGCAATGAAATTAAGTGAAAGTTATGTTTTGCAAGAACCTGTACCAGCCCCAGTGTTATGCAGAATATAGTAATGTTGTAAAGAGGAGGTTCAGTAATGAAGACTGTGAAGTGGAGCGAGCCCTGGTTTTGTAGGCCTGGGGAAGTAGATCAAGATAAGAAAATCAGAGTGTTACCTTCCTCAAGCCACATTCTAGGATGTGTTTCAAGGTCCACGTTCTTCATAGTAGCATTGATATTGAACAAGTAACAAGAGAAACTACAGGTCAATTTGTTTTCTTTCTATTGAAAGTTGCAGCTTTAGAGGTGGTACGAAGGACTTCTGAAGCAAAATTTCCAGTAGTATGGAGGGGTATACAAGGACTTGGGTTGCTTAAATGCCCACCTTTTAGCTGGTTGCAGAGGTGGACTCCATTCAGACTTCTTGCTAAGAGCACACAGGAATTCTCAAGATTCTCAAGCAAATCATTTACCAACTACAGATTCATTTGCTACGGAACAAATAGAGGTTGTTAACAGCAGTTTCGTAGCGCGCTACGAAACTGCTGTAGGTGGTGATTTTAAACGCAGAGCAGCTATTGTGATACTGTGAGCGATATTTGTGGGAGAGAGACATCTGTCTATCAATATCACCTACAGCACATCAGAAACATGGCAGCATTCCATACCTGGGGTTATTAAAAGAGCTGGGACATGTTGCTGAACTTTCGAAGGATGGTAGGAGACAGGGGCCTTAAAAATAGGTGTTTTAATCCTGATGATAAATGATCCATCAGTGCTAACAGGTATCCAAAGTCAGCGTTCCTTGCATCTGTAGCTCAGCCATCTCAGCCTAACTGAAGGAGGACAGCTGTCAAGGATCCAAGGAGAATCATGCATACGAGGAGATGGAGTTGGATTTGAAATATAATTGGGATTCTATGTATTTACAGCCCAACACTTCATGTATTTAATTAGTTGGTCTAGAAATAGATAAGGGTAATTAATGGTAGATCATCGAGTTCTCCCTTCATGCTTGTTGAGGAGACTCAAGATAGTGATAGTTTTGGGTTTTCCTATATATGTGGAAAACTAGGATGTAATAGGGGTTGGAGATTTGATACAAAAACAGAGTTTATTTGGGCCAATGTAAAGACTTATTACAGTAATAGTAAAGCAATGGTTGTTTCTTCTCATGATTCTCAATGGATTATATTGTTCAAATATGATGGTGGTTTATTCTCTTAATGTTATTTTGCAGCCTTGTTATAGCATAATCACTCAGAATTCATTTTTAATGCTCTGACTTCCTGTATGTTTGGCAAGCTGTGGTTTATGTGAAATATGTTTGAACATCTGATGCAAAGAGCCTTGACTTCCATGAAATGACTGTGATTTTGTTTACTAAATGTGTGAGACTCCATAGCCCAATGAAGACCAATTTGATATGTGTCCAACCAGCTTTGTTTTCATGAATGTGTGAAGAGTTAGCCATCTGTTGTTGTGAATGATTTTTATCAAAAGTTTGTGAGAGAGCCCTCTCTGACTAAGGAGGCTAATCCTTAGTCTAAAGTCTGGTTGAAAGAGTTACATGAAATCTTGCTTGGTTGCAGCCCTTAGTACTGATTTTGTGATAACATTTTGGTGCGTCTGCCGGGAGCCTGAAGCTTACTCTCTCCCGAAATTTGAAGATTGGATTTCTGAAGGTAGCAGGAGTTCAAAATGATTTTCGAGGCTGCAAAACTACCTTGGCGACTCCATTGTTGAAGAATTCAAGGTTTATACATTCATGGTGATTCCACTGGAGTTATGAAGGACCCAGAAGCTGCCATTCTTTGTTCAAGGTATGCATGCATAGATTTCTCAGGAATTCATGGTTTCCCAAATCATTTTCCCAAGGATGCATATTTTCTAAGGAATGGTCCCAAATACAACGGAGAAGATTTGAGTTTAACCTTGAATCATATATCAGATTTTTGTGAATTTTTAGAGCTTCTGAGAGTTAAACATGAGGATGTTTGTATAAGGTTATTCTATGATTCACTTCAAGGGAAGTGCAAACAGTGGGTTGAATGCTTTCCTGCCAAATCCATTAAGTCATTTCAAGACCTTTGGCTCATGTTTTTGGAGGAATGGATAGATAGGTCAGAGTTGGTGACAGACTTCCCCTCAGTTGAAGGTTTCAAACAATGGAATGATGATCATAGTAAAGAAGAAACAAATGAATCTTTTTCTTTGTCATTATCCTCATATTTAAAATCTTTTGACTGCAAGGCAGAGGATAGGATGAGATTTTTGGATGAATTTGCTGAGGACCTTGAAAAAGAAATTGAAGGTTTAGAAGGACAAATTCAGGCATACAGTTTTCATGATCATGATCATTATTCTCAGAAGTTTTCTATGGCAGAATGGAAGGAGACTATGCTGGTTCCTTTCTCCTTCACGATGGAGGAACTGAACACTGTGGTTGAAGATCAGTTTGCACAGCTGGAAAGTTACAAGGAAAAACAAGTTGATCATGTATTCTGGGATCCTGTAGCTGATTACATGGAAGAGTTTTATTCTCCAGTATTTCAGTTTTTCAAAGAAGATCAGAGACAATTTCAGTGGCAGCGGTCATCACACTATCATATTGGCTCTGAACTCCGATGCAGTCAAAGAAGTCAAATATCAGATAAAACAGAGGATTGGTTACATTGGAAATTTCATATTGATTGAGTAGAAAGAAATTGAAATTGTTAGGGTAGGTACGTATAGGTAAATGCAAATAAGCTCAAGGTTAACTGAGCATTTTTTTTTTCAGTAGATGTAGCTTTCTTTCTCCTACGGTCATGCTGGTCAAGCAAATTTCTGTTTGTCAAATAAGTTTTATAAGGCACTGGAACTGCAGGTTCTTAGTGCACCACAAGGGCACACTATCCCAAGTGGAGCCACTGTTATCACTGAAAATTCTGTTGCTAAAAAATTTTTAGCCTAGCTTAAAGACAGGGTGTTTTCGCAGCGCATGAATTATTTTTAGCAGTTTCGCAGCGCTACCTGTTTAGCTGGTTTCGTAGCGTGCTACGAAATTGGGGATTTGTTCGAGTTTTCAGTGGAGGCCCAAATCCTAGCATGCCTATTGTACAGAGTTTTGTTTCCCTCCAGGAATGCAGATGAAAGCAGTGACAGTGTTTTCAAGGAAGCACCTTATGATGATGCAGCTATTGTGGGATTGGCATCAAGTACATTAAGGGAGTTATCTCTGAATTCTGGTTCATGGGTGATTGTGAAGGATGTCCATACTAATGTGGGAAGACTTGCAAGAGTCTTTGTTTTGGATCCTATTGAATTCCACAAATCATAGAGAGTACTATGTTCTCAGCTGGCATGCTTGAAGCATATGGGCCTTCTGTCAGTGTACTGTTTGTCTGAAGAGTTAGATGAAGCAATACTACGACATCTTCCTAAGGTATTTGAAGTTGGGATGCCTAGCTGTACAGAGAGAGCCAAAATTCTAGAAGTGATTCTGAATCCCAGCATAGCAAAAGGTGAAACGTGAGGCCGAGCAGCAGTAGCGGTAGTGGGAGTGGTAATGGTGGTTCTGCCACTGGCACGACAGCAGATTCATATATTGGCAGTCTCATCAGCTTGACATCAAAGAGCGAAATACGTTATGAGGGCATTAGTGACAAAGTTTATGATTATATCATTCTTAGTGGAAATGATATAAAGGAAATTGCAAGTGTAGATCCATGCCTATGTAATGTTGAACTTGGTCAAAAAATTAAAATTACTCTTGATTTTAATGTGCAGTAGCATGGAGAATGCGCATAAACTGTTTGACAATATCAGCATTAGAATTTTCTCTGATGGAATGCAGTGATTAAATGCCAAGTGTCAAGTGGTTTTTATAAGGATTTGATTGCCACAAGGCCGCCATTATTAGTGACACCGGGATAGAGATGTGGCACAAAGGCTGGAATTATGTTAACTGGTGTCGTTAAAAGATGAGTGCGCATTAAATAAAAACAAAAGAAGGAAAGCCTGAAACGTGCTGGAGCAACGAGAGCTCAAAGCTGGACTCCATCCTTTATAGCACCGATTTGTTTTCTGATACTTTCATCGACAATCTGGAGTTAGATTACAAGCATCATATGAGTGGAAAGGGAAATGGTTTGCTTATATACAAGTTTTATGCTGTGGTTGTGCGCGTCGACAACATTGGAGGACGACTTTTTTATTGTTTTGTACAACATGCTTAAGGACAAACAGGAAGTTTCGGCCCAGACAATTTGAGTATCATCCATCTGATGCTAGTTTGATGGTCTTCGGGACTTTGGATGGAGAAGCGGGAGAAGGGGCATGTCATAGTTCAGCAGAGTCTCGAGGAACTTGTCGAGGATATGACCAAATTTCAGGACTTTGTGCATTAGCCCTCATACCGGAGCCCCCCTGCATTACAAAGTGCTTCCTTTCCATAGAGTTATCAAAGGTTTTATAATACAAGGTGGAGACATTTCAGTTCAAAATGGTACAGGGGGTGAATCAATATATGGATTAAAGTTTGATGATGAAAACGTTCAACTGAAACATGAGCGCAGAGGAATGTTGTCAATGGCAAACTCTGGACCTAATACAAATGTCTCTCAATTTTTCATCACAACAACAAGGACTTCCCATCTGGATGGAAAGCGTGTTGTCTTTGGGAAGGTAATTAAAGGCATGGGAGTTGTGCGTGGCAATGAGCATACTCCCACAGAAAGTAGTGACCGCCCTTCTCTAGATGTGGTAATTTCAGATTGTGGGGAGATCCCAGAAGGATCAGATGATGGAATAGCTATTTTCTTCAAAGATGGAGATTTGTATCCAGACTGGCCAGCTGATCTTGATGAGAAATCTGCAGAAATTTTATGATGGATGAATGCAGTAGATTCTGCGAAATGTTTTGGGAATTAAAATTACAAGAAAGGGGATTATAAGATGGCTTTAAGAAAATACAGAAAGGCATTGCGCTATCTTGACATTTGCTGGGAGAAAGAAGGCTGTGATGAAGTTAATATAAATGATGAAGTGCACTACCTGATTCGAGATCTGGTGATGCATATGCATGAACAGGAGCAAAGACCTAAAGAATAACATTATTGGTTTTCTTACCAACATATCGGTCCCTGGAGCAGCAGTGACTGTTTGAACCAATAGAATGACATATGAATAAAGTTGCATCACCAAAGGTTGAACGGATCACTGTATAGGTCCTTCTATTGGTTCTGTTTGTTGCTTGTCGTTAGAATTCATGTTGGGTTTTCATTAGTAGCTGTTTGGAGGACACTGACATGAATACAGTCATCAATTACAACTACAGGATACCAATCATATTCATAAGCAGAGCTATGATTTTATGATGTTCGATCTTCTTTAAAATGATGATGATGATGGATCAATGAGAATGCGGCAGTACATGACATCATTACAACACCCATACTACAACTGCAATGAAATTAAGTGAAAGTTATGTTTTGCAAGAACCTGTACCAGCCCCAGTGTTATGCAGAATATAGTAATGTTGTAAAGAGGAGGTTCAGTAATGAAGACTGTGAAGTGGAGCGAGCCCTGGTTTTGTAGGCCTGGGGAAGTAGATCAAGATAAGAAAATCAGAGTGTTACCTTCCTCAAGCCACATTCTAGGATGTGTTTCAAGGTCCATGTTCTTCATAGTAGCATTGATATTGAACAAGTAACAAGAGAAACTACAGGTCAATTTGTTTTCTTTCTATTGAAAGTTGCAGCTTTAGAGGTGGTACGAAGGACTTCTGAAGCAAAATTTCCAGTAGTATGGAGGGGTATACAAGGACTTGGGTTGCTTAAATGCCCACCATTTAGCTGGTTGCAGAGGTGGACTCCATTCAGACTTCTTGCTAAGAGCACACAGGAATTCTCAAGATTCTCAAGCAAATCATTTACCAACTACAGATTCATTTGCTACGGAACAAATAGAGGTTGTTAACAGCAGTTTCGTAGCACGCTACGAAACTGATGTAGGTGGTGATTTTAAACGCAGAGCAGCTATTGTGATACTGTGAGCGAGATTTGTGGGAGAGAGACATCTGTCTATCAATATCACCTACAGCACATCAGAAACATGGCAACATTCCATACCTGGGGTTATTAAAAGAGCTGGGACATGTTGCTGAACTTTCGAAGGATGGTAGGAGACAGGGGCCTTAAAAATAGGTGTTTTAATCCTGATGATAAATGATCCATCAGTGCTAACAGGTATCCAAAGTCAGCGTTCCTTGCATCTGTAGCTCAGCCATCTCAGCCTAACTGAAGGAGGACAGCTGTCAAGGATCCAAGGAGAATCATGCATACGAGGAGATGGAGTTGGATTTGAAATATAATTGGGATTCTATGTATTTACAGCCCAACACTTCATGTATTTAATTAGTTGGTCTAGAAATAAATAAGGGTAATTAATGGTAGATCATTGAGTTCTCCCTTCATGCTTGTTGAGGAGACTCAAGATAGTGATAGTTTTGGGTTTTCCTATATATGTGGAAAACTAGGATGTAATAGGGGTTGGAGATTTGATACAAAAACAGAGTTTATTTGGGCCAATGTAAAGACTTATTACAGTAATAGTAAAGCAGTGGTTGTTTCTTCTCAAGATTCTCAATGGATTATATTGTTCAAATATGATGGTGGTTTATTCTCTTAATGTTCTTTTACAGCCTTGTTATAGCATAATCACTCAGAATTCATTTTTAATGCTCTGACTTCCTGTATGTTTGGCAAGCTGTGGTTTATGTGAAATATGTTTGAACATCTGATGCAAAGAGCCTTGACTTCCATGAAATGACTGTGATTTTGTTTACTAAATGTGTGAGACTCCATAGCCCAATGAAGACCAATTTGATATGTGTCCAACCAGCTTTGTTTTCATGAATGTGTGAAGAGTTAGCCATCTGTTGTTGTGAATGATTTTTATCAAAAGTTTGTGAGAGAGCCCTCTCTGACTAAGGAGGCTAATCCTTAGTCTAAAGTCTGGTTGAAAGAGTTACATGAAATCTTGCTTGGTTGCAGCCCTTAGTACTGATTTTGTGATAACAGCCGCAATAGGGTGGCCCGTCGAAGGCCTAGCAGGAGAATGCTCACCACTGCTAAGAGAGGCACTCAGCGCCCGACTAAGAATCCTCTGTTTTTTCTTCCTCGTCCCTCTGTCTGCCTCTGTCGGCTCGGTCTTGTTTGTTTTCTGTCCTCTTCTGCTTAGTTTATGGGTTGGCCAGTCTTTTGGCTCGAGTCACCCTGCGTGGTGTACTTTTTTTTGGCAGCACTCGGTCTCTTCTCAGTTTATGTGTTTTGCGTGGTGTACCTCTTGGCAGCACTCTCTCAGTCTTTTGTCTCAAACAGTTTTTGTTGGTAAGGCCTGCTTCATAGCGGCCAGTCATCTGCTTCGGCAGATTTTTTGTACTATATGTTACTTCTGTTAATATCAAAGCTCGCTTACACAAAAAAAAAAAGAATGGAAACTCAATTTTTATGCAGACAATTTTGAAACAGAGAAGAAAAAATGAAAGTGTCCTCACCATTTTTCTCCTTTCCCTGCATGATGTGACTTCTTTGTACCTGATCGCAATTTGAGCCAACACTTTGAGAATCAATAGAATTCGAAAAAATGGCTAGTGAAGTAGATTGATCAAGTGGGTCATGGTACAAGGAGTCGTGATGTGAAGAAGATAGAGGATAATAAAAATCTGGATCAATCTCAAGATTAGAGTTGTGGACGGTGACATCCTCTTGAGGAATGAAGTGAGTCTTTATTGTAGGCTTCCTGAGCCATTCTAGAATTTCCTCCATTGAAACAGATATGGATGAGAAGATGGGCTAGAGATTTGATTCGTAGATTTCCCAATTTCATGATCACCACAAGGAGGCACCCACACTAGGACCATAAAAAGAGGAGGACAAGGAACAAATAGGATAGTGGGCTCCTCCTCTATAATCTGAGGTGCTTCATGATCTGCAAGAGTTTGGGAGAAAGAGAAAACAAGAGGTTCACCGTATTGAGAAACATGAACCTAGCATTTAAACTCTTATCTCAAGAAATATGGGTTCAAAAGTTTTTCAGGAATTTCACAACAGAGGTGAAGGAACCGATCAACAAATTCCTCAAATGATTTGTCAAACTCCATTCTTAAATGGAAGATTCTTTCATAGGCATCTTGGTAGCTATACTTATCGAAAGCCTTAACCATCATCTTGGAAAGCTGATTGAATGAATCAATAGAAGCAATAGGTAATGTATGACACCATTTTTTAACACAACCTTTGAATGTGAGGGCGAGTAATATAGCCCAAACATCTTCAGACCCTATCTGGTAACATTGGAAAAAAGTCATAACTTGATGTAGATGTACATGAAAAGATGATTCACCTTCACCATTGAACTTCAACTTGGACAGGTCATGCACAACTTCTGTAGGGATGGTACAATTAAGATCTTTATAAAAACATCTTGAGATTATGATTTCGGGAATATCCATTTTAAATAAGAGATTCAAACCAGAATTTATGGGCACAGCCTATCATCCTGCCCTCATTCTAGCACCATTTCATTGACGATGCTGGAAATCCATCAACCAAGGGGATCTCCTGGATATGAAGTCCCAACTAGACCTCACATCATTTGGTATAGGAGTTTGATCCGGTATGATGGCCTAGTTGTCCTTTACTTAGAGATTTTCCTTATCTCTTGTCGTTCAACACATGAGAGTGCTACACTGGTATCTTAAAAAAAACAAGGTGAGTGTGCCTGGTGAGTGCGTAATTTAACTGCGTCTAGGTCCTCTTACTACAAAAGGGGGAGAGTAAAGTGAGCCTTTAAGTGATATGTAATAGTACCACCCAGGCAGAGACACATGCGAACCAAAATAGTATGTCCAACATCCAGCGGAATAGTCCACAGTAGATGTGATAGTCATTAAAACTGAAGTACAAGGGAAGGCACATCCACCATCCAACAAAGTAGTCCATAATGGATGTGACGATCATTATAACCAGTAAACAAGGAAGGTCTATCTAGTATCATGTAGAGTAGTCCACGAGGATGAGACAACAATGATAACCAATAAAGCACATTCCCGACAAGGTAAGTGCTAAAACAACCGAAATAGTTCAACTATATTAGTACATGTGAATCAAATATGAATTACAAATGTCGAAATAATAGTCTTACAAACATCTACAAAACATGAATGAAAATGTGTTGGCATTAATAGGTTTATGTATTAAGAAAAATTTCCAAGACAAATATGTACACCATACATCACTGGCCCCAGTAGTGGGAAATTGGAGCCACTCCTCACTCCTCAAAGAACTGACTGAAAACTCGCAATGCTTCATGGGAGGATCGAGGGTGAAAATTCCTTTTCTCATACAATGAGGAGGTAGATATAACCAAGGGTGATTCTTGACCCTTGTGACTCTTTGACTACCCTCATGACTATTCAACTTCCTATGAATTTTCAACTGACATGACTCTTCATATTCATGTGTGTCCGTTGGACTTCCACTTTACATTACATTTGATTTACAATGGACATGGCCCATAATAGTGATGTGGCCTTTGATAACTCATGACACAACTTGACATGACACTATTCACATGACTAGCTTGCTGAGGTGGCAATGTCAAGCTGTTTTTGTTGTTGAATTATAGATGTGTTCTTGGATGCACTTTATCTTCTCCTCCGCATAGCTTGATGATGCAAGGTCTTCAATGATCTTTTGTCTTGGGAGGTCGTTGCATGCATGTGTTCCCTTTGCTTGTACATGATGAGCTTATTTTTTCATCCAGCTGTAAGTGAGTCTTCTAACATGTTCATCCCTCCCTCTGCTTCTTCATTGCCTCACCATGTCCTAACAATATAATTGTTCTTGCAGTTCACTCATGATGGGATGACATCAAATCCAAAACCTCCTAGTCTAAGATAATGGATTGTTATCCATGGACTAGGCTCGGGACGGATGACAGGCTAGAAAGAGGGCCTAGTAACTGTGCATTGCTTAGTTCCAGGTGACAAGGAGGGAGACTGGTCACTGAGACTATGCAGTGCACACCTCAAGCTTAGATGAGGAACTCCTGAGAACAATCTTCACTACCAGGAAAAATTGCATAGAGGCCACTGAGAGGCAGGATTGGGCAGTTGAGATCATCAGTGGTAGCTACACGATGAGACCCTGGGAGGTAGGTTTGCATAGTTTTCTGAGGGAAGGGAGAGCTAGACAACAGAGGGACTAGATAGAACATATCTACATATTCTTTGGGATCAGTGGGTCCTGGCTAAGGGAGGACATTAGGGGGACACTTCTGCAAAGTTCTAGGAGGAAAAGCAGGCTTAGGTCTCTACACATTGTGGGGTTCTGGCAGTTAGGGAGGATTCTTGATGACTGATCTTGCGAAATGTGCAGTTCAAGTCAGGATTAAAGTAGCTTCTGCACAATTTTGGGAAGTAAGGGAGGCTACTCAACTCTGGGATTGTGCAGTGCCACTGCCCTAGAGACAGTCTCTGTGCACTGTGCAATTCTAGGTAGCAAAACAGCATCACTGAAGGCTAAGACTGTGTAGTGTACAACTTAGTCAAGGTTTGGTGAGAGAGAGTTGTCCGGTCAGAAGGATTTTCAGGAAAATGGCTAAGTGTAAGAGGTAAGTGAACTCTTGAGGAACCTGACATTGTAATCACACACTTATCATACTTCGATGACATGACAACATAGACCACTGGGACAATAAGACAAAGAATTACCATATGTGAGACTGTCTAAAACTAAAAGTGACAAGTGTGACACTTGAGATAGACCTTAGGACAACCGTGGTGACACTTGTGCGATAATTTTTAAAACTTTGTGTATGAATGAGACAAATGTTTGCATGGCTAGGACAACTTGTATACACAAAGACCAACCTTTGAGGACACCAGAAAGGCTCACAAACATGACATAAAAACCAAACATTCTAAAAGAAAACAATTGATCCAACAAGCGAAAGGGAGAAAGACACTTAGAGGAAACACATGGAATGATTGTCATTGCTTGCAACCATGCATGTCATTGAAGACATAATGTTATGACAATGATAATTTGTCCTTCAATCTACACTAAGAGGCATATTTCAAAATATGTGTTTTGTTTTCCATACCTAACCTCCAAAGGGTTATGCATTAGATGGTGTCTTCATGCGATCCCGATCTTCTATCATAACTTGGGTTCCTTGGTCTACTTATCTTTTTCCTTAGCTCCTTAAGAGTCATCTAGTAGTCATTGTTATTTGTGGACACTAAGAGATGTAATTTTTCATTTTAAGTGGGCAGTGACTATTGTGAGTTGAGGCCCTGGGAGGACACATTTGCACAGTTTCAGTGGCCAATAATTGTTGCTAGATGAGGTCCTAGGAGGACACATCTGTGCAGTTTTAGGATGCAAGGTATAGTGGATAGCTGAGATGGCCGAGGGACAAAATTGTTCAATTTCTGGAGACAGTGGGTTTCGGCTGAGAGAAGGACATTGGAGGAAACCACTGTGTAGTTTTGGATTCCAAGGGAGACTAGGCTTTCTACGCATTGCACAGTTCTAGTAAGAAAGGGAAAAATCTTGAGGGTTGCAGATGCGAAGTGCGTAGTTCAAGAAATTGGATGAGGCTAGGTTGCTAGGGAAACTCCACAATTTGGTTAAATATGGGATCGGTGAAAACAATGTGAATAGTCATAGAACTAAACTACAATCACACACTTGAACACTTAGTGATACAAAATAGACCATCCAAAACATATAAAACATACTTCGCTTAATGCAACAACCTTTGTGGAAACTTATGACAAGAGCAGCTCTGATGATAGACTTTGAGAGGATAAAGGCGACGCGTTTGAATGAGTGTGTGAAATGAGTGTGAAACATGTCTATGTGATGAGAAGAACCCATTCTCACAAATATTTCCCCTTGAAGCAAAACAAACTTCCCTTTGTATGATAATTGATAATCCCCATGCCCAAAGATGACACATACTATATAAATATAAAAGTGTGAACGACTCTTAAGATCTAAGAGGGGAGCTTAAGATCATCATCTTACTAATAAGTGATTAAGGAACGATCGATCACAAGATCCACAGTAGGCTCTGAAATTTAAGTGTAGGCCAAAATTTTGGAGGGTGTTGTAACCGCTACAACAAAACCCTAGTATGATTCAGAATTTCTTTATTATATGATATGATGAGTGAGAATCCATTAGGTTAGTTATGTACCTATTCATAGTAATGCTAGATGGTCTAGTCTCCCAATAAGAGATGGTATGATGCAAATCTAGCGGTCATCTTGTACTTTGATAGCTAGGCCTAGAAGGATTTGGAATGAGAATTCAGGTAAATCTCAGAAGACATTAACATATGGTTGATGAACATTAGTGACTTATGTAGGAAGGATTAAGAGGGAGTTGATAGCTTCGTACAATCCTCATTAAAGATAAATACTTATGTTATTTCTTTATGATATTATTATTGTTTCCATTGTTTTCTTTATTCTTCCTGCATGAGTTATTGGCTAACCAAAGTCTTCTTTCCTTGTCTTCTTGGATAAGAATATGATTAAGGAAATTAGATCAAGATGTGAAGTAATGTAGGGAGAGCTATATCCAAGAGGGAGCTAAAGTAGGGAAATGAAGTAACCACTCTCATATCTTGAGAAGAAATACATTCCTCCCTCATCATCAAGTAAACCTTCATTATGTTTATCTAATTTACTATTATTCTTCTTGCTCTTATTTTGGTATCAACAGGTGCATTAGGTCGATGTAAGGATTCAGAGGCATCCCATGATTGGAGTGGTTCTTTAAAATGGACAAGAGATCATACCTTGAAGGAAGGATCCCCATCTCCCAGGTGATTAAAATAGGCTTCTTATTCAGAGGGAGTAGACTATAAAATTAAATGCAAGTATGAAATGAGATGCTAGAAGAAATATGTCCTTCATGCAAGGACCGTTCCAGATGACAAACATGTAGCAGTGTCATTGAATTCTAGAATGATATTCTCTCTGAGAAAGTGTACTATGTTGAGATCCTAGCTCTAGTTTTTAGATGCACTATTATCAGATGTATGTGAAGGTGGATTTCTCCATGATGTACTTAAGGAAGAAGCATACATGGAGGTATCTTAGAGCCTTGATTTATTGTTAACGATACTGGACCTGCCAACATGTAAGGGGATCTCCCCAATAAGAAGTCCCAATTAGACCTCAGACTGTTTGGTGTAGGAGTCCCAGCAGTGGGTCGTACGGTAATGCCTTGACTGCGATTTCACACAGAGGCAAGTAAGATGTCTCTTTTGGTAGCAAGGGTGTGACAACTACAGCAAGCCAAGGAAGGTGCATGAGAGGTTCAAACACATTGGGGTTGAGATGAGTGCGCCACTTGGAAAACTATGATAGCACAGAGTTAAGAAGGGAACACATGAACAAAGATGCATCACAACATGGAAGGAAACTTAGCTATCATCCAAAGTGATCATTAAACCAACAATACGTTTCAGAGATATTCATATTACATACACAGAAAAGTCCATACATGCATGCGTAAGAAAAAAAATACATATATCATTTAGAGTAAACTAGATAGCATAAAATACAATACGACATATGAATGAAATGCGCTGACTCTATTATATTAATAAGTGTAAGTTCTAGTCATACAATACATCCATGTCTAACCACTAGTTCCGACAGTGGAACATTACATCCAAAACCGCTTGCTCCTCCAAAGAGATATACTAGCTCTGTGTAATGGAGAAGCCAAGGCTCATTAAAATATTGTCCAAGCTCTCTCTAAGATAGTCCTATAGGAAGCTTGGTTGACCAAAAAGCCTTTACAATGAGTTATGAGGCTCTATTTATAAGAAGGAGTGGGGTGACCCTTGACATTCCCCTTTGTGACAGTTCATCTACCCTCATGACTCTTCATCTACTCTATGACTATCACATCCAACTATCAACACTTTAACCTCCACTTGACATGATGTTACATTACAATGCACATGTTCCCATGTGAGACAAAATGGCTTGAGAAAGCCATGCAAGACATCACTGAAACTTGGTCTATTGTGGTGAGACCAACTCTTTAACATGCTTATGATGGTGAAGGTGGTGAGCTAATGCCAAGCTTCGTCATCCATGATGGTGTGCATGCGCTCCATGGTGACATCTTGCTGAAGTGAATTCTTACCTCCGTTGCATCCAGGTGCATTGGTGTAGCTCCTCCATCCAACTCATCTTCTAGCATGTGCATGGTCTTCCTGGGTGTGGCCAAACCAGAAACACACGGATGCATAGTGTCTGTGTTGATCTTCCATTATGTGTCGGTGGTCATGCGCATCAACTGTCAACTGCATGTTTACCTCCAATCAGACTTGCTTCTTATCTTTGCCTCAGTGAGTGTGTTGAATGGGTGGGATCGCATGCGTGTGCACAATGACATGCATGCTGTTGAATTCCCTTGCATGCGATCAACAACACTACTCACCATGTCTACTTCATGCCAGATACTAGGATGGATCTATAACCTGTACGGGCATAGTTTCATCCATGAGTGCATGTTCTGCTCGCTATAGTCCCAGTTCCTGTTGCAACTCATTCTCTTGTCTATGCAGCTCTTGTTCTTCCTTAAGTTGTTGTTTCTGCTCATGCAACTCCTTCTTTGTTCTGTTCTCTGTCTTCACATGATCTTCATGTTGTGCCATCATGTCATAACCTGAGTCTCCAAAATTGCTTTCATCGCAAGTGGATCTACTTAAGCTTGAAACTTTGTTCTGCCTTTATGTTGTCAACAACCTTCCTCTTACGTTCGTTGCACCCAATGTGCTGCCTTCAGCTATTGTTCATGGTGCTATTTGCTATGATATTTCTTCGATCATATCTTGATGTCCTTGTCTACGAACAAATTGATGTCTTCGCGAGTAGGCAAGTTCATAGACACTTAATCAACTGCATCCCCAAGTGTGCTCTAAGCGGTGTCTTTGACTCTGCTCTCCTCGAAACCGTTATACCTGTGTTGTTGAGATGCAGATGAACACATGCGATACTTTGTGACATGACAACACTCATGGCAAGAAATCTGTCAATCGAACACCAAAACAAACTAGAGAACTAACTTGAAACATACCTGTGTGACTGATCATGAAGGTCGTGCAATTTCTGCCAGGAGGTCGGGAGACTGACTACCAAATCTATGCAAGGCATAGTCCAGGCTGTCAGGAGGTTGACTGACTGCTGGAAATATGCAATGCACAGTCCAGCCTAGCCTACTGAGGACTGAAACTACACAATGCACAATTTCAGTCAGCAATGACATGCAACCAGTAAACTCTGTTGCACAGTTTTTGGGGCCACCAAGACACTGCCTCCAATAATTGCGTAATGCAAGCATGGAGATTAGTGCCTGGCTAGACTTGGTCAATTTCTGGAGGGAAGGCAGATCCTTCGCTTCTAGAAATGCACAGTGCTATCCGGGCAAGGCACGATCTAGGCCAAGGCAGCCCAGTCCGGTCGACAGGCAACTGAAAACATGAGAAGTGTGAATGCATGATGAGATTGATGAAAAAAAGATTGAATTATCATTCATGCAAGCAACAAGTGTAGGATTCCAAAAACAAGGAAAGCATGCATGTGTGTGAAGCGAGTTTCCGCAATGATGACCATCCGTGAAAAATAGTGTCATGCATTCGACAACAGTGAGATGCAAACAAAAACTGAACAGTGCTTATACAAGCTAACATACATGCAAATAATAGCAAGCACTCATTGAAATCAAGTAGAGAACACCACACGAAGTGATACACAAAAAGTGACAGAAACGCAACGCAAGACATGAAAATCAGGCTTACCCCAAGACAACTGAGTTAAATGTGTTGGCAACTCCTAGATGTAATGTGGGATGTTAGAGCTACAAAATCAATGTGAGGAATGATCTCTACAACATTCGGTAGATGTGTTTTGATAAAATCGAGGTTGCAACGCACATGCCATAAATCTAGGGAAAGCAACACTTGGTGGGATGTTTCCAAAATGATCTTTGCATGTAATCTTCATCTACTAAAAATAGATCCTTGAAACAAGGGATTCCTTCGCATGCTGCCTTTGGAGGAGCATCCCATGCATGCAAAACAATTTTTCTCGAACATGGAGAGAACTAGTCAACTCAACTGCACATGCAACAGTCTGCTCAACTGGGAGGAAAAAATGCACATTTTTAGGAGGGAGTTGGGATGGCTTCCCAAAGGGATTGTGAAATTTCTTGACAGAGAAGCTGTCTGCTGCCCAAGATTGTGCAATTTTTGGGCTGAGAAATCCTCCTAGGCGGAATTGCGCAATCTTTCCAGTGAACAGTGACAGGCAGATTTAAACAATTCTGGAGCCCAGTAAGTTGCCAGACAGAATTGCACAATTTATAGAGGGAAGACTGGTTTCCCTCCAGAATTGCACAATTTATTGAGGGAGCTTCTCAGCCTGCGGCTGGACCAAGTCCAATGAAACAGCCTGTGAGGGGGATGCAACAAGCTATGATGGATAGGCTATGATTTTATAAGAAAAACACTAAAGCTTATCTACTTAACAAGACAAGACATGTTGTTGTGAAAGGTTGGTAGGGAGGCTCTAAAACAAAGCTAAGGAAAAAATTTGGAGGGTGGTTGTAGCCGCTACAACACTTGGCGACACACTGGTAAAACTCCAGCTCTCTAAATGGACCTTGTTCATTAAATGCAAGTCTAACACCTCTGGAAGTATTATTCAATTCTCAGTTTGTCTTGGTTTCCACACTGTTTGATTATAAGATGTAGCATCTACTAAGCCCTTGGTCAGTTGACACACATTCCAAGCCAAACCAACATAGTTTTTTTGATTGGGGTTGAGGAGTATATGATGCACAAGCAATATAGTCGTTAGAGTCTTCACTTCATCTCTGGTGTTGCTCCACTACCAGCAGGCCTGGACAGTACCCTAGCGGAGTCATGCAGGAACACAAGTATGACTCCACTTCCAGCGGGCCTAGTCAGTACCCCAACGGAGTTACTTGCATCACCTCTTTGCGCAGGAATCCTTTCTCTTCTTTCACCTTATTCATTTTTCATTTTCTCAAACTTTTTTTCACCTTTTCATTTTTTCATTTTTCATCTTCATAACTGTGCATATCAATTATTCATTTCAGAGGCAAAAGAGAGATCCCGACTCATAAGAGTATTTTCCTTCAGAGAAGTAGTTTATGTATACCTTTGACTTGCTTATTAATGTTTTCCCCCTCACCTTACTCTACTTTACTAAGCTGAAAAGGGTTAATCCAAAAACAACTAACTAGAGTAGGTGATACTAGTGTTGGAAATAATACTGAGAGGGGGGGTGAATCAGTATTATCTAGCAATTTACCAAATCTTCCTTATTTGATCTTTTGAATTATTCTTGCATATCAGTATCATAAAATAATGAGCATGAATAAAGAAAATAGACAGTCACACCAAAGAACACAAGATGTAAGGTGGAAACCCAATGCGGGAGAAAACCACCTGCTGCAATATGTCTCTATCTTCTTTCAAGAAATTCTTTTTACAATGATTTTGTACTGGTGCAGTCCTTTACCAGCACGCAGGCTGCAACCTGCAGAGAGCTACAACTCTCTCTCGTTTTCCAGTCTCTCCTGGAAGGGAGCTACAACCCCCTACTTCTTTTCATGAAGAATCAAATGATCAACAAGTATACAACAGATACAGTCCACTACAGATATCAGATCAGTAATTACAGAAATAACCCAGAACACCTTATGAACAGAAATATACAGTCAACAGATCATCTTAAGACAGGGACGCATATTTTCTTTCTGTGACCTGCGACTGGACGCAGTCTACCTTCCACTGTTCTGCGTGCCGACGCACTGTTCCTTTATGCTTTGCTGCGACCGGCGCACTCAGAAACACTATCGCGCCGCGTCTTTTGCTTCAGAGACGCACCCAATAACACAGTCGCGCCGCGTCCTTTGCCTCAGAGACGCACCTGAGCCTTTACTGTACTGCGTCCCGGCGCACTTTCCCTTCACTGAACCTGCGTCCCTTTAGATATAAAAGATATGAGGACTTCAGAACCAACCCAAACACTCAGATCCACAGATCTGATCATGCGCCATAGAGATCACAGTCCATTAGAAGATTCGCCTTCATAGATCTGGACTAGATCTCACCAAAAGATGTTCAACCAAGATGATGCATAATCCAAATGAACTCCTTTGCTTTATATAGGCAAGCTTCTCCCCAAAACATGGAACAAAACCACGAGCCGACACCATAGAAACACAAAACCGTCGGCTAGATACCACACAAGAAACCCCCACGTGCTTTTCTCTGCCTTGAAATGTGTGCACTGGGCGGACGCACCTCCTGAACGGCTGGCCTGCGTCTCTGGACGCGGGTTCTGTATGGTATACCTGCGGGGACGCACTTTCTGAACATATTTCCTGCGTCCTTCTTGATTTATCACCTGAATGGGTTTGCCATCAAGGACAACACCTGAATCATAATGCCAACAATCTCCCCCTTTGGACTTGATGGCAACCACAAAATCTTCAGCTTCATTCTCCCCCTTTGACATCAAGGGCAAAGGGTATGCTCCCCCTATGCTCAAGCATCTCCAGATCTGTAACCAGAAATCCATCATGAAGGAGATAGAGACATATTGCAGCTATTTCCAAGATCTCCTTCTCCATAATGCCAACAATGCATTATGTGCTCCCCCTGAGCCTATACTACCAATAGGAAGATGATCAACAGTAAGATGATGCATCAACAACCCCCAGCTTTTGCCTGAGGTATTCAAAAGTGTCCCTGGGCAACGGTTTGGTGAAAATATCAGCAACTTGTTCCTTAGAAGGAACATACTCCAACTTGACCTTCTGTTCAAGTACTTGTTCCCGGAGAAAATGGTACTTGATTGGTATGTGCTTGGTTTTTGAATGCATAACCGGATTCTTTGAGATGCTGATTGCACTTGTGTTGTCACATAAGATAGGGATTGGAGGAGTACAAGTGATTTGATAATCCTGCAAATTCTGCATCATCCAAAGGAGTTGGGTGCAACAAGATGCAGCAGCAACATATTCTGCTTCAGCTGTAGACAGGGCAATTGAACTCTGTTTCTTGCTGAACCAAGAGACCAGTCTGGGACCCATAAAGAACGCACCACCACTTGTGCTTTTCCTGTCATCCACGCTTCCGGCCCAATCTGCATCTGTATAGGCATGAAGAGTAAGATCTGTATTTCTAGGATACCATAAGCCATAATTTTGAGTCCCTTGAAGATATTTGAAAATTCTCTTCACTGCTTGAAGATGAGTCTCCTTCGGATTTGCCTGAAATCTTCCAACTATTCCAACTGCATGCATGATGTCTGGTCGGGTACCTGTCAAATATAGTAAACTTCCAATCATAGATCTGTAGGTTGGTTGATGTACTGCTGCAGATTCATCATTTGCACTGAGACTACATCCTGTGACCATGGGTGTACATACTGGTTTTGCATCTTCCATGCCATATTTCTTCAAAATCTGCTTGAGATACTTGGTTTGAGATAAAAAGATTCCTCCTTCCTTCTGTTGGATTTGCAAACCAAGGAAATATGTCAGTTCTCCTAGCAAGGACATTTCAAATTCTTTCTGCATGACTGAGGCAAAGCTTTGACTCATAGCTTCTTCATTGCTGCCAAAAATAATGTCATCTACATACACAACAAGTATTAGTAATTTGTCATTTTCAACTTTTATATACAGATTACTATCTGCTGAACCTTTTAAGAAACCTTGTTGATGAAGATATTTGTCCAACCGGTAGTACCAAGCCCTTGGAGCTTGTTTGAGACCATAGAGAGCCTTTTTCAATCGGTATACAAGATTTGGATCATTTCCAAGAATGAACCCATCTGGCTGTTCAATGTACACTTCTTCTTCCAAGTCTCCATTCAAAAAGGCTGATTTCACATCCATTTGAAATACTTTGAAGTTCTGAAAACTTGAGAGAGCAAGGAACATTCGGATGGCCTCAAGTCTTGCAACAGGAGCAAAAGTTTCTTCAAAGTCTATTCCTTCTTGCTGCGCATACCCTTTACAGACGAGTCTGGCTTTGTTTCTAATTACTTCTCCATTTTCATTCAATTTATTTTTGAAGACCCATTTTGTTCCAATAACATTCTTATCTTTTGGTCTAGGAACCAGCTCCCAAGTGTTGTTCTTTTCGATTTGCTCAAGTTCTTCATCCATTGCTTTCACCCAACATTCATCTTTGCATGCCTCTTTCACATTTTGTGGTTCGGTGGAGGAAAGTAATGCCAAATAGCTTGAAGCTTCTGCAACTGTTCTTCTAGTTTGTATACCTGCTTCTTTTTGTCCCATGATCTGAGATTCTGGATGGTTCTTCTGAACATATCTGGATGGAGTCTTTTCTTCTATTCTTGTCCGTTCTTCTGCTTCTTCGTGAGGTTCTTCTTGAGATTCTTCTTGAGGTTCTTCTTCTTCATCATTCTGTCTTTGAGGGTAGCTCTCATCTTCTTCGATGTCTTCACGATGTATTTGCCTGGGAATATATCCCTTTTCATCAACCACTACATCAATGCTGTCAACAATTCTGCCAAGTCTTTTATTGTAGCATTTGTATGCTTTGCTATGTGGAGAATAGCCAAGAAGAATGCCTTCATCTGCTCTAGGATCAAGTTTGCCAAGCTGCTCCTCAGTATTCTTGATATAGCATTTGCTCCCAAATATTTTGAAGTGCTTTACTGAAGGAGTTTTTCCACTCCAGAGCTCATGAGGGGTTTGAGTGCTGTTCACCCGGACATTTGTCTTGTTGAGAATAATAACCGCAGTATGTGCAGCCTCACCCCAGAAGGTTGCGGGGGTTCCTGATTCATCAAGCATAGCACGAGCCATTTGTTGGATTGTTCTGTTCATTCTTTCAACAACTCCATTTTGCTGAGGCATTCTAGCTGTAGAGAATTCTCTCCTTATCCCATGTTCATCACAGAAATCGAAAAATTCATTTGAAGTAAATTCCCCACCTCTGTCAGATCTGAGGCACTTAATTTTGTGACCTGATTCATTTTCAGCCAAGGCTTTGAAGGTTTTGAATTTTTCGAATGCTTCATCTTTGTGCTTCATAAGACCTAACCAAACAAACCTGGAGAAATCGTCAATAAATAATATCAAGTATTCCTCTCCTCTAGGTGTTCTTTTTCTGAATGGTCCACATACATCTGTATGTACTAGCTCAAGAGGCATGCTGGCTGATCCTTCTTTCTCTGGAAAGTTAGTTCTGGTCTGTTTTCCAAACTGACATGATCTGCATATGGTGTTGTCAGGAATTTTGATATCTGGAAGATCGCGAACTGCCTGATATTTGCAAGCTTTCCTTATTTGTGAGAAGCTTAGATGTCCCAACCTTCGATGCCATAACCAGTGCTCTTCATCCTTGCTTAGATAGCATTGTTGTTGTCCTTCATCAAATATGTATAGATTATTTGGAGTTCTTTTACCTTTGAGAACTGTTTTACCTGTATCAAGATCACGAACAAGACACCCATTTGATCTGAATATAACCTCGGTTCTTTGATCACACATCTGGCTTACACTTAGAAGATTATGCTTTAGTCCATCAACAAACAAAACATTTCCAGCCTTAACATCTTCTTTTAACGGAGCAATACCTTTTCCTTTTATAGTTGCAGGAGTATCATTTCCAAAAGAGACTTTCTTTCCCTTTTCTAAATTAGAATAAGATTCAAGTTTTTCTTTATCACCTGTCATATGCTTTGAACATCCACTGTCAATGTACCATAGATTTTCTTGTCCTTCTGCATAGAATGCTATCCCACATCTTTCTGTTTGAGGTTCCTTTATTTTCCATGTTTTGGTGCCTGAGGTTTGTTCCCTTTTTTGTTCTTGTACCTTTCTTTCCGGAAACCTGCTTCTGCATTCAAAATCTTCATGTCCAAAATTATTGCAAATAGAGCATTCAACTTCATTTTCAAGAGCTGAAAAATTGTTATAGGTCCTTTTTGTAATCCCTGTCATACTTCTTTGTTTTTGAGCTTCCCTAGTCATGATTGTTTTATACGCAACACATTGAGCTGCTTTGTGACCAAAGTTATGGCAAGAAAAGCATTGTCCATTGAAGAAGTTTCTGCGATTATTGAATCTACCAGCCAACTGATTGTAATTTCTATTTTCATCTATTCTTGAACCAAATTGGGAAGATTTTACCTGTGGCTGGTTGTGGCTTTTGTTCACCCTTAAGCTGGATTGCCCCTGATAGTTTCTGTTTGACGTTTGTCCCTGCTTTACCTGATGATCTTCCTTGTGCTCTTGCTCATTTCTTCTTGCTGCATCAAGATAACTTTTTGAAGTGGATGCTTGAGAAGTTTCTCCATTATAGCCCAGACCTGTCTTATTTAGAGGAGACCGCTGCACACTGATAATCTCATTCAACGTTTCAGATCCTTTGACAAACTTGAGATTAATAGTTTTTGTTTTCTCAATTTCTTTTCTAAGACCAACAATTTCACCTTCTAATTTTTCAAGATGTTTTTCCTTTTCATCAATCTGAAATTGTAGAGTATCAATAATCATGTTCTTTTCTTCTATACATCTCTTGAGTCTAGTAATTTCATCATAAAGGTTATCCACATCTACAGCATCCTCATAATCATCATCTTCAAATGCCATTAACAATCTATATTTGTTACCTTGTTCATCTTCATCACTGTTTGATAAGCCATCACTATCTTCATGGGTGTAGTAGCTTTTCTTATTTGCACTTTGTTTCTTGTTCCATCTAACTGGTTCCTTTCCTTTATCCTTATAAGAGCATTTTACAGCATAATGACCTACTCTTCCACAAGCAAAGCATTTGAAAGGTAGCTTACCTCTGAACCTTCCAGAACCTCTTTGAAGATTTCTGACAAAATTTGATTCTTCTTCCTCTTCTTCTGGAACATGACTTGCTTCATAGTGATCTTCTTTGCCTGATGCTTTAAAAGCAGCTTCCCTTCTGTCTGATGGACCTCCCTTTCTCATTTCATAAGCAGTTAGAATTCCATGCAGCTGAGACATAGTGAGAACACGGAGATTTTCCTTTTCTTCTACTGCAGATACTTTAGATTCAAACTTGGGGGATAAAGATCTTAGAATCTTTTGAACTACTATAGTCTCTTTTATTTCTTCACCCAAATTTTTCATACAATTAACAATCTCATCTACCCGAAGAAAATAATTAGCCACACTTTCATCATTATACATCTTGAGAGTCTCATATTGAATCCTGAGAGTTTGAAGTTTAGCTTCTTTTACCTGTTCATCTCCTTCATAGCTAGTGATCATTTTGTCCCATATCTCTTTTGCTGATTTGAAGTGCATGACCTTCATGAACTCTGTTTGAGATATACTTCCTAATAGAGTACTGACTGCTTTTGCATTTGTTTCATACTGCTTTTTCTCAGCTGGATCTGTAGGAGTAGCTGAAGGAAAGGCATAGCCTGATTCTACAATGTTCCAAACTTCTGTACCAAGAGATTGAAGATATGCAGTAACTCTTACCTTCCAATAATTGAAGTTTGTCCCATCGAAGACGGGTGGCCTGATTGATGCTTCTCTCTCGTAGTTGCTCATGATGAACGATCTACCTTCAAGCGATCAAGCTTTTCTGAAGGACCTGCTCCGATACCAATTGTTGGAAATAATACTGAGAGGGGGGGTGAATCAGTATTATCTAGCAATTTACCAAATCTTCCTTATTTGATCTTTTGAATTATTCTTGCATATCAGTATCATAAAATAATGAGCATGAATAAAGAAAATAGACAGTCACACCAAAGAACACAAGATGTAAGGTGGAAACCCAATGCGGGAGAAAACCACCTGCTGCAATATGTCTCTATCTTCTTTCAAGAAATTCTTTTTACAATGATTTTGTACTGGTGCAGTCCTTTACCAGCACGCAGGCTGCAACCTGCAGAGAGCTACAACTCTCTCTCGTTTTCCAGTCTCTCCTGGAAGGGAGCTACAACCCCCTACTTCTTTTCATGAAGAATCAAATGATCAACAAGTATACAACAGATACAGTCCACTACAGATATCAGATCAGTAATTACAGAAATAACCCAGAACACCTTATGAACAGAAATATACAGTCAACAGATCATCTTAAGACAGGGACGCATATTTTCTTTCTGTGACCTGCGACTGGACGCAGTCTACCTTCCACTGTTCTGCGTGCCGACGCACTGTTCCTTTATGCTTTGCTGCGACCGGCGCACTCAGAAACACTATCGCGCTGCGTCTTTTGCTTCAGAGACGCACCCAATAACACAGTCGCGCCGCGTCCTTTGCCTCAGAGACGCACCTGAGCCTTTACTGTACTGCGTCCCGGCGCACTTTCCCTTCACTGAACCTGCGTCCCTTCAGATATAAAAGATATGAGGACTTCAGAACCAACCCAAACACTCAGATCCACAGATCTGATCATGCGCCATAGAGATCACAGTCCATTAGAAGATTCGCCTTCATAGATCTGGACTAGATCTCACCAAAAGATGTTCAACCAAGATGATGCATAATCCAAATGAACTCCTTTGCTTTATATAGGCAAGCTTCTCCCCAAAACATGGAACAAAACCACGAGCCGACACCATAGAAACACAAAACCGTCGGCTAGATACCACACAAGAAACCCCCACGTGCTTTTCTCTGCCTTGAAATGTGTGCACTGGGTGGACGCACCTCCTGAACGGCTGGCCTGCGTCTCTGGACGCGGGTTCTGTATGGTATACCTGCGGGGACGCACTTTCTGAACATATTTCCTGCGTCCTTCTTGATTTATCACCTGAATGGGTTTGCCATCAAGGACAACACCTGAATCATAATGCCAACAACTAGTTAGCGTGCAAGCATTGTGTTTTCACCAAGGTTCACTTCGAACAGTATGTATTTTCCATGGACGTATCATAGACTAAAAGTAACAAGTTCTTCATACAAAGGCAGGATGACAAATAACCAAGTAGTGATAGCTGCACAAGGCCTCTTGTACTTTACCTAGCTTGTTTCAAGAGTCACACACAGTCCATGTGAAACTAACCTATAGACAATAAAAAGTGAACAAACCAAAAAGCAAAGCAAGAAGCATAAGAAAATGCAGAAGCAAAGCGAGTAAGCAAACAAACAAGCAAGAAAACAAACACACAAAGAAAGAAGCAAACATCCATACAAGCAAACAACTCAAAATCAAACGCTACTCCTACTCCTAAGCTAATAGTGCATGGGTCATCTCACGTGAAGTGATACTTCCAATGTAGCCACCAACACATTGGTTGACCCATGTTGGTGAAGGCACAATTTGCGAAAATAGCAGTTGAGAAAACTAGCAAGCATGAAATATATAACGACAAAGACAGACACAATCCGAGATTACAAGCGACCACAGAAAAAAGATGAGAGAAAGCACATGACATGCACTCTGTGGACTTGCCATGGTGCTATGCTACACTACGTGCAAATGTTGAATGTATGCATTCTCTTAACTTGGACATGCAAGAAAACGTGAGAAAGGTACACCACTTATGTTGTGCATGTGTGCTTGTTGTGTAATATTCCTCCAATGCATGAGTGGTGGGATCGTGTAGTTCGAGTGGAGGAAGCAAAATATAGGTGTTTGGTTGATCTTCAATGCAAAGTAGAGAGTGATGAGGAGCCTCGAGTGTTTCAACAATTTCCTAACCAGAAGTGAACCAACCTCAGGACAGTGAGGGCCTGACATAACCATCATCTCGGGCTAAAGTGCCTCGACAGTTTGCGGGGTTTTGACTTCATTGACAAATAGATCATCATATACCAGTGTCTTAGACAAATTAACAATGTTTGAATCAACATCGTGATCAGATGAAGAAATAGAGAGATCGCGACAACCAAGATCATAAAATTCAGGATGTTTATCGGCATCCTCATGATTTGATGAATCGGGCAAAGGAGTAGATGAGAAGTAAAGTTGTTCACCCTCTATGTTTTCAGAAATAACAGATGATAGATTTGATGGATTTTCGAAGGAATATGTGTCCTCTCCGCACTATGATGAAAGATTGACATTCAACGTGTTATGTGAATGATCAGAAGTAGAAACATCTGGAAATGGTTTTTCACAGGGGAAATCAACAGTGACATAATCACAAGGGTTGTCAAGATAAAGTGGATGAGGTGCGGCTGGAAGGGAGTCATCCTTCACCACGGGTTCTTCTTTAGATTCCTGCACACACTCATCATGAATGATGACGTAGGTTGGTTGCATAACACCAACTCCATCGACAACTTGATCCTCGTTCACAATAGGTGAGGACTCCGTAATGGGAAAACACAAGGTAGTACAATCCAGAGGATCAAAAAAACGCGGGGATGGAGGCTGAGGCAATGAATCCATGTGACAACCAACAGGCTTACAAGCCAAATCTACACAGATATCAAGAGCAGGTGGGGTGGGAGGATGTGATAGTTCAACAGATGTGTGTGCATGATCTCCCACCGCACTCCACGGTGGTGGAGCTATTTGAGGAGGTGAAGGCAGGTAGTCACTTGTGACAGCAACTATGCATGTCTGTGATTTTGTAGCTCCATCACCGAAGTGTGTTGGGAAAGGTTCAGATATGTGAAGAAGATACTCAAATCTTTCATAAAGAAATTCCCAATCAATTTCATCTTCGAGAAATCGATATGCAAGATTAAAAAAGCATGTGTAAAACTAATCAATGGATTCATTAGGGGCTTCTCATAATTTCATAATTTCTTGATCGAGTGCTTTGTGGTTAAAGTGATTGAAAGCACAATATATCTCTATGACCATATGAACAAGAGAATGAATAGATTTTCAGGCAGTGTGGCACACCAGTGTATTGGGTTCCCTCGAAGCATGCACATGAACATCGTGTAGCTCATGTGTTCTTCAAAGATTCCATGTCTTTCGCATGAGCCTACAAAGTTGACCATGTGCCTAACCAAGGCTACGTGGCCTCCACCATCATATGTTTTATTTTCACAAGTTATCCGAGAGATTTTCTGAGATAATGAAGTCATTTCCATATGACATACACTCTGGAAGAGGAACTCGGTAGTTAGTCATGATAGATATGTAGAGATTCCAAATAGATGTGAGGACTTAGCTTGTCATCTGGCCCTCCTTCTAGTGCCAAAATGTTGACAGTGTTGGACCCACCAACATGTAAGGGGATATCCCTGGTAAGAAGTCTCAATTAGACCTCCGACCGTTTGGTGTAGGAGACCCAGCAGTGGGTCATACGGTAATGCCTTGTCTACGATTTCGTACAGAGGAAAGTAAGATGTCTATGTTGGTAGCAAGGGTGTGACAGCAGTAGCAAGCCAAGGAAGGTGCATGAGAGGTTCAAACACATGGGGGTTGAGATGAGTGCACCCCTTGGAAATGTATGATAGCATGGAGTTAAGAAGGGAACACACGAGCAAAGATGCATCACAACATGGAAGGCAAGTTAGCTAGTAATCCAAAGTCATGGTTAAACCAACAACATGCTGTAGAAAGATTCATACATACATACATAGAAAATTCCATACATACATGCATAAGAAAACAAATACATATATCATTTAGAGTAAACCATATAACATAAAATACAATACAACATATGCATGAAATGTGTTGGCTGTGTTATATTAATAAGTGTAAGTTCTGGTCATACAATACATCCATGTCTAACCACTAGTTCTAATAGTGGAATGTTACAGCCACAACCGCCTTCTCCTCCAAAGATATATACTAGCTCTATGCAGTGGAGAAGCCAAGGCTCATTACAATACTATCCAATCTCTCTCTAAGATAGTCCTATCAGAAGCTTGGCTGACTAAAAAGCCTTTATAATGAGTTATGAGGTTCTATTTATAGCAAAGGGTGGGGTGACCTTTGACATTACCCTTTGTGACAATTCATCTACCCTTGAACCTCCACTTGACAAGATGTTACATTACAATGCACATGTGCCCATGTGAGACAAAATGGCTTGAGCAAGCCATGCAAGACATCACTAACACTTGGTCCATTGTGGTGAGACCAACTCTTTGACATGCTTTTGATGGTGAAGGTGGTGAGTTGATGCCAAGATTGGTCGTCTGTGATGGTATGCATGTGCTCCATGGTGACATCTTGCTGAAGCGAACTCTTGCCTCCGTTGCATCTGGGTGCATTGTTGTGGCTCCTCCATCCAACTCGTCTACTAGCATGTGCATGGTCTTATTTGGTGTGGCCGAACCGGCAACACACTAATGCATAGTGTCCATGCTGATATTTTAGTTTGTGCTGGTGGTCATGTGCATCAACTATCAACTGCATTTTTACCTCCACTCAGACTTGCTTCTTGTCTTTGCCTTGGTGAGTGTGTTGAATGGGTGTGATCACATGCGTGCGCACAATGACATGCGTGTCGATGAATTCCCTTGCATGTGATCAACATCACTGCTAACCATGTCTACTTCATGCCAGCTGCTGGGATGGATCTATAACTTGTACAAGCATAGTTTCATCCATGAGTGCATGTTGCGCCCGCTATTGTACTTGTTCCTACTGCAAATTATTCTCTCGTCTATGCAGCTCTTGTTCTTCCTTGAGTTGTTGCTTTAGCTCATGCAACTCCTTCTCTATTTCGTTCTCTATCTTCGTGCGATCTTCATGTCGCGTCATCACCTCATAGCCTGAGTCTCCAAAGTTTCTCTCATCACAAGTGGATCTGTGTGAGCTTGCAACTTTGTTCCACCTCTGTGTTGTCAACAACCTTCCTCTTGCATTCGTTGCATTCGGTGTGCTTCCTTTAGCTATTGTTCATGGTGCTACTTGCTATGATGTTGGTGCCATCATATCTTGATGTCCTTGTCTATGAACAACTTGATATCTTCACGGGTAGAAAATTTCATAAACCCATGATCGACTGCATCCCCAAGTGTGTTCTAAAACGTGTCTTCGACTCTACTCTCCTGGAAACCATTGTACCTGTGCTACTGAGAGGCAAATGAACACCTATGATACTTGGAGACATGGAAACACTCATGGAAAGTAATCTGTCAGTTGAAAACAAAAACGAACTTGAGAACTAATTTGCGACATACATGTGTGACTGATCATGAAGGTTGTGCAATTTCCACTAGGAGGTTAGAAGATTGAATGCCAAAACTGTGCAAGGCATGGTCCGAGTCATCAAAAGGCTCACTGACTGCTGGAACTACGCAATGTACAATCCATCTTGGCCTTCTGAGGACTAAAACTATGCAATGCGCAATTTCAATCAACAATGACATGCAACCAGCAAACTACATTGCGCAGTTTCTGGGGCCAACAGGACACTACCTCCAAGAATTGTGTAATGCAAGCCCAGAGGTCAGTGCTTGGCTAGACTTGCACAATTTATAGAGGGAAGGCAGAGCCTTCACTTCTAGAAATGTGGAGTGCTAGCCGGGTAAGGCACAGTCTGGGCTGAGGTAGCCTAGCTCGGCCGACAGGTGACTGAAAACATGAGAAGTGTGAATTCATGATGAGATGAGTACAAATAAGAGTGAATGATCATTCATGCAAGCAACAAGTGCAGGATTCCGAAAATGGGGAAAGCATTCATGTTTGTGAAACAAGTCAGCACAACGCCAACTGTCCATGCAAAACAATGTCATTCATGCGACAACAGTGAGATGTGAACGAAAACTGAAATGGTGCTTATACAAGCTAACATACATGCAAACAATAGTAAGCACTCATTGAAATCAAGCAAACAAAACTCACATGAAGTGATACAGAAAAAGTGACAGAAATGCAACACAAGACATGAAAAGTGGGCTTACCCCAAGACAGTTGAGTTAAATGTGCCGATGACTGCTAGATGCAATGTGGGATGTCAGAGCTACAAAATCGATGTGAGGAATGAGCTCCGTAGTGTTCGGTTGATGAGTTTTGATAAAATTGAGGTTGCGACGTGCATTCCACAAATCTAGGGAAAGCGACACTTGGTGGGATGTTTCCAAAATGATCTTTGCATGTAACCTCCAACTGCTAAAAATAGATCCCTAAGACAAGGGATGCCTTCGCATGCTACCTTGGGAGGAGCATTCCATGCATGCAAAACAATTTTTCTCAGTCCTGGAGAGAACCGTTCAAATCAACTGCACATGCAATAGTCTACTCAGCTATGAGAAAAAAATGTGCATTTTTGGGAGGGAGCTGGGTTGGCTGCCTAGAGGGATTCTGCAATTTTTGGGTAGAGTTCTATTTTTTTCCTGGGATTGCACAAT
The DNA here is from genome assembly GCA_031772625.1 of Pinus tabuliformis. NCBI lineage: Eukaryota > Viridiplantae > Streptophyta > Pinopsida > Pinales > Pinaceae > Pinus > Pinus tabuliformis. Next base: position 82,977,833 of record CM062809.1, read on the forward strand.
TTTTGGGCTGAGCAGTCCTGCTGGGAGGACTTGCGCAATTTTTCTGGTGAATAGTGATAGGTATATTTGCACAATTCTGGAGCCCAGCAAGCTGCCAGAGAGAATTGCACAATTTCTAGAGGGAAGGATAGTTTCCCTCTAGAATTATGCAATTTCTTGTGGGAGCTACTTAGCTTGTAGCTGGACCAAGTCCGGTGAAACAATTTGTGAGGGGGATGTAGCAAGCTTTGACGGGCAGGCTGTCATTCTATACGAAAAATGCTAAAGCTTGTGTACTTGATAAGAAAAGACATGTTTTTTTGAAAGGTTGGTAGGGAGGATCCAAAATGAAGCTAAGGAAAAATTTTGGATGGTGGTTGTAGCCACTACAACAGGGACATAAGAAAGAGACACATGATTTCAAATTGAAAAGGTCATATGGACTCAAGTAAGTCCCCTGAACTTGGCTTTCTTGGATTGATGAACATCTAATGTGGACCCCAACCTCTTTGTATGTCTTCCATAGTTAGCTTCATATATGCTAGCAATTCACTTTCGACATGATCACGTCATCTTAGTGTTTAGTTCCAAAGGGAGTTCACCTCCAAGCCGTCTGTGATCCATGTATTGAGACTAGAAGTGTAATAGAGTGATGACATTGAATTTCTTATCAAGGGAAGTATACAGACATAGACTTGGTAGTATGGGTTACACTGGAGAAATTGAGAGAGATTCCTCTTCAAATTCAGTTTTGATGGATCCCATGATGAGCAGGAAACCAAATGGATCCTTGCTTTACAGTGTGTTCCCTAAGAAAGATAGATCCTGAACATGTATATTGGAAGTTGCACAACTAGTATTGACATGGAATGATACAGTATATTGACAGAAGAAATATATTGATTCCAAGTGAACTGGGAGTGTCGTGAATAAGAAGAACACATTAAGGTGTTTCTTCTGTATGGGTCTTGCTCTAATGAGCATGTAGCAGACTTCCATTACACTCTGTCTAGCAGTGGCCGATCATATTGTGATAATTGTGGCTTCAAAATATATCCATAAGATTGTCATGGTGACATAGAGGGAGAAATGAGGCTCTAGCACAGAGGGAGTCGTGAGGCTATGATAATGATTTTTTATGGAATTGAAGTAGTGAAGCTTCAACTGCTGAGTAGGTTGCTAGAATTCTCTCCAAGCCATTAAAGTTCTTCATAGAGCATCTTGGACTAGCGGATGTTGCCCTTTTGAGAAGGGATCACAGTTGATTGATAACATTGAGCTATGCTCTTCCTCCTTGTCTTTTAACTTCCATTAATTTGGGGGAGGGGGATGGAGTCATGGAGAGCCTAGGGTTGAGGGTGCTATTTATGCGTCATGGACAATAAGTTATGTCTGATCCTTACCAAGAATGGTAAGTGGTATCTACCTAAATGTTAAAGTAGGATGTGTCTCATCCTTACCACGAATGGTAAGTGGTAACTCTCCTACTATTGAGTGTACCCTAGTATGCATCCTACCCACAAGTCAGGCTTATTGGGATTTCCACCCATTTGGCCAATGGGTGAGGATACTTGGGACGTTTCTAATTCTTACCAATTGTGGTAAGTGGTATCTCCCCTAATTTATTGGATGTAGGTGTTATACCACTTGATTCTTAAGGATCAAGGTGGGAAGATCAACAGACAATAGGATGTGTTTGATCCTTACTAGGAATGGTAAGTGGTTTCTCACCTATTCTCATAAGTGTAGGAAATGTTTGACCCTTTCCACTTGTGGCAAGTGTATATCTCCCCCTACTATCAAGGTTGGGACTTGATCGAGTGGATCACTCTTCTTCTATGGATTGCGACATCATTATTCAGATGAGATGAGGTCATGGAGCTTGACCTAGAGAGACTGCCATGGATTTGGAGTGGTAAATCAATCTCCCCTATTGTCATTAGATATAGGGTTTAAAGGATATTTAACCTAGTGGTAATTTAATCTCCCCTATGATAGTTCTTCTTTTTAGTCTGAGACATCATTATTTAGCTGAGATGAGCTAAGATGAGATGAGATGAGATATGATGTAGCAACGATAAGACATTTACATCTGAGATGAGACTTATGATGAATATGGAAATTCCTCCCTAGTTGAGAGGGAGTGTTAAAAATTGGGGCAGTTATGGGATGAATTTCCACATAGGGACACAATGACCCCAAATGAATCTCATATTTCCCCAAGGAAGAATTAAATTTGGTTAAAGGAAAATATATTATTGATGTGCTCTTGGAACTCCTTGTTATAACCCTATTTGCCACTCTATCATAGTGAGAGAGATCCAACTTCAACTTACATCAGTTGTTGGCTAGGATGCATCCCCTTTCACCTTTTCTTTTACTTATGTGACATTTATACCATGATAAAAGGGTGAAATTACATAATTGAGCAATTTCTCATAATTATTTTGGCAAAATATTATAATTATGAGATAATTATTATTTCATAATTGAGATAATGGAGAAAAATCTCATAATTGCGAAAAAGGTTTCTAGATTTTATCAATCCCAAGGAGATCAACTTGACCCACTGGTGTATGAGTTTTTTAGGTGTCCATTATTATATAAGCTTCCTAGCTTCCCAAGCCCCTCCTAGAGGATAAAATGAACCTATATAATCACACTAAGAGGAAAAGGGGTTGGATCTAGTATCCAAACTATAGTGGTAGAGCTATGCTATATTAGGAGAAGGAGACCACACTATAAGCTTGAGGAGAAAGATATCATTTGTTGAAGCTATAATTGTACCATTTTGTTTATGATTAATGAAATTACATGTTCCCTTTCCTGTAAATATATGCTTATGGTTGATTATACATGTTAATGTTTATTTGAGCTAACACTCTTCTGCGGAATGCTTTTTATGGTATCTACTTGGTGATGCATGTGTGTACGTAGTAGATCTATTACAGGAGATGAGATCTTTTGGTTGGAGCAAAGAATTTCTACAACGAACCCAATACCCTTCACCTGTCTGTGAGGGCTACAGGTGTGAGCTCAAACCCTTAGTGTAGGGGATACATGCATGATTGACTACTTGGGAATTTAGATCAGGATATATATCAATAATTGAATTGGTCATCTATTTTGTTGTCTAGTAAGCTTGCTAGGGCCATAACGTTATGGAGAAATATCTCCTTGTGTGTGAATTTTTCCACAACGAAACTAGTTCTTTCAATGAGAGATTTTCTCTTTTACCCTCTTTGTTTTGAGATCTCTTCTCTTTTTTTTTGGATCTAGTTTTCGTGGTATCCCATTAAGTTCTCTATGGTTGTATGGATTCATTTGAATCTCCAATAGTTTGATTCTCTTCATATCTGAGTCGATCTTGATCTAAATTTTTGTTTTTGTTTTTTATACGAGAGAATAATAGATTGTGCATTTAAAAACAAATTATATAATTTTCTGTACAACATTTGATTGAATTTTCCACAAATCTAGATTCCTCTCGAAATTTCATCCAAAAACAAAATAAAAAATTACTCAAAATAGACTTTTGATGAGGATGTTATGGCCAATTGAAGATCGTCTAGTTTTTCTTTCCTCCATCCTTGTGTGTGGTTGTTATTTTTGTTATTTCTTGTACAAAATTCAATAAAAATAACCACAATCTAGATTCCTCTTGAAATTTTACCCAAAAAAAACCCACCTAAAATAGAGTTTGTATAAGGAAGATATGATTGATTAAAAAATCAACCTATTTTTTTCTGTTTTCTCCAATTTTAGGGTTTTCTTTTAGGTTATTTTCTTGATTTTTTAGGTGTTTTTCTTCAATACTTGATATTATTTGTTGGATCTATTTTCTATTGTTTATTTTAGTTATGAAACATATCAAAACTGAGTGTACTCTTGTTGGTTTGTGTTGGATCCTTCCTTCAGTGCTTTGGTTGGGGATATTGTCCTCATGTTTGGATCCAATTTTTCATATTTATATAGTTGATCAAGTAACAACAAAGATCTACTTTTTATTTCAAATTTTCAACCCTTTTTTTCCTTTGTTTAGTTTTTGTCTTTGGCAGTGTTTTGTTTTGGTTTTGTAGTTGTCATCTAAAAATTTTATTTGGGTGTGTTCCATCTATTTATTATCACTCCCTCTAAATCTTTTATAGGCCTTCCTACCTCTACGATTTGGTTTTGACCATTGTAGAACATTTCCTCTTTGATACATTATGCTACAACCCTAACTTGTTGACATTGCCTTCTCATTTTGTCACTTTTTGGCTTTCTTGTTTGACTTCTTGAGAGTGTTTGTTTTCCTTTGGATTCCTAGCTCTTATGCTTATTGAGAGCTTTGCATTCTAGCTTGGGGACGTTTTTGGCCTCTTTTTGGTACCCCATTTCTTGGTTTCTCTTTTGGGTCTCAATTCTTAAAAATTTTGGGTTTCAATTTAGCAACTAGTGAGAGGTGCATTTAGTAAGTATTTGTGTGTTTGGAAAAGACTCTCACCCTTCGGTAGTTAGCATTCATCAAATTGAAAGATAATTTTGCATATAGTTGCATTAGGGTGTTACTAAAAAGATTTTATCACACCATATAAGTTTCATGCCACTACCCAACTACGTAAATAACAACCAGTAAAATAAACGCCTTAATAAAATTCACTAGACTCGTCTTTTCTTTTCACTGGTAGTACACCAACATTAGCTTAGACTAGGGTTTTGGAGATGTGTGTGAGTAAACTGCTCCAAAACCATAAAACCAACTTAGCAGCCTATGGTAGGGAGTTAAATCCACTTGCAGTAGTGTTTTCTGGGAATCCATTCTAACACAAGGCTCAATCACGAGGTCACACTTGGGTTGGGCGAAGCGACATACCCCATTTCGCTTAGTTTCGAGTGGCGTGGATTGTGAAAATTGCACATATTACAAATGGTGTTATTAGAATTTTGTTGTAGCACATGGGAGCCACTTGGGAGGAAACTCTAAAGGGGGTTTTGTACTTTTCTATCTTGCCCTTGCTTGTGAATTTGGCTGATGACTGTCCCACCAGGACATGTAATTGTTAGTGGTGACCTTAGTGACCATTCTTTTAGGGATCATTCATAGGTGTAGGGTCAGGCTTATCTTCTTCGTACCTTGGAAAAATATTAGTCATACTATCTTAATCCTCTCAAGGGGTGTACCATAGCTAATAAGGAAACTTGAACCAAGTTCAAAGCTAAAAGGGTTGGGAAGCAGGTCGGTAGTACAATCATCCCACTGCTAGCTTCTTTGTATTTGGTTTGCATGTAACTACCTTATTACGACATTTCTAGCGTGTGCTCTTTGGTATGAGTCAGTAGTTTGGCCTTAGAAGTGTTTATACTAACTTGTTTTTGTTTATATACATTTATTCACCCTGGTTGAACCTAGTCATCGTCAGTCACATCGAATTCACTTTTTTCCTCCTAAACAAGTTGGACTTGTTACTCTTTCTTAGAGAGTGCCTATCGGTGCTCAATAATTAGACTAACTCGTAATTGTGGATTCTATACCTGGTCCTTTAGGTAGTGACTAGGTTTCCATCGAAACTTTGGCAGATGACTCAACTTCTCCTACTGATTCACCTTTGACCAATCCTTTTGGACCAAAGTTACTACGGCTAAACCCTGACAGTTCTACACCTACCTACACATACATTACTTTTCTAGAATTACCTATGGAGGAGGTTAGTTCCTCTTTATCGTTTTCATCTCTAGTCTCAGTTATCATGTCATCATTGCCACCATTGAATGTGATCAAACCTACACCTCCTTACACACCTCTCACATCCTCTTGGGGCATTCCACAAGTCTCCTCTATGGATTGTACAAATTTCCCTAGTGGTCCTATGCCTATTCCTTCATCTATGATGGCTAAATATATTAACACTTGTCAACCTATAGGATCATGGATTTTTACTCATAGATTTGCTCACCCTAACGCTCTTGTTCCTCAGATGGGCTTGGTAACCTAAATAAATGTGTGGGGAGGATCATCAATTGCACCTAGTCATTCTGGGGGCAAACTTTCTTCTAATATCTCTCAAGCCTAGTATAGTTCATTTCTTGGAGGGATGCCACCCTCTAATAATTTTCCTAGAGCGGCTAGTTTACCTGGGGGCAACCCTACTATTAGCACTGTCACACCTATGAGTCTTCCTTCTTATATCGGTGTTGTCACACAAGGTGGTCCATGTTTTCCTATTAGGTACATCCTCGTTAGCAACCATGATTTTGGGGTTCCTTTGCTTTCTGGGGGCACTTACCCTAGGGGGAAAGCTCCATACACCAGTCATGTTGGCCCACATCCTTTACATGTTGGTACAAATGTTAACCATGGCTAACAAACTATTCCTCAAAACCACTATTTGGGGGGACCTCACGTTAGTCAGGAGGATCTCCTGCCTATGAAACATTTAGTCATCTTCATAATCCCTTTTTATCCTCTATTTATTTACCAGATTTAGCTAAGATGACAAATGACCCCATTCGACATGATCCTTAGTGGCCACCCATGCCTACAAAGTTTCCTTCAGATATTCCAAAATTTGAAGGGAAGCCCAGAGGGAATCTATCAACTCACATCATCACTTATCATTTGTTGTGTTCATTCAAATCATTGCTAGATGATTTGATTATACTGCGTATGTTCCAACGTACCCTGATTGGAGATGCTACCAAATGGTACATCAATTGGACAGACTATCTTTTAGTGATTTTTCATCTTTGGCCCAAACCATTTTAACTCATTTTCAGTTACCGATGATGTATGACATCAATTCTGACCTCTTGTCTAATGTTAAAAAAGATGCTACCAACCTAATTTTTGATCACATCCATGAGTACTGGCGTCATAAGAGGTTAGTCTAAACCAAACTCCCTAATGATATCTTATGTAAATGGTTCATTTGATTGTTACAGCTTCAGATAGCCAAGGATGTATCCATGTCTAGGGTTTTTTCTGAGGAACAAGCCATCTTGGCTACCCAACAACTGGATTTGATTTATTCTCAGTCGGGCACACTTTATGAAGTACTTCTAAATGCTCCTTGCCCTTCAATAGACCCACCTAAACCTACCTTGGGACCACACATTAATGGTGTTATTGGTTCCATTTCTGATTTTGTGAGCCATCTTGCTACCCAACTTGGGAAATTTATCATAACATCACAAGCCCGAACAAGTGTGTTTAGCTCTACAAAATCACCCTCTTATGTGTAACCCACTGACGTTCTCACAATGAAGTCTACAGCACCTAAGAATAATCTATAACCTAGTAGGAAGAAGAATAAAAGGAATAAATAAAAGAACCAAACTACTTAGGAGACTTAATAAAACCTGTCTAATTATGGAGGGGATACATCTAAATGACGTCGTAATATTAAATTCCCTTGCAATATTTTTCAAGGTGAACATTTAACCCATGAGTGACCTCAAATGGATGAAGTTCATAGGCTTCTTACACCACCACTTTCTACCCAATAGTCTATTGTTTTAATTCATATGTTTCATGCACAATCGCAAAAAATGGTTTCCCATGCTCCTCCACCTCCATAAGGGGCAATGAGGGGCCCTATTTTTATTTTTCCAGTCATCTGTCCAACATTATGTGCAAAGAGAAAGTCAATGTGACTACATGAGCCAAGCCTAATGATACTCCTCAGTCGAGTTCTTCCTCTAAGAACTCAACCACCCTAACTACTTCCACTAGACCTCTCACGCTAGATGATCCTGTGGAGAGAGTCTATTTCCCACCTAAGAGTGTCATTTACAAGACATCACACAACCCATCTACATGAGTTGCCCAACACTATAGTATTGTTGAGGACTTAGTCCAAAATCCATGTTTCGTTTCTTCTTTTGAGGTTTTGTAGAGTTGTCCTCAGTAACACAAAGCCTTTTTATCTACAATCAGCGTGGTGGATCCTTCAAAATCATATCTTATCATGTTCAATGTTGGCAAGCCTTCTTTTGAATCTCCCACCATATCTCCTTTCAAATTATTGTGCACATTTTTCATAGGGATATTCATCACACTTTAGTGGATGAAGGCTCTTCTACTTGTGTCATGTCATCATCATACCAGAAAGCTCTCAGCTCTACAACACTCACCATGTACACTACTTTACAAGAATTTGATGGGAACCATTTCATACCTAAGGGGGTTCTTCCCAAGTTTTCCATTGACCTATGGGAGGAATTGCATATGTTGATGTTGAAGTTGTTGAAGATCCTTTGGATTGTAACCTACTCCTTGGCCATACAAAATTTTATGCAATGACTATGGTTGCGTCCTTCATATTTTTCCTTCTTTTATTTCCCCACAAAGGCAAGAAATTCACCATTGACCACCTGGACTATTTTTTTTTTCCACTCAGCTTACAACTACAACGAGTTTAGTCCCACTTGTAGGAGATAACCTTGATCATTATGAGAGTGTTATGTTAAATTTTTCAGATTGTTTTATGTTGTATCAATTATTTTAGCCCAATTCCAAACTTCAATTAGTAATATTTCCAATTACAATTAGTCTTTCCATTCATCAACAATAATTGAAGATAGAACAATATATGCAATGACAAAGAAGACAATAAACACATCAATAAGAGACACCAAATTTGATTGAAGACCAGGGAAAAAACCCACTAGGGGAAAACCCTTTGAAATTATTATTTTATTAGATTGTCATAAAATTTTCGCAGAGAGTACAATGAGCCCAAGTATTTGCATAGTATATCTCAGTTGGCATCATACCCACAACAACTTGTGGGTATGATTCCAACTAGGATATACTATGCAAATACCAAGATAGGGTGAGTTACTACTCCAACCCTATGGGTAGGGGTGATAACCTATTGTCCAGAGTTCCCTCAACCCTAAGAGCCCTCTATCTCAATTACTCACCCTGGGAGCTCAAACAAGCGAAGAGTATGGCTCAGTTTCCACGATCAGTGGTGACCCTTATCAAGAGGGGTCACATCCAACCATTTAAGCTTCTCTCTGAAGACCAATAAATTCCCTTTCACCAAAGCCTTGTTGAGAATATCTGCAATCTGCTCATTTGTCAATATATGATGGAATCGAACAACTCATCTTTGCACCATGTCTCGAATAAAGTGATATCATATATCTATGTGCTTGGACTTGTCATGAACATGAAATTCTTTGCAAGTTGGATCCCACTCCTTTTGTCATAATATATCATTGTAGTGTCTAGGACCTTCTCAAATAGTTCTCCAAAGAGCTTCCTCAACTAAACTACTTCCCAACTAGCCATGCTAGCAGTAATATATTTTTCCTCGGTGGTACTCAATGCTACAGACTTCTACTTCCTGCTCATCCAAGATATCATGGTAGATCCAAGACTAAAACAACATCCTGAGCTACTCTTCCTGTCAATAACATTTCTCGCCCAAGCGTTGCATCCATGAAGTTGAACATCTCTGATAGAGTATCTCAAACCAAGTGTAATTGTTCCTTGAAAATATCTCAAAATGTGTTTGGCAGTGGTCCAATGGAGAGGCTCGGTCATGAATTGACTCAACATGTTCACTGCATAGCATATGTCTGGATAGGTGTTCACAAGGAACATCAGAGCCCCAATCACCTATCTATACTTCGATTGAATCTCCAAATCGTTTCCTACAACTTCTCCACATAAATTATTGAGGTTCATTTCCATTTGTGTGGGTAGGGACTTGCATTCTATCATTCCAAATATTTCCAACAACTTCACAATATATTTTCCTTATGAAAGGAAAATCTCATGTGGCCTTTACCACACCTCAAGGCCTAGAAAATAGTGCATGATTCCAAGGTCCTTTATTTCAAATTCATAGGATAGCTCCCTCTTACACTCGATCATCAGAGGCTCACTACTTGTCAAAAATAGATCGTCAACATATAAAACCAAAATCAATGGCATACCTTGGACTACTTTAAAGTAGAGGTTGGGATCGACATTTGTTCTTTTGAATCCTAGATTCACCAAATAACTATCTATGCGAGCATACCATGCTCCTGGAGCTTGCTTCAAACCATACAATGCCTTCTTTAATCTACAAACATGTGTCTTTTGATCCTCTACTTCAAATCCTTATGGTTGCTCAACGTATACTTCTTCTTGTAACATTCCATGGAGGAATATGGTCTTTACATCCATCTGATGAAGGGTAAAATATCAAACAATTTTTTGTGTATCGAGCCACAAGTGCAAATATATCATCATAATCTTCTCCCTCCTTTTGGGAGAATCCTTGAGCCACGAACCTCTCCTTGTATTATTTTTCAATACTTCCATTAATTCCATGCTTAATTTTGAATATCCACTTCAAACTTACCATGGATTTCCCCTTCGATATTGGCACAACACCCCATACATCATTCTTCATAATAGATTCATATTACTCGACCATAGCATCTTTCCAAACTTGTTCTTTTACGGATTCTTCCAATGTGGAAGGTTCAGCTTGAATCATAGTGCTCCTGGTTGCAACATATCCCGGGTACCTGCATGGCTTCTTCCTTTCTATAAATGATCTTTGGATGGTCACATGACTATTAGCATCCTGAAGAGTGTCAAGGTGCCAAAGTGGTATCCTCCTAGTAGGAGGATTACTAGGAGTAGAATCTAAAGGATCCATGGGCTCCATGGGATCATCAATAATATCAGTCTCAGATTCAGGCAGGGACAGGCCATCCAAGATATCCATACCACCATTCTTCTCAGGAGGAGGAGGTAGAGGAAGGCCTCTTGCTTTTCCAAGAGTGACATCTTCATTGAATGTAACATCCCTACTAATTTATACCTTCCTTTGACCATGAATATATATTCGAAATGTTTTATAATTTTCATAATACCCAACAAATGTACCTTTTCTTCATGTATATTCCAATTTGTTCCTTTTTTCCTTTGGAACATGGAAATATATGGGACATATAAATATACAGAGATGACTAATGTTGGGATTCACACAAATAAATACTTCTTTGGGAGTTTTCTTTTCCAAAACTTGATGAGGCACCCTATTTTGAACATATACGAAACCATGTGAAGCTTTGGCCTAAAGAAATTTAGGAAAATTTTCATCATGGAGCATCACTCAACTGGATTCTACTATAGACCTGTTCTTCCTTTCAACTAGAACATTTTGTTCAGGAGAATATCGCACAATTGTTTCCTTCTTGACACCTTCCTTTTTGCAAAAGTCAATTAATTCATTTGACATGTATTCTCCACCATTCTCGGACCTGAATATTTTGATCTTCTTCCCTATTTGATTTTAAACCAATGATTTGAATTCCTTAAATGTTTTTAATGCTTCATCCTTATGCTTCAAATAGTATATCCATGTCTTCCTTGAAAATCCATCAATGAATGTGATGTAGTAGAGATATCCAATAATAGAGTGCACAAACATCGGTCCACATATGTTGGAATGAATGATATGGAGGATGTCAATGGTCTTTCTTTCACTAGAGGGGAATGGTCCCCTTGTCATTTTTCCACTAGCAATCCTGGACATTGTCCATCATGTTGAGCTTGAACCTTCGGAATCCCTGAGACCAAGTTCTCCAATTTCAAAAGAGAATCATAATGATAATGAGCCAACCTTTGATGCCATAATTCGCTTAAATCATTTTTATTATGAACCAATGCTAGTAATAGTCTTCCAGTGACCCTGTAGAGTCCTTCATATATTTTTCCCAAAGTGAATGAATCCCTCATAAGTGATCTAATAGGCCAACTAAGAACATTTCCTTTGATGAAAGCAACCCTCATCCCTTTGTCTTCCAAAGCAGATATTGAGACCAAATTCTTCTCTAAAACAGGCACATACATTACATCCTATAGAACAATAGATTCCCAAGAATTCAAATGAAATTTGACGGATCCAAAACCTTTAATAGGATGAGTGGAGTTGTCTCCAAGAATTATTTTCAAATTTGACTCCCTCTCTACAAAATTAGAGAGAGATTCCTTGTAACCAGAGAAGTGATGAGTGGCCCCACTATCAACCAACCAATTATCCCATGAATCCAGAGGAGATGAACTAGTAAGAGTGGAAATAAGAATATATTCATATTGATTCACAACATTACTTTCATACCTAGATAATTTTGACTTCTTTTGTGGATGACGATCTTCTTCATGGTCACTTAGAGCATATTTTCTTCTTCTATCATTTCTTCCATTATGGTCATTCCTTTGGTCATCTCTCTTTCTTTGATCATTGAACTTGTTGTTGTTACTTCTAGTATTATAACATGGTCCATTGTTCTTCTTGGGGAAATCTCGAGCATAGTTCCCTTTCTTATGACAATTGTAGCATTAAGTGTTCACATACTCCTTTCTTCCAACAGAATTTCGAGGAGGAGGCTTTCTTTAATTTGATGGACCTCCTTTCCCTTTATTTTTCTTCTTGTTATGAGCGATGTATGAAGTAGGTTCTCCTTCTTCATGCTTTTTAATTCTTCCTCTTTCTATCATCGTTGACTCTTCCTGAGTGAGATTTCCAACAATTTCATCAAATGAAGGGAGGACATTTGTGTTTCTTATAGTAGTGATGAATTTTTCCCAAATAGGAGGGAGACCTCTTAGAGTCACGACCACCAGTTTCCTCTCAAGCACAACTTCTCCAACTCTTTGCAATTGATATCTAATACGAGAGATCCTCATTATTTAGGATTGTATGGACTCCCCTTTGTTCATATTGGTGTCTTTGAGTTGATCTTTCAAGTTGAGGATTTCATTCAAATTGTTGACCTTATACATGTCGGCTACCTTATCATACATGTCTTTAGACCTTCTCAAGTTTCCAACATATGAAAGTATATTATATTGTAATCCATTAGCTGTAATTTATTTTTCTTTCATCTCACCTTTCTTGTGCTTGTTCCTGGCAGTAGAAGATGCATTCTCCAAAGGCTCAGGTACCTTTCCTTGAATGTAGTCCTAAACATCATTGTTATCAGCTTGATCTCCAACCTAACTTTCCATGTAGCAAAATTAAATGAGTCACCCAGCTTCTCATCACTCTTGAAGTAGGAAGTCATCTTGAATTTGACTAGATTTGTTCTTTCAACTTTTCAAAAATGAGTGCTTCAAGGCTTGTCTCATTTTGGGTTTGTCCTTCACCTTACCTCTAATACCATGTTAAATTTTTTAGATTGTTATATGTTGTATCAATTACTTTAGCCTTATTCCAAACTTTAATCAGCAATATTTCCAATTATAATTAGTCTTTCCATTCATCAACATTAATTAAAGATAAAATAATATATCCAATGAAAAAGAATACAATCAACATATCAATAAGAGACACCAAATTTGTTCGAAGACCAGGGGAAAACCCCACTAGGGGGAAAAGACTTTGAAATTATTATTTTATTAGATTGTCATAAAATGTTCAGCAAGGACTACAATGAGCCCAATACAATATGATCAGTAATACAAACCAACAACTTCATAAACCAGTTTACAATGGCAGAATATATCAGAGACAACTTGATTTAGACTTTAAATAGATTAAGAAAACTTTGGATGATGGTAAAATCTATTCAAACCCCTGGACACTGTAGGAATTTACAGGGTAAGTTCCTCAGAAAGAATACCAAAAGGACACCGCTCACAACCAGATCACAGATCAATACACCAGTATTTTTGACGTGGTTAAAACCCTCAAAGAGGGAAACAGTCCACGGCCTGTCCCAACGTGGGTACTATAGGAAATTTATTAATCAAAGAATGAAAATTTACATAAGCTTCTCTCATGCACGGATTGCCCGAACAATGACCCTCCATGCGCTTTAAATAGAACTCATGGACCAATCGGGTGTCAAGCCACGGATCAAGTGTCGATAATACCGAGGAGAGAATGAACCGTCGGATCACTACATATCGTGACCGTCGGATTGTAAGTTACAATATGTACAACGGTAAAGAAACACACTTTACCTAACTCTATACCTAACTCTAAACTAGACCAAGTTGTACTTAACTATTTCCTATGTGTCGGAATATCCTAACATCCCCCCTTAAGAACAACTTGGGATAGGATTGAAGGATTTACAAATATGACACAATAGGAGAAGGAAGGAGGCACTAGAGCCTATCCCCCCTTAGTGACAACTTCCTGAACTCCAAGCATATATCGAAGTTTAGTGAACTTCGCCTCTGTGAGAGCCTTTGTGAAGATGTCTGCAACCTGATCATCTGTTGAACAATATTGCACTTCAAGAACATGGTCATGAATGAGCTTTCTGATGAAGTGAATGTGTAGTTCAATGTGTTTTCTGCGCTGATGCTGGACTGGATCTTTGCATAGCTGAATGGCACTTTGATTATCACACCAAAGTGTGGTTGGATGCTGCTGCTCAAAGCCAAACTCTGATAGGATCTGACGAAGCCACAAGGCTTCCTTACTAGCTTCCACGGCACCACGATACTCTACTTCTGCTGACGAAAGAGAAATGGCAGCCTGTTTCTTACAAGCCCATGTAATAGGTCCTGAACCAAGAGTGAAGACATAACCGGCAGTAGACTTTCGATCATCAGGGTCACCAGCCCAATCAGAATCAGTGAAACCGACTAATAGAGGAGCTACTTTGGCACTGTAATGAATCCCAAACTGTACTGTACCTCGAACATAACGAAGTATTCTTTTAGCTGCTTTCCAATGACTTTCACGGGGGTTTTTCATAAAACGAGCAACAAGTCCAACAGCAAAGGAAAGGTCAGGACGAGTATGGGTTAAATACAAGAGTTTTCCTACAAGTTGACGGTATAAAGTAGCATCAACTTCAGGAGAAGTACAAGAGACTGAAAGTTTGACTCCAGACTGAAAGGGAGAAGGGGCTGGCTTACAGTCTTCCATGTGAAAATGACGAAGAATATCACAAGCATACTTGGACTGGGAAAGGAAAATACCCTCCTTGGATTGCAAGACTTGAAGACCGAGAAAATAGTGTAAGTGTCCTAAGTCTGTCATTTCAAATTTCTTTTTAAGGCTGGACTTCACATGGTTTATAAGGTTGGGATCACTACCAGTAAGAATAAGATCATCAACATAAAGAACAAGGATGATAAGAGAGTTGCCCACTTTCTTGGTGTAGACAGTATTGTCAGAATAACACCTAGAAAAGCCAGATTCTAAAAGAAAGCTATCCATTTTGGCATACCAAGCCCGAGGAGCTTGCTTGAGACCATAAAGGGATTTCTTAAGTCGACAAACAAGGCTGGAGTCTGTTTGTATGAAGCCAATGGGTTGTTCCATATAGATTTCTTCCTGCAAGTCCCCATGCAAGAAGGCAGATTTAACATCCATCTGATGGACTTCCCATTTTAAAGAGGCAGCAAGGGAAAGAACAAGGCGGATAGAGTTCATTTTGGCAACAGGGGAGAAGGTTTCAGTGTAGTCAATGCCTTCAACCTGTGAAAAGCCCTTAGCAACAAGACGAGCTTTATGTTTATCAACTTTCCCATCTGGTCCATACTTGTTCTGTAAACCCATTTACATCTAACAAGTTTGCGTCCCTTTGGTAGAGGAACAAGATCCCATGTATGATTTGCCAACAATGAATGATATTCTTCATTCATAGCTGCTTCCCAATGTGGATGGCCTGAAGCTTCTGCAAAAGTGTTAGGATCATGATTTACTGGAGCTTGAGCCAGTAAAGAAGAGGCTCTTTCAAACTGAGAACGTGTACGTCGCTGATCTGTAGGATCACCGGCAAGATCACCTACTGCATCCCGAGTAGCACGGACCCATCTTGGAAGTTGAGGATCCTGAGAAGATGGGGGAGGATTATCATCCTCACTTTCATCATCTGAAGAAGAAATGTTTTCAAAAGTAGAAGAGATAGGAAGAGGTGGCACATCCGCCGGACTAGGCTCGCAGGCCGATTTATTTTCATCAAATTTTACATCTCTTCTAATGATAACATTTTTGGACTTAAATGGAATAAGTCTATAACCTTTTACATCTTCAGAATATCCAACAAAAGTACATTTCTCACTCTTAGGTTCTAAAGCTTTATGCTTTTCATCTGGAATATGGGCCCATGCTTCACTTCCAAAAACACGAAAGTGACTTACATCTGGTTTAATGGAACTCCAAGCTTCTTCTGGAGTGATATTCTCTAGAAACTTAGTAGGAGTGCTATTGATTATATAATTTGCACAATTAATTGCTTCGGCCCAAAAACTAAGACTGAGTCCTTTAGATTGCAGCATACAATTAGCCATTTCCTTTAAGGTGCGATTTTTTCTGTCAGCTACACCATTTTGTTGTGGAGTGTATGGAACAGTATGTTGCATTTGAATTCCATTTTCGGTGCAAAAGTTGATGAATGTGTTTTTAACATATTCTCCACCATCATCAGTTCTTAGCTTAAGAATTTGATGTCCAGATTGTTTTTCAACAAAGGCTTTGAAGGCCAAAAATGTGTTAAATACTTCGCTCTTGAGTTTTAAGAAGTATACCCAAGTGCGTCTGGAGAAATCATCAATGAAAGTTAAGAAATACTTGCAGCCAGAGAATGAAGCAACAGGAAGAGGACCACATAAATCACTGTGCACAAGCTGTAAAGGGGCTGAGGCGTGCCAAGAGGCACGTTTGTCAAAACTGTCCCGATGATGTTTTCCGAGTACACATCCGGAACAAACACCATCTCTGCAAGATACCATAGGAAGACCTGTCACCATATTTTCTTTACATAGATGCTGAAGGGAGCGATAGTTTAAGTGACCAAATCGCTCATGCCAAAGTTTGCTCACTTCATCATTATGAGCAACAAATACTGAGGGAAGATTTGATGACCCAAAGTTGTGAAACTTATACAACCTTGTGGAATCATCAGCAATACCAGTAGCTAGAATCTGTTTAGGATTTCTTAGATCCTTGATTACAACATCATGAGGTGAAAATTCAACAATTTTACCTTCACCTGAATGAGTTATCTGATATACAGATAGAAGGTTGCAGGATAAGGTTGGAACACATAATACATCATTAAACTGACCATTGTCTAGATGAACAGTTCCAGTCCCGACAACATTAAAAGATCTATCATCACCAACATATATATTTTTGGTGTTACAATCATTTAAAGAAGAAAACATGGCTTGGTTTTTGGCCATGTGATAAGAGGCTCCAGAATCAATGAGCCACTCATGAGAAGGAGAGGAAGAAGATACATTTAATGCATAACCAGACTGAGATGATTGACAACGACATGCAGAAAGTGCCATTCCGAAAGTTGAAGTTGAAGTAGGCTCCACATGGATGTTATGTTTCTTCATTGCGGCTTCCAAGGCTTCCATCTTCTTAAAGCATTTAGATTCTAAGTGGCCATCTCGATTACAAAAGTTACAATGTCTATCAGTCTTCTTCCATTTGTTTTTATTGGTCTTATCATTTTTCTGAAATGATCTTTCATTTTGAGGCTGAGTTGGTTTAGGACCATTCTTTTGAGGATATGACTTCTTAGGATTCTTTGAATTTGGTTGCTGCTGGGCAGCTAACGCTTTCGTGGAAGAGTTTCCAAGATTAAGAAGACCAAGGTGTAAGAGTTTTTCTTGTTCTCTTATTAAGGAATCACAAAAGGAGTCAAAGGAAGGGGCCTTGTAGTATTTTCCTTGACAAATGAAAGCTTCCCTTGTAGAATGGAAAGTGGAAACAAATACAGATTAGGCTGGTCCCAACTTAGTAAGGATGGAATAAATAAGGTTACCATCTTCTTTCTTAACCTTAACACCTTCCAAGAGATATCTAAGGGTCTTGAATTTGGACAAGAAATCTTCAATGCAAGAAAAATTATTAGGATCCAAAGTAAGCAACTCATTTTCAAGTTGATGGGCTCTAATTTCATTTTTAATCCCAAAAACTTTAGCGATTTTCTCCAATGCTTCATGAGGAGTCTCAAGTTCTGTAATATGGAATCTAAGATCAGGAGAAATAGACATCCCTATCAAACCACGTGCTTGATCTTGTCTATTTTCCCATTTTGCAACCTTGTCTTCATCTTTTGGTTTCTTCTCTTGGTCTGTGGCTATTCTGTAGAGACCTTTACTTCTAAGTAAATCTTCCATGTAGGCTATCCATTGGAAGTAGTTAGTGCTGTCAAGAATGACTTGGCATGGACTTTCCATTTTTTTTTTAAAACTGAAGCTGAAGATGCTGAAAGTAAGTGTTCCAATGGATAGATCTCGAAAAATTAGGCTGTTTAAAAAAAAACGGCTCTGAAAAAGGCTTCCGGATGAAGAAGTTATGGCTTTTTGAAAAGAAAATTTGTTGAAGTTGCCGGCAAGGTGCGCGAATGTGCGGGAATGAAAAAAAAAATCCGCCCCCACAAAATGGAGACTTGAACCCAAGACCTCTACTCTCTTAAAATAGCTTTGAACCAATTGATCTATACAAAAAATTTGAGAGAGAGAGAGAGAGAGAGAGAGAGAGAGGGGGGGGGGGGCTCGGTTTGCGTGCTTGCCTTGAGAAAGCTCTTTTTTCCCTACAAAACACAAAACACAAAACCCAACACGAATATGCAAAGAAAAATGAACCTTGCGGCTCGAAGTTAGCTTTAGCCAAGAAACTAGATATTTTTAAAAAAAATCTCAAAGTTAGCTTTAGCCGAAAAACTAAATATTTTTCTCAATGTTTCTGATTTTCCGAGATCACACTAAGGTGCAGGGAAAAGAGCATACGCATGAGAAAAATCCTTCCTTTCTGTTTCTGATTTTCCCATATCGCATAGAGTCGCAGGGCAAAGAGCATACGCAGAAATGAAAGGTATAGATCCGGTTAAAAAAAAGGCTAAATAAACCGAAACCGAAATAAACAGAGAGAAAATAACAGTAAACTGCAAAAAAACACTGTATACCTCCCGATCTGAAAAATGACGCAGCTAGGGCTACCGGAAACCTTTTCGCGTGAAACGAAAGGGGTTCCTCACTAGAACAGATGCTCCGAACGCAACAGAGTAGTCCTCTCGGCCCGAAAGCAGTCAGAAACAGCAGATCTAGGAAACGGCAGCCGCATGCAGTTCTACCGGCTTCAGATTTGGATCACCAACGGATGCGGCCCTCAAATAGCTCTGATACCATGTAGGAATTTACAGGGTAAGTTCCTCAGAAAGAATACCAAAAGGACACCGCTCACAACCAGATCACAGATCAATACACTAGTATTTTTGACGTGGTTAAAACCCTCAAAGAGGGAAATAGTCCACGGCCTGTCCCAACGTGGGTACTATAGGCAATTTATTAATCAAAGAATGAAAATTTACATAAGCTTCTCTCATGCACGGATTGCCCGAACAATGACCCTCCATGCGCTTTAAATAGAACTCATGGACCAATCGGGTGTCAAGCCACGGATCAAGTGTCGATAATACTGAGGAGAGAATGAACCGTCGGATCACTACATATCGTGACCGTCGGATTGTAAGTTACAATATGTACAACGGTAAAGAAACACACTTTACCTAACTCTATACCTAACTCTAAACTAGACCAATTTGTACTTAACTATTTCCTATGTGTCGGAATATCCTAACAGACACTCCCTTCAGGTTAGCATGTGATCCCTTCTAGAGGTTCCTCAACAGTTTTTTCCCCTTCTTCCTCATCTTCTTCTTTAGGTTCACTGATATCTCCAGCCTTAGGATCTCATTGTTTTTCCACCTCCATGGCATCTAATAGAGCTTGCAGTCTCCTTATCTCTTCTATGAGTTTTTCTTTACCCACGGGTCTACCTTCTTGACCTCGTGCTCTTCTTGATTGCATAGCCATCTTATCTTATGCAAAGGTTTGCTCTAATACCACAAATTGGTTTAGTGGGTAGGCCAAAAGGAGATTTCAAACCAAAATGTAGTCCTCCAAACAAATTTGTTAGTCGCTACGAAACTATTTGGTAGAGTTCGTTCTCTAAATAACTATTTAGTTGATACAAAATGATTTAGTAGCATCATTCACTACAAGATAATTTGGCAGTTCCCTATCAAATTTTTGTATAGTGATTTCAGGGAAGATGAATTGAATCAACTCTCTTTCAAAATCACCTCTTAATGTCCCTGTCTTACTCTTCAACACATGAAACAATTTTACTTTCCTTTATTCTTTGGGGTTTGCAACTCTATTGCAAATTTTATAATCGAAAACCAATATAAAAGGGGTTTTGATTGTATTAAAATTAGGGTACTCAATCTTTCTATAACAACATTCGAATCACTATAAATATCACACATTCCTCTACCAAAATACAATGAACCCTCCTTCATGGGATTTGAAACCATTACAACAAGAATACAAAAGATAAATTCACAAATCACACATTGACTGAAGCTACAATGTTTAGATTCTTAATGTAAATTGATTCAAAAAGTTACAGGATCTCAAATGATCAAATGCATGTTAATAATTTGAATATTCAAGATACTCAAAATAAAATTGAAATTATTAATAGCTCATAAGCTTAAATTGATTTTTCTTAACCATAGGATTTATATTCAATCTCAAACCATACAAACTTACACTCCCATTTGTTATACATTTACGCCATTCACACAAAAATACCTTCTAGTTCACACAGATTAAAGGTACAAGAGAGTTTTAAGACATTAGAACTGTAGTACGCGGAGAAAAAATAAGTTTGTCTCTTCTCCTCTCTCTTTAGTAACTTCCCAATGCTTTTCCCTTTATTCCCAAAAAAATGAAAATTGATTATGACAACCATGAGTTACGAAATGTGAATCGTTTCCCCTTCTCCATAAAATAAGGGAAATTGAAAACTATATTTACAACAGAAAATAATATCTCCAACTTATTCCTAAAAAATAAAAGCTCAACCCTAAATTAAATATTTACAATTTCTTAAAAAAACATTTAAATTATTTTCCTAGCATTACCATGGGACCATCCAATCATATTGGAAAGCTCTTGTCTAGACTCTTCATATCTTGTGCTCGGCCTATGCCCCTGCATCACCATCGATGGAAGAGAGGGAGATTATTGCACATAGTGTTGTCATTAATGACAACAATATGTCATTGATGTCAAAGCAGAAGCATGAGATAGGAGTAGAAGTATCATCTTTGATGACCCAAGAAGCAACAAGACTCTTTATAAAGTGATATGACATTTGAATCTTTCACAAGGTCTTATCACATGAATATATGGGTGCTTGACGTTATTTGAATTTTTAATGAAGTTATGATGCTCAAGAGATCCTACAAAAAACATGGTTGCATATATCTCAATGACACCATTCCAATATTATATCTTGCTTAGGAAAACTCTTCCTAGATGAGAATTTATGGTTGTTTAAAGATTCAATATTAATTGATGGTTTAACATTATAAGGCATGAACCCACAAACTTTAATATGTTAACCAGTGCAAAATTTTGGAGTGGATTCACCATTGAAAGAGAAGAAAAATGGCCTTGAGAATGAAAATATGCACACCATCTAACATTTTTAAATGACATGCACATTTTGGGTTGATCAATGGCACCTCAAATAGGTCAACAGTTAAATGAAGGTGAGATTTCACAATTTTTAAACATCGCTATTGGACCAACCAGATGACAACACCTGGTAGAGTTTATTGGGTAATGATTTGGTCCTATTGGTGATTGGCACATGGCTCATTAACATAGTCAAAATGACACATCAATAAACGTACATTAGCAGGTTGTTGTGGGGCCACTAAGGGTTACCATGCGGCAAGGTGATTAGCACATTTGGATTGGTAGAAAATTCGAAAAGAAGTGGCATGAGGCACCCTCTTGAGTGGCCAAGTGGCATAGCGACATCATATTGAAATCATTATGCACAGGACCAATGATCCCCAAGTCACATAGGGTGGTCACCATGGCAGTTTGAGAACCAAATCAAAATCAAAAGGGTTGGCTTAAAGGATTGGTCATATGGAACATTTGCAAAGGTCATATGGTCCATTAACTCCAAGAAATATGCCTAATTCAATGGAGCTCTTAGCTAGATTTTGAAATACAATTAGTCTTTCCATTCATCAACAGTAATTGAAGATAGAACCAGAAATGCAATGACAAAGGAGGCAATCAAAACATCAACAAGAGACACCAGATTTGGTCAAAGACCAAGGAAAAACCCCACTAGGGGGAAAACCCTTTGAAAAATATTCTTCAATGAATCTCAAGACAATTTTAGGAAGGAGCATAATATAATAAACCATAATAAAGGAAAAGGGTTCAAAATTAGGAATAATGTAAGGCAGTTGATGAATATGGCTCATCATAAAGCATCCACAAGCAATAATGGAGTAGGTGTTGAAAATCAATAGATGAGTACAACTCATGCAAGGGTTGAACAACAATGATACATGGCTCCTCCAAAAAGAAACTTTATAAGATCAATATATCCTTCTATATATTGGTATCAAAATAAATTATTTGGTTATTGTTTCTCATGTACAAATTTTGGACACAAAATGCAAGATTGATGGATCCTTTTTATGGTCAAATATAGAGGATATGATTAGGTACCTAGATGGATACATGTGAATTAGATCAAAATAATGCCTCATCCATTTCCACAAATGTTGAAGCCTGATATTAAATTCCACATATGTCACAATGAAGGCCATAAAGCATGCGATTACAGACTCAACTTTGGATGGCACAATAGAGAAAGACTTCTTATCAATATTGGTATATGGGTAAGAGGTCAAAGAAGACCTTTATTAGGTATGATCATTTAGATATAATCCTTTTGAGAAATATTCTTCAAGATCACATTTTATCAAATTAAAACTTGAAGAAGAAACTACATGTATTAGGGAAGTATTTGGATGATGATATCTCAGATGTAAGAGTAGTTAAAGTTTAGGGCTATATTGTTCTCTACCATAGATCATTGATTTTATAAACATTCTCAACAAATTTCACATTACATGTACCCCATATCAACATTAGCAACTATATAGAGACAATAGTAACATCAACAATGTAGTTGTACATTAAGGAACAACAAAAGAAAAGCATACACAATAGAGACACCATGCTTTTGGTCGAAGACGAAGGAGAAACCCCAAAAGGGGGAATACCATAATCAATTATTCTTATTCTATTAGATATTCATCAAATTTTCAAATGAGATACAAAGTACAATAAGAATGATACATGTCTTTCATCATTAATCACATTAGGCCTCATAAGGCTAACCTAGGATGATACGTGATCCTCAAAGAGGAATTCTCAATAGTTCTCATAAGGCTCCCTACAAATAACTGTAGGAAGCATAAATCATTGTCTCAAGTAACACTATCAACACTATCATAAGGCCATTGGAATATATGAACTTTATATTGTCATTAGGACTATCATACATTAATGTTGATTAGAATTTCTACCCAAACATCACTATCACTAGCACTGAAGATTTTCCCAAACAATTTTTCATTAGGAACAAGTTTCATGCCATGTAGGGACAAGAATATCTACCATATATCATAGTCATATGAGACATGCATCACTGTCATACAATCACACATCTTTGTCACAATGATATTCCTATTGGAAATAATACTGAGAGGGGGGGTGAATTGATATTATTAACTCAATAATTTTTGATTTCCATAATCAGATTTATATATGCTACTTCAATTAGTGGAACACATGTGTATGTGCAACTGTGATTAAAGCAACTAGCGTATATACTAAAAACTTAAGATTCAATTAATTCATCATATGTTGATCTTTAATCATGCATCAAAACCATATAAATAGTAACGAGGTTCAGTAAAACAAAACAAACAATCACACACATGTACACAAGATATAAGGTGGAAACCCAATGTGGGTGAAAACCACCTGCTACAATCATCTTTATATTCTTTTTAATAATAAGAAACTTCTTTCTACAATTTTTGTACTGGTGTAGACTTATACCAGTATGCAGGCTTCTACCTGCAGAAGGATACAACCTTCTCTCGTTCTCCAGCTTCTCCTAGAAGGGAGCTACAACCCCCTTAGCTCTTGTACTAACTAATATGTTTACTAGTACATAGGTGCTGACCTACAGAAGACTACAACCTTCTCCTTTCTTCCAGGGACTACGTTTCATAAATTTTCAAACTGGATCCATCATTCAATCATCAAATATATCTTCATCAACCAATCTCCTTTTCACAACTGAACCAATCAACCACTTTGACTACCCTTCAATCTGATCTTACAGAATGTTGTAACCAGAATACAGTAACCAGAACCCAAGCTAGAATCTAGAATACTACAACAGCAAATAAAAGCAGCTAAAACATATGTTACAAGGTATACACTACTTCCCTGTGTCGAACCTGCGTACATATGCACTTTTCTCAAGGCTAACCTGTGTACAGATTTGAAAATCAAATTTAAGATGTATACACTATTTTGATATGCAAAACCAGCGTGTATATGCACCTTTTCTAAAGTGAACTTGCATACAAATTAGTAAATGATGATTTAAAACATTACAATAATTCCAGACTTTAGTTATACCCAGATCATCAATTTTACAGACTACAACATGTGCCAGTTATTCAGATAAATGATCAAACCACCTAAAGATACTTCACTTCAAGCCTTAAGGTCTTGACCCATCATTAGATCTTATCCTTCATCAAGTGCTAAGGTTCATCCTTGGTTTAGATCCAGCTATGCACCATAACCCAATAACCTGTACACTAAATCTTGCTCATCATTAGATATTCAATTACTTGAGTGCCCTTGGCCTAATGATCTTCTTCTCCTTATATAGTGTTAGGCCTTTCTCAATACCATGGTCCAAAACCATTTAATACCAATACCTTGGACAAAATACCTGGGATCAATACTTCAGACTAGATACTTAGGAACAATACCATGGATCAAAATACCATGGACTAAATACCACAGACCAAAACTTAGATTTCCAACATGTACGCACCTTTCCTTCTATGAAACTGCGTGTGTATGTTATACACACCTTTTGGTCTGTTAACCTGTGTGTATACTCTACTTTGTCAAGGTGAACCTGCGTATACTTCTCTTTCCTCATTCTATGAAGTCTAATCTGTAACTCTGAGTTGTTAACCTGTTGAACTGTGATCTGTCATCTGAGTGAGTTGCCATCAAGGACAACACCTATGTCAAATCTGAGTCATAATGCCAATAATCTCCCCCTTTGGACTTGATGGCAACCCCAAATCACTCTCCCCCTTTGTCATCAAGGGCAAAGGGTCATGCTCCCCCTGAGTACATGCTGAATTCTCTGATATGTTGAAGTGTGTTGATTGAGCTCCTATGATCGAGTCCATGCTCCCCTTAAGCATAAGCAAGGTCTGCAAAAAGATAACATGACTCTATACACACATCACAAATGACCTTCCTATCACCAAAGACTCATACATACATCCATCTCCCAACCAAGTGGGGATATACTAATTGTTTATACAAGTCAAAACAAGAAAACATTACATCATCCATTCCATGCATAGTGGGGTAACAACTTAGGTCATTTCATGACCTTTACATTAAAAGATATACATGACATATATGTAACAAAGATAAAATATCTTTAAGAAGGACCATGATAGTCATCAACAGCATCTGTCAACCAGGAACCATGTTCTCCCCCTGAAACTGTTCCACCTAAAATAAAAAATTGTGTGAATCAGTACCAAGATCTTCTAAGATAATGCCAACAATGCATTATTAGAAGCATATGCTCCCCCTAAACTGAACCATATCATACCCCTTCCTTCCTAAGTCTACCCATTTCTTTTCTTCAAACCAACATATACGCGATTATATCCATAGAAACCAGCGTATGTACACAATTACGCTTCATGAAACTCGTGTATAACCTCCTTTCTCTAACACAGATAGGATTTAACAGTAGGATTATGCATCAACTACTCCCAACTTCTGTCTGAGATACTCAAATGTCTCTCTGGGTAGTGGTTTAGTGAATATATCAGCAACCTGTTCTTTGGAGGGAACATACTCCAATTTTACCTTTTGTTCAAGCACTTGTTCACGTAGAAAATGATATTTGATGGGTATGTGATTGGTATTGGAATGAATGACTGGATTCTTTGAAATACTGATGGCACTTGTATTATCACAAAGAATGGAGATGGGTGGAGTACATGTGATCTGAATGTCTTGCAATATTTGCATCATCTAAAGGAGTTGTGTGTAGCAAGATGTAGCAACTACATATTCTGCTTCAGCTGTAGATAATGCAATTGAGCTTTGTTTCTTGCTGAACCAAGACACTAATCTAGAACCCATATAGAATGCACCACCACTAGTGCTTTTTTTGTCATCAACACTTCCTGCCCAATATGCATCTGTATATGCATGAAGTGTAAGATCTGTATCTCTAGGATACCATAAACCAAAATTCTGTGTTCCTTGAAGATATTTGAATATCCTTTTGACTGCCTGAAGATGTGATTCCTTTGGATTTTCTTGGAATCTTCCAACTATTCCCACAACATGCATGATGTCTGGTCGGGCACCTATTAAATAAAGCAAGCTGCCAATCATGGATCTGTAATTTGGTTGATGCATCGCTGCTGATTCATCATTTGAGCTGAGACTGCTTCCTGTTACCATTGGAGTACATACTAGTTTAGAATCTTCCATGTCGTACTTTTTCAAAATCTATTTGAGATATTTGGTTTGTGACAGAAAAATACCATCTTTGTGTTGTTGAACTTTTAGACCAAGAAAATATGTAAGCTCACCAAGTAGGGACATTTCAAATTCTTGTTGCATTACTGAAGCAAAATTTCGACTCATGGTTTCTTCATTGCTACCAAAAATGATATCATCAACATACACAACAAGTATTAGCAATTTATTATTGTCAATCTTTGTGTATAAATTACTATCAGTTGATCCCTTTGAAAAAACATGTTGATGGAGATATTTGTCAAGATGGTAATACCAGGACCTTGGAGCTTGTTTTAGACCATAGAGAGCCTTTCTGAGTCTGCATACAAGTTTTGCATCATTTCCAAGAATAAATCCATCTGGTTGCTCAATATAGACTTCTTCTTCTAAGTCTCCATTAAGTAAGGCAGATTTTACATCCATTTGGTATACTTTGAATTTCTGAACACTAGAAAGAGCAAGGAACATTCTGATGGCTTCAAGTCTAGCAACAGGTGAAAAAGTTTCTTCAAAGTCTATACCTTCTTGTTGAGCATATCCTTTACAAACAAGTCTGGTATTGTTTCTAATAACTTCTCCATTTTCGTTCAGCTTGTTTTTGAATTTCCATTTAGTTCCTATGATATTCTTATCATGAGGTCTAGGAACTAATTCCCAAGTATTGTTCTTTTCAATTTGCTCAAGTCCTTCATTCATCGCCTTGACCCAACATTCATCTCTGCATGCTTCATTTACATTTTGAGGTTCAATGGAAGATAGTAATGCTAGATAGCTTGAAGCTTCTGTAATGGTTCTTCTAGTCTGCACACATGCTGCCTTTTCTCCCAAGATTTGAGCTTCTGGATGATTTTTCTGAACATACCTTGACATATTCTTTTCTTCTATCGTTATTTCTTCTTCTGGTGCTTCATTGGTTTCTTCTTCATAATTAGTATGATTTGATGTGGGAGGATAATCCTCATCTTCTTCATAATCTTTGGTTTTTATTTGTTTTGGATTTTTGCATGCTTCAACAACCACAACATAAATACTTTCAATGATTTTCCCAAGTCTTTTATTATAACATTTATATCCTTTACTTTGGGAAGAGTAACCAAGGAGAATACCTTCATCTTCTCTAGGTTCAAACTTACCAAGTTTTTCATCAGTTCTTTTGATAACAATTGATTCCAAAAACTTTGAACTGGTTTACAGTAGGAGTCTTACCATAACAGGGTTCATGTGCACTTTGAGTGTTGTTTACTCGAACATTTTCTTTGTTGAGAATAGTGACAGCAGCGAATGCAGCTTCACCTCAGAAGGTTGCAGGAGTCCCAAACTCATCCAGCATAGCACGAGCCATTTGTTGAATAGTTCTGTTCATCCTTTCTACCACTCCATTTTGCTGAGGAGTCCTTGCAGTGGAGAATTGCCTTTCTATTCCATGTTCTTCACAAAAGTTGAAGAATTCAACCGAGGTAAATTCCCCTCCTCAATAAAATCTGAGGAATTTGATTTTGCGATCTGATTCATTTTCAAACAAAGCTTTGAAGGCTTTAAATTTCTCAAATGCTTCATCTTTATGCTGTAGAAGTCCTATCCAACACATTCTGGAAAAATCGTCAATGAACAATATAAAGTATTCTTCTCCACGAGGTGACTTTCTCCTTGATGGTCCACATAAATTAGTATGAACAAGTTTAATAGGCTTACTAGCTGATCCTTCCTTTTCAGGGAAATGTGATCTGGTTTTCTTACCAAATTGACATGATTTGCATGTTGTATTTTCTGGAATGCTAATATCAAGAAGATCACGAACAACCTGGAATTTGCATGCTTTTCTTATTTGAGAGAAGCTTAGATGCCCTAATCTTCAGTGCCATAGCTAGTGTTCATCATTTTTTATTAGATAGCATTGTTTTTGTCCTCCCTTGAGTATGTATAGGTTGTTTGGAGTTCGTGTACCTTTAATCACGGTTTCTCTTGTATCAAGCTCATGAACAATACATCCATTTGATCGAAATAATACTTCATTTCCTTGATCACACATTTGACTCACACTCAATAGATTGTGCTTTAAGCCATAAACATACATAACATTCCCAACTTTAACTTTTTATTTCAAGAAAACAAAGCCTTTACCTTTTATGACAGTGGGAGTGTCGTTTCCAAATGAGACACTCTTTTCTTTTTCTAAGGCATTATATGAGTGTAGATTTTCTTTGTCACCTGTTATGTGTTTTAATCATCCACTGTCGATGTACCACTAGTTTTCTTGTCCTTCTGCATATAGGTCTATACCACATCTTTCTGTTTGTGATTCTTTCTTTCTCCATATTTTGGGATTTAACGGAGTTTGCTCCTTTTGAGATATTTGCCGAAATTTACTCCTGCATTCAGATTCTTCATGGCCAAAGTTGTTACAGATTGAGCATTCCATTTCATTTTCAAGAAGAGAAAAGATATTATAGGAACTTTTTTTGATCCCTGTCACATTTCTTTGATTTCGTGCTTCCCTAGTCATGATATTTTTGTAAGCAACACAATGAGCAACTTTGTGTCCAAAATTATGACATGAGAAACATTGACCATTAAAGAAGTTCCTGCTATTTTTGAATCTACTGACCTGATGATTGTAGTTGAAGTTCCTTCTACTGACCTGTTGATTATTATTCCTTGAAGCAAATTGAGTTTGGTTTACCTGAGGTTGATTGTGGCTATTAGCTCTGCTACAAATTTGAACAGTTGAGGGTCAAAGACAGCTTTCCATGTTGCAGTATGCTTAAAAGGTGCTTGCAGCAATCGTTCTCTTCCTTCTCCTTCAGGTTTCTTCATACCACCTAGCCCTGCCTTCTTTGTTTCTCTTTCCCCAAAACCTCTTTCTTCCCTGATCAAACACTATATTCTACCTTTGCTTCACTGCATAAGACTATGTGCTTTAGACCCTGAGCGCTAATTCTAAGTCGCCATGTGAACCGAACATATGACTCAGTGCTCTCATTTAATCCTCCACCTGACCCCTAGCGTTGATCGCATTACGATCCGACGGTCTCTGTTACTTCTATCACATGTTAAATCCTGTTCGTATCCTTGCTGTTGATTACATCACCGCTTGATTTAACGGTGATCACGCCTCCTGCTTTTGTTAAGTACTCATGCGTTAACGCATGATCGTGGCGGTTTCGTACCCGTCACTTCAGCCACGTGTCACGCATTAACTGGATCGTGCGACCATATACGGAAACCGCCTTGGACCCAAAGGTGGTGCGGGGAACACCGTCCGCTCGCAAAACTGCCTTCCCCCATTCATTATCATGCACTCTTCTCTGTCGTCCGATAACCGTCGAATCTACACGACTATGATCCGACAGCCCATGATGCTCCGATCATTTCGTACCTCTCGATACTTTGTAGCAAATGCTCTCCACCGTTGGTTCACGCATATCAACGATTGATCTTTCCCCGTCAAGCCTCTACCATGTTGCCTATGTCCTTAGCCTGTTCAACGCACCCGAGGGAGGAAGGAGGCCAGCTACCAGTACCCTGTGCAATAAAGCTTCAACAAATGCAATTAACCAGTAGCGTGGCCAAGAAGAAAAAGGACGACCTCAAGCAGTGACGAGCATTTATCAGGCATGGAATTTCATCCATTTTTCACTCCACCCGCTCAGAGAAGGACTGCAGAACACCAAATAAAGGTCAATTTGTCCATTAAAGCAGCATGGCATGGCAGAGGACCATTCCAAAGAGTTAATATGGTTGTTGGCCCATTATTATCCTTCCTCGTATAACACATTAGAGTGTTTTTGTAATCAACTTCTATATATATCTAGAAGACAAAATGTAATAGGGGTTGATGGTTGATGAATGTTATTTTGATGTAAGGTTCAACTTCTAGAGACTGTAACTACTGTGATACCTACAACGTATGGTCTTCATTTTCAGCTAATGCAAGCTTCTTTTACTGTTAATTTCTCACTTTCCACTTCTTCTTTGTTCCAGGTTGTGCCTGTTATACACTTTTCATTTTCTCTTGATGTTTAGCATTAGAGGGGCTGTCATCCCACCTATGTGTTAGAATCTAGTTAGTATTACTGAATGTGTATGCAGGTTTTTGTTGTTTTAATGCCAGAGAGCTGTCATCCTGTCTGTGTATTGGGAAACAGATTTGCAGACCTTTTAACTGGTTGCAGCTAGCCATCACAGGGTCCTGTGCATCTGTTGGTGTGATCAGTATTCTCCATCATCACATTTTCCTTAAACTGTGAGTAATTGGTGGTATAAAGCCTTGTAGTCTAGGGGTGTTCACCCATGTTTGGGGTTAAGCATAGTAGAAGTGGTTATCTGGCTTGAATATACAACATTTCTTTCATTCATCCACCATTTTCCAACATTTTTGTTGAGTTTGTAATGTTCTCGAGCATCTCTGAGATACAACCTAGGAGAGTTTCTTGGGGTGATAAAATTAATTCACGCCATTACCGAGGAGAGGAGAATCGAAGCTTAGCTTCCCTGGGAGAATGACATAGTTCCAGATTTTGATGATAGACAAGGTCTGGGCACATAATTTGGTTGTAATCATCTATCTCGCGACTCCACTAGAGGAAGACCATCATTTGGCGACTCCACATTGAAGTTCTGGCACAATTGGTGAGGCATGTTCAGAGATATCTTCAGAAATCATCAGCTAAACCAGTGCCTGATCCTGAGAAGATCAGTCAACAGAAGAAAATATTGCAGTAAGGAGAACCAAGATCAGGTAAGCCTTAAAAGTTCCATGTATCTTTGTTAGTGAATGTCACCTTCAGAGATTCATTTAGCTCCTTAGTCATTCATTTCCCTTTTGGACCTCAGTGCAAAGAAGCATCCATGTTGTCCATCATATTCCTCTGTTTCTGTCATTCTTTTCATTGATCCATTCCACTCAGTCTGCCAGTATCCTTCACTTACCTCAGTCATGGCAAGCCAGCAAGCTCTCATAAAGATAGAAAAAATAGTTGCTGCTAGGTATGGACCCCTGGCCTTGCCTGTCCCTTTGAATGCCATGCCTACAGGAGATTATCAAGAATTTATGCCTAAGTTTACTGGTGCAGAAGGAGTAATAGCTGAAGAGCATTTAGAGTCCTTTTACAACTATGCTGATAACCTGGATATAAATGAAGAGGATGTATGGATGAGGGTTTTTGTCCAAAGCCTAGATGGGGAAGCTAGAAAATGGTTTGGAGAATTACCCCCTAGGTCTATCGCAGACATTGAGGCCTTAGATGATGTATTTTTATGCACTGGGGGAATAATAAAGATCTGCTCTTTTATCATACTGAATTTGGGAACTTGCAGAGAGAATATGGTGAGCTTCTGTCTGATTTCAACATCAGGTTCAATCAGATGTACAACAGAATGCCAGCTAAAGTAAGGCCCACCCTGCTTCTGCCATGCTTACTTATGCTAATGCCTTCGATTCTCAGTTCTGCCTGTTGTTAATAGAAAGAAGATGCACTTCTTTGGCTGATATGCAAACTGCAGCCTTTGAAGTAGAATCGAACATCATTGCTGCAGAGAGACTTGAAGGTGATGCCGAGAGGATAAGTCAGGGAGGTGAATCATAATCATCCTATGATCTTGAAATAGATGAATTAGCTAAGATGATTGAGTTTTTGGCCTCTGAAGTTTCCAAGCTAAAGGCTGAGCAGCATTCTGAAGAAGCAGGAGCTCATTGTTCCTTTCCTCTTCCAACTCCAAATCCACATAGAGGAGCAAATGAGCATTTACAGATTTTGCAAAGAAATAAAGTTACAAATGAAGATAAAGGGGTGAAGACCCTTTTACAGAATATAGTCATGAAAGAAGAGCATCCTGATGAAGAGGAGGAGGTCCATGGTTTGGAAGGTGCCCCTTTCCTAACCAGGGCTGCTTATGAAGAAGCATTATCCAAAGGCACTGCTCGTGAGTTTGTTGTACCTACAGAACACCAAGCTTATCAGCAACAACAGTCAGCAGCAGGTCCTACTAGCCTCCAAGAATTTGTGCCTAAAGCCAACTCATTTTCACATGGCTATGAAGATTTGCAAAATCACCAGCCTGCTTTTGTCCCCTGTCCAGTGATCAGTAAGGGAGAAGAAAGCTCCCCATCATCTTTTGTCCCTCTGTCTGCTCAAAAAACAATCCCTCAAAGTTGCCCCTTAAACACTGAGGCAGAACAAAATTCAATGATCAAGGCTGAAACTGATCATCTCAGTCTTGATATTCTAAAATCTGCTCAGGTGGCCTCCACACAGATTGAAAGGGCAGCTTTTCAAATGACAGAGGAAGAGGGTGTACAGTTGTGGGACTCCTCCTTGGATGAGGATCGTTCCAAGAAATATTCAGGAGCATATTATGTTTCTGTGTCCCCTACAAATGAACATATTGGTTCATCATTCATATTAGTTGTGCAGGCCACAGGTGACAAAGATAAGTACACATCAGCCATGATTATTCAGCAGGTGTACAAAGGCTCCCATGAAGAAAGTCCAAGGAGGAAAATACACAGAAGGGAGATGAAGGTTGATCCATTTCTACCTATTAAGCTCAAATGTCCTAAACTATTTGAGGTAGAGGATCAAATAAATCCTATTTTGCAGCTCTATGATGAAGGGGTCGGGAGCAGGAGAGACAATTTTGATGGCCCATTATTTGGTCAATTTTTGAAAGATTTATGTTCTCAAGCCTTAATGATTGTAAACAGTGTTTTTTCCAAGTTTTAGTGTAGACTTGGTTTGACTCCATGTGCAATGGATACTAGGCACTGTTTTTTTTCTAGCTGGTTTTGTATGGAGCCATTGGTCTGCAGGTTCTTGAGACCTCACAGGGAGGATCTCATCCCCAGAAGGAGCCAGTGTTAGCTCTGCTACAAATTTGAACAGTTGAGGGTCAAAGACAGCTTTTCCATGTATGCTTAAAGGGTGCTTGCAGCAGTCATTCTCCTCCTTCTCCTTCAGGTTTCTTCATACCACATAGCCCTGCCTTCTATGTTTCTCTTTCCTCGGAAACTCTTTCTTCCCTGATCAAACACTATATTCCACCTTTGCTTCGCTACATAAGCCTATGTGCTTTAGGCCCTGAGCACTAATTCTAAATCGCCATGTGACCTGACCATATGACTCAGCGCTCTCATTTAATCCTCTGCCTGTGTCGTGGCAGAAAAAGTCGTTTGTGCGGACACAACTGACCTCCCTAGGAGTCTAAACTCTCTAGCGACAAACAAGACAAAATGGAGTGATCTTTCTCTAAATATACCTTTTAAAACATGAAAACTACAAGTGTTTAGGCTTACCTTATTCCAAAACGCTGTTGTTGTAGTCCGTCCTTGCCGATCCGGATGAGCTCCTCCTTCACGTCAATTCCTGCAACCACAAACAATCAAACAATTACCAAGCACTTGCATTTCATATAATAAAACATATATTCAACATGCAGACCAAGGAACACATGAAATAACTCATTAACACAAGCTATTGAGAAAAATAAACAAGTTTGTATTAATAACGAAACAAAGAAACTCTTACAACCTGGCCTTGGTGTTGTGCAAGTTCCTCCCAGGGTCCATCAAGGGTTTTCCTCTACTTTGACAAAGCTCACCCACTTCCAAGTAGAATCAAGCAAAGACAATCTCTCCTCACAAGGTTCTAAATGGGAGTCCTAATTCCTGCAGCATTTACCCAAAGAAAATGTATAGCTCCAACCTCTCCTCCCTCTAGCTCAATGTCTTTATTTATAGTGCTGTAAAGAGGTTATTCAGGTCCACCATCAATGGGATAATCCCCCTCTTTGGGTGGGATAGCTCCCTTATTGATGGGATAAGTTCCTCCTTAATAGGGATACATGAACCAACTGGAGGCGCATCCATTTCATCAAACCGACCTCTAGAAAGTTCTAGAAGTAACCACAAGTAACTTTTTTAAGATGAAACTCGCGCATTTTGCCTTTTACAGAAGGACGCACCTGTCCCTTAACATACAGAGCGTCCATGGACGCAACTTTTGTGAACATTGTGAGCGTCCCCGCAGGTAAGGCTAGAGAGAACCTGCGACCCCAGAGATAAACACATTTTTTACAAGACTTTCTCTCTTCTTTGAGTTTGAGATGGATAGCAGAGGCATAAGACTTGCCTAAGAGGGTAGCATGACTGTTGATTTGAGCCATACTAACTGTAAGTAGTCATGGTGACATTTTTTAGTGTAACAGATTGCCCCCTAAAGTGCGAAGCCTGGAATAGATTAGGGTTTTGTAATTCTAGGAAGGGTGAAGCGCTTTATCATTTCAAGGATTGTCTTGTGGATGACCTGGTTGGAACCTGCAATTTTCAACACAAAATACATGTATAAGATTATATCATCACTGAGGTAGGCATTCCCATACTCAGATTCAAAACTTTAACTAATGGACTAACTATTCTGATACAGGAATGATCTTGCAGTACATCATTTTTTATAGACTTTTGTAGACACAGTATGGACGCAGCCATCTGTTTATGATTAGTCTACATAGATAATGAATACAAAACTCCTCGCAGCCTGGATGGTAGAAACTAGATCCAGGGTCTTCACTTCTACTTCCCGAATTGGTACGATTCTAGCCATGTGATTAAATGATTTGATGTCGAACATGTTAGAAACCACTTGATTACCAGTCGATGATGTAAACTGTTAACAAGCGTGAGAGAGACCACCAGTAATGTCAATGGTTCTCAAAGTACCAAGCACAACCCGTGAAATGTGAATAGATGTTTTGATGTCGAACACTTCACGGAATCCTTTGATCGAAAGTCAATGATGTAAACTGACGTCAAAGGCGAGAAACCTGCCATTGATGCATGCAGACTTCAAGGTACTGTCGATTCCTAAGTCATCTTTCTAGATAATGTGTCGATGTCGATAGAAAGCGACCCGTTGCAGGCAAGCCTGCAACACGAAATCATTGTTCAAGTTGAAGAAATGTTGCTGTAAGGACTGACTCAGGGATGGTCAAATGGATGACAAGTATTTTGCAGATGAAAGTTTTGCTTGCAGACCTCTTGAACACATAACGACACGACAGATGGCTTGGTGACGAATAACTCAAAGTTAATCCCCGGAACCCGGTTAAAGACTTTCAAAGTGGTTTGGTCAACTGTGAGGTAAAAGATTTCCCAACCCAGGTGAATGAAAAGTGTCGTGTTCAAGAGTGGTAATAAAGTTTCTTTTGAGACAAAAGGTAACAAACAGGTTCATTCTTCTCTCTTTTCCCCCACCATTTCTGGCAAGTACCTCTTTATTTTTAACAAGCTTGAGGAGGATAACATATGCTTGATTATAAGCTCATCCTTCGGACGAGTCCAACCTAGTTTAAATTCGAACCCTAGGAAGGAGTGGTTCGTTCTTGTTTGTAATTGAACAGGTCCCTTACTGTAAAAGTTTAACGAGCCCAGTATAGGAGAAACTCGGCGTTTTTCATTTTTAGAGAGTCTGAAAAAACAAAAGGAGACTCCACGTTGAACTTTTTCGTATATTTGTGTCCCTCAAGCCCGAAAAAGTATAAAATAATACCTGGGGGAACCGCTTGATCTTACGACCAAGGAGTACTTTCATAATAGCGTCGTTGACCTGAAAAGTAAAAAGCGATCAAGGACACGTCGTTTTATTTCCTTATCGAGTTTGAAACGACAAAAACCCGGCAATCTTTTCCTGATTTTGCGGTCAGAAAAGAGCTAAAAGGGGACCGTCTTTTAATTCCATTTTAACGAGTGTAAAAGAAACGCTCGGCGATCTTTTCATGTTTTAGGAGTCAGAAAAGGGCTTAAAAGATGACTCTGATATTTTTATTTGTGAAAAATGACAATTTCCCTCGAAATCCCTTTGTCCTGCACAAAAGCAACACATTACTCATACCTGTTTAAAATAGGCAAAAATACATCGAAAAATATCTTTTCATGGTAAAAAATGAACTAATTCATCCAAAAAACCTATAAAAAGACCTTTTACCATGTCATTTTTACCGTTTGACTGTTGAGGTTGAAAAAGGAGCTTTTGACAAGAAACTTCCCGTGGTCGCTGCGGAAAATCCGACCGTCGGAATCGAACGCCGTCTTATCCAGGTATTTTACACATCCTACTCTGCATTTCTATCCATTTAGAATTAATTTTTAGGTCTTAGTTTCATTTTTTGGGGGGTTTTGGTTTTGGAATGCGCCTCTCGGCGGACGCGGGTGCCCTTCGGGTGACCCGCGTCCCCCGACTTTTTCCTATACAGGAAAACGGTCGGAAGACGCAGCCCGCCTTCAGGGCATCCGCGTCCGGGCGCCCTGTGTTTTAAAGTCGGGGTGCGTCTTCCGTGAAACGCGCATTTCAAAACCCCAACCCCCTCAAAAAACTATCTAAAAATTCCCAAATCAATTTCTAATGACTATTTCTGATGTGCAGGGCATTAACCATGTTAGATTGGAGAGAAAGAGAGCATGTAGAGGATGATGAAGCTGCAATAAATCATCAACCTTCCCTGGATGCCCTAAGAGCATGCGGATTATACAAATATTGGACCATACCGGGCATGAGGGGCCAGGTAAGATTCTTGGAATGGCTGGTTGAGCGATGGAACGTTCAAGAACAATGCTTTTACATAGGAGGGCACCAGCTCAAGATAGAGCCCTCGGATGTATACTTTCTCACTGGCTTGCCGAACAGAGGTGAGCAACTCAGTCTTGCGGGGACTAGGCCGGGTGGCCAATCCCTTGATAGTCTCCGCGACGAGTGGTGCACACCTGGGGCTCACCATTCAAAAGGCATAGAGATAAAACACATCACTCTGCCTGAACTCAAAGTCATAGCGTTCACGGTTACCAGAATTTGCGGCGCGGCCGCTTTACACATTGCTTCCGGATCCCAAATGCGGATGGCAATTGACTGTTACCAAGGCACCATTTTCAACTGGTGTGAAGCTGTGTCGGCTCATATGAAGAGCCAACTGACCAAGGCAAAGAACGGACGACTAAAGACTTTTGGATATGGGCCTCTAGTCGTGAGCTTTGCCTTGGAGAGAGTTCCAATGCTGATCCCTCAGCAACTCACTGTTGATATCTTGGGTCCTCGGGAGCCAAAGCTGATACGATGGGTTGCGGTGATGGCCCGGCATCCTGACGAGGGTGCGACAGTGGTTCGATTCTCAGATAGTTACTTTCACTGGTTAGAGGACCAGGTTTTTTCGATACAGGACTTTCCGTATGCCGGAGTGGATTTTAGAGGTGATCCGGACATGGTTCTTCCACGGGAGAACAATGGGATGACAGAGGTACTTTTATTTTCACAAGTTCTCTAATTATGTATTTTTTTTTATTTTTCATATATATCGTCTCAAAACTAACAGTAAAATTTTCAAAATGCAGATGTTGGTCCACAGCGTCCAGCCAACCTCCGGCCTTTTGATAGACTACATCCAGCTGCACCGGTACCGGCCCCACAGGACGCGGCTGCAGAAGTACTAGCTGAGTTGGAGCATGATCTAGAGCGTCTCACGGCAGATATACCTGAGACTACTATGGATGACATTCCTACCCGGCTTCAGCGCTTCGTAGTCGCGGTCCCTGGACCGTTTAGGAGATTTTTGCGTAAGGTAGCCCGCGCAGTGGTGTCATACAGAGAGCACCACCAGTGATTGACTAGTCACTTTTGTAGTCACATGTGACATTTTGACTTTTTGTACTATCATTTTGCCGATCATAAGGTGTTTTCAACCTATGATCGAAGACGATGTATATATTTTTTGACACACTTCTATCTATATATATCACTATTACCGGCTTATCTTGTTTAACATATGTGATGAAATGTTTTTTAAATTTACTTGCATGATTATCGTAAATGTCTGTCCAACATTCGAGAAGCAATTGCATCTGCTAATGTATTCAAAGACCTTGGAATATGTTGATATTCAATGTAATCAAATTCACGTTCCAAGAGACGCACTCTCAAAAACAACCTTAATAACACAGGATTCCTAATGGCATAAACTCTATTAAGCTGTAATACAACAAGTTCAGAATCTAACCTCACTATCAAACGTCGAATTCCAAATGAAATAGATTCGGATAATAATTCAATCACTGCACTGTATTCTGCAATGTTGTTCGTTGTTTGACCGAGGCTTACCCCATGCATAGAAACTAACTCGTCAGAGGGCGAATAGATAACCCAAGCTGCGGAAGAGATGTTCCGTGTACTACGACAAGCACCATCAGCAAATCCAATGTATGTTTGGAGAGGCGTCGACATCTGCAATATCAAGAGTAAAACCAAGATAAGCCAGAATAACGACGAAAAACCACACTCTCTAAGCTAAGCACACTGACTAAACTAACACACTTGCTAGCTAGAAAGAAAATCTAACCTATCTAAAAATTTCTCCATACCCATCATTTAAGCATAATACCTCTTTAGGTAAAGTCCATTTCTGGGTTTACCCAAAGAGTCCCCATCAAAGTCAACTAGCTCATAAGCCCCTTTTGCTAGCTTTCGCTTTACAATGTAGGGCCCATGCCACATGGGAACGAATTTTCCAGCACCTAGCTTATCGTTAGCTTGATCATATAATAGTACTAGGTCTCCTTCCGAAAAACTTCGAGGGGTTACATTTTTATCATACTGAGCTTTCATTCGTTTCGCGTGAGTCTCGATTGCCAATGTAGCGTCACGTCGAGTCTCATCTAATTTAGCCAAGTACAATAAACGTTTCTCCTCTTCGGAAGTAGCTGGAAGTAATTCGACAGCCATTTGAAGTGATGGGATTTCGCATTCAATGGGTAACACAGCTTCTAAGCCATAAACTAGCTGGAAAGGAGTGAACCCTGTTGAATTTTTCACTGAGGTTCGGTATGCCCATAGCGCTGAAAATAACATGTTGTGCCAATTCGACCGATGAACACCAATGGTTCGTCGGATCATGATAACTAGAACTTTGTTGATAGACTCAACCAAACCGTTGGCTTGCGGATAATAAGGAGTAGAGCTATCGTGGCGCAAACCAAGCTGGCTTGTAAGCTCAGTCATCATGACGTTTCGAAAATGGCTCCCATGGTCAGTAATGATTGCTTGTGGGACACCAAACCTAGTTATGATATGATTGAATACGAAAACTGCAGCTGTTTTGCCGCTTGCGTCGAATGTAGGCATCGCCTCGGCCCACTTAGTAAAATAATCAACCGCAAGGATGATATACGCATGCCCCCCGGCCGAGTGAGGGTTACAAGTAATAAAGTCGATACCCCATTTGGCGAATGGACCAACGGCAATTATAGGGTGGAGAGGAGCAGGTGGAGCGCGCATCTTGCGATCAAACACTTGACAGTTGTGGCACTTCCTGACTGCAATGATACAATCCTTAAACATAGACGGCCAGAAATAGCCAGCGCGCAACACCTTCTGAGCTGTGGCATACCCAGACATATGACCGCCACATGCTCCAGAGTGACAATCATTCAAAACCCTCTCAGCCTCTTCGTGAGTTAAACAACGTCGAAAAACTAAGTCTGCCCCCCGGCGATAAAGTGTATCTCCAATAATTTTGTATGGCTGGGATTGAAACCGAATTTTTCGACGTTCCGCTTTGGAAGCTTCAGGCCGAAAGGTTTGGGTTTGGAGATAAATGATTATATCCCCGTACCACGGATCTACAGTACTGATAAGAAACAAAGATTCGTCCGCAATGGACTCCTCTGCCACAGTCTCTGTGTCAGCACTCGGGAAATCACACATCAATTCCGCAAAAACTAAGGATTTCTTAGACTTGGACTTCTCGAACTCCAAGTCGAACTCTTGCAGGATGACAATCCATTTAGAGTACTTGCCCCCTAGCAGTTGTTTTGTCAAAATATAAATCATAGGGTTGCAATCCGAAATAACTGTAGTTTTGCGGAGAAGAATGTAGTGACGGAAACGCTGGACAGCTTGAACGGCTGCCAGGGCCAATTTCTCCACATGCGAATATTTTAGCTCAGTGGGATTCAAGGTCCTACTAAGATAATATATCACATGCTCCGCTCCGAATTCATCTTCTTGAACTAACACCATTCCTATGGTGGAATGCGAAGCTGCGAGGTATAAGAAGTAGTCCTGGTTGTAGTTGGGAGGATGCAACAACGGTGCATGGGTCAACGCGTGTTTAAGTGCATCAAAAGATTGTTGGGCAATCTCGTCCCAAAAGAATTGTGCATTCTGTTTCAACAACCGTGTAAAACCTTTAGTGACCTCGGCGTAGTTTGGGATGAATCGGCGTAAAAAGTTCGCTTTCCCTTGCAAACTTTGGAGTTGGCGCAAACTCGAAGGAGGAGGCAATTTGATGATAGCCTCGACTTTCGAGGGATCGACGCGAATGCCGGCTTTTGAAACAACAAATCCCAGCAATCGACCTGTTTCTATACAGAAAACACACTTGTGGGGATTCAACCGAATTCGATAATGCCTACACCTCATAAAGATTGCTCGTAGGTGGACAAGGTGATCAGCTCGATGTAAAGAATGAGCAAGCAAATCATCGAGATAGGGTTGCACAATGTGCTTGATGTCATGAAATGCATAAGACATCGCCCGTTGAAAAGTAGCGCCGGCATTCTTAAGCCCAAAAGGTAATTTGCAATAAGCAAATGTCCCCCATGGACAAATGAATGCCGTTTTTGGTTGGTCGGCAGGTAGAATATTGATTTGATTATAGCCCGAGAAACCATCCATGAAGGAAAACATTTCACTTCCGGCACAATCATCAATAATTTGATCGATATAAGGCGTAGGATAGTTGTCTTTTGGACAAGCTCGATTTATATCCCTATAGTCGATACAGATTCTTATTGTTCCTTGTTTCTTATTGACTGGAACAATATTCGATACCCAATCCGTTAACGGGATCGGATAAATGAAACCTGCTTTCAACAGCTTTTCGACTTCTGCTTTAATCGCAGCCGCTTTTCGAGGGTGAATTTGACGCAACCGTTGCCGGACGGGTTTAGCATCCGGGTAGGTCTTTATTTCATGAACAACAATGGCAGGATCAATTCCCGGCATTTCCTCGTAAGACCAGGCAAACACGTCGCGGAATTCTTGGAATAGGGCCTTGTAAGTTTGGATTTCTTCTTCAGTACATGCGGCACCTATATGAATGTTTTCCTCGATTCCGGGCTTCACTGAAATATCAATGGGAATAGTACGAGAAATATTCCCTAAATTCAACTCTGAATCAGAATGTTTCGTTGGATCCTGAGCGTCTTTGACATATTCAGCGGTAAAGATAGATGAAAAATCATTTTCAAATGCATCATCCTTAGGTAAAAACGAAGATCTGTGATGGAGATCCTCCCATGGTAGATCATCTACACTTAGGATTTCGCGAAGTTGTTCGTCAGATGACACGACTTCGGGAAACGTTATCCGTTCTAAGGGTGAGGTGAAAAGTGACTCTTCACTGACCACATTCATTTGGTCGACTTCGGTTGAATGAAAGTCGGTAAAAGACATGAGAGCTTCATAAGCAATTTCATATGGACTCAAAGGCATAGCATTACCGAGTGAGTCTATCTCAGAGTCAGATGGGACGAACCAAGGATCATCATAAATAATGTTTTCTGATGTAATCATATGAATGGTTGCAAACGAAGGATCTGCGCTGAGTGGAGGGAGAGGAAAAGTTCCCAGTAAACCGGAATCCTTAACTAAACCTACACCAACGTCCCTATAAGGGATTGTCGTCTTACCAACATGCTGGATACTCTCTGAAGAGGCTGGGTCGGATGAAAAGTATGTCAGCTGATCAATAGTCACGATCTTACCGTTATGTGGAAACTTAATTACTCTGAAGACCGATGAAACGACCGCTGTCATAGCATATGACCAACTTCGACCCAAAAGAAGGTTGTAGTCTAGAGGGGCATCAACCACTTCCACATCCAGACTAACGGTTTTACCTTCAACCCCTATAGGCAATTCTTGTAGAATACCAAACGGACGGAACCCACGGCCATCAAAGGCCTTAAGGATGGTGGGGGATTGGTTCAACGAAGGAGAACCAAGCGATCTCCAACATTGAATCGACATAATACACGTAGAAGCTCCCTCATCAATCACAGTCCGATGAATAGGCCTGTTTTTGACTATCACTGGAATTTGGAAAGCCATTTGATGGGGGAGACGTGGCGTACTATTTTCTAGATCAAAGATCATTAGGTTCGGGTCCTGAACATCGACAGCTCCGATAGCCGACAAAAGCAATTTCCGTTGTGCTGGGCATGATTGCAGCACTTCGAGTGCCGACATTGCTGAAGGTGAAACAGCTAAGTCCTCAACAATGTTGTAATTCTGGGCTGCTCTCGCATGTGGATTGAAAGCAGACCTTCGAAGTACACCCTTGGCGGGCGGCTTAATCACTAAGTCTGGGTTAGGTTTTTCGATCTGTAGTGGATCGGAACCAGGAGCTGAGGTTGATGGGTTAGAGTGAGAAGATTCTGCTTCCTTGCCATCAACAGGAGCCTTACTACCATAATCTTGCGATCGAGTCGCAATCCTCACATGAGACATCATCAAAATGGGTTCTTCACTGGCATTCGAAGAAGAACCTATCATCTTATTCTCCTGCTCTGGAAATGGATTCTTTAACACAGCAGGAGTGGGAGAACCTTTGACTATTTTTACAACCTCGGCCCGATGAGGGCAATCTCTCGTAAAATGATCCTCTTCACAAATAAGACAAGGATATCGAGGTTTGCGTTTTTCGTCATTGGTTTCCGACTTTTCAGTTTTCTCCTTTGGAGCCTTGTCTGCTTTAGCCTTCTTCTTTCCTTTCTTCTTTCCACCGTTTTTTGGTTTGGCCGTAGATGACTCTACAGCGTGAATGTCGGCGGTGAGTTCAGGAGAAGACTCTCCTGTCGGAGAATCAGGCAAAGTGATAATTGGAGTAGTTGAAGCCTTGGAAGACTTCTTCTTGCTCTTCGTAGTCACGATACCAATCATACCATCAGCGGCATGAGATCCCGAAGGAGCAGCAGCGATTTGATTCGACTTTGGAAGATCCGGAATCTTCTCGTGTAACGTACCCGACTGAGTGTAAACTAAGTCAAGGTATTGTGCCTGAGCAATGACTTGCTCCTCAGTAACTACTCCGGCCTTAGCTACATCTTCAGTAATCTTCGGTAATAATGATTTGACAAACCATTCAGCTAAGATTTGGTCCGGGATAAAAACTTTCACTAATCTCCTTCGACGTCTCCACTCATGAATGTGATCAGAAATATACGTGGACGTCGATTGTTTTAGTGAAGTTAATAACTCCGTGCCGTTATCGTATCTGACCGGCAACTGAAAGTGAGTTAAGAACGAGGTAGCTAACTGGCTAAAGTTGTAAAAAGAGGCCCGTGGTAACTCAATGTACCACTTGGCCGCGAGACCAATGAGTGTACGCTGGAAAAGACGTAAGCGGATGGAATCATCTGAGATAGAATTCGAAGCACACCAGAGGTGGTAAGTCATCACATGATTGGACGGATCCTCTCCAGACTTACCTTCGAACTTGGGTATATCGCTGGGCAACTTATTTGGCATTGGCGGCCAGAACTGAAGATATTGAATTGGATCGTTCGTTAGGCGCGTCAAGTCGGGTAAATCCAAAGTTGCAATAAACGGTAACTGCCGGTTAGGATCTCTAAAACTCTGGGTCACAATACCAGCCCCAGGAGGAGGATATCCAGGATAACTAGGAACAGGAGTCGCATTTGGGATATTATATCCTCCTGGAAAACCAGGATTAACCGGACCGTACTGGGGTTGTTGAGGTTGTTGATAAGTGTACCCAGGATACGGTTGATACTGGTAAACGGTTGTTGGACAGCTTGCCCAGGTTGGTACTGTCCCTGGTACGGAGGTTGAACAAATTGAGGTTGAGTAGTGACAACCGTACTTATACCAGGCTGACCTACAGGCATCTGGACCGTGGTTTGAATCGTAGATACGGTAAAGATGTCTGAGGTGTGGTAACAGGGACAGTAGAAACTGGAGCCGTCGATACTCCAGAAGTAAGTATGGTAGATGTAGCGGTAGTTGCAGCAGCCGTTTGAGATGGAGTACTAGGTGCAATTGACGGCTGAGTAACTACCGAAGCTACAGAAGTTTGAACATTTGGCTGGACAGGTTGCGGTTGCTGGGTTGGACCAGAAACTACGGGTTGTCCAGCTT
The DNA here is from genome assembly GCA_031772625.1 of Pinus tabuliformis. Classification (NCBI taxonomy): domain Eukaryota; kingdom Viridiplantae; phylum Streptophyta; class Pinopsida; order Pinales; family Pinaceae; genus Pinus; species Pinus tabuliformis. The sequence continues at coordinate 83,022,689 of CM062809.1, forward strand.
GAGGAATCATCTGTACACTTGGCTGCAACACCTGTTGACCCTGTGATGGATCCCACACTAACATTCCAGGGTACTGACCCGTAACAGGTTGAGGATACTGAGATCCATAACCAGATTGAGGGTAGGATTGATAATTGTAAGGTGCAGTTCCCATACTTGGAACATATGACTGACCTTGAGGCGGTTGATAACCTTGACTTGAGTATTGACCTTGAGGTTGATAACCTTGAGGTAAATACTGATACTGGGGTTGACCTTGACCTTGAGGTTGGTACCCTTGAGGTTGATAACCTTGGGGTTGATACCCTTGAGGTTGCCATCCTTTGGGTTGCCATCCTTGAGGTTGATATTGATACTGAGGTTGACCTTGGGGTACATATTGAGGCTGAGGTTGACCTTGAGGCACGTATTGCACCATAGGTACATACTGACTTTGAGGTTGCCCCCCAGACACGATTTGTGTACCTTGAGGTTGCCCCCCAGGCGTTAACTGCGGTTGCCCCCCAGGCGGTAATTGGCCACCTTGAGGTTGGGAAACGGGAACTGAACCTGACATCATGTAAATGTCTCCTACACCCAATGGTACATTACCACTGTTTCCAGCAAATAACCCATGATCAACGGGTTGAGGAGATGCCCCCGCAAAGGTACCAGAAAGTGACTGATACCCAGTGGGAACAGAAGGACCGCCGTGTAAAAAAGATTCAGGACTTTGAGTAAACACGGACGACTGACCAGACATATTTACAGGAGTATAAACACCTCCAGGTGGAAAAGGAGTACGAGGTGTAGAAAAACCTACTGAGTTGTCTAAAAATTGGTTAACGCAAGGTACCAAGAAGTACTTCTAGGAGGACTGTAAAAGATGGATTCACGCTCCCTTAGATCAATAGTAAGTTGACCTTCAAGGTGAGAGACACCTATATCTTCTTCTGGAGCAAGTTCTTCTATAGCAATCAAACCAGAAGGTAGATTTTCGGTGATAATTCTTTCTATTCTCGGTGAATCAGGGACACTAGAAGTTGGAGTAACAGGTTCGGAAATTTCAGGTTCTTCGCCTGTTTCACTGGCAGATGAAAAACTACCAGCAAGCTCGGAAACTGTAACAGTTTCGGGATTGTAACCTGTTTCTAAACTTTGGTAATCTGGATGGACTACCAAGGAAGATTCTCCTTCTTCAGGTGAACCTACTCTACTGTCACTAGGAGGAGTTACAAGGACCTTTAACCCTTCGTACTGACCCGGAATGTCTTCAGGAGATTCACCCCGCGATTTACGGAGTTTTCTTAACAAATCTATTCCGGTAACAATCTCAGGAGACTTGCCCCGAAGTTGACGGGACTGTCTCGGTAATTCCGCCACAATTAAAGATTTTTAACTACAACACACGAAAACAAAGTAAAAATTTCAAATCAAACCACCTAAAGTCTTCTAAAGAAGCAAACAAATTTGAAGCACACGCCTAAAGAATCTAGAGCGTCAAACCAAACACAAACAGTAGTCTTCCGGACCAAAAGCGCTAGTTGGTGATTAGGCCCAACCTCGCAGGATTCAGTACAGAAATGGCGGGTGGAACAGTTACCCCGGCAACCTGCTTAATGAATAGACCGGCACAAGTTCCTCCACTTTAACCGTCTCGAAGTGAAGTGAACCCCCCGGAAAATCCAAGTGAGTATAACCGACGTCTGCTCCAGGTACAGTGGGACCTTCCCTCCACCGTCACCTCGGTAGAACCCTAAAGATTATGGTCACTAAAGTTACCAATCACAACAATTACACCTGGGGGAACAGTCTAAACTCCGACAGCACGCAAGGGCAGAGTAACAAGCTCAATCCCCTTACCGGCTCCTTGACAATAATCCAAGGTTTACCGATAAGTGACCCCTGGCTCCTCGACAATGGTTAATCCGAGGTTTACCGTTTGTAATACGTACTGTCTGGCGTCGTTCCCAACGAGGGGGGAATGATCCCCTCACTGGTTTGGACACGAGCTCGTGCTTCTCCTTTAAGAGGAGCTTTCCCAGAGTGTAACTGAAACAATTGGATTTAATCTACTCAAGATAAACTATCTGTTTGGTTTTGTAGTCTTGGAGAGTTAAGTACTCACCTACTCCAAGACCCTAGCCTAAGCTATGTTGGTGTTTCAGAGCCCTAGAAAAATAAAAATTACTAGATTGATTTTAATTTAAGCGTTACTTTTAAGGTTGTTTCTTAAGTCAAAAGGTGATGGAAGTGAAACCAGTGGTGTGTTGACTCGACTCGAAACCACTACAAAATGCACCTAGGATGATTTACCCACTACTTTACTTTTTCGATGAATTGCTTAACTAAAAAGTTGAGAGAATGCAATCTTTATAAAAGCAACTTCTTAATTGAAGACAATCAAAGAAACAATTCGTTTGTCTTTTCCAAGCATAAAAACATGACCGCTCTTTACATGCACGAAAAAACTCTTTTCCTCTTTCAAAAACAAAAAGCTACTTGAAACAAGACTTTTAAAGAAGATGTTTTTGTATTTTTCTTTTAATAAAGCAAATAAATCTAATATAACCAAAAATCAATCTTAACAACTTATTAAAATCTACGAAAATTCACTCATAAGCAAACTAAAAGGTAAATTTACTCTAAGCAATCTTAACGAGGCCAAAACCAACAATGATTATTCTAAGGTGTTTTACTTGATCACAATCAAATCAAGGACTAGCTTATTGCAGAACCAAAAACTAGCCAAAACAAAACTTTAATCTTTTTGTTCTTTTGTAAAATGGAAATCAACACTTTATAAACAAGTAATTCGAAATTTGACCCAAAACAACTTAAATGGCAAGCTGCTCACACAAGGAGACTTTACGACAGGCCCGACTTCTAAGAAGGCTGACTAACCAGAGAGATCTAAGGCTGGACAACTTTCTACCGTCAAAGTCACTACAGGACCTATCCAAAAATCAAACCCTAGGCCTAAACTTCGTTGAAATCCACTAAAACACTCAAAGCTCACAAAACAAGTTCAGGTGAAAATTTTTGACAGGGTACTAAAGGATCTGGGCAGAAAACACTAAGAAAAATCAAAATCTAAAAGCAATTAAAGCAAAAAATGGAATTTTCCTAAATTTTACAGGAAGACGCAGGCAACCCGTTATAACAGGTGTGGGCCCGCTCTGTGCAAACGGCAACAGCGCGTCCAAAGACGCACTGTGCAGTACTCAGAGGGTGCGTCCTTCTGGAAAAGTTAAGAAAAACCAAATCTAACTAAATCTAAAGCTAAGCCACCCAAATACTAATTCTCACAGTCAAAAACCAGAAAATAAAAATGATTTTCTCAGAGCAAAGTTCACACAAAGGAAAAGACTTTCTCATTAATGGATTCCCTAGTGGAGTCGCCAATTTGTCGTGGCGGAAAAAGTCGTTTGTGCGGACACAACTGACCTCCCTAGGAGTCTAAACTCTCTAGCGACAAACAAGACAAAATGGAGTGATCTTTCTCTAAATATACCTTTTAAAACATGAAAACTACAAGTGTTTAGGCTTACCTTATTCCAAAACGCTGTTGTTGTAGTCCGTCCTTGCCGATCCGGATGAGCTCCTCCTTCACGTCAATTCCTGCAACCACAAACAATCAAACAATTACCAAGCACTTGCATTTCATATAATAAAACATATATTCAACATGCAGACCAAGGAACACATGAAATAACTCATTAACACAAGCTATTGAGAAAAATAAACCAGTTTGTATTAATAACGAAACAAAGAAACTCTTACAACCTGGCCTTGGTGTTGTGCAAGTTCCTCCCAGGGTCCATCAAGGGTTTTCCTCTACTTTGACAAAGCTCACCCACTTCCAAGTAGAATCAAGCAAAGACAATCTCTCCTCACAAGGTTCTAAATGGGAGTCCTAATTCCTGCAGCATTTACCCAAAGAAAATGTATAGCTCCAACCTCTCCTCCCTCTGGCTCAATGTCTTTATTTATAGTGCTGTAAAGAGGTTATTCAGGTCCACCATCAATGGGATAATCCCCCTCTTTGGGTGGGATAGCTCCCTTATTGATGGGATAAGTTCCTCCTTAATAGGGATACATTAACCAACTGGAGGCGCATCCATTTCATCAAACCGACCTCTAGAAAGTTCTAGAAGTAACCACAAGTAACTTTTTTAAGATGAAACTCGCGCATTTTGCCTTTTACAGAAGGACGCACCTGTCCCTTAACATACAGAGCGTCCATGGACGCAACTTTTGTGAACATTGTGAGCGTCCCCGCAGGTAAGGCTAGAGAGAACCTGCGACCCCAGAGATAAACACATTTTTTACAAGACTTTCTCTCTTCTTTGAGTTTGAGATGGATAGCAGAGGCATAAGACTTGCCTAAGAGGGTAGCATGACTGTTGATTTGAGCCATACTAACTGTAAGTAGTCATGGTGACATTTTTTAGTGTAACAGCCTGACCCCCACCGTCAATTGCATTACGATCCGATAGTCTCTGTTACTTCTATCGCATGTTAAACCCAGTTCGTATCCCTGTCATTGATTACTTTAACCGGTTGATCTAATGGTGATCGTGCCTCCCACTTTTGTTAAGTGCTCACATGTTAACGCGTGATCGCGGCGGTTTCGCCCCCATCACTTCAGCCACGTGTTGCGCATTAACTGGATCGTGCGGCCATATACGAAAATTGCCTTAGGCCCAAAGGCGGTGCGGGGAATACCGTCCGCCCGCGAAATTGCCTTCCCCCACTCGTTATCATGCGCTCTTCTCTATCGTCCGATAGCCGTCGGATTTGTGCGACTGTGATCCAACGGCCCATGATGCTCCTATCATTTCGTACCTCCCGATACTCTATATCAAACACTCTCTTCCGTTGATTCACGTATATCAACGATTGATCTTTCCCCGTCAAGCCTCTGCCATGTTGCCTATGTCCTTAGCCTGTTCAGTGCACCCGAGGGAGGAAGGAGGCTAGCTGCCTGTACCCTGCACAATAAAGCTTCAACAATTACAATTAACCAGAAGTGTGGCCAAGAAGAAAAAGGACGACCTCGAGCAGTGACGAGCATTTATCAGGCATCGAATTTCATCCATTGTTCACTCCACCCGCTCAGAGAAGGACTGCAGAACACCAAGGAAAGGTTGATTTGTCCATTAAAGCAACAGATCATGGCAGAGGACCATTCCAAAGAGTTAATATGGTTGTTGGCCCATTATTATCCTTCCTCGTATAACACAGTAGAGTGTTTTTGTAATCAACTTCTATATATATCCAGAAGACAGAATGTAATAGGGGTTGATGGATGATGAATGTTATTTTGATGTAAGGTTCAACTTCTAGAGACTGTAACTACTATGATACCTATAGCGTCTGGTCTTCATTTTCAGCTAATGCAAGCTTCTTTTGATGTTAATTGCTCACTTTCCACTTCTTCTTTGTTCCAGGCTATGCCTGTTATGCACTTTTCATTTGCTCTTGATGTTTAGCATTAAAGGGGTTGTCATCCCACCTCTGTGTTAGAATCTAGTTAGTATTATTTAATGTGTATGTAGGTTTCTATTGTTTTAATGCCAGAGAGTTGTCATCCTGTCTATGTATTACGAAACATATTTGCAGACCTTTTAATTGGTTGCAGCTGGCCATCAAAGGGTCCTATGCATCTGCTGGTGTGATCAGTATTCTCCATCATCACATTTTCCTTAAACTGTGAGTAATTGGTGGTCTAAAGCCTTGTAGTCAGGGGGTGTTCACCCATGTTTGGGGTTAAGCACAGTAGAAGTGGTTATCTGGCTTGAATATACAGCATTTCTTTCATTCATCCACCATTTTCCAACATTTTTGTTGAGTTTGTAATGTTCCCGACCATCTCTAAGATACAACCTAGGAGAGTTTCTTGGGGTGATAACAGTGGCCTCTATTCATTCTTGAATTAAATTGAGCCTAATTCACCTGGTGATCTGCTTTATGCCTTTGTTGATGATTGTCGAACTGTTCGGTACTCTTTGCTGCATCATGATAACTTTTAGTGGAGGTTGACGGCTTCTGTGATTGAGATGTTTCTTTAGAGTATCCAAGACCTATCTTTATCAGAGGAGAGCATTTTACTTTGATAATTTCATTTAAGGTATCTGATCCTTTAGCAAATCTAAGATTAAGAGATTTTGTCTTCTCAAGATCCTTTCTTAGACCCACAATTTCACATTCTAGCTTTTCATTGTATTTTTCTCTTTCAGCAAGTTGGAATGTCAAGGTATCTATAATCATACTCTTTTCTTCTAAACAGGTTTTGAGTTTAGATATTTCTTCATAAAGTTCATCTTCATCTAAAGCATCTAAAAAATCATCATCTTTGTAAGCCATCAGAAGTCTATAATCATTGCCATTTTCATTTTCATCACTATTTGGTAAACCATCACTATCTTCATGAGTATAGTAGCTCTTCTTACTTACATTTTGTTTTCTGTTCCATTTTGCAAATTCCTTACCTTTATCAATATTATCTTTATGAGGACATTTGGTAGCATAATGACCGACTCTTCCACAAGCAAAACATTTGAAGGGTAGTTTACCTATGAATCTTCCGGAACCCCATTGCAGGTTCTTGACAAAGTTTGCTTCTTCTTCTCCTTCTGAAATATGTCCTGATTGATTAAGTTCTTCTTTTCCTGAAGCTTTAAATGCGACTTCTCTCATATTTGATGGACCTCATTGTCTCATCTCAAAATCAGTTAAGATCCTATGTAGTTGTGTCATAGTGATAGTTTGAAGATCCTGCTTTTCTTCTATGGAAGATACTTTTGATTCAAACTTAGTAGACAAGGATCTTAAAACCTTTTCAACTAAAGTAACTTCTTTTATCTCTTCACCCAAATTCTTCATGCAATTAACAATCTCATCTATACTTAAGAAGTAACTAGCTATACTTTCATCATTGTGCATTTTGAGAGTTTCATATTGGATTCTGAGAGTTTGCAGTTTTGCACATTTTACCTAAGTGTCTCCTTCATAGCTTAGAACGATTTTTTCCCATATTTCTTTGGAAGATTTGAGTTGCATAACTTTGACAAATTCTAATTGTGATAGACTTCCCAATAATGTATTGACAACCTTGGCATTGGTTTCATATTGCTTTTTACCTGCCGTATCTGTAGGAATTGTTGATGGAAATGTATATCCTCCTTCCACAATTTCCCAAACATCTGTTCCAAGAGATTGAAGATAGGCTGTGTTTCTTACCTTCCAATAAACGAAGTTACTTCCATCAAATATTCGAGGTCTGATGGATCCCTCTCTTTCTTGATTACTCATGATGATTGATCTTCCTTCAATCGATCAAGCTTCTTCTGAAGGACCTGCTCTGATACCAATTGTTGGAAATAATACTGAGAGCGAGGATGAATCAATATTATCAAGTCAATAATTTTTCATTTCCATAATCAGATTTATATACGCTACTTCAGTTAGTGGAACACACTTGTATATGCAACTATGATTAAACCAACTAGTGTATATACTGCAAACTTAAGATTCAGTTAATTCATCATATGTTGATCTTTAATCATTGCATCAGAACCATATAAACAGTAACCAAGTGCAGTAAAACAGAATAGACAATCACACACATGTACACAAGATATAAGGTGGAAACCTAATGTGGGTGAAAACCACCTACTGCAATCGTCTCTATATTCTTTTTAATAATAAGAAACTTCTTTTTACAATTTTTGTATTGGTGCAGACTTATACTAGTATGTAGGCTTCTACCTGTAGAAGGCTACAACCTTCTCTCGTTCTCCACCTTCTCCTGGAAGGGAGATACAACCCCCTTATCTCTTGTACTCGCTGATATGTTTACCAGTATGTAGGTGCCAGCCTACAGAAGGCTACAACCTTCTCTTTTCTTCTAGGGACCACGTTTCATAAATTTTCAAAATGGATCCATCACTCAATCATCAAATATATCTGCATCAACCAATCTCCTTTTCACAATTGAACCAATAACCACTTTGACTATCCTTCAATCCGATCTTACAGAATGTTGTAACTAGAATACAGTAAACAGAACCCAAGCCAGAACCTAGAATACTGCAACAGAAAACACAAGTAGCTAAAACATATTTTACAAGGTATACGCTACTTCCCTGTGTCGAACCTGCGCATATACGCACTTTTCTCAGGGCTAACCTGCGTACAGATCTGCAAATAAAATTTTTAGATGTACACACTATTTTGATATGTAGAACCAGCGTGTATACATGCCTTTTGTAAAGTGAACCTGCGTACAGATCTGTAAATGATGATTTAAAACATTACAATAATTCCAGACTTCAGTTATACCCAGATCATCAATTTTATAGACCACAACATGCGCCCGTTATTTAGAGAAATGATTAAACCACATAAAGATACTTCACTTCAAGCCTTAAGGTCTTGACCCATCATTAGATCTTATCCTTCATCAAGCGCTAAGGTTCACCCTTGGTTCAGATCCAACTATGCACCATAACCCAATAACCTGTACACTAGATCTTGCTCATCATCAGATATTCAATTACTTGAGTGCCCTTGACCTAATGATCTTCTTCTCCTTATATAGTGTTAGGCGTTTCTCAATACCATGGTCCAAAATCACTTAAGACCAATACCTTGGACCAAATGCCTGGGATCAATACTTCGGACCACATACTTAGGAACAATACCATGGATCAAAATACCATGGACCAAATACCACAGACCAAAACTTAGATTTCCAACATGTATGCACCTTTCCTTCTGTGAAACTGTGTGTGTACAGTATATGCAACTTTGGTCTGTTAACCCATGTGTATACGCTACTTTTTCAAGGTGAACCTGCGTATACTTCTCTTTCTTCATTCTGTGAAGTCTGATCTGTAACTCTGAGATGTTAACCTGCTGAACTGTGATCCGTCATTTGAGTGAGTTGCCATCAAGGACAACACCTGTGTCAAATCTTAGTCATAATGCCAATAATGCCATGAATCACTATCATATGGGTTGTCATAGATAAATGTCACATCACTGAACGACATGATTGTCATATCATTTCCATTAGGTCATTTTCACATTATCGTCATGAGCACTAGAATTATTGTTCTTCTACATTTTCATAAATACAATTGTTACTGCCTTTATATGCACATCCGCCACTAACAATAGTCACATATTAACTCCTTCAAAGGATTCCTACACACAATATCATCTTTCTTATATGTCCATGGAATTAGGTTTTTCTCTAATAGCCCAATAACCATTAAATACATGTTTCCATCATGCTACCATACAATATAACCAAGAAGGACATACCCTTACAAAAATCAAACAAATAAAGTAAACAACATACCTTGAGTGACATGACTTTTATCCACAAATATCAGTACTTGTATACTTGTTGTACAAGCTTCCACTTAGAACAATTATCTACTAGGCAACCATCCCTACAATCATACCCAATCACAACCCTTACAAGACTCTCCATACAGTCCAGGAAATTTCGGCCTTGTGCACTTAACCCACTAAAGTTTTTGGCCCTCTTTTAGGGCTTCCATGGGTGCTTCAGATATTGCGTAACTCAGCCATGTCATACCACCAAGAATCCTACAATTTTCTTTCCTTTGTGATCTCAAACCTCCTATGCATACACTAGAGGAACTTGACCCTCTTTCCAATACCTTATGTTAGCCTTACAACCTAATCTTGTGCATAGAAAATAGGTTTGTGTCCTATATTTATGCCCGTAATTATATTGTGTCTTATCACAAATACATAACATCATTTACATGTCCAGAACCTTGTCCAAAGTAGCTCCTAATATTAAACCTACTCCAGATCAAGAAATAAGACAAACAAACTCATCCTTTTATCTTCTTTAGGTCGTTTCCTTTAGTCCTATGGTACCTCAGAAGATAGAGCTTAGATGAGTGAGTTCTGTATGCCAAATGGAGGAGAATAGATTTCTAGTTATAGTTGATCATTCATATGAAGGGACACATCCATTGGGGAAAGACGAATTGACAATTGGTGAGGTTAACTAGTAACTTTAGAGGGAAAATTCAAATTCGAATAATATTTAAATATATTTAACAAACGTCTTAGTGATTGCTCATCCAAATAAATTTGTGCCATCGAATAATAATAATAAGAGGAGAGCTAAATAATAATTTCCTTAACCCAAATTAAATTATATTTGGGTCAAGATGGTTTCTATTTGGGAAATTTATCCCATAGCTACCCCAAATTTCAACATTCCCTCTCAGCTAGGGAGGCGTTTTTGGTTGCACCATGTTTATCATCTCGAATTCACATGACTCGTCATAAGAGAATCTCATCTTATCTCATCTCATCTCATATAAGAAGAATAATCCATAGCCATGGATAGGGGATGTCAATTTTCCACAACCAAGTCCATGGTAGACTCTCCAAGTCAAGCTCCATGACCTCATCTTAGTTGACAATGATGACTTGATCCATAGAAGAAGAAGAATGGTCCACACAAAAATAGGGGAGATCAATCTACCACTAGGGTAAATATTCTCCAAACCCCATGTCACACCATGCATCCTAGACTTAGGGATATCTTGTATCATCTTGTCTCATCAATGTCTTGATCTAAAGAAGAAGAATGATCCACTTGGTCAAGTCTTAGACTTGATAGCAAGGAAAGATATAGACTTTCCACAACTAGAAAGGATTAGACATTCCCTATAATGAAAATAGGGGAGATACACACTTACCATGATTGGTAAGGATCAAACACATCATATTGTTTGTTGATATTCCCCTTTGGATCCTCGAGAATCAAGATCTAGAAAACCTACATCCAATCACTTGGGGAAGATACACACTTACCACAAGTGGTAAGGATAAAAAATGTTCTGTGTCTCCTCACCCATTAGTTAGATTGGTGGAAATCCCAACAAGCCCAACATGTGGATAGGATGCATACTAGGGTATACTTGGTCAAGTATCGGACTTGACAGTAGGGGGAGAACACACTTACCAAAAGTGGTAAGGATCATACACATCTCTATGTCGTGAATAGAGGATACACATACTTTCCATTCCTTGTAAGGATCAGACACATCCTAGTTTCCATGGCTTACAAGGAGCATCCTCAATTCCAGGAGCTTCTTCGCTCCATCTCCCCCCACCCCCCCCCCCCCAAAAAAGATTAATGGAAGTTAAAAGACAAGGAGAAAGATCGTAACTCATTTTTCTCAATTAGTCATGATCCCTTATTGAAAGGATCACATCCACCAATCCAATATTCTCTCTGAAGAATATGAATGGCTTGGAGGGAATGTCTACAATTTTTCATCTATTGAAGCCTCACTACAATTCAACAACAATTCACTGCCTGAGCATCACTTCTCCCTCTGAGTTGGAGCCTCATCATCCCCTCGGTGGCAACATGACAATCCTATGGATAAATTTTGAAGCCATATTTATCACAATATGATTGGCCGCTATTGGACTGAGTGCAATGGAATTTTGCTACTTGCTTATCCAAGAAATCGGAGTAAGACCCATACTGAAGCAACACCTCAATTTTTTCTTCTTGTTCACAACAATCCTAGTTCACTTGGCATAACATATTTCTTTTGTCACAATATTATCACAATCAATGTCAATGAAAATTTTGCATCTTCCAATATACATGTTCAGGCTGTATTTAGCTCCAAGCTTTATCTAACTCAGGGAACACATTGCAAAGTGAGGATCCTTATTGTTTCCTGCTCATCATGTGATCCATCAAAACTAAATATAAATAGGAGTCTATCTCAACTGCTTCATTGAAATCCATTATTCTAATTCTCGATCAGTATACTCCCCTTGACAATAAATTCCTCATTATCTCTCTATTACTCTTCTAGTCTTAATACACAGATCACCTTCGGCTCACAGGTCAAATCCCTTTGGCACTGACCACTTCAACCTTCAAGAGAGGTTGGAGTCCACATCAAAAGTCCATCAATACAAGCATGCAAAGTCCAAGGGACTTGTTTGAGTTTGTAGGGGACTTTCTTCATTTTGTAATCATGATTCTCTTTCTCATGTGCCTCAAAAGCTTTGAGGTAGCTCCAAGTATGCTTCTTCCTTAAGTATTATTAATTTTGGATTAACATGTTCTTTTCTTATGTCAATTACTTCAACGTTCCATAGACGCCCAATTTTTAATTACCATTATTTTTATTAGCAATCACAGAAACCATTGCCACATTGACAATAACTAAAGAAAGAACATAAATGGAATTTGTAGAAGACAAGCCAAGATAAGAGAACTCGGGAATTGGCTCAAGTCAGGGAAAAACCCCAAGATGGGGAAAACCCTTGATCAAATCTTCTTATTATTAATATAAAATGTTCAGTAGAGAGTACAATAATACAAATATTGGCATGCCAATGAGCATATCCACAATCACAGTCCTTAATCATAAATGTAATTCGAAAGCGGACAAGAATTATATTCTTAAGATTATGAGATACACAGAAGAAGCTTGGACAGGTTAGAGAAACTTTCAGTTTATCTAGGAGCTACTATAATCAAGTTAACCATCCAACTGACATTCACGACTATAGAAATACATCATATCTTATGATCACGAAGGTTGAAAAATATTGTTGTCTATGTGCTCTGGTTACGGCATGTAGCACACTACTTTAGCCCTTATACATTTTCTCAAGCTTCCTTCTACAACTGCAGCTCTTCTCCAAGTATTCAACCCTCTATCTGTTTACAAGACGGGGCTTAAAAAATTCCTCCATACCAATCTACCTTCATTAAAACAAGTCTATAACCCTCATGGTCCTTTTTTTAGAAAGAAAATGCCTGTAACCTACCTAAGAAAGGGTATCCTAGAAATTCGACTCACCAGGAAGAGAGTTTCCATACCAAAGTTTCACACCCCAATACTCATTATGCCTCCGGCTGACCTAAAAAAGAACTTGGACCTACAGTAAAAGCGAAATAGGCCCAGAACACTTCACAAGAAATACCAAAATTCCTCCTAAGAGACTCGGCCTCCTATCTAAGGGACTCAGCCCACCAAACAACCTTTCCATGACAATAAACAATCCTACCCTTCTTCTCTAGAGACAATTCCCTTCCATGGTTATTTCAAATAGAAAAATATGTGTGTGAGATATGAGAGAGCACCTCTATATATACTATTCAATGGGGTCAACGGATGTGACCATTGGGCTTGATGAGCTGAAATGTAGGAGAGGTTCACCTTAACAATTTCATGTGAGAAAAAAAAAATTCAAAATCACACTTCCGCTTGTCCAAATGAGATGATCGTTATAGAGATTTTGGTCCTCTAGAAAAGAGGAATTTAATGCCATTATTATCTTCCCCAATGGAACTTTCCAAAGTGGATTTTTTTCTCTAGTTTCCAACTTTAACACTCCCTCTCAACTAGGGATAATTCCACCTACCAATCCATCCATCATCAATCATCATGTCATCTTGTCGTCATAAGCCACATTTGTATCTCATGTCTACTCTGCTCTGTTGAACACTTATATGAATAATAAATAAGAATAAGTCAAGAGTGATTCATAAGACTTTTCCACTCTCCACTGACAAAAGTCAGTCCACATAACCAATGCGGTGAACTCCAATCAGAATTGTTCCCAAGTGATCAAGTTTTAGAAACATCATACATCCTAGACATAGGGAGTACAACAATGCACGGTGTGTTCATCGATAGTGCTATGGTCCCTATCCACTTCTCAAAACCCATTATCTAGATGAGCGGTACTTCCCATGTGTCCGATACTACATGGTTAGGATGATACAGAATCAATAGCAGGGAAAGAATATATCACATCCAACTCACAACCACACATAGGGAAAGGATGAACCACATCTTACAGGTATGAAAATCACCGAGAGTAGGGAAAGTACGAACCACACCCTACAAACACAAGTCATAATCACATGTAGGGAAAGGATAAACCACATCCTACAAACACAAGTCATAATCACATGTAGGGAAAGGATAAACCACATCCTAGAAACACAAGTCATAATAACATGTATGGAAAGGATAAACCACATCCTACAAACACAAGTCACGACTATCAATCATAGGACAAATCCTACAAGTGGGGAAAGGATTAACCATGTCCCACTGACATGTCAACCACAGATCATAGGGAATGAACACCCTACACGTGGGGAAAGGATGAACCATGTCACATTGACATGTCCATGAAAAAGAAGATGCCTATATGCATCTCTCACTAGGGTATCTGTAGGAGAATGCGAACCACTCATCTTTATTGTATGCCATAGGAGAAGGTGAACCACTCATCCTATGCATATCTCATCAATCGTAGGTGAAGGTGAACCACTCATGCTACACACATGTGTCATCAATCATAAGGGAAGCTGAACCACTCACCCTACACACATGTCAGCCATCATAGGGGAAGGTGAACCACCCACCCTGTACACTCTGCATCCATGGGGGAAGGTGAACCACTCACCCTATGGTTGCTCATATCTCAAGAAATACCCAAAGTCCCCAAGATCCCTTTATATAGGTAATAATGTCAAACTGCTTTATGAAATTCAAGACTAGTTCTTGAAGATGATATTGATGGTTCGTTAATGGGATCCTCATAGCTCCACCCAGTAGCATATAGATGTGCACACATATTCTACTAACATACTAACTTATAACTATTATGGCAGTAGAGATCTTGGTAGAACTTAGTAATCCTTTGCTTTTTACATATCTTGTTGAGGAATGTATTTTTACATTCTTACTCCCTCTTTCTTAGGGAGACCACAAGTCTAAGCTTGTATTTTCAGAGTGCAAAGTGTCTATTTGGAAGCCCATTCATCATGAGATCCATCCATTTTGTAGATAATTATTTGATGCAATCAAACATGTCATAATTTAGGCATTTTTCTTCCATATACGAGAATGTCCTTTGGTGGGAAGGGTCAACGGGATCTTTGAGACTCAATATGTAATCATTGGTGGCTTATTCATTTTCTTCAAATTCCTAAGGGAGCTTCCAAGGATATTTATAATAATCATAAGTCAATAATGCAAGAGAGGATGCTTTCATGGTCCTATCCTTTTGATGTGGGAAATCGGGGAGTCTTCCAGGATCTTCTCAAGTTGTTTATATTTGGATAACAACTTCTTCATTTCATCAGATGTGTTTTTCATGATCCTTAAAAAAAAAAAAAAAAAAAAAAACTCCCTCTGGAGAGGATCATCTTCTGAATCTTAGAGTATGGCTCCCACTAAGTCTCGAGACAAATGATCTTACTTGAAGCATAGATATCAAGTTTGTATTCAATTGTACCAAGTGACAAAGTTGTCCATTCTGACAAGGATTTTATAGCTCCCTCTAAGGTCTTACCTAAGTTGGACATTAAAATTTTCTCCTCTTCTTTAGTATGAGATATTAATATGTTGTATTGATAGTACCTCAATATTATAGGTACTCTGACTGCATGGAGATTCCAGGAGGCTTGATTTGAGATTTCTTTGGAATGATTTGCTCCAATTCTGATTAAACCAAGGTGACTAGCCTTTATTAGTATTGTTCCAAACATCTCCAATCATATCAAAGATAACCTTTATTACCAAAATTGAATCAAGTCATCCTTCCACCATAACACTGCAACATTGGAGAAATTATGAACGTAATGGAATTATTGCTAGATAAAGCACAATCTTCTTATTGTTGAACATGACTTCTACATGAATTAATCCTTTGATTGTTGAGAGTTTTCTTCAACAGAACCCTTTACTATAGAAGATTTGATTTTATCAAAAAGCTTGTGAAACTAATTGCCAAATCAATCTTGGAGACTGCCCTTATATCTTCTATACCTCAAGTTTGAACAAACCCTACCTTAATTTTCTAGGATAGAATGTAGAATGAGATATACCAATAGGCCTCCTTGAGTAAATACTAAATATAAGTTAGTTCAAAATTATATTTGTGAACTGAATGAAACAACTAAGGCAGATGTTATCTTTATTATCAATGCTTTCAATACTTTTGTCAAGCATAAGATGTCTTACAGCCATTAGGATTTCACTGGAGATGAGATTTCAGCATATATCTCAAAAAATGCTACAGGATATTGGCGTCATGGTATATAGATTCATGTGCCATATATCCAAAATACCATGAAAGTTTTAGCAATCCTATGCAATCTTGTACCTATTACTATTTTTTAATTCATTAGCAACATTTTGCAAAATACAAATGGTGTCATACTATGATTTTGTGCCAATGTAAATTTGCCTTACTGCTATACCAATTCTTTAAATTCATCCATACTTGAGTTACATATGATGACTAACGAGCATACTGTGAATTGAGTACATACCATATATTGCCATACAAATGTATGAACCAAGATATAGGGCCAAATTTTTTATGATATTTGCAGGTTGTAGATATGATACATCTACATGGTAGTATTAATTCAAGACTTGGACTTACTACAAACGATTTGAGGCTAGAATAATTGCCTATCAGATTTTGTTGTTTTGAAAGAAGAACCAGAAAATTTCGCTTGTCTCAGATAATTTCAACCAGATATAGCTTGATGCATCAAATAATCACCTTAATATTCTACTTGTAATGTTGATGGGGGTCGGAAGGATCCATATGTACTTGTTTGTCTTTTTTTATCCATCCTATCTCTTCAAGCATTACAAAGTGCAACAAATCTGTTGTAATTGTTGATGTTCCCTTAATCACTCCTGAGATTTTAGAATGTTGTGTCTAAGATTCCAAGAATGATCTTTATTTGTCATGAACCCCCTTTCCTTTGATACCATAATCGTATAGATGCACATAGGTTGATCCTTTACCTTCAATAAGAATTCGTCCAATGGAAAAACCCTAATCACTACTCCTTTTCAAACCCTCTTTATTGATGCCACAAGGGCCTATGAGACTTCACTTTTGTAGTCTTTTATACTTCTCTTTGAGACATACAAAGCCCTAATACAAGGACAAAGAAATGTCAATGAGCTCAAGGATAATATTATAGATATCAAATTAGATGCTAGGAAATTTATAGCTTCATATATGACTTCATATAAACCTGCAACAGAGAAAACATTCTGAGTGATACACCATATCCAAAACAAATTCAATTCAAGGGTGATTTCATAATAGAAGATTTGACCCTAAAGTAACAAAACCTTCCTCGCCGTAGTCATGACATAAGGCCTTAGATATAGTTCATTTGACCAGAAATTTGACAAAGAGATATGTCCTAGAGGTGCTTGATTGACCAGGCCCTGATCTCATTTCATTTATGGGATCTACAGCCTAGCATTTTACAGTATGAGTTTCAGTGCTTCATGGTGACTGATATTTGAAGACGAAGGAGGTCAGAATTGTCAAAAAATTTCTTGTGATTACTTTCTTCCTTGCTTAGGCTTGCCATCACCTTAGCTCTGATACCATGTTAATTTTGGCTTAACATGTTCTTTTCTTAGGTAAGTTATGTAGGTTTTAACCCCATACAAAAATTACCTGCATACGAATTCTAAAAAAAAACATAAAATAAACAATGACAAGAACATAAAACATAAAACATATATACATAGATATTTTCCCCTAGATCTCAAAACCTGGACTACCAGATTGAATTTTCATTATATTCCTTTCAATGTTACAATACATATATATACATGTCGAAGCATCCATAAACCCTAATCCATTAACCCCGGATTAGAACATAATCGTAGTTCCCTTGAGTGGATTTACAAAATACCATGGAAAAAAACCATCATGACCAAAACTATGTGTGAAATCCATGAACAAAACCATAGGTAGGTTTGCCCACCTAATATAGGGTCCAAAAGAAACATCTCCTGGGCGCTACCCCAGACCCTGTGCAGGGGGGCTAACAACCCTCTACAAACCCCCCGATAAGGGGGGATGCCATCCCCCCTTCTGCACCTGATGTAATGTATAAGGGGTCACGTGGGGTAGTCGTGGAAAGAATATAACACACACCCAACAAATTAATTCAAATTTCCATAGAGGCCCAAACTTTAATTACCATTATTTTTATTAGAAATCAATTCACAAACAAAGTTGTGAACTAACTTGGATTCGCCCTAAGATGCATGATATGATTGTTGTATATCATTCTCATTGAACTTTGTATATCAGTTGAACATTTGATGAATATATAATAGAATAATAATTTGGATGGGATTTCCCCCTTGTGGGGTTTTTTCTTAATCTCTAACCTGAAAATCTTAGTCTCTACTGTGCATGATTTTCTTATGTTGTTTGTTTATTGTTTTGTTGCATTGATGATGTTTATTGTTTTCTCTACATAATTTCTAATGATGAATTTATATGGGGCGAGTTTTATATGGAAAAATTTAATATGAAATTAATGAAAAGTTCATAAATGCAGTTATGTACATTAGAGAACAATCTAGCCCTAAAATTTAACACTAGGATCTCAACATAGTACTCTCTCTTAGAGAGCATATCATTGTTGAATTCTTCGTCATTGCTATATATTTGTCATCTAGAATGCTCCTATCATGAAGGACATATATCTCTCAAAATTTCCTTACCTTAGAACATCTCATCTAATTGTTACATGAAATTCTACTCACTCTGAATTGGAAGCCTCTATTAATCATAGTTATTAATCTGGGAAGATGCAATCCTTCCTCCAAGGTATTGGCTCTTGTCTATTTCCATTAATCATAGGATGGCTCTATATCCTCCACATTCTCGATATTGAGGAATAGGTCCTTACATCCATCTCATGTACTTTATGATGAGGCAGAACTACCTTTCTTTTCTAGATATGAGAGTGGCTCTTTCATTTTCCCGGTCCAACTCCCTCTTGGAGCTAAATATTCCTATATTACTCCACATCTTGATGGCACTCAAGATGGATATTCTTTCCTTGATCACACTCTCTTTCAAGAAGTTAGGGAAAGAATAATTTAGTTAGCTAATTACTCATGCAGGAAGAATAAACAATAATATAAAAGGATAAATTAACAAGAAAAGTGTCACAAAGAAATAACATAGGTCATGAAAGTACTTATATTTAATGAGAATTGTAGGAAGCTATCAGCTCCCTCTTTATTATACCTCCATGAGTCACTATTTTTCATCAATCATATGATAATGTCTTACTCATAAGAAATGCATCCTCTTGAGCACCACTTGTATTCTCATTTTGGATCCTTCCAAGCCTAGAAATCAATGTACAAGATGACCACATGATCTACATCATACCATCTCCTATTGGGACAGCGTCCCATCTACGGTTACGTTGAATATGTCATAGGTACTTAACTAAATGAATGGATTCTCACTGATCATATCATATCATAAAGAAATTATGAATCATACTAGGGTTCTAAATCTATTGAACCCATGTACTTTCCATATCAAGGCCACTCATAGGATTTCTCTCAATTCCCAACAACTATTGTAAGAACAAGGGCTCCCTAGGGTTTCCTCCAAACCCTAACGTTATTTTAGGTATCCAACATGTTCATCATGAAATACATCATATATGTCTACATCGGGGTGATCTCAATGAATTTTCTTCAACCTAACTTTGATACCATGTTAAATTTTAGGGCTAGATTGTTTTTTGTTGTAGATAATTGATTTTATAGACTTTTTCAGCAATTTTCACATTACGTTCCCCCCATATCAACCATATAGAGAGACCAATGAATAAAAAAAACACCTAAATAGTAAGTAACAACAAAAGAAAAGCATACACAATAGAGATACCGAGATTTTGGTCAAAGACGAGGGGAAAACCCCATGAGGGGGAAAACCCATAATCAATTCTTTTTCTTCTATTAGATATTCATCAAATGTTCAATTGAGATACAAAGTACAATAAGAATGATACATATGTCTTTCATTATCAATCACATTAGGGCTCATATGGCCAACCTAGGATCATACATGGTCCTCAAAGAGGCAATCTCAAGACTTTTAATAGGGTTGCCCCCAAATCACTGTAGCAAGCATAGATCACTATCTCAAGTAAAATTGTCAACATTGTCATAAGGACACTGCCATACATCAACATCATACTACCATTATGACTGTCATACATTAATGTCAACTAGAATCGCTTCCCAAACATCATTGTCGCTAGCACTAAATATTTGCTCAAACAATATTGTCATTAGGAACAAGTTTCATGCAATGTAGGGACAAGAATATTTTCCATATATCAAAGTCATATGAGACATAAATCACTATCATACAATCACATATATTTTTCATAAGGATATGTGATATGTCATTGTAATTTATGTTGTTTCCATAAACCAATGTCACATTACAGGAATACATGATTGTCATGTCATTGTCATTAGGTCACTGACACATTATCACCATGAGCATTAGAATAACTAAACTTACATAAATATGAATGTTATTACCATTACATGCACAAGTGTCACTAAATATAACTTCCTATTGGCTCCTTCAAAGGCTTCCCACACACAATATCATCTTTCTTATCTATCCACAAAATTAGGTGTTTCTCTAATAGCCCAATCCCCATTGAATGCATGCTACCATATAATATGACCAACCAGACCCTATTCCACCTTACAAAACATCATATAAAGAAAGTAAACAACATACCTTGAGTGGAAATTATTTTATTCATAGATCTTAGGGATTGCATACTTTTTGTACAAACTTCCATGTAGAACACTCATCTACCAGGAAACCATGTTTGTAATCATACCCAGTCACAACCCTTACAAGACTCTCCATAAAGTCCTAGAAATATTGACATTCTACACTTAACCAACTAAAAAATGTTTCCCTCTTTTAGGGATTTTGTGACTTCATCAGAGATTCCCTAACTTGGCCATGTTAGACTAGCAAGAATCCTGTGATTTTCTTCCCTTTGAGATCTCAAACTTCCTAAGCATATAGTAGAGGAACTCAAACCTCATTCCAGTACCTTATGTTAGCCTTACCATCTAATACTGTACATAGAAAAGAGGGTTTCAACATGCCTTTATGCCCAGAATTATACTACATCTTGTCACAAAGATATAACATCATTTACATGCCCAAAACCTTGTCCAAGGTAACTCCTAATCTTTGACCTGATCCAAATCAAGAAATAAGACAAGAAAACTTGTCCTTTTGTCTTCTTTAACTTGACGACTTTAGCCCTATGGTACCTCAGAAGATATACCTTAGATGAGTGAGTTCCATGTGCCGAATGGACGATATATTCCTATTTATAGTTGATTTTTGTTGCGAAGGGACACATCCATTGGGGTAGGCCAACTAGTAACTTTGGAGAGAAAAGTCCAATTCAAATAATATTTAAATATATCTAACAAATTCCTTAGTGATTAATCACCCAAATAAATTTGTGCCATTAAATAATAATTAGAGGAGAGCCAAATAATAATTTCCTTAACAAAACTTAAATTCTATTTAGGGCAAGATGGTTTCTCTTTGAGAAATTCATCCAATACCTACTCCCAAATTTCAATAAGAGTGGATGAAGAGCATGATCTCAGGGGAATTACAACAACATTAGTGGCATGGTCTCAAGAGGAGATAGTATATCGACAAGAAGCAAGCTTATTTTAGTCTAGTTCACATGATCATCCAGGAACAGATACTCATACAAGATCATCAACATGGTACTTTTTCCATAGATATATGTGACCATTTTACATTGGTGTCAAAGGGGGAGAGATTGTAGACATTGATGTGTACATTACCATTGATCGATGAAGCCATTTGAACTAGGAGATATTGTATACATTACACTTACACAAGATGAGTTCTCAATTTGTTTGACATCAAATGAACATCAATGTATAGGGGTGTTTCCATCAATGGAAAAGGGTAATATTGTTGCACATAGCGTTGTCATTGATGAAAACCATATGTCATTGATTTCAGAAGGGATGTGTCATACAATAGATTAATTTGTCACATCACTTCATAAAGAGTCTTGCTACTTCTTGGGTCATCACATGAAGATGTGGTGCTTGAATTTATTTGATATTTTGATGAAGCTATGATGCTAAAAATATACTATAAATAGCATGGTTGTGTAGAGATCGTCAATACCTTTCCAATGGTATATCGTTCTTAGAGAAACTCCTCTAGGATGAGAAGTTATGGTTGTTTGAAGATTAAATATTAATTAAGGGTTCAACAATATAGGGCATGAACTCAAAAACCTTAATATGCTAACCAATGCACAAGTTTGGAGAAAATCCACCATTAATGTTATCACTTAGAACTATAAACATATGTATATAATCCTTTGTCCAAGTTAAATGTCAAAAGTTGGTGTCAAATGGTTTTTGTCCTATGTTTCTTACTTAGGGTTGAAGTTTTAAAGGTGTTTGATGTAAATCGTTCTCTAATCCTATTGGTCATCCTCCATCATGATCGCTAAAGCCATGTCTTGTCTTATCCATGTCACCGATCCTTTCCGTAATTTCGCAGCGCAGTCTCATTGGCTAGTTTTGCAGCGTAATCATTGTTTAGCCATTTCGCAGCGCGTCAGCATCAAGCCGTTTCGCAGCGCATTATGCCAATTCATAACTAACTGCGCTACGAAATCGCAGATTCGTGCGTTTTGCAGCGTATATTCCTCAAAGGGTCAAGTCTGTTGATGAGTCACCACTTCCGTCCGTTCATGTCAGTGGGCGTACCTCCCAAACACTCATTAACCATCACTCCACCAATAGATTTGTAGGCATGCACATAAATATTATTCAAATGGGTTTTACCGTGCAAGGATTTTTTATGATGATTGTAGATGATGCATAAATGACCAACCTGTGTGATGAGATATTTGAGTTTGCAAGCGAGCCCGAGTTTTTCAAGTGAGCCTGATTACAAGCGAGCCCGCGTTAAAAAGAATTGAATTACCATTTGAGTTGAAGCTATTGGCCATTCTCTGTGTGAAAATTTCAAAAGCGAAATGGAGAGGAAAGAGCATAGGTCTGGAAAATGTCAGAGAATAGAGCCAAAAGGTTTGGACCTTGCATTAAGAGATGAAGGCGTGAAGAAAGCCTTCAAGGATGCCGGCTGTTGGAATTTCTGTAAGAAGCTGCAGGGTGGACATGCTCAGGTAACAAAGGATTTTGCTTTAAACTTCACGGGTTTGAATTCTAAAATAGCTATGTTAGAAGTTCAAGTGTCTCCGGAGGCAATTGCTGCTGTAACTGAGATTCCAAGAGGGGGGCAAGAATGGTTTAAGAACTTTAAATTTGATATGAACCCCTGCAAAGAGTTTTTAAAAGAGGCCTATGTGAATGAAGACCTAACAAAAGCAGTGCCTAGAAACTATGTTAAGGAGCACTATGCCATTCTTCTCACCTGTATTTAGAAGTACTTAACCTGTGAGGGAAGATACAATAAGGTCTATTCCTATCACTTCAAGTTGCTGTTACATTTTACTGGTAAAGCATCCATAGATATTCCCTTTTACTTGTTTCGCAGTCTAAGCAAAATGTGTGACAAAGTGCAATTAAGGAAGGATGACTGTGAAACATCGTTATTTCACCATGGTTTGGTTAAATTGTTGGTTTTGGATGGTCTTCAGAAAATAGGTAGGGATTGGAACTCCTTCATCTTCATGGCTGGTTTCCAGAGTAAAACAGGTCTTACTCCACAGCCGGTTAGAGAAAAAGAAAAATCAGTTGAAGAACCCACGATAGCTGAGCTTCGAAAGGAGGCAAAAGATAAAAAGAAGGCCAAGTCACAGTTGAGAAAATCAGTGAAGCCACTGATCATTAAAGAGCAACCTCAGCCATCATCAAAAGAAGAAGCTAAGCATAAGAAAGTTGTACCTGGACCAAGTGGATCTGAAACAGTGTCAAGAGTTAGGACAAGGAGTCAAATAAGCAAAGAAAAAGGCAAAGCATTAACTGTTGAGGAAAGCCCGATATCTAAGGCCAGCTTGAGTGATTTGCTTGAGGCCATTGAGTTTGAGCAGGTTGAACCGGTGCATATTGAACCAATGCACATTGATTTGACTCAATCATCACCAGAAAGCACTAAGAAATCTAAAGCTTCAAAAAGACTGAGGTTTGATGAACCAGGTGATGAATTTATCTTCAAACCAAGAAGACCTGTTACAAGAAAACAAGTAAGGGAAGCTGAGAAACTGCATAGAACAGAGGAAGTTGAAAAATTGCCCAGAACAGAGGTAGTAGAGGAATTATCCAGAACAGAGGAGGCAGAGAAAATTAAGCAAAAAGACAAGAATAGAACAATCATTATTTCCCAAGGAGGTAACATTATAGCTATAAAGAACCAGTTGGAGGCAGCAAAAAATGTAATTGCCAAGGTGAAGAGTGCCACTAGGGAGTCTGCAGTCAGGTATGCAAATTATCGAAAAGCTGTTTTGAGAGGAAGTAAAAACCTAGTAAGCCAGGTGGATTCAGTAGCTGATGTTTACACATGGACTGTTCCAGCTCTCAAATAGGCCAAATCCATTAGAAAAATAAACATGCATTTAAGAGCTGAAAACAAAGCCTTGAGGAAGGAGGTTGCAGACTTAAAGGCACAGCTAGGTCAAATAGCTGCTAACTGATGTTGAGAAAGGTGTTGTTCTAAGTTTTGTAAAATTTTGCTTAGTTTCATTATTTTGAGGACATATAGATCTCTGCCACATGTAAAGGAGGTTTAAAAAATTAAAGGTCCAAGCAGTAAATACCTCAGAGCAAATACACACTGTTTTAGCAAATTCAGCAATTTTGTAGCGCGCTACGAAACTGCTGTAAGTGTTGTTTTTCAACGCAGACCAACAGTTTGATAGGATGATCAGAAATTTTCAAAGGAAACATCTGAGGGACATTTAGGAGACCAAATGAAGATAGCATAGCCATTCAAATGATGACAGGTGTACCTTTGTAAAAGTGTAATGTTTTGGCTCAAGTTAAAGTTTTGATTATAAAGGCACTTTATTACCGATCATTAGGGTTTGGAAGGAGTTGCATACGAGGAGACTTGGCTTGCACACCTGTCCATCAACGAAGCCTCCAACACATCTGGAAACATGGTGGTGCTCTACATTTTTGGGATATTAAAGAGCTGGAGACATGCTGCTGCATTTTCGAATAAGTGGTGGAAGACTGGAACCGGAAAAACAGGGGTTTTCTCCTAACATCACTGAACCATCAAAGCATTCAGAATCCAAAGCTAGTATGGGACATTGAATCCTTTTCTCAGCCATCTCGGCCAAACTAGAAGGAGACAGGTGTCAAAGAACAAGAAAGAATCATTCTACGAGGAGGATAGAATTAGAGTTATTGTTAAATTAGGACTCTTTAAAATTCCAGTTTAGCACTTATTGTATTTAATGAGTTAGTTCAATAGTGGATAGGGGTAATTAGTGGCAGTCATCGAGCTCCCCTCATGCTGGAGGAGGAAGCTCAAAGTAGTTAAAGTTATGTTTCTATATATAGATGAAACTTTTATGTAATGAGGGTTGGATATTTGAGAAAACAGAGTGTTATTTTGGCTTGTGTACAAACTCATTTTCAGTAATACAAGTGACTGCTTTTCTTCTCAGGATTCTTTCAGTGTTTCAAATGCTCAAGATATGTGGTTTTATTTTATCCTTTATGTTTTTACAGTTGTATAGATACACAATCACTCAGAATTCACTTTGCTGCTCTGATTTCCTGTGTGTATTTGTAAGCTGAGGTTTCTATGAGATGTGTTTTGAGTATTTAAACATTACATGCCCTGACTTCTATGAATGAGTAGTGTTATAGTTTACTGAAGGATGATTAACTTCATAAGCCCAATGGAAGTCTTTGTAATGTCTGTCTAGCCAACATATTTGTTAAATTTACTTTGCAAGAGTTAGCCATCTCATCAATAGTCAAAATCAATAACCTTTTGAGAGAGCCCTCTCAGGCTAAGGAAGCTAAGCCTGAGTCAAAAGTCTGGTTTGAAATAGTTGCACAGAGTCTACCTGATCAACAGCCCTTCAGTGCTTGATTTTGTGATAACAATTGACATAGTAGATCAATGGCCTTAGGTGCACAAATATGTGAACCATTTAACACAATTAGATGACATGCATGTTTTGGGTTGATCAATGGCACCTCCAAAACGTCAACGATCAGATGAAGGGGAAATTGAATGATGTTAAACATCCATTTTAGAACAACTAGATGACAACATGTAGAAGATTTCTATAGGATAATGAAATGGATATTGGCAATTGACATGTGGCTCATTAGCATAGTCAACAAGACACATTATTTACTAAGCTGATGTTAGTAGGTTGACGTGGCACCACTAGCAGTTGCCACATGGCAAGGTGATTTGGCACATTTGGAATGGAAGAAATTTTGAATGGCAAGGTGATTTGGCACATGTGGCACCATCATAGTAGCCACATAGCATAATGACATCATGATGACATCATCATGTGGAGAACCAATGACCCCTAAGTCACATAGGGTTGTCACATGGTCGTTTCAGGGCCAAATCAAAAGCAAAAGGGTCAGATCAAAGGATTTGTCATATGGAAAAATCACAAATATCACATGGTCTATTAACTCCAAGTAATATGCCCAATTCAACAAATCTCCTAGTCAAATCAACCATATCTTGGTCCACTTATAACCTATTTATGTGCCTTGTACATCGTTGCCATAAAATTGAACACAATAACAAAACAGATGAAGAAATAAGACTAGAAAACAAGCATGAGGATATCATGGTTTATTTGTTTAGGTTATAGGTCTAATTGGAGTTTGTTCATGTGGGTTATGGCTTGGTCTCATTTTGTTAAAGTGAGGCCATGTTAGTTATATCCTTTTCAATGGAGATCAATAGGAAATTCCTTTTCATATATTTCTCGTTTTTCTAAGTAGACAAGCCACAATGAATTCCGTAGAATCTACTTTGACGACCACGAATACAAGTGAACTAAGGAGGATTAGTTTTCCATAGTAGATTTATGTGGATTATTTTATGTATTGATATTACTATAAATCAATTTGTATTGCATAGTATTGAAAGTCACTCTAGGGAGAAGATCTGGTAAGTCATGCATACAATGTATTGGTGGTCACGGGTTCAATCCTCAATGGTGAATTGGTCGGGTTATTTTTTATATATATATTTTTCCTTTATGATGCATACTTTGTACTATCTAGTGGTTAGTGTTGAAATCTGGAAATACTATTGAAGGGCACCTATAAAATTTCTTTTTGTATAATATTTAATTAATTATATAATTTCATGTGATTATTTTGAGTTTTTGGATCCATTATTTTATCCAAATTGAGTTCTGGAAGAAATTGGACGATCAGAGTTTAGAGATGAATGAAATCATAGGTGTTTAATGCTATTTTGGCTCTTATTTGATGGCTATAATCATTTATGTTTATTTTGAAGGTCAAAGACCATGTTACAGGTGTTTTGGATACATGAAGTAAACAAGTTCTGAGAAAGGCTTTGAATGACCAGTCTAAATAATTGGTTGAAGTAGAGTATGGATAGATATATGAAGGCCAACAATAGTGATTGAAATGATTTTTATTTGCAATGGTAGTAATTTTGGAAGTGAAAGTGTATGCAATTTGAGATGATGGTACAAATTGTGATGATGAAAACATATTGTAGATTATGATATTCCTTATGACTCAATGATATATGATGACAGTGGATCAAATTTGAAAATGAGACAAAATAGAGATCCACAAGGAAGTTTCATAAGGAGGTGGGTGTCTCCACTGAGGTTGGAGCCTCAATCAGGTTGGAGCCTACTCATTCTTGAGGTTGGACCCTCAATCAAGTTGTATCCCTTATTGAGAATTTGTTTGCATATTTTGAGTTTTTTGCCTAAATCAAGTTGTATCCTACCACAAGTAGAAACTTTCATATCTTGGGGGTAGTTTCCTCCAACAAGTAGGAGCCTGCAAATTGATGTAATGAATTGAAGATTAAGAAGAAGAAGATTGGTGATTTTCTCCTCTATGGGTTTCCACCTAAACAGTTATGTCTCCTTATGATGTGATGGATTCTTGCATTGTTAATAGCTATTTCATATGTTATTGATATGATGATGCATTTTTATAGTTGATGATATATGTTCATGATTCATTTTTATATGAATGTATGATTAAGAAATGTTGTGAAATTGTAAATTTGATCTCATGCTAATTCACCCCCCCCCCCTTTGTGTGACTTTTGGGCCAAGAGATTGCTTGCAGATCCTTTGAGAGTGGTAGCTCCTTCAAACTTATCCTGATTTCTTATTCCAATTATTTGATCTTGAGTGGTATTTCTGTTGTTGAATTGAAAATGCTTGTGTTGTTCCTTTGCTTGATGGTAACTCTGTTGTTACGTTCTCTAAATGGTTCAACAAGGCTCTTGATTTTTCTCCATTTGATGACTCGCCAACATAAACCATACCTATTTTAATGAGGGTATATCTTTTCTTGCTGAGAATTGTATCCAAAACCATAGTTCCTTTGTTAAGCTTCAAATTCAAATTTGCTTCCTCCAATTTCTTCTTTGTAGGGAAAAATTTCTCTTTGAGTTTTCCACATTCCTGCATCCTTTATTTTAGTTTATTTACCAAAGCATCTTCAATTATTTTATATTCGTATATTTTTTTTCTCATAATATCATCATCATCATCATCCCTATTTTCCAAGAGTTGTTCTTTCCTTTCACTCATTAGCTAAATATTGGATTTTTCTATCCCTTATCGCAAAGAGATAATCTCAACTTCTAAAGCCTCACAATGACCTTCAATTTTTCCTCGTGTTTCTCTTCCACACTTCTTCCATCATCCTTCCTTCTTTTAGTTTGACCCCCATAAATGTTGGTTGTTCATCCTAATTTTTTTATTTATTTAATAGCTCCTTTAGCCTTTCATTTTATTCTAAAAGCTTCTTTATTTCTTCTAAAGTGATAGTAATCTCATATTCTCTTATAACCTATTCTTCTAAGTGATTAGACCCAATCATAAAAGGAGTATCATCTTCATCACTATTAATTGGATATGGACATCTAAAATTATAATGATATTCACTGCCATGATTAGGATAGGTTGGACTTTATTGCACTTCTCTATCTTTTGAGTATGGATTGTTCTGATGATGATCAAATATAAGAGAATTTCCTTCATTGTCAAGGTCATGATATTCAATTGTCTTTGTCTCTTTGTGATCTTCTTCATAGATATGTTGAAGCTTATATATCATCTCTTTTGCAGTCTCACGGTAAATTACTTTGTCAAGTTTTGATTTTGGTAGTGTACTCATGATTATATTCACGTCCTTTTTATTATACCTATTATCCTTTCTCCATTCACTACATATTTCCATGAATCAAAGATTAAATTCATTAGATAAAATTATATTCTTGACTTCTAGGTTGCATACCTTGATCCATTCAATAATGGTGCTCCACTTGATGTGTATCTGACTTAGTCATCCATGGTTTCTTGAGATCTAATTTATAGAGTGGATTGTGCTACATCTTATTGTTCTTCTCCATCCATGATCAAGAATATATTGTCTTCATTGGCATCACCTATAACTTCTACTACATCTAGGACATTGCTTGTACAATCACATCCCTTAGTATGTTGAATATGTAACTAGGTTCAGTATTCATAAGATATATATATATATATATATATATATCTATATATATCATATATATATATATATATATATATATATATATATATATATATATATATATATATATATATTTCATGCTCTTCATGCTAGAGTCAAAAGAAAATTTATTTGAGTCATGTCCCATTTGGACATTTAAAAGAATTAT
Organism: Pinus tabuliformis; assembly: GCA_031772625.1. Taxonomy (NCBI): domain Eukaryota; kingdom Viridiplantae; phylum Streptophyta; class Pinopsida; order Pinales; family Pinaceae; genus Pinus; species Pinus tabuliformis. The sequence goes on from CM062809.1 coordinate 83,052,527, forward strand.
TTTTTTATTTTTTTTTTATTCATAAGACAACAAGGTGACCAAGTCGACCCTCCTTGGATAAGTTGGTTTTGCCCTCCAAAGTAACACTTATTCAACCCTCTTAGACAACTATATATAAGAGATAGTTTGACCTCTTGGAGAACATATTCACTCATCAAATCAATTATATTATGCACCTAACAAAGGAGAATGGTATCCAAGTCAAAAAGAGAGAGAAAGACAAGGAGAATCTAGAATCGTTGATCAATTCTTTTGACTTTTTCTAGCTCGCACAAGTGAAGGACAAATTATGTGAAAAGAGGTCCAAATTTCTGAGATCAACAAAAACCAAAATTTGGCCCTAGTTTCAAGTCCAAAATTTTGAAGTTTGAGTAGTTTTGTATTTTGACCAAGTGTTGACTTTTACTTTGGAGGTGACTTGGAGGAGGGTTTGACTTGGTATCTTGGTGGCATTTTGGTCTTGGTCTTAGCTTCGATATCTCTCATTTTGATTTTATTCTATAAGGAAAGTATTGTTAGGTTTCTGCCTTGTGGGTTTTGCCTTGGATACTAGCCTAATTTCTAGTGTCTCTTGTCTCATTGTGATCTCCATTTTTCTTGGATGTTTGAAAAATTGTATAATTTCTAGATGAAGAAGACATAAGAAGCAATAAGAAGGAATCTAATATTCACATGTAATTATCAAGAAGAGGAATTAATTTATTAAACTAATTACACTTGTTTCTCAACATGGTATCAAAGCTAAGGTGAAGGAAGAATTATTGAATATCACACTCTTGAAGACATCATTGTAGTAGCATCTCTCTCTCACTTGAAGACTTTCTTGTAGCATCTCTCTCTATCTCACTTTCAAATAAGTAATTGTCTATTCTCTATGTATAATACTTGTGATAAAACGACATCTATCTCTAAAGAGAGCAACAAGCTTCAAGGTGCATCCAATTTCAAATTTTGTAAGAAGAGGATTGATCTAGTCCTTATCAAAAATGAAGTCATGCAATTTATTGAAGGAAAAGTTCCAGCACCAGATAAAAACAATGCTCAAGAAGTGGCCAAGTATACTAAGGGAGAATTCAAAGCTTAAAGGATTCTCTTTGAATCCATCGAAGATCATTTCATCACCTTTGTTTTAGAATTATATACATCAAAGGAATTCTATGATACTTTGATAAACTTGTACTCTATCAACACAACAAGTCATAATATATATTTAAGAAATCAACTCTATAGAACAAGGATGACAAAGGAGGATAATGTAGGTTCATATTTTATGAATATATCAAATATTAGATACCAAATTCAAGTGGTTGGTGAAATTATATTTGATTCATAAATGATTTCCATTGTAATCAATGGTTTACCTAAAAATTGGGATGGTTTTGTTGGAGGAATTCATGCTAGAAAGGAAACTCCTACTTTTGAAGAGTTATGGGCATCTTTCACTCTAGAGGAATCAAGAATAAATGTTGAAAAGAACACTCAACCTCATAATCAAGACTCTCAAGTTGTTACAACTAGATCAATAAAAAAAATTAGATTTCAAAACAAAAATTCCAATAACAAATCTCAAGGAAATAAAGATATGTCCAAAATCCAATGTTATGGATGTCATGAATATGGGAACTACAAGAAATATTGTCCTACGAACCCTAAAAAAAATAAGAGGAAGTAAAGACATGAAGCATCAATAGTTGAATATGAAGAAGCTCCAAATAATTCTAAGGAAGAAAATCACAAGGATATCTACTATTGAAGATAATGAAGAATATGGTTGGTACACATAGAAATAATCATACATCCACTCCTGCACCAGGTTGAAGTAAAAGTTTACTTTTCATTTTTATGTTTAGAAGATCATGGTCTAAATAGAACTCATTAAGGATAAAGATAAGCTAAGTAACCTATGAGAGATAGTATATTTTGGATTCGCAAGTAGAAGTATTCAAGGGGATTATAATTAAGAGGGAGTTATTGGTCATCTATAGAAAGAAATTTGAAGTAGACTTATTAAAAAGTCTAGTATAAATATCGATTGATTAAGCAATTGCATGATATAAACTCTTTTGTCTTCAAGAAAGAAGAGAATCTCATCATGAAGATTCAAAATAATCTAACATTTCTCTCAAAAAGGTAAGGATTACAGGTATATAGAATAAGAACAAAGAAAAGAACGTGTTAATAAGTTTATGGTCTATTTGTTTTTAAGTATGGTTCTAGTTTGCAGCAAGATAGGAATTCAAAAACAAATATTGAAGATTCTTCCATTCATAAGAAGATGATTTTTGAAGAGACATCTATTTTAACATATTAGAATACATCAACGTTGACTATAGCATAGCGTTTCAATTTAAAGAGGGAGAAAACTTGGTAAAGACAATGGTAATTATTACCTATACTTTAAAAATAGATCAAATATCTTCAAGGATATAGAGGATATTCCTAAATAGAGAAAAACAAGAATTTTAAAGTATGCTTTCATTAAATAGGTCATAATCTAGCATGATGACATCATGAAAGAAATACTTGAGAAGATTCTCTCGTTCAAATCAAGTAGCTCACATTTTCCTAAGTTGGAAGGGTTATTCCAGATTTGACAAGGATATAGGAATCTCATGATTATAGAATACCTCATACTTTGGATGATTCAAAATGGACATACAAAGTTGAAGGAACAAGGTATTTCTTTCTAAATAGTAGTAGAATGTGACATGAAGAATCTTGAATTGATTTACCACTTGGGACTTAATAGAAAATGGATGAGGCCTTCCTTGGTAATAGAAATCTTATGATCAAGATCCTCAAGAAATTTAGAATGATCGATTATAGACCTATGGGAAATTCTATTAACAAATTTAGGAAGTTCTCATATTGTTGATCCATCATTGTACTTGTAGTTGATTGGTGTCCTGATGTCTTTTCGATTACTTGATTGGGCTGACAGTTATGATAATAGAAGTGTTAAAATTTAGGCAACTTCAAGATGAATTTCCTAAAGGTAAACCCAATTGCCCCATTAGAAGCCCACCTTTCCCCACAAGAAGAAATAAAACAAATAAAAATAAATATTAATATATTGGGCACTTCTATTATTATTATTATTGTGACAATTTTTCATTAAAGAATATATATTTAAATAACGAAATTTGAATTCTCCCTCCAAAATTAAAAGTCGGCCTCATCAAGGGTTACATCAAATGACTCTCCGTTGAATTATATAAAAAGAGAATATTAGTGACTTCTTGGATATAGAGAACATGAATCGCATGTCTATGAGGATATGTAGTTCATATATTTCAAAGTTATCGTTGTCTGTATGACGGGAACATGATTCGAACTATACCTTATGGAATTATCATTCATTATGACATGATCTTATTGTCTCTTATACACTATTCTAAAATGGCTCAAATTTTGTGATACTTTATGATTCACATTAGCTTCATGTTGGCTCACATTAGTTTATATGGATCACATTCTTTAATATTAATGTGTTGACTTATTTCTGAGATCTCGAAATTTTTGTAGTTCAACATCTATCTCTATGAAACAATTTTTATCTTTTGAGGCATCACTTTATTATGTAATTTTAGCTCGCACAATTTTGTTTAATATATCAATGGAATCACTCAACTTATTTTAGTGAAATCACTATAGTAGTATCATCACTACAAATACATCGCTTGAAGTACAAGAGGCATACCATATATCTGATGCATTATATATATATATATATATATATATATATATATATATATATATATATATATCTTAACAGGGGCTTGGCAATTAAAGAACAAAGGTTTTGTAAATTGATAGAGGTAGCATCACTCTACATTGGTGACAGACATCACATCACTCTACAAGTGGTAACAAACATTACATTGCTCTACAATGGTGACATATTATAAATCTCTATAGACATTACTCTATAGTGGTGTGTATGCTATATCACTATAAAGATATCACCCTAAAATAGTGTATGTATTGTAGAAGTATGACATCGTATGTATTGCAGTGTCACACTATTTGTTATTTATTTTCTCTACAGTAGCACGATATACTTTGCATGACTCATGGATATATGGTAATGAAACTATGATCCAACAATTATATCGCTATGATATATCTATATCTATATCTATATATATATATATATATATATATATATATATATATATATATATATATATATATATATATATATAATGTTCTATATTAATAGGACAATGATTTATATGGTAATGACCATGTCATAATAGAGACCTCAATGAAGGATATTGAGACAGTGACCCTAATCTCATATAATAGTGACTTTTTTGTTGTGGTAGTAACCTTGACAATTATCTTTGATTTACTTTGGCATAACAATTATCTTTGGTATGGATATATATATATATATATATATATATATATATAGATAACAACGACCTCGATATATGGTTTTTGAGAAATCTAGGGCATTAGCATTAGGTGATTTCCCTTCCAATTACTAACTGCTTATGAATGATTTTTGCTTCTTATTTTTGAATCTTTTCTTCTTACCCTATTAGTTTTCTTCTTCATCAAACAGTAACCAATGCATGAACATAAAATACATAAGAGACATAGAATGTAGTATCAACCAGGGCCAAAACCTCTCACTCTTTGAGAGGAAAACCTGCACAAATTATTCTTATAGATATTCCAATTGAAGAATACCAAGACCAATACCCTTGACCTATTAGCCACTCCAAGACCAAGACACAGGTTCTCTTGACAGTCACCCTTCTTCTTGACTCCTCTTCCACTTCAACCTTCTTCGCTTATTAACATGAATTCAAATCATCTCCTATCAAATTATAGACACACTTGAAGTGGCATGGAAACTCATCGCTATCATGTCACCGAACTATGAACATAGAATCTTTGTGAATTCATTATAACACATATATGTGGATTCATTATAGCACATAAATATGAACTTCATGAATGTAATGATATCTAAATTGTTGACCATAATTATATTGAACTCCTTGACTGTGATGATATCTAAGCTCCTTGACTGTAAGGTTATCTGAACTAGTCACTGTAGTCATTCACAATTACATGTCATTATGAAGAATGAACCTAGTTACACTTTTCAACTCTCCCTCTTAACTAGGGAGGTATTCATAATGGTACTTGGTCGTTCTCAATCTGAAGAATTTCTCATAAGAAGAATCAGATTGGTAACCCATTTGTATAGCATCATATCAACCAGCATTGTCACATAGAATGGCCTTGATTAAAATATCCACATGATTAGAGCACAATGTTGGCGAGACCAATGATTCACATACACCATAATCATTTTCTATCAAGGTACATACTCCACTCAGGTGTTCATAGAGTATGACCTACTTTGGACTACTCGTATCTTGGGTAGCCAATCCTCAAATAATACTAGTCATCTATGAGTACTGTTATCTTGGATTCCCTATCTCATTCTCAAAGTGCATCGGATGCCATATGTTTACCCAATCCTTCATTATGTCTTCCCAAGTGAAGACTATAATGATGTGTCTATCTCTCCCTCTCAATTAGGGAGGACATATCAATTCCAATAATGAAATCTACTCATTCATATGGAAGGAATCTACTTACGCTCTCTCTTGACTTAGGAATTTCCAACTTTTTTCCAAGTAAGAAACTTGTTTTCTAGACTCCCTCTTAATTAGGGACCTACAACATCTCCTCAACTAGCTACTTGAATATCTCCTTCCTTCGATGTCATGAATTTCTTTGTCACAGAGTCTTCATCTTTTGTGGCTTCTTCATAGGGCACAAATCGTTCATAACTTTCATCCATGGGTTAGTCATGTCATTGTTACTTTCATCAAAAAGTTTTCCATTAGTCTTCATCTGGCCTTGCTTCATGTCATGTTTTCTAAAAGTATCTTACATCCTTCTATATGGTCATCTTGGAAGACATCCATAGTTCTTCCCTTGGAAGACATGCATAAAACCATCTAGATATTTGTTCAAAAATAAGAAATGAACACTTAAATAAAAATTACCTTTGTGATGGTCTTTCATCATCACATCTTCCATTTTTCATCAACATCATGCATAAATGTTTGCATATCTCCCGATGATATCCATTATCAAGGGTCTCCATGTTTCTCTGACTTCCATCAAAGTCTTCATATCTTTCTAGGAGATTTCCTAGTCAAATCTTCTTGTTCTTTCAGATGTTGATTTTTGTTACTATGGTTGCATATATGATGATCTCTTCCTTCCTTTCTTCATACATTTCATTTCATTCCTAGGAGCTTCCAATCAGAGTTCCTCAATTGTAGTCAACCAATTCATACTTCATATTAGGACATATTATGTTTTCTTCATCTAGTGTGACTCATGCCTTCCAGAATCCTTTTATAGGAGGAGATCCTTTCCTTTGATCATGCTTCTTCAAGATAGTTCAGTGATATATGTTACCTGCAACCATATAACATGAATTTATAATATTGAATACAAGCATACATACCTCATTTACCTTTGGGTCATCTAGGCTTCTTTCAGTAGATTTCTTGATTGAAAAGAGCTTCAACCCCTTGATCTTCTTCATCTCTTATGTCATCACACCATCATCCCATGAATTTGGAGTTCCTAATGAAAACACTTTCTTCCACATTAGATTGGTGAACCCTCTGATGAGGATTACATCAGAGAACCTTGAGGATCTTATATATCCCTATCTAGTAGATGTTACCTTTATATGATGAGCCTTGTCCTGGATGACTTCTTTCTAATGAGGTTCCCAAGAGTTATAACCTTCACAGTTGACTGCCATAGATTTTGTTCCAATTGTCCTTCATGTTTCCCTATGGTAATGTCACAAGCTCTTTCTTATAATTCTTTTCCTCTTTCAGCTTCCTCCACTTCTTCGGTGAAACAGGCTTCTTCTCTATCTTCCTTGTTATTTCCCTTCTTAAGCTTAGGACAAACTTTCTTGTAATGCTCATAGGATTGAATCTTAGTTATGTTCTTCTTTCCTTTCAAAAAATGTCTGCATACTTTTCAACCTTTCTTCTTCTATCTTGCATAGAAATCACAAGTTGTTGAATGGAATAGCTTTCGTATCCTCACAGAAGATAGTTCATATACTTCATTGATATGAAATAGCTTTCTTATACTTCTATATGAGGGGACCTTTGACTGATTTCATAAGAATCCCTTGAGCCCTTTTATCCCTTTCCATGTATTCAGAGGAGACCTTTCCATTGATATGTTCAATGAGTTAACTTTCTTCAAGGACTATGTCTATCCTCCTTTTCCATGCAAGGAAGTTTGATGACCCAACTAGATTATAGATCTCCTTGCAAAACGAATTCATTTTACCAAATTAGATTATAGAATAAAAGATACTTACTTGACAAGTGAAGGTGAAATATTCAACTTGATCCTTTTGATGGTGGTTTATGAAGATGTATTAGTGCCCTTTTTTAATGATGTTCTTCCAAATGAACTCATTTCTTCAATAAAAGGAGATTTCCCCTTTTTATGATGACAACGCCTTTGATCTAGCTCTCCTTTGATGATGTTGATTTGATGAGGATCTCTTGATGCTTCCTCGAATGGCCTTCTTTAATGCTAAGGAGGAGATACTTGCTTAAATTAGGGGAGACTACCTTGGAACCTTTTGAAGATGATGGCAATGCATTTTTAACCTCCTTTTGATAACTAGCCTTCAAAATACTTTGACTTCCTTGGTGATTAATGAGTGCAGATCAAAAATGCTTCTAAAGTTTCGACTTTCTCCAAGATGATGTGATATTTTTCCTTGGAGTGCTTCTCTTGAATGTATATAATTTGGACTACCATTCTTTATAAATATCTTCAACTTGATGAGCGTCTTGGTGGTCTTTTGATGGTGACTAGAGGATCCAACACTTTTGCTGGTGTAGACTTCTAGTTGTCTTGATTTGATTGATGATCCCAAGACTTCTTTTTGAAGTCGACTTTATTCTTAAATTTAGATCTCAACTTCACTTTGATATCATTCAACTTGCTTTGATGCCTTTCTTGAAATTCAATCCTTGAGTGTCCCTTTGATTGCATGCCCTTTTCTTGACTTTGACACCTTAGCTCTGATACCATGTTGACAAATCTAGGGAATTAGCATTAGGGGATTTCTCTTCCAATTAGTAGATTCTTGTGAATGTTGTTTGCTTCTTATATTAGAATATTTTCTTCTTATATTATTAGTTTTCTTCTTCATCAAACAATAACCAATGCATGAACATAAAATAGACAAGAAACACAGAATATAGGCTATCAGTCAGGGCCAAAACCTCTCACTCTTTGAGAGGAAAACCCGCACAAATTCTTTTTATAGAGATTCCAATTGACGAATACCAAGACCAAGACCCTTGACCTATTAGCCATGCCAAGACCAAGACACAAATTCTCTTGACAGTCACCCTTCTACTTGACTCCTCTTCCATTTCGGCCTTCTTCATAACATGAATTGAGATCATCTCCTATTGAATTGTAGACACACTTGAAGCGGCAAGTAAACTCATCATTGTCATGTCACCGAACTGTGAACACCAAATCTCTATGACTTCATTATAACACTAATATGGGACTTCCTTATAGCACAGAAATCTGAACTTTATGACTATAATGTTATCCTAATTACTAACTGTAATGACATCAAACTCCTTGACTATGATGATATCCAAGCTCCTTGACTGTAAGGTTATCTTAACTAGTCATTTACCCGAATTTCAAAGATATATTTGAACTTGTAAATTTTGTAGTACCTCCTTGTTGTCCCTTGAAAATTTCTTCCATTCCCTTTATCATGAAATACCTTCGATGCCCCTTCAATACCATCTTTGAGCTTGTCTTCTGTGATCCAAACCTCAGAGAATTTGAGCTTCTGAACTGTGGAAATGTGGATACCTTTTGCACCTATATAGTGGTCTTCCAATATATATAAGCTGACATGTCCTCAACGAAGGGATGTGTCTCTAATTTGGTGAGCTGACATGTGCCATTTACTTCATTTGGAGTCTAACTTGAAGAGGAGGATTGTGCTTGTCTTTGGAGGGCTATTTTATAATCCTATAGACTAGAATACATTATTTTATCCCCAAGAAGGGTTCTTCATACATGACATTGACTCTTTGGCTTTAACGACAAATCCTAAGGCTCTTAATGAGATCCATCTAAATAAAATCCCTTTCTCGTGAAACCCACAAAGCAAGAATTACAAAATAATTTTATTTTCTTCTTTACATAATTTTACAAAAGTCACAATCACATGTCATTATGAAGGCCAAAACTAGTTACACTTTCAATAATGGTCGTGCCCTTGATCTCCATTATAGTGCTTTTGATATATGACAGGGATCTATAGGGTACTGTTATATGTTTTATGACAATTACCATGTTGTATGGCATAACAATTTGTACATCAATGAATTACATGACAATTGATGCTAGATATTGATCTATGTGTTTGACAGACACCTAGTTGTATGGAAGGACCCTCGATGAAGACATGGTAGTGATATTTTACAATAAGCTAGCTCTTGCATTATGACAGTGTTCATTGATGATTGAAAAAGTAGTGATATTGACATGGATGATAGTGGTTGTAACAATGTTCTTGTTGATGGATGAAAAATGTGATTGTGTATGGGATATTGTATATGAAAAAGATATGGCAGAAACCTTGTGGATGATAGAGACAGACATTGTATCTCTGATGTATGATATGGAAGCAACTCCCTATGTTGTTTAGTTCATAAACAAATTTGTGAAATGATGTAGATTGGCCCTAGGAGGCCTGATGCAATGATGTATCTCTCTGTGGATGTGCTTTGTATCTCAGTTGAACAATTAATGAATATATAATAGAAGAATAGTTTAGATGGGTTTTACCCCTTGTGGGATTTTTCCTTGGTCTTTGACCAAAAAATTTGGTGTCCCTTTTGTGCATGTTTTTCTTCTTTTGTTCCTTTATGTTCCATTGCAAGGTTGATGTTATTGCTATTTCTACATAATTTCTAATGATGTTAAGACGATATGTCGTGAATGTGATATGAAAATGATGAAAAGTTTAAAATGTAATTATCAACAACAAAGAAAAACCTAGCCCTAAGAAAATTTAACATGGAATCAGATTTCATCTAAAGAAAAGTCATTGACAACACCCCTTGAAGACACTAATGATGGAAGCATATGAAAATGGTTGAAACCTAAAAGAATGCTAGGGTTTGAAGGAAACCCTAGGGAGACCTTTTTTTTCTTACAAGTATAACCTAGGGTTTGGGAGAAACCCTAAGAGTAGATTTTATATGAAAAAATCTTGGTAGGATTCAGAATTATCATGATAACAAAAATTTTAGGTGTAGAATTTCGCAAATGGGTATTTTTTGGATTTTTTTGAAAAAATATTCACCAATTTGGTTAAAATTTTTCTATTTTTTACATACATATGATTAAATGGATGATCTTCACCAAAAAAAATACTATTTTTAATAGTAAATTACATGTTTTTTGTTGAATATTTGCCTACATTCTATATGTATGAATTTTCAAACCAAAATAGTCACCTTCTATACTATATATAGGAAAAATTTTAAATCCTTAAAAAATACCCTGATCATGATATGAGATGAATTGTGTTATTCCATTCAGTTATTCTAGTACCTAACAAATTCAAATATATAATAATATGACACGATTGGTCGGAAACCCATAAATGATTCAAAAGAAACCCTAGGAGAAGGGTATGTTGGAGATTCAATTGTCATCATTGATGTTTGGTCTTGGTTGTTGATGAAAGAAGATAAAGGATATAGGTAGTACTAATGAGGATTAATCTCTTCTAAAGACAATATTTACATATGATCAATGGATCATGATGTATCCAGGATAAGAGGGAGACATTATCAAGAGGGAGTTGTGAACCTCCTCTAACATACATTAAATACAAGTATTTCCAAGGATTATGTCATTTTGTTTATGACAGTGCTCTTGTTTAGATTTATCACTTTTGGACTATTATTTATTCTTCCTCCTCAAATATTTGAATGATTGTTTCTCTAAATTATTTCATGAGTATATGAGATCCTTCTTGAGGATCATCAAGTTGTAGAGTATTGCAAGAAGAGTAAGCTCAAATAAGGAGTTAGTGCTGGAAGAGTAAACTTCAGAAGGAAGTTAGTGTGGTATAATGAAGAAGGCACTCTTATATCTAGAAAAATAAATCTACTCCTATATCATCACCAGGTACATTTTCATTATGTTTATTTTTCCATGATTTCTCTTGTTGTTGTTCTAGGATCAACGGGTACTTTAGAAGGATGTGAGGACCAAGTCCTCTATGACGATATTAAGAAGATTGTAGAGCCATCCCATGACTTGGACAAGAGCTCAAGTCCTCGAAGGAAGGATTGTAGTATCCTTGGTTGATAACTGTGATTGGATAAGCTTCCTTTTTAGAGGAAGTTGAATGATAGGGTCAATACAGCAGTCTGATGAGATGATGATGAAAATATGTCCTTCGTGCAAGGATCATTCTAAATTACTAGATACAATAATGTCAGATGCTTTCGAAGTATTAATCGGTGATAAGGAATATGTGCTCAGAGGGAGAGGATTGCAGGTCATGTTGCTATATGCACTAATCAAATGTATGTTAAGTTGGTCTCCTCCATGATATATGTAAGGAAGAAGCATACTTGGATCTACCTCAATGCTTTGAGGCACATGAGATGATATCCATGATTATATATAGAATAAAGTACCATATAGACTCGAGCAAGCTCTTTGGTCTTAGAAACTTAGATTGATGGTCACTTAATGCGTACACCAACCTCTCTTCAAGGTTGTAGGTATGTCTCTGATATTTGGTTTATATGTTGACGATTTACTTATGACAGGATCAGATCTTCTCCTTGTTCAATCCCAAAGGGAGTTGACCCCTAAGTTCTAATAACCAACATCTTGAGATTAGCAGTGTAGTGGAGAGATTATGAGGACGTGATTGTTAAGGGAATTATTTTATCAGAGACTTTGGCATGATGATTTACACTGAAGTAGTTGAGATAGATTCATCTTCATATTTAGATTGATGAATTCAGATGATGAGTTGATAGCCAGTTGGATACTTGTTTCATATCATGTACTCTAAGTCAGATAGAGCCTAGACACGTATATTGGGATGTTATTGAATATGTGTTGGGATATCCACATGGACTACGACACATTGCTGAAAAATTGATGGATACACTGATGCAAACTGAAATTGGGAATGTTTTTTATAACAATAACACATTTGGGTGTTGTAGTAACTTGGGGTATTCCATGATTTCTTGAATGAGTTGAAAACAAGAAGTATGCTTATTTGAACACGACTAAGGTAGAACATTTGTTGCTAGCATAGCTAGATGTGAGGCAATGTGATTGAGAAGGATATTTAGAGAGTTTTTTGAGAATGTGTTAGGAATGACTATGATATACTACGATAATGTGAGTGACATCTGATTTTCAGAGAATCTTGTGTTTTATGATCAATCCAATCTTTGTGAAATCAAATATTGTTTCATCTAGGGTATGGAACAAAGGGAGAAATGAGGCTTTGAAATTCATTTGTTGTGGAATCGAAGTAATGAGGCTTCCGTAGATGAGCATGTTACTGACATTCTTACCAAGGATTTGCCGAAAGGGAAGTTCCTGCCCTTTAAATAATAGCTTAGAATGATGGATGTGACACTCTTGGGTAAGGGTCTCAACTGATTGAGGACACTGAGCTATGCTCTTCCCCACCTGTTTGAGCTCATAGGGAAAGGAATTGAGTCGGAGAGATATTGGTGTTGAGGGATCTCTGTACAATAGGATATTTGTGATCCTTACCTCTAACAGTAAGTAGTATCCTACCTATTTCTTGACAATAGGATAGTTGTGATCCTTACTTTTCATAATAGGTAGTATCCTTCCTATTATCACCATTGGGAGCAACATAGTATACCCCAATTGGAATCCTACCCATAAGTTGGGCTTGTTTGGATTTTCCTCCCCATTTGGAAAATGGGTTTAGGAGACTTGGGATAGATGTGATCCTTACCATTTATGGTAAGTAGTATCCTTCCCAAGTGAGGGGATGCAAGTGTTCTACTACTGGCTCTTAAGGATCAAGTTGGAAAGATTAGTAGACAATAAGATAGTTGTAATCCTTACCTTTTATGGTAAGTAGTATCATGCCTATTGTCCTAATGATAGGATAGTATCGCTCTATAGGTATCACCATACAACATCATATATATTGCAATAGTATGACATCACATGTATCCAATGTCATGATATTATTTTTTTATTCGCTCTATAGTAGAATGATATTATTTGCGTGACTCATGGATATATGGTAATTTCGTATATAGAATAGTTATTTTTATTAATAGGAAAATGATTTATATGGTAATGACCATGTCATAATAGAGATTTAGATGAAGTATATTGAGGCAATGACCCTACTCTCATATAATAGTGAGTTTTTAGTTATGATAGTAACCTTTACAGTTATCTTTGATTGACTTTGGTATAACAATTATCTTTGGTATGGATATATATATATATATATATATATATATCAGCGACATCTATATATGGCAGTGCCATTGATCTTCATGATAATGCTTCTAAGATATGGAAGGGATCTATGGGACATTGTTATATTTGTTATGAAAATTACCATTTTGTATGGCATGGCAGTTTGTACATCAGTGACTTATATGAAAATTGATATTGGATAGTGATCTATGTCTTTGGCAATGACCTATTTGTATGGCAGGATCCTTCATGAAGACATGGTAGTGATCTTGTATAGTAACCCAACACTTGTATTATGATAGTGATTGTTGATGATTGAAAAAAGATTGATCTTGACATGGCTAATAGTGGAAGTAACAATGTTATTTTTTATGGATGACAAATGTGACTATGTATGTGATATTATATATGACAAAGATATGGAAAATGTAGAAATTTGAATAATATAACTCTTATTCACAGAGATTATTCTGATTATACACTATTTGCAGAATGCATGCATAATACATAACCTCCTCTACCATTGATCATCAATTTGTGGAATTAAAAAACAATCGCATGCGCACATTGAAACATCAATCACACATATCAACACAGTATGTAATGGGGAAAGAATACAGCTGAAAACCCCCAACTATATATATATTATAATGATAGAGAACATGTAACAATATATAATACAATACTCCTCACAAGTACTCAGTACTATCTCCACATGCTACATACAAACTAGCTCAAATCTGAACAAGTCACAGGTTCAAATCTCCTCCACTATTTTCTTGCCTCTTTTGCGCAATCCAAGTTGAGAATATATCAGATCCAAGTTCAAATTCCCTTGGCTTGTACTACGCAATCCTCATTGGAAATCTCAATCAATGATTGTGCAAATCTCCTGCACAGCTATAGTCACAACTGATAGTAGCCTCACCCTTTCACCCACCTCTAACACTTGTCTCCACTGAACTATCCATGCACTGAGTTAACTGATTTATTATTTAGTTGATTTATGAGTTAATAATTAGTGAATTAATTAATAATTAATTCACATCACTCATCACTAGTGCATTTGGAAGTTAGATTAAATACAACTAGTTCAACTAAGCCAAACTAAACACAACTCCATCAACTCCTCAATCAACTCCACCAAACTCAATCACTTGAGTTCTAAATGAAGTCCATCATGCAATAGCTCAACTAACCCATAGGAAAAGCGTATTTCCTTCTGGAAGTTGCATGTGCCACATCCGTAGCTTGAACTGAAGTGCTACAAGAGGATAAGATAATGTTTATAGTCCAAATATTATTAAGAGCTAATAATATTCGACTGTTCTATATTTTGACTGGCAGTTTAAAAATAGAATCCGCCCATATGTCTAAAAATAGAGGTCCATCTATTTTTACCAACATGACCAATCAACCATAAATGGCATCCTGCAACTCATAGACCATGATCCATATGTCTAAAAATAGACATAGTCTAAAAATAGACTTTGCGCCAAAAATAGCCTGCGAGCCCACTTAGTGAAGGCAACTTCTTTTCACTAAGCTCCATCATCTTGTTGCATTTTCAACACTCCCTCTCAACAAGATATTGATTATCGGCAACCCCTATCCTGCCTCTGTGGTATTCAAATTTTCTCCTGGTGAGTGCCTTCGTAAAGATATCAACATCCTGATCCTCCGTGGGAATGTATGAAAGTAACATGATTCTCCACTGCACACAATCTCTGATATGATGGTACCTGATGTCGATGTGCTTGGATCTATCTTGAAATACTAGATTAGTCAAGAGTTTAATGCAACTATGGTTATCACAATAAATCACAGTAGGCTCCAAGTGTGACCCGAACAACCTGACCAGGATCTTCCTCATCCATATAGCCTCGCATGCAGCCAAACTTGCTGCCATATACTCGGCCTCTACTAAACTGAGTGCCACGGATCTCTACTTCCTGCTGTACCAAGAAACTGATGTCGACATGATACTGAAGATCCCTCCAGATGTGATCTTTCTATCCATTGGGCTCCCTGCCCAATTTGCATCCATGAAGCCACATAGCTTCACCTCATCCTCCTGTCTGTACCACAATCCATATCCTGATGTGCCTCTGAGATAACGCAATACATGCTTGCCTGCCTTCCAGAAGAGCTTGATTGACTTAACCATAGCTTGTGAAAGCTGGTTAATAGCATAGCAAATATCGGGTCGTGTATTGACCAGATACATAAGCGACCCCACCAACTGTTGATAAATAGTGGCATCCACTACCTCTGCTAAAGTAGCATCCTCCTTCCTCCAACCTCCAGGAAGAGGAGTATCAACAAGCTTGCAACCATGCATGTTGAACTTCTCCAGTATCTCCCGAGCATACTCACCCTGAGAAATAAATAGTCCATCACTACGCTGACAAATTTCCAATCCCAGGAAATAATGAAGGAGGCCCAAGTCCTTCATCTCAAACTCTCTAGCAAGATCCTCCTTGCATGAAAGTATCAACAGCTCATCTCCCGTCAAAATCAAATCATCTACATAAAGTACAATGATCAGCAACTTACCCTCCACCACAATCTGGTATAGGTTAGGATCCACCTCACTCTTGGAGAATCCAAGTCCGGTGAAATAACTGTCTATCCGCGTGTACCAAGCATGAGGTGCTTGTTTCAACCCATATAGCGTTCTCTTGAGCTTGCACACATGCGACTCGCTGTTGAAGATCTCGAAACCTTCGGGCTACTCTATGTACACCTCCTCAATGACTCCATTGAGGAACGTAGTCTTCACATCCATCTGATGGATGTGCCACCCCATCTGCGCTGAGAGAGAAAGAATCATCTGTATGGAAGAATACCTTGCGATAGTGTTACAGGGAAAAGTGTCTATGCAGAACTGCTAATCCCACTAAGGCTGGTAGCTACCTTAGAAACAAACAAAGTAAGACTACTTTCGTTTTCCTTTATGAAAGATAGATGAGAGAAGAATAAAGGAGACCAACCTCTGTCTTGCACTTGGTTCCTTGATCGATTCCTCTCTCTTCTGATAGTCCTTTGCTACTTGCTTTCTCGTATACCCAGCTTCACAGAGTACCTATAGAATCAAAGCAGCATAACACTATACAAGAACATGGATCTATTATCATAAACAATCTAGGATCAGATGTAAATTGACCATACAAATGCATGAAACATAAATTACACAAGAGTATGGAGGAAAACTTGAATAGCTTTATTGATAATCAAGAAAGAGCCAAGAGAGTTACAACCAATTGTTCTGACCCAACATCATCCTCTCGGCAAGTAAGCCCTTCTTCACCTCATGAAAAGCTTAGATCACCCAACACTATGATGTTGCCTCAAGAAACCAACAGCAATTCCTTACAAGATGAAAAATTCCAACCTCCTGGATCTTTGGGATGAGGGATCCATATATAGATGTCTGTAAGGGAGATGAGTCAGCTTGTGATTTGATTAGTGTATTCCCTCTAATATTTCTTGCTTCCACTTGGAGATTGATGATCTCTTACTCATCCCTAGTCGAATTCAGAGAGGCAAGTGTCACAGGAGAAGTTTCTGGAAGATTACATCCTTCTCCACCTCGTGGATTGACACTGCCATTTGTCCCTTCTCGCCCATCGCACCCCATAGAAGGGCTTTTGAAATTCAACGCACCCACTGTGTGTATTTAGGTGAGATGCAACGCACTTTGCCTATGGAGCAGGTGAAATGATCCAGTTTTGACCAGTTCTGAGTAGTTTTTCATGGAGAACTTCTGGGAGAAGCTGTAATCAATTGACCTTGTTCTTTTAGGGATTGGAACAACACTTTTAGGGACTTAGGAGCCCTTGGTTTATGGACATTTTATGCTTGGGGTTGTAGTGCCCAAAAATGTCTATAACAGTTGCCCCCCTAAAGCATGAGGTCATTAATCTTTTTGATGTCGGGTGAAATGATTTATCATGAGGATCCAAAGTTCTTTCAAGCTGGAAGGAGACCTGTAATAAGATACAATACAATAAATTATCTTCATAATATTTTCATGATCTAGCTGAGGTGGGCATTCCCATGCTCAACTTTATAAATTCATTTTCATGTACATAGGACAGACAATCGTCTGAGTGTAGATTGATGATTTTAGTAGAGCCATCATCCCTTAGATTGGATGATTATCTGTGCAGCAACAATGTACATTTGATGTCTTTATTTCCTGAATATATATCGCAACCCAGATGGATGAAACTAGATCCGGGGTCTTCAATCTCATTCGATCTTCACTCAAAGTACAAGTCGATCCATGTGAGAGATGTTCCAGAGTCGAACATGGAAAGACATCGCCTGATTACCAGCCAATGATGTAAGCTGTTAACAGGTGCGAGAGGAATCACCGATAATGATAATGATCCTCAAGGTACTGCAGTACAATTCACGTGGTGTGAATAAGGGACTTGGCGTCGAACACCATGCAAAATCTTTCGGTCGAAGGCCGTTGATGTAAACCTGTCGCCGAAAGTGAGAAACTTGCCATTGAGGCACGCAAGTTTCAAAGTACTGCAATGGGTGTTCCTAGATTGACTTCTTGGATAATGAGCTAATGTCGACAAGAAGCGATCCATCATAGGAGGGCCTTAATGAATCCCACATCAATGACATTGAATGGAGCAAATGATTTTAATGGAGGTGAAATCGGTCTGGTGATATAAGGTTCAGGGTGGCGGTCATGAAAAAATGAGCGTAAATGTATTGCAGCAGGTGAGACACAGGTGAATTCTCTGAGTGACTTCTCTTGAACATATCGGTGACACTGACATGATGGATTGGTAGCATTAACCCCAAATGTGGATGGTGTGATGTGACCATGGTGATGTGACCAGTGAATGAAACAACCCAACCCGACTTGGATGTGGAGTGAAAGTGTCATGTTCAAGAGCGACTTGCTACCAACAAAGTTTCTTCAAGTTTTCTTCCCAATTTTTCCCCAATCATTGCTGACTAGTACCTCTTTATTTTTGTCAATCTTGAGGAGGATAACATATGCTTGTTCTATAATTTGCCCTTCGGGCAAACCCATCGCTATGTTTTAACGAGCCTAGCGATAGTGAAACTCGTTCTTGTCTGTTATGGACAAGTTTGTCACTATTAGGTTTTAACGAGTTTAGCGACAAAGATAACTCGGTCCTTTTCAATTTTAGGGAGTCCAAAAAGGGGACGTAAAGGAAACTCCAAAAATCCTTTTTCGTCATCTAATCCCTTAAGTCCGAAAAAGTATAAAACAATACAGAAGGGATGAATTTTCGATACTTTTAACGAGCTGAACAAGACAAGCGCTTGATCTTTTTGTGTAATAATCCCTCAGGTCCAAAAATATTAAAATCTAAAGGAGGGATAGCACTTCTGGTCACTTTAACGAGCTGGAGAGGCCAATAGCTCGGCAATATTTTCATATTTTACGAGTCAGTTGAAAAGAGCTTAAAGGAGACTCGTTTTTGAGGAACGAGTGATAAATTTGGGTAGCAGTTGATTCCAGGTAAGGTTTGGAATTTTCCAATCATGGCAGTGTCACAAGGATGGCTAACAAGATCACTCTTCGCACCTGTTCCTCAAAAGGGGTAAACAATCAAGTGGAGGTGAATGATCGGCCAATACAGAGTGGAGGTGATGATGAGAACACGACCAAGGCTTCAAAGGCTGAAGTACTACATTCACGATGGTTATTTACCGGAAATTAGTTCATTTTTTATGGAAACACTTGCTCATTGCTTATGTTTATTTTTTTTAACGAGCTTGAAGTCTGCGTTAAAACTGCTCGATGCAGGTTTATTTTTTAACGATCTTGAACCCTGTAGTAACACTACTCGTGGCGGGTTTATTTTTAACGAGCTTTAACCCTGCAGTGACACTGCTCATGATAATTTTGCATGCCCCCAGAATAATAATGCAAATCGAGGTGCATGCCCCCCAAGCTTCATTGCATTCAACTCGGTGGTTGGAATGAAGGTTTACCTTTGAGATTTGGAAAGGGGATTTGTTTCATTTTTTAATGAGGTTGACACAGTAAAAGAACTATCCTCATGACTCCTTGTTTCATTTTTTAACGAGGTCGACACGAGATAAGAACCATCCTCGAAATCCACCGTATTTATAGTATTTGATAGAAAATCAAAAACTGATGGATGATTAAGGTTGCTGGAATAATCTTCATGGTAATCCGGAAGATGGGAGCGATGGTGGTAATATTCCCATGGTGCCTCTCCTATCATCATTGATTGAATGATTCCTTCGTCTGTAGAATGTACATGCGACCAAGGATCTGAAGAGGTGCCATATTCCTTAGACCTATCTATCCAAACACTCGATGAGCATTGATTTGGGTTTGCCCCCCAAGCCAAGAAAATTGATTGCTACAATATTTCTAAAATGGCGATGATCCATGCTGACAAAATGTTTAGGAATCTTCCGAATCCATTAGATATAGAATATTTCATATTGTAGGTTTCCACTGTGGTCACTTCCGCCAGATTACTTTGAGGCGGTAGGGAAAAATTACCCATGGAGTCACCATTTTGTTACAGGGAAAAGTGTCTATGCAGAACTGCTAATCCCACTAAGGCTGGTAGCTACCTTAGAAACAAACAAAGTAAAACTACTTTTGTTTTCCTTTATGAAAGATAGATGAGAGAAGAATAAAGGAGACCAACCTCTGTCTTGCGCTTGGTTCCTTCCTCGATTCCTCTCTCTTCTGATAGTCCTTTGCTACTTTCTTTCTCGTATACCCAGCTTCACAGAGTACCTATAGAATCTGTTAGCGCTCAAATTTGCCTCAGGCTGAGGAAGGCAAAACTCGAGGCAACATCATACCACGCTCAGCCTCGTAGCTAGCCCTACGAGGACAGGAGAGGGCTCTCTCCGGGTCTATCTCGGCAAAAGGTTTTCAAAGGGGCTGAGATGACCAATAAGGAATACTGATCTTAGGCTAGATATTAAGTGCAGAGATTTAAAGGTGATTTTTTGGGATTTTTGTTGAATCAAAGGAAAAAGAAATTTTGGGTGCGGGGATGAGACACAGTTTCTGCAGAGGTCTGCTTGGAGCAAGGTAGGCAATTGTTTTAATGCTTTTAAAGTGATGAGGTGAATAGATCAGATAGGTGAGGAGCTAAGGAGAGCAAGAAAGCGCAAGGGTTCTCCTTAAACTGAAGAAAACATGGAAAATTAAACAAATTTAAAGGCAGAGCATAGCAAATTTATGGATTCTACCTTAACACTTCATTTGTTCAATTGCAGAAAATGAGAGAGGGAAAATGATACACATAAAAAACTTACAAGTACTGAAAGAAGCACACCATCAAGACATAAGGCCATAAGAATTCCAAATAGTGCTGCAAATCCCTGGTCTTCCCTTTGCCAAAATGCTGAAGTAAAGTGTACAATAAAGTCTCAAAGCCTCTTCCCAAAGAGTTCAACCCTGAAAATGACTAAGAAAATACATAATATAGGCAAGCTAACACATTCCCTTGCCTCTAGGGGTCGAGCTCATCATCCTAGGAGCTGTTTCAACTAATTCTAATCAAAGCACTATAATCTAGGCAGTCAAAACAACTTGCCTCTATAAGCTAGGAAACCAATTCATACATTAAATGTTTGCTATTTTATGAATGAATCATCTAGAATAGGTAAATAAGTGTCAAGTCAACATAAAATTACATTAATTACATCAAGGAGGGTGAAAAATCCCATCACAAGTCAAAACTGGTCAAAACTGGGCGAATTCCTGAGCTGGAAGGTGAAAAATGTGCAAAAAATCCTGATGCATAGCGCGCCTGAGCCCTACGCGTAGCGCGCCTTTCCACCTACTTTTGGGGAACTTTCCGGCATCCAAATTGAGCTTATATTGGTTTGTTGGAAAGCCCTAGATGTCTACTTTCCAACCCAAGTGGAATTTTCCAATTTGATGTCCATTTGCCCCTCCAAAAGTGCATTCTCCCAAGGCTGCTACCTGTGTGTCCAAAAAGGGGCAGTGAGGTCATTTTTTGCATGTTTTTTGACCTTTTGGGGACCCAAACCTTGATGAAATGCCTTGGTAGTGGCTGAGCAGATGTATTTCATCATGAAAAATCCAAAAATGCAAACCTTTCGTGAATTGGACCTCCCAATCTTCAGGGTAGCGCGCGGCGCGCTACGCGTTGAGCCCAAAAACCTGTTTTTTACATAAAAATTTCAAAATTGACAAAATTTTCCCCAAATTTCTTGAAATTTGGGCTGGGGGTCCCCAATCAAGTACTATGCTCAGTCAAAGAGGCTTCGGCCAAAATTTGGAGTGGATCGGGCCTTTTCCGCCGTTTTAGTGCCTTGCTCAATCGCCTCTTAAGGATCTTAATTTTTGCTTTGCAAACATGCATGCGGGCCCAGTAATGATTCTTCATGTGACGAAGCAAGTCTTTGTCTCTATTGGCTTTCGCCAACAACCCCTCCAAGTGTTGGTTGACCTTCTCAAGCACAAATTTCCGCGCCACAGGTGTCAAGTCACCCGGTCTTTTACGGGCCAACCTACGGTCTTCACGGATTCGTTGTAGCTCTATAAGTGTGTGCTCGTCCTCTAACTGTTTATTGCGCTGCTCTAGATACCTGATATATGAAGTTGTCTCATCATCATGAATGATAACAAATCCCGATGGCTCACCTGAAAACCTCTCCTCATGCTTGGGCTTCTTGCCCTTATCCTGTACCTGTGGTGGAGAAGAAAGCGAGACCCTTTCCACATGATGTGGAGATAATACTCGCTTTGCTGCTGCGAACAAAGGTCTAGTGCCTCTCTGATATGTAATGAAAATAGGCCTGGTCTCGTGATGCTCAAAACACTGCATAGCAAGAGGACAAGCATGCAATTCTCTAAGGTTGATTGGTTCTTCCCTGACATGTTTGCCACTTTTCCGAGGCCTCCGGGATTCCTGTTCTCTCAAGGGAGAATCACTTTTGGTCTCTGCCTCATATTCAGATGAGTGACCAGATGAAATGACTGCTGATATACAAACTCCCTTGAATGAAACTGTGGTGTGCAATTGAATGTGAACTGCTTTTTTGCTCTAACAATGTTGTGACCAAGGGGACACAAATGCACAAGGGAATATTAGGAAAGGGGAAACATTAGGGAATTAGGGAATTTGGAAATAAAAACAAGGGATTTAGAGAAGGGAAATGAAAATCATGGATTTTAGGGTTTTGGGATGTTAGGTAAGGATAATGTGTTTTGGTAATAGAGGTGAGGGACTAGGATTTGAGGGATTATAGTGTAGGATGAAGGAGGGAATTAATGGGGAAAAATAAGGGTGAATTTGGGAATGGGAAACAAAGGGAAATGGGGAAATAATGACAACCTTGGTTACACTCTGTTTTTGAAACCCTACAACACTTTTTTTTTTGCATTCAAACCCTACAGCCATTTCATTGATAAATGAGGGCTTTCCACTTGGATTTGTAAGGCGAACATATCATGAACCCATTACATTTATCTTTCAAAAGCCAAGCACAAGTGGTGGATGTGAGCCTACCTGCAATTTTGTGAGGAGAGGAGGCATTTGAATGTGTTTTAGGCAAATTTCTGGGCATAAAATCCAACGTGTAGCGCGCCTCACCCAACGCGCTGCGCGCTCCTGATGCGCCTCACCCATGCAAAATAACACTGCAAATTGTGGCCTGATGCGTAGCGCGCCCCTGGTGCGTAGTGCATTTTGAAGGAGGATTTTGGAGGCCTTCCTAGTGTCAAAATCGGGTGCAGTATAGCTCGTTGGAAAGGTCTTTGAGTCTAACTTCCAACACAACTAGAATTTTTCATGTTGGAGTTCATTTGCTCTGTCGAAAATCAAATCTCCCAAGACTAGTCAAAATGTGCCAAATGACGCTGCCTCAAGGCAGAGTGCTATTGCAGTCAACTTTTGAATGCCTTTCGCAACTCCAAATTGAGCTCATGATAGCTCATTGGAAAGCTCTTTGTGTCTAGTTATCATCTGATGCATCAAAAAAGTCATTTGGCCAACCAAGCTAGGAGAAAACTTGATTTTCCCAAGGTCACTTCAGAGGTGCATTCGATTCTCTTAAGGCAATGGTATTTTGACATTTCTCTAAAACCATGACACCTGTGTAAAAAGTGAAGGAGGTTTTTCTTCTTTGGCATGTTGTGGACAAAAATGTCTCTCATTTTTCCAAAATTCATCTTTTATTCCTCTGAAACATCATTTGAGTGAAACTTATCCCGCTGTGTGGAATAAGGGATTTTGTCGAAATGAAGCAAAATGAAGGGGACAAGAGGCTTCTAAATTCTTGGGGAAATTTTTGCAAGTAGGGAGGGATGTTAGGAAGCAAGGGAAAGTGGAATCGCGGAGATCGAGTGAGGAGAAGGGGTCCAAAAGGGCAAAACACAGGCCCAACCTAGAAAATTGCCAGGTTGTAGCAAGAAACTAGGGTTTGTGGAAAAATGAGGAATTTTGGGAATCTCAGTGATGGGAAGCATTTGATAAGGTACTTTAAGGATAAGGGAAGGTGTATGAACATCAGGATACAAGTTTTGCCGATGATTTGACCGTCCAAGAGAAATTGCCTTCAAAACCCTAGGAGAGGGAAATGACCTTACCTAGGCGCAACTGAAGCATGAACAAGGTGTAAAATGACTCATTAGACACTGACATGATAATGAAAACCCTATGAATGATGATAGACTCAGTAGAATTATGACATGGACCGACATTTGGACAACTTTAGAAGGAGTGAAAGAAAACCCTACACCTAATGCCTAGTGACCAAATTTTGCTTGAAAACTTTTTGAAATGACAAAATTTGACCTGGACACTCTGAGACCACTTTGTAAGAGCATATTTGATCACTGGAGGAAGGCTGGAAAGACTGACACTAACAGAATCAAAGCAACATAACACTATACAAGAACATGGATCTATTATCATAAACAATTTAGGATCAGATATAAATTGACCATACAAATGCATGAAACATAAATTACACAAGAGTATGGAGGAAAACTTGAATAGCTTTATTGATAATCAAGAAAGAGCCAAGAGAGTTACAACCAGTTGTTCTGACCCAGCATCATCCTCTCAGCAAGTAAGCCCTTCTTCACCTCATGAAAAGCTTAGATCACCCAACACTATGACGTTGCCTCAAGAAACCAACAACAATTCCTTACAAGATGCAAAATTCCAGCCTCCTGGATCTCTGGGATGAGGGATCCATATATAGATGTCTGTAAGGGAGATGAGTCAGTTTGTGATTTGATTAGTGTCTTCCCTCTGATAGTTCTTGCTTCCACTTGGAGATTGATGATCTCTTACTCATCCCTGGTCGAATTCAGAGAGGCAAGTGTCATAGGAGAAGTTTCTGGAAGATTCCATGCTTCTCCACCTCACGGATTGACACTGCCATTTGTCCCTTCTCACCCATTTCACCCCATAGAAGGTATTTTTGAAATGCAACGCACCCACTGTGTGTATTTAGGTGAGATGCAACGCACTTTGCCTATGGAGCAGGTGAAATGATCCAGTTTTGACAAGTTCTGAGTAGTTTTTCATGGAGAACTTCTGGGAGAAGCTGTAAACAGTTGACCTTGTTATTTTAGGGGTTGGAACAACACTTTTAGGGACTTAGGAGCCCTTGGTTTATGGACATTTTATGCTTGGGGTTGCAGTGCCCAAAAATGTCTATAACAGATAGGTGCAAAGGTCTCCTCATAATCGATCCCCTCTATCTGTGAGAAGCCTCGGGAAACAAATCTTGCCTTGTACTTCTCCACACTCCCGTCAGCTGCCTGCTTCACTTTGTAGATCCATATCTAACCCACCACTGATTTCCCCCCCGGTCTTGGGACAATCTCCCATGCACTGTTTCTGACAATCGAATCATACTCTTCCACCATGGCATATACCCATGCGGGATCCTCCACAGCTTCCTCGAAAGAGGATGGCTCAGTCATGACACATTTTCTCACAAGAGCCATATATCCAGTGTACTGATCAGGTGACTATCTCTATCTATGTTGTGTTGTAGGTGGTCCTACAACCTTCTCTGCATCTTGAGCCAGTCGCTCAGCTTCTGTAGTGCGCTTTCGCCCTCTGATGGTTGGCGCGGCATGAGTGGTCTCTTCCACTCCATGAGCTTCATCTTGTGGCTGATCCACATCCTGAAGCTCATCCGTAGGAACTAATAACTCCTCATCTGCATGCAAGTGTGGCTCCCTCTCAAGAAAACACTTCATGGCTTTCTCCTCCTGAAATTTGATATCCCGTTGCACAACAATCTTGCAACTGTCTGGAAAATACACACGATAGTTGTGGGGCGTATCAGTGTACCCCACAAATATCCCAACCTCTGCGGTCGGCTCTAGCTTCTTCCTGGCATCCTTCATCACATGCATGTAAATAGGAGAACCAAAAATCCTCAAATGGGAAATATCAGGCCTCTTACCAGAATAAGCCTCCTCAGGTGTACTCATGCCAAGTATCTTGTGAGGACAACGGTTATGCACATATACTGCAGTATTGCATGCCTCTGCCCACAAGTGAAGGGGTAGTCCCTAATCATGCAACATCACCCATGCAACACCCACGATCATTCTGTTCTTCAACTCAGCAACCCCGTTCTGCTGTGGGTTATGGGAAGCTATGAGCTCTCTTCGAATCCCTTCTGTGTTGCAGAAGTCCTTGAACTCACCAGAGATGAATTCACCAACATTATCACTCCTAATAGCCTTCACCTTCTTCCCCGATTCCTTCTCGACCAGTGCTTTGAACTCACAGAACTTTGAGTATGTCTCGCTCTTCTTCTGCATGAAGAAGATCCAGCACGTTCGAGAGAAATCATCAACAAAGATCACATAGTACTTATTCTTTGTTGTTGAAGCTACTGAGAAAGGTCCACACATGTCTGTGTGAATTCTCTCAAGGATCGTCATGGCACGACTATCCTTCTTGTGAAAGGTGGCTTTCACAAATTTTCCCAAAGTACACCCCTTGCATTGTTCTGACTGCGCAAGAGTGCCTTTAGGAAGCCCAGTAGAAATCTGCTGCAGTATCTTCAAGGCTCCACGGTGAAGGTGGCCCAATCTCCGGTGCCATAGCTCGCCATCATCCCGACTCACCAATCCTTCTACCTTCCATGCCATTACTACACAGCCATCTACATGCAATTGATAAAGGTTCTTGACTTGAACCCCTATCTTCCGGGTTTCTCCAGTTGTCTTACTGTGCAGGAAAGCCTTTCCCTTGCTGAAGACAACATCATATCCCTTGTCTTCTAACATCTTCACAGAGATAAGATTCTTCTTCAATCCTGGAACATGCATCACTTCCTTCAATACGAAGGGTTTACTAGAATCCCTCTCAAAGGAAATGGTACCGATACTGGTCGCACTGTATCTACCATCATCGCCCATCTCGATGTGCACTCCAAGATCTTTCTCATCCAAATCAGAAAAAAAAATCTCGATCTCCTGTCATGTGAAAAGAATCACCACTGTCCAAGAACCATACCGATCCCATCACACTTGATACCACGCATGCGATCAGCAAAAAATCCAGCTCAAACTGCGAGGCTAAGGCCTCTCCCGCTACAGATCCAGCAGCTTTCTTATTTTTCTTCTTCTGCGGACAATTTGTGGCATAATGTCCATGTTGGTGACAGTGAAAGCACTTCACCTTGGACATGTCCTGCTTCTTGCCTTTTGCACCAGAATGAGAAGCTTTCTTGTTCTTCCCCTTCTTTGCTTTGGCAGCCAAAGCGCAATTTTCTTCATCAGATGCCTTTGATGAAGATCCGTCCCTGGTATTCTGCCTGATCTCCTCTTGCACAAGATTAGACCAAAGTATCTCCCATCCTGGCAATTTCTTTCGACCATTGACAGAGTCCTGATAGGAATGCAAACTCTTCAAAAGACCAAGGAGAGCCAAGCTCACCAAGTCCTCATCATCAACAGTCACCCCCACACTTCCCAGCTCATCCCGACATTGGGTGAACTTCGTGAGATACTTGGGCATACTATTTCCTTTCTCACATTTAATGTTTCTAAGTTTATCCTTGAGTGCCAACTTCCTCTGGTCGCTCTTGCTTTGGAATAAATCTATCAACGCTTTCCACATCAAGTATGGAGAAGCCTTTCCATGCAGGCTGGATATAATGTGATCCTTCACGCCCTCCAACAGAATCCTTCGACACTTTGTTGTCTTCTTTTTCCAAGCCTCAACTTGAGCAGCATCAGTAGGCTTTGGGACCTCAGCATCTATGAACTCCTTCAACCCATTGTCATCTAACACCACCTCCATCCTGTCTTTACATGCAATATAATTCGAGCTGCCTTCAAGGGCATACTCCAATCGCAATCCGTTGAAAGACATTTCAACTTCGACACCAAGAAAACATTGCTGCAAATTTGAATTCCACCAGCTCAAAACTCAACCGCTTCTGATCTAAAATTCGTGAGAACAAAGTATTTCTCATACAAAGATTTACTGTATGGGAATTTACCAAATATCTCACCTTCCAAAAGAAGGATGAATCCAGAGGCTACCTGGCCTGATTACAAACTCTGCCTAAAGAAATAAAATGTAATCACTTTCTAAATAATAGATCTGATGATCAACTTCGCTTTGATACCATGTAGAATTTGAATAATATAACGCTTATTCACAAAGATTATCCTAATTTTACACTATTTGCGGAATGCGTGCATAATACATAACCTCCTCTACCATTTATCATCAATCTGCGGAATTAAAAAACAATCGCATGCGCACATTGAAACATCAATCACACATATCAACACAGTATGTAATGGGGAAAGCATACAGCTAAAAACCCCCAACTATCTGTAAATTATAATGATAGAGAACATGTAACAATACATAGTACAATACTCCTCACAGGTACTCAGTACTATCTCCACATGCTACATACAAACTAGCTCAAATCTGAACAAGTCACAGGCTCAAATCTCCTCCACTGTTTGTCTGCCTCTTCTACACAATCCAAGTTGAGAATAGATCAAATCCAAGTTCGAATTCCCTTGGCTTGTACTGCGCAATCCTCATTGGAAATCTCAATCAATGATTGTGCAAATCTCATGCACAACTATAGTCACAACTGATAGTAGTCTCACCCTTTCACCCACCTCTAACACTTGTCTCCACTGAACTGTCCATGCACTGAGTTAACTGATGTATTCTTTAGTTGATTTATGAGTTAATAATTAGTGAATTAATTAATAATTAATTCACATCACTCATTACTAGTGTATTTGGCAGTTAGAATAAATACAACTAGTTCAACTAAGTCAAACTGAACACAACTCCATCAACTCCTCAATCAACTCCACCAAACTCAATCACTTGAGTTCTAACTGAAGTCCATCATGCAATAAATCAACTAACCCATAGGAAAAGTGTATTTCCTTCTGGCAGTTGCACGTGCCACATCCGTAGCTCGAACTGAAGTGCTGCAAGAGGATAATATAATGTTTATAATCCAAATATTATTAAGAGCTAATAATATTCGACTGTTCTATTTTTTGACTAGCAGTCTAAAAATAGACTCCGCCCATATGTCTAAAAATAGAGGTCCATCTATTTTTACCAACATGACCAATCAACCATAAATAGCATCCTGAAACTCATAGACCATGATCCATATGTCTAAAAATAGACATAGTCTAAAAATAGACTTTGCACCAAAAATAGCTTGCGGGCCCACTTAGTGAAGGCGACTTCTTTTCACTAAGCTCCATCATCTTGGTGCATTTTCAACAGAAAAAACCTTGTGGATGTTAGAGACAGGCATTGTATCTCTAATGTATGATATGGCAACAACTCTCTATGTTGTTCAGTTCATAAATGAAGTTGTGAACTAACGTATATTGGCGCTAGGAGGCCTTATGTAATGATGTATCTCTTTGTGGATGTACTTTGTATCTCAGCTAAACAGTTGATGAGTATCTAATAGAAGAAGAATTTGGATGGATTTTCCCCCTTATATGGTTTTTCCCTGATCTCTAACCAAAAAATATTGGTGTCCCTTTTGTGCATGCTTTTCTTTTGTTGTTCCTTTATGTTCCACTGCAATGTTGATTTTATTGTTCTTTCTACACAATTGCTAATTATTTTAAGATGTTCTAGGGTGAATGCAATATGAAAATGATGAAAAGTTTAAAATGAAATTATCAACAACAAAGAAAAATATATCCCTAAGAAAATTTAATAGAAACATGTACTACTAATGGTTGTTTCTTCTTGAGATTCACTATGGTTTCTTGGAAAAGAATGAAGCAAAACCTTGTTGAACTGAGGCAGAAAAATGTATGGAATTTTTTGCAATTAAATAGTTTGGCTCCATAAAATATTTGATGGACTTTTTTATGATATATTGAATTCGATTGTGATACTTTACTATATGACGATTATTAGAGAACCTAGATTTTCATGTAAGGTTGAAAAGTACATTATTATTCAAGATGTGATGCAGATGAGACTCAAGAGGCTACAACAACTTCTCCATAGATGAACAGGTACATGATGTAAAGGAATTATTAGTACTTTTGAGACAAGCTTGGGCTGATGGATTACTCCTCCCAGTTTGAGATTGAGTGAGGATGGAAGCCTAGTTCTCCATGTGCCTACTATGACTAGAACTAGCAGTCGTAAGTCAAGTACATGAGCACAAAAATGGATAATGGTGTATTAGATAAACATCTTGGGAAGAAATTATTGAGTCATGTATTGTGGTCGAATAGATTTAACACCCTAAGTAAAGTACATGGACTTGGTTAAAGAATGGTCTGGTGGACTAAAATTTCCTTGTGACAAGTAGGAAATGGTCTCGTGGAGGATATACTATGGTGAACCTGGGTGGAGTGTGTGCCTTGAGGCAATGGGGTTTTTTATTGAATTCCTCTGAGCATTGTGCTCTGATCTAGTGGAGAGATATAGTTTACTTGTCAAGGCCTTGGTATTTTCACAGTGTTGGTTATGATGATGTTATCATCAATGATGCTTATCAATCTGGATCCTTTCTTATATGAATATTTCAACCTGAGATCGTCTTGATGAGTCATTACAAATACCTCCCTAGTTAATTGGGAGTGTTCAAGATGTAATTAGGTTCAGTATTCATAATTTATCTATATGTATATATATATATATATATATATATATATATATATATATATATATATATATATATATATATAGATAGATAGATATTTATATTTTCAAACATGTTCTTCATGCTAGATTCAAAATAAATTCATTTTGAGTCAAAAGATAAATTATTTGAGTCATGTCCCATTTGAACATTTAAAAGAAAGAAATTTTTAGTTTTAGTTTTAGTCATAAAACCACAAGATGAACAAGTTGGTATAGCCCTCCAAAGTGACACCTATCAACCCTCTTGGACAGTTATATATAAGAGATAGTTCAACCTCTTGGAGAACAAATTCACTCATCAAATCAAGAACCTTCTACACCTAACGAAGGAGAAAGATATCTTAGTCAAAAAAGGGAGAAAGACAAGTTAGAGACAAGAAGAATCTAGCATCATTGAATGAATATTTTGAATTCTAACCAGTTTTGGAGCAATTTGACCAAGCGTTGACTTTGAATTTGTAGGTGACTTAAAGGAGGATTTGACTTGGTATCTTGGTGGAAATTTGGTCTTGGTATTAGCTTGGATATCTCTCATTTTGATATATTTCTATATGGAAAGGATGTTTTGGTTTTCCCCTTATGGGTTTTGCCCTGGCTACTAGCCTAATTTTTGGTGTCTCTTGTCTCATTGTGATCTCCATTTTTCTTGGATATTTGAACAATTGTATAATTTCTTCATGAAGAAGACATAAGAAGTAATACGAAGACATATAATATTCACAATGATCCAGATTTGTGAAGGAATGAAATGAAATATAGATATGAACATAAGCACAGAGATACAGTGAAAAAAAAAGCTTCAATTCATTAATAACAAAGTACTTAAAATTGTTACATTTAGAATGGAAATAAACTAGCTCAAGCGATGGTAGCTTATCTTTAAGAAGATATGTGGCAAATACATGCCTTCTAAATTGTGTTAGAATGAGGCTTGGAGGCCCTTTTTATCACTAAGAAAGAATGGGAAACCCTAAACATCCAAAAACCTAACCCTAAGAGATGAAGCACCAAAAGCTTGTGGACCTCGTTGGGGTTAGTTGGAACGTCAACTTCCCGAGGTTGTAACTTTCACATAGATCTCAATTTGGATATCATAATACCATGTTTTGAATATCTCCAAGAGGAGGCCAAAAACAGATAGGTGAACTAGGCTTGAACTTTTCCAGTCTCTCTATTTTCCCAAAAAAATGTCATTTAGGCCCTCAAAACGACTTTAGAAGTTTAGGACCCAAAAAACTACCAAAAATAGTAAATTATGCTACAATTAAGGAAAACGAAAGAGACAATAGTGGGGTTCCAAGTGGAATAAGCAGGGGGCATCCAATATTCACTCGGATAACTACTCCACCCTTAGGAAACAATGGTCCCCATTGCATTGAGTGCCTACATGAGACGGGGAAACTTATGTTGAACTTGGTCCCTGGTGAGCCACTTTCCTTGGTGCAGGAGTTGGCCAAATTTGATAGCCCGATACAGTTGGATCTTCTGTTGGAAAGTGGTATTGATCTGTGTGTCCATAATCCGATCATTTGTGGCTTGATCCATGTAGTCTAGGTTGAGATATGTTGGTGTTATCTATTTTGCAATGTCTGATGTGTCCACCAATGGTGGAAAGTATGGCGGAAGGTGGTCCACATTGAACACTAGGTGTAGGCCAAGGAATGGGGGGAATGTTGAGGTCAAAATCATTGTCAGCCATAGCCTTGGTGATGGTGTAAGGTCCATAATAGAGTGGTCAGATCTTTCGATGGGCTCTGACAAGGAGTTCTTTCTGAAAATGCAACCAAGCTTTTTCGCCCACCTTAAACTTATGTGGCACTCGATGTTGATCATGTCGTTTCTTGTACTTGGAATTGGACTTATCCAAGATGTCATGAACTTACTGGCGAATGTGTTGGATGTGTTCAATAAATCTAGTTTCTTTATCAGCCCTGACCTATAAATGTGTGGACTTTTTCTGTGTAGTCGCATGAAGCATGGCAACATAAATCAGTCAGAATGGTTCAAATCCCATGCCCACTTGAAAGGGACTATGACCAGTCGAGATATGGATTACTTTGTTATAGCTATGTTTCACATAGGGAAGGATCTCATCCCAGGTTTGTGGATGCTTGGAGTTTTAGATGTGAAGTATGTGCACTATCATCCTGTTGATGACCTTTGTCTGGCCATCAATCTCGGGATGGAATGTAGTCAGCTTGGTGAGATTTGTGTCCAATAGTGCCCAAAGGCTTGACCAAAATGTGCTCAGGAACCTATTACCCCAATCTAATATAATGGTCTGCAAATCCTAAATTGTACCCATACTCGTTCAAAGAAGATTTGGACAGTGTCCTCTACTTGATACTCTTCTTGTAGGCTACCAATATATCCATCGTAGAAAAATTATCCACAACCACAAATACACATTATTACCATGCTTGGTAGAAGGGAGGTCAAACATATAGTCCATGGATATGGATTCCCAGGGATGGCTGGGAGTAGGCAAAGGAGTGTAAATTCCTTGATTCTTGATGGTTGGATTAGTGATGGCACAAGCAGTGTAAGATATGATATATTTTCCAACATCCTATAAGAGTTTTGGCCAATAAAAATACTTTTGTAGTACAATCACAATTTTCTCCACACCAAAGTGTCACGTGACCCGACTGTAGTGCGCCTCCCAAATCATCTCAACATGCTTGCTTGAAGGGACAAACAGGTGGCCCAAGTAGCATAATAATGCATCCTAGAGGTGGAAATATGGAACTTGCTTGCCATCCACTAGCATCTAGTATGTGGTTGATAAATCTGGATCATATTTTTATAGTTGCGGCCATATAGAGGTATCGTGGTCGCAAGAGTTGAGAACAATAGTCAGTGCTATAACTGGGGGTCGACTGAGGCAATTTGTAACACGATTGGTGTGGCTTTTTTTGTATTTAATGTTCAAGTGAAATTGTTGCAGATATGTAGACCACTTTTGATGGTGATCATTCTACAACTTCCCTTATGTTTTTATAAACTGAAGAGGTTATTGATCTATGTGGATGACCATCTCCTTCCCCAGAATGTAATGATTCCATTATCGACAATCTTGCATGATAGAATACATATCATTGTCATATGTGGGGTACTACTGGGTCTCACTATGATAGGCCACTAGATGTCTATGTTGGATGAGGACTTCACTAATAGCATAGTCGAATGCGTCTATCTCAATTTCAAAGGGTTGTTTTAGGTATGGCAATGTGAATATAGGTGCAGAGCAGAGGCGGTGGTTTAGCACAACGAATTCCTTCTATTGTGACTCAGACCTAGAAAACTTTTCTTTTTCTCCACCCTTGGTAATCTGACTCAAAGGCCAAGTGATATGGGAGAATCCCAACATGAACCTCCGATAAAAATTGGCAAGAACAAAAAAGATATGAAACTTTGTTAGAGTGTTTGGGGATGGCCAATCTTGAATGACTTGTATATTAGCTGGATCCACATGCACGTTTTTCTCATCTATGATGTAACGTATATATTGGTCCTATCTCTTTCCAAAGGTGCATTCTCCAAGCTGGCACATAGTTTTAGCTTTCGTAGGGTTTGAAGGATCTTCTGTATATGTTGCAAGTGCTCTTCCTAACTCTTGTTGAATATGATGATGTTGTCCAGGTAAGAAATCACGAACAAGTTGGTGAAGGGTTGCAACATGTCATCCCTCAACCTCATAAAATTAGCAAGGGTATTTTTCAACTCGAAAGGCATGACCAACCATTCAAAAAGGCCTTCCTTGGAATTGAAGGTGATCTTCCATATATTTGTAGGATCTATTGGATCAAGGTGATATCCAAACTTCAAATTGATCTTGTTGAAATACTTGGTCCCCTTGAGTTGGTCTAGAAGGTCATCAATCTGTGGGATTGCATACCTATTCCTGACAATGATTTTGTTTAGTTCCCAGTAATCAATGTAGAGCCTCCAACTCCCATCATTATTCTGTACAAGTACAATCGAGATCCCAAAAGGTGACGAACTTAGTCTGATGTGCCCTTTTTGTAGCAACTCCTAGATCTTCCACTTGAGATCTTCATTTTCAAAAATGGAGTGGTGGTATATCGGCCCATTGGGTAGAGGTGCTACGGGAGTCATATCAATCGAATGCTTGACCTGACAGTGTAACAGTACCCCTCTAGGTGAGAAGAAGATGTCCATGTATTTTTCCACAACCTTATCCACCTGCTTCTATTGCGTGGTGGAACCTTTCGTGACAACCATGGATGTGGCCATGATCTTCCCCTTACTTTGAGAATGAATAAAAAGAAAACAAATTTCCTAGTCTAGGAGATGATCTTACTGCATTAATTAGTAGAGATCAAAGATATGGTAGTAGGTGGGCTACCTCCGGTATTTTGTATAACTTACTACCCAAAGTAATAGTAACAGTGTGATGCCTCGACTCATACACAACATGACTCTTCCACAAGTATGATTGCACTAATAATACATCACAAACTTCAAGAGTATCAACATCACACAGTACCTCATCTGTGAATGGCTTGATGTTGTAGGGAAGGCAACATTGTTGGTTGATGCGAAGATCTCGTCCTTGGTGAAGTTGTTAAATTTTCAGATTGTTCTATTTTGTATCAATTACTTTAGCCCAATTCAATACTTCAATTAGAAATATTGATAATTACAATTAGTCTTCCCATTCATAAATAGTAATTGAATATAGAAAAATAAATGCAATGACAAAGTAGACAATCAACACATCAACACGAGACACCATGTTTGGTCCAAGACCACAGAAAAACCCTACTAGTGGGAAAACCCTTTGAATTGTTTCTTCTATTATATTGTCATAAAATGTTCAGTGAAGATTACAATGAGTCCAATATAATATCATCAGAAAAAAAACCCAACAACATTCAAAAATAAGTTTCTAGTATAAGAATATATCAAAGACAACTTTTCCTTTTTGTGGTCAACTTTGGTCTTCAGTCAAATTTGACTCAGACTTCTCGGTCACATGTAGGAGGAGCTATGCGAGAGAATGGAGGCTTCCAGTCACACCCTTGATCCCTATTATCTAATGACTATGGCTGATTTTTTCTTTTGCGGGCCTACGACTATAATCCAAAAATCCTAAAACAAATGCAAGCCTCAAACCTTGTAATTTAGAACCTTTGCGAACTTATGTTGTCATCCCTGCCTCAGACCTCTGCGAGCCAATCAATGAAGAATAAAGGAAGAATATTCTTGGTGGTGTCCAAATTATCTTGAGGTCACTTGCATTTATAGGCTTCCATGGGTGACCAATTTGCTTTAGGGTTCACCTTGTCCAAATCTGCATATGTGGGATTTTCTTCATAAGTACACTTTCCCTTATCCAAATTTGATGATATTTAGGTTGATTTTGGTCCTCTCAAAAATAGGAATTCAATGCGATCATCATCTCCAAAAAATAAGCTATCCAAAGTTGAATTTGACTGTATTTTCATAATTTAACACTCCCTCTCAACTAGCAAGAATTCCACCTATCCATACCTAACTATCGATCAATCTTCTCAACTCTATCTGTTGAAAAATTGTCGAATCTAAAGAAGAAGAATCATTGAGGAACTAATGCTACCACCCTCTATATCTTCAGAGAGGATATCTCAATATGAAACCTCGTTGGGGAGTACATCTCAACCCAGAATCTCATGGTGAAGCTAAATATCTCTAACCCCATATCAAGCAATATGTGATATAGGGGATAACATCTCAAACCATCCTATTTACTATCAATATTCCCAACAATGAGCCTCAATATTCATGTGGTAGAACACCTACATCATAATCCAATCTTGGGAAAGATACCTGACTTACCAAAAGCTAAGGATCACACACCCCTAAACCTCCTCAACCTGTTGGGAGATGGAGAGGGACAATCCCAACAAGCCCGACTTATGGGTATAATGCTAACTAGGGTAAGTCTGCAAAGACCAAGATTGGGGAGAAACATATATAACCCTATGGGTAATAGATAGGGGTGATACCCTATTTTCCAGAGATCCCTCAACCCTAGGATCCCATTATCTCAATTCCACACCCTGGAATCTCAAACAAGAGGGAAGATTTGGCTCAATGTCCTCAATTAGTGATGCCCCTTATCAGGAGGGGTCACATCCATCAATCCCAGCTACTCTCTAAATATCAATAACTTCACTATCAAAAAATCCTTGGTGAGAATATCTACAATTTTCTCATCTGTTGATAAGTGATGGAGTCTAATGGCTCCTCTCTGCACCACATCTCGAATGAAGTGATATTGAATCTCTTTTTTCTTAGACTTGTCATGAAATATAGGATTCTCTGCCAATTGGATCCCACTCTTGTTTTTGCAATATATCACTGTAGTATCTAGGACCTACTAAAATAGATCTCCAAATACTTGTCATGAAATATAGGATTCTCTTCCAAATGTATCCCACTCTTGTTTTTGCAATATATCACTGTAGTATCTAGGACCTGATAAAATATCTCTCCAAAGAGCTTTGTCTACCAAACTGCTTCATAGTTATCTATGCTAGCGGAAATATTCTTTGATCAGTGGTACTCAATGCTACCGACTTCTACTTCCTACTCATCCAATATATCATGGTAGATCCAAGGCTAAAACAACATCTAGACGTACTCTTATTATTGACAATATTTCCTTCCCAGTCAGCATCAGTGTATCCATGAAGTCGAACATCTCCGAAAGAATATCTCAAACCAAGAGTGATCGTCCCATGCAAATATCTTAAAATGTATATGGCAGCGATCCAGTGTGCATGGAGAGGCTCAGTCATGAATTGACTCAATGTATTCACTGCATGTCATATGTTTGGATGGGTGTTCACTAGGAAAATCAGAGCCCCAATCAACTATCTATACTTGGATGGATTCGCCAAATCGGGTCTTGTAGCTTCTCCACATAATTTCTTGAAGTTCATTTCCATCAGTGTAGGTAGAGGCTTGTATTCTGACATTCCAAATATTTCGAACAACTTCACAACATGTTTTCCTTATGAAAGGAAAATCTCACTGGGCCTTTTCCACACCTCAAGGCCTAGAAAGTAGTGCATGAGTCCAAGTTCCTTCATCTCAAATTTAGATGCTAGCTCCCTCTTACACTTGATCATCAGGGGTTCACCACATGTCAAGAATAAATCATCAACATATAAAGCCAAAATCAATAACATAACTTGGACTACTTTGAAGTTTAGGTTGGGATCGACATTTC
Organism: Pinus tabuliformis; assembly: GCA_031772625.1. NCBI lineage: Eukaryota > Viridiplantae > Streptophyta > Pinopsida > Pinales > Pinaceae > Pinus > Pinus tabuliformis. The sequence goes on from CM062809.1 coordinate 83,090,531, forward strand.
TTCATGTGAATCCCAACTCCGCCAAATAATTATCTATGTAGGCGTACCATGCTCTGAGGGCTTGCTTCAAACCATACAATGTATTCTTCAACCTACAAACATGTGTCTTTCAATACTCTAATTCAAATCCCTATGGTTTCTCAACGTACACTTCTTCTTATAACAGGCCATGGAGGAATGCAATCTTCATGTCCATCTAATGGAGGGTCCATTCTTGACTTGCGACAAGGGAAGTTATCGAATGAATCGAGCCACAAGTGCAAATATATCATCATAATCTTCTCCCTCTTTTTGGGAGAATCCTCGAGCCATGAACCTTTCCTTGTATTTCTCAACGCTACCATCAATTTCATGATTGATCTTGAATAGGCACTTTGAAGTCACCACAGATTTCCATTTTGGTCTTGGCACAACATCCCATACATCATTCTTCATAATCAATTCATATTCCTTTGTCATAGTATCTTTCCAAACTTGTTCCTTCATGGATTCTTCGAATGTGGGAGGTTTGGCTTGAATTACAGTGCTCATGGATGAAACAAATCCCTTGTACCCGGATGGCTTTTTCCTTTCTCTAAATGATCTTCGAACAGGAACACTTATCTCAACATCTTCTAATGTGTCTCAAAGCTAAAGTGGCCTCTTCCTGACAAGAGGATCAAATGGAGGAGGATCTAAGGGATCCATGGGCTCCATGGGATCATCAACAATATATGTCTTAGATTAGGGAACAAAAGCACCATCTAAAATATCCATATCATCATTCTTCGTAGGAGGAGGTAGAGGAAGGCCCTTACTTTTCCAAGGGCAGAATCTTCATCGAAAGTAACATTCCTACTAATTTTAGCCTTCCTTTGACCAAGAATATATATTATAAATGATTTAGAATTTTCACAATATCCAACAAACATACCTTTTCTTCCCAAGGCTTCCAACTTGTTCCTTTAGTCCTTTGGCACATGAAAGTATATGGGGCAGCCAAAGATATGAATATGGCCAACATTGGGATTGATGCCTATGAATACTTCTTCGGGGATATTGTTGTCCAATGCTTAATGAGGTACCCTGTTTTGAGCATATATGATGGCATTTGTTTCTTATCCCCAAGGAACTTTAGAAATTTTTTATCATGGAGCATGGCACGAGAAACTTCTATAATGGAAATATTATTTCTTTCAGCCACTCCATTTTGTTCAGGAGTATAGGGCACAATTGTATCTTTCTTTATACCTTCCTTCTTGTAAAAATCAATGAACTCTTTTGATGTGTACTCTCCACCATTTTTGGACATGAATATTTTAATTTTCATCCCTATTTGATTTTCGATCAAAGCTTTGAAATCCTTGAACATTTCAAAGGCTTCATCCTTATTCTTTAATTAATATACCAATGTCTTTCTTAAGAAGCCATAAATTAAGTTAATATAGCATAGATGGCCACCAATAGAATGCATGGGCATCAGACCACATATGTCAGAATGGATGAGATGGAGGATGTCATTTGTCTTATTTTCACTAGAGGGGAATGGTCCCCTTGTCTTCTTTCCACTAGCACAACCTGGACATACTCCCTCATGATGGGTATGAACCTTAGGAATCCCTAAGACCAATTTCTACAATTTTTGAAGAGCATCATAATGTAGATGGGTCAGTCTTTGGTGCCATAGCTTACTTAGATGATTAGTATCATGGAACAATTCTAGAAGTGGTATTTTAGTAACCCTGTAGATTCCTTCATATCTTGATCCCAATGTGAATGCATCTCTCATAGGTGATCCAACAGTCCAAGTAAGAACCTTACCCCTAATTAAGGAAACCCTCATCCCTATTTCTTCCAAAGTGCATATTGATACCAAATTCTTCTTCAATCTTGACACATACATCACATCATGGAGAAAAATAAATTTCCCAAAATTTAAATGAAATTTGATGGACCCAAAACCTTTAACGAGATGAGTGGAGTTGTCTCCAAGAATGATTTTCAAATTTGACTCCCTCTCTACCAAATTAGAGAGAACTTCCTAATAACCATAGAAGTGATGAGTATCCCCACTATTAACCAACCAAATATCCCATGAATCTAGGATTATGATCTTATTCATGATCACTTGGAGCATCTCTTCTTCTTCTTTCATCTCTTCCATTGTGATCATTGATTCGGTCATCTCTCCTGTAGAAAATCTTATAGATTCACAAGCTAATGCAATTTTCTAAAGAAAGATACAAGAATCTACTTCTACTCTTTACAGTGGAAGCCCATAAACCTCGAGAAAACAATAATAAATAGAGGAATATAATCAAAGACACATAGCACAATAAATATTTGAGAAAAACCATAGCTCAAAACCCCACTATCTATTTTGTATTAATCCGGAAAATCAAGATGAAATTAAAATGCTTGTTCTCTCTAGAACAATCCCAACACTTGGAAAATTCAATCTCCAACTCATAAGCAAGCTCAAGTCCAAATCATATCCTCTTCACAATCTCTCCAAGTCTCTATTCCAATGTGTAATTCCTATGAAGGAAAGCCTGTATTTAAAGGGAAATAAAGACTCTAAAAATAGTGTAATCCCTCAAGGATCAGTTCCATAATGCATGCACTATCAGTGCAACTCAGAAAAATCTAAAACAAATAGTACATTATCCCTACACTCTAGTCTCAACTAGGTCTTTCTCAGAATTGACATGCATGAGTTTTTGATGAGTAAATATTCAGTTAACTAGAGTAGCACTAGTGGAGTTCATTAGTGTCACTAGTAACTGCTAACTCACTATTAGTTCTCTCAGTCAATTTCAGAATTAATTTAACTGAACTGACACATGAAACTAAGTCTTCTATTTTACAACTCGCAATTAACTCACACCAGACTCCTACAAAGTAGGGAGAACATATACATGGCTTCCAAAAGACTTCCAACTTGAATTTCCTAAGCTAAGTAAGTTTAATAAACGTAATTTAACTATTTTAAGTTGCTATGAGAATAGAATTCGAATTTAATTCACAGTTTAATTCAGGGAAAAATTAAACTAGATTCTCTTGTTGCCATTTCTCAACACTACCTCTCAACAAGAAAGGTATTATCAACTACCCCGATCCTGTCTCTGTGAAACTAGAATTTACATATTGACAATGCTTTTGTCAAGATGTCAGCATCTTGCTCCTCCGTTGGAACGTAATATAACAACATGATCTACCTTAATACACAATCTCTGAGATGATGATACTGGATATCAATATTCTTGGACCAATCATGAAAGACTTGATTTTCAGAGAGTTTGATATAATTATGATTATCACAATAAATCACTCTCGGATCCATCTGCTGACCAAAAAAACCAACCAGGATCTTTCTCATACAGATAGCCTCACATGTTTCCTGACTTGCAGCCATGTACTCTGCCTCTTCTGGACTAAGTGCAACCGACCTTTGTTTCCTACTGTACCAAGAAACTGTCGATGACCCAATAATAAAGATCCCTAGTGATGTTCCCTTCCTGTCGGATGGACTCCCTGCCCAATCTGCATCGGTTAAGCCTTGAAGCTTCACTCCCTCTGTACCATAACCCAAAATGAGTAGTGCCTTTGAGGTATCTCAATACATGTTTTGTCTCCTTCCAATAGAGCTTGGTAGGCCTAACCATCACTTGAATAAGTTGGTTAACTGCATAGAACATATTCAATCGTGTGTTCACCAAGTACATGAGTGAACCCACAAGCTGCCTGTAAACAGTAGCTTCCACTACTTCCCCTGAAGTAGCATCCTCCTTCCTCCAGTTACCAGCTAGAGGAGTCTCCATGGGTTTATTGTTCTCCATGCGAAATCTCCTGAGTATCTCATTGGCATACTTTCCCTGAGATACAAAAAAATTCCCATCTCCCTGCCATACCTCCATGCCAAGAAATTAATGCATGAGCCCCATGTCCTTCATCTCAAACTCTCTTGCAAGGTCCTCCTTGCAAGATTTGATGAGCTTCTCATCACCTGTTAGTATAAGATCATCTACATAAAGTACAATGATAAACAACTTACCTTCCACCACTATGTGATACAGGTTTTCATCTGCTTCACTCTTCATGAAGTCCAACCTAGTGAAGTAGCTATCTATCCTAGTGTACTAAGTACAAGGTGCTTGCTTCAGCCCATACAATGCTCCCTTGAGTTGGCACACATGCAACTCACGGTCCAAGGTTTCAAAACCTTCAGGTTGCTCTATGTACACCTCTTCCTCAATCATGCCATTGAGGAAGGCAGTCTTCACATCCATTTGATGGATCTTCCAACCCATATGTGCTGATAGTGCCAAAATAAATCTGATTGATGAGTACCTTGCAACAGGAGCAAAGGTCTCATCATAGTCAATCCCCTCTACCTGTGAAAAGCCACGAGCCACAAATCTGGCCTTATGCTTCTCCACACTACCATTTGTAGCTTTCTTTACCTTATAAAGCCAATAGGAGCTCACAACTGACTTGTCCTCTGGTCTCAGGACCACATCCCAAACACTGTTTTGAACTATGGAGTCATACTCCTCCACCATCGCATCAACCCAAACCGGCTACTGCACTACTTCCTAAAAGGAAGATGGCTCTATCACAACACATGCACCCATAAGTGTCATGTATCAAGTGTACCTCTCTGGTGACCTCCTTTGTTTATGCTGAGAAGAGGGTGATCCCACATTCTCTTGTGCATCATCAAACAAGTTGTCAACCTCTCTAGTGTGCTTTCTTCCCTCTTTGGAAGACTCTGCCTGAGTGGATATCTCCACTCATGGAACCTTTGCATGTGACTTCTCCACATCAATCTGATTCCCCTCAACCTTAGGAGCTAAAATCTCCTTATCCATATGTAGCTCAAGCTCCCTCTCAAGGGATAATTGCATGGCCTTCTCCTCATCGAAACTAATATCCCTACGACCAATGTCATCCGACTGGTTGGCATGTACACCCAATAGTTGTGGGGTGTACCAGTGTACCCACAAAGATCCCCAACTATGTTTTTAGCTTAAGCTTATTCCATGCATCTTTGTTCACATGGAAATAAACTGATGACCCAAAAATCCTGAAGTGACCAACATCTCACCTCTTACTGGAATAAGCTTCCTTTGGTGTCTTCATCTCAGGTATCTAATGTGGCCTATGGTTCTAAACATAAACCATATGTTGCATGCCTCAACCCACAAGTGTAGTGGTAGGCCCTGATCATGCAACATCACCCTTGCTACCCCTACTATGCTCATCTTCTTCCTCTCGGCAACCCCATTATGTTGAGGGTTATGGGGTGTCGTCAACTCTCGTTTAATCCCTTCTACAACACAGAAGTTCTTAAAATCATTGGAGACATACTCACCATCATTATCACTTCGTAGAGCTTTAACGTTCTTTCCAAACTCTTTCTCTACCAATGCTTTGAACTCACAAACTTTGTGAAAGTTTGATCCTTTTTTTGCATAAAAAATACCCAACATTTACGAGAATAGTCATCAACAAATATAACATTATACCTGTGTTTGGTCATGGATTATGTTGAGAATGGTCCACACACATCTGAATGAACTCTCCCTAGAATAGACTCTGCTTGACTGTCTCTGTCTCCAAAGGAAGACTTGGTGTATTTTCCCAAAGTACAACCCTTACATGTATCAACTTACTCAAGCGTACCTTTGGGAATACTGGTAGGGATTTGTTGCAATATCTTCAAAGCCCCATGATGAAAGTGGCCCAATCACCTGTGCCACAACTCGCCAACGTCTCAGCTCAACATATTTTCTGCTTTTGAACTCAAAGTAGCACAATCCTCTACCTCTATCTTATAGATATTCTGAACTCAAATCCCTATCTTCTTTACTTGACCCGTGGATATGTGTCGAAGGAATGCCTTTCCTTTTGAAAATATCACATCATAGCCTCTATCCTCAAGCATGGAAATGGATACAAAGTTCTTCGTCAGTACAGGTGCATGCATAACATTCTTCAAGGTGAGTGTAGCCACATGCTCCCTCTGAAAAAGTAATAGTGCCCACACCAGTAACACTATACTTACCATGATCACCCATCTCGATATGCATCTTGAGATATTTTTCCTCCAGTTCATTGAATAACTATTTGTTGCCAGTAATGTGGAATGCAGCTCCATTGTCTAAGTACCAGCCACTTCCCATCATTGAAGACACCATGCATGCAATTAGGGAAAAGTCCAATTCAAATTGGGAGGCCAAAGCCTCACCCTTCACTCCTCCTAAGGACTTCTCCTTGGACTTCTTCAATGGACAATTTGTAGCAAAGTGACCCATCTTGTGACAACGAAATCATTTAACTTTTGTCATGTCCTTCTTCTTACCTCCATGATAAGAATCTGATTTCGAATGAGAAATTTTACCTTTCCCCTTCCTCGCCTTAGTCGATAAGGCACAGTTCTCTTCATCATCAGTCTTCGATGAAGAGCCATCCCTGGTGTTCCTCCTAATCTCATCCTTCATCAAATCCAACCATAGTCATTCCCAATCTAGCAGCTTCTCCCAACCATTGACAGAGTCCTGATAACTATTCCAACTCTTTGGGAGTCCAAGAAGAGCAAGGCTCACCATATCCTCCTCGGCAACCGTGATTCCAACACTTCCAAGTTCATCTCAACATTGAGTGAAATTGGTCAAGTACTTTGGAATCATCTCGCCTTTCTCCATCTTGATTTTACGAAGTTTATCCTTCGGTGCCAACTTCCTTTGATCATTTTTATTATGATACAATTTCGTCAATGGTTTCCACATAGCATGCGGGGTTTCCTTTCCAAGGAGACTCAAGACAATATTATCTCAAACTCCCTCAAGGATTATCCGGCTTGCCTTTGCCACACACTTCTTCCACCCAGCCAAGTTCTATGCATCAGTTGTTTTTGGCTTAGGAATTGCTTGTTCAACAAATTCCTTCAAGCCATTGTCCTCTAGCACAGCCTCCATCTTGTCCCTCTAGGCTATGAAATTCGAGCTTCCTTCCCAGACATGCTCAAACCTTAACACATGGAACACCATCTTTCGATCTTGAAGTATGTATGCAAATTCAACTTTCACCTGTAACCCAGAAACTCAAAACTTTGAAATCTCCTCTAGAGAGCTGATTTTAACTCAACAATATCTCCCTCATCCGAACATAGATTCGCCTGATTTTTTTTTTTGAATTTGGGTATCTTTTCCCAAGGAATCCATATTTGTCATTTTTTCTGAAAATTTTGCACATAAATTTTCAAATCTTCTCTACAAAATCTCGACCCAAAAAACAATCTTGCTCTGATACCATGTAGAAAATCCTATAGATTCACAAGATAATGTAATTTGCTAAAGAGAGAGACAAGAATCTACTTCTACTCTTTACAGCGGAAGCTCATAAACATTGAGCAAACAATAATCAATAGAGGAAGAGAGTCAAAGGCACATAGCATAATAAATATCTGGGGAAAGCCACAACTCAACACCCCACTATTTGTTTTGTATTAATTCAGAAAATCAAGATGAAATTACAATGCTTGTTCTCTCTAGAACAATCCCATCACTCAACAAATTCAATCTCCAACTGTTAATTTTATGGTATGTTCTATGCTTAGAGTAGTTTACTTATCTTTCTTATTATTATCCATAGATTAGCAATCACATGTACATAAGTAACGTGTAGATAGAACATTAAACGATCAACAGAAAACAAGCCAAGACAAGAGACACAAGATGTGGCGGCTAGCCAGGGACAAACCCCAAAATTGGGAAACCATTTGATCAAATCTTCTTTTATCTTCAACAATTCAACAGAAAGAAATAATACATAAATTTGATTTACATCAGTAGCAACAAACCCTAGATCAGCGACATCAGCATTATCGGCATCAGCGACATCAGTATCATCGGCATCAGCCGGCATCATCATCATCGGCATCATCGACATCACCGTCATCATTGGCATCGGCATCATCGGCATCATTGCCTTCACCGACATCATCAACTTCACCATCATCATTGGCTTCGCCAGCATCATCGACTTCACCGGCATCATCATCATCGGCATCACCGACATCATCGGCTTCACCAGCATCATTGACTTCACCTGCATCATTGGCTTCACCGGCATCATTGGCTTCACCAGCATCATCGACTTCACCAGCATCATTGGCATGACTGGCATCATCAGTTTCACTAGCATCATCGGCTTCACTAGCATCATTGGCTTCACTAGCATCATCGGCTTCACTGGCATCATCAGCTTCACCGGCATCACCGACATCATCGTCATCGACATCATCGGCTTCACTGGCATCATCAACTTCACCGGCATCATCGACTTCACTGGCATCATCGGCATCACCAGCATCATCAGCTTCACCAGCATCATCGGCTTCACCAGCATCATTGACATCACCGGCATCATCGGCTTCACTGGCATCATCGGCTTCACTAACATCATCGGCTTCACCGACATCATCAGCATCAACTTAATATCTCTCCACCTACTAAAACCCAAAGATAAGTAGAGAGAGGAAGAGATCCAAGTGTGTGTAAAAATGACTTGAAGTCCTCTTCTATTTATACTAAAACGTAGAGGTTGAATAGACATAATGTTTGGGCTTCTTGAGCCTACATAAGTTGTAAGTCAGCTTGATAATAATTCCATAATCAAAATAAATTCATATCTCCATGAATACTTATCGAATTGGATTATCTTTAAATCAATCCTACACCTCTCGATGAGAGGAATCTAATAAAAAATATTATCAGCGATGAATAAGATGACCCACATGAAGTTTGGCCTTAGTTGCCAATTTTAACACTCCCTCTCAACTAGGGAGAACTTCATCTGCAATCTGTTTGTCAATCGCTACTATTCATCCATCAAATGCATTGCCCTGTACAGCCCAACCCTTGCCCTACTCTGCTCTATTCTACCTGTTCTACTTTGTCTTGTTCTGCCCTGTATTGATCTGTACTGCTCTGCTATGATCTTCTCTGCTCTACTTTGTTTTGTTCTGCTCTGCTTTTGTCCAAATTATGAAGAAGAAGAAATGATTGAGGATGTATCATACTAACTAAAATTCAGTCTCAAAGTATGTACCACTGGTCCCAAACTAGTCTCAACCAACCCGAAGTTAGCGTCATAGTGAGTACAACTCCTACCACTGGTCCTAGACCAGTATCATCCAACACTGACTCAATACAGTCTCAGAGTGCATACCATTGGTCCTAGACCAGTCTCAACCAACCCGAAGTCAACGTCATAGTGAGTACAACTCCTACCACTGGTCCCAGACTAGTATCATCCTCCACTGACTCAAAGTCAGTCTCAGAGTGTGTACCACTAGTCCCAGACCAGTCTCAACCAACCCGAAGTTAGCGTCATAGTAGGTACCACTCCTACCACTGGTCCCAGACCAGTGTCGCAGTCTTAGAGAGTGTACCACTAGTCCTAGACCAGTCTCAATAGACCCGAAGTCAGCGTCATAGTATGTACCACTCTCATTGGTCTTAGACCAGTACTGCACTGAACAGAGGTCAGTGTCAGAGTATGTGCCTCTAGTCCCAAACCAGTCTCAACCGACCCGAAGTCAGCGTCATAGTGGGTACAACTCCTACCATTGGTCCCCGACCAATATTTCAATCTCAGAGAGTGTACCACTAGTCCCAGACTAGTCTCAACCAACCCGAAGTCAGCGTCATAGTATGTACCACTCTCACTGGTCCCAAACCAGTACTGCACTGACCAAAGGTGAGTTTGAGAGTATGTACCACTAGTCCCAGACCATTCTCAACCGACCTGAAGTCAGCGTCATAGTAGGTACACTCCTACCACTGGTCCCAAACCAGTATCATAGTCTGAGAGTGTGTACCACTGGTCCCAGACTAGTCTCAACCGACTTGAAGTCAGTGTCATAGTATGTACCACTCTCACTGGTCCCAGACCAGTACTGTACTGACCAGAGGTCAGTCTTAGAGTATGTACCACTGGTCCTAGATCAATGAAGGTGATCGTAGCTAGGGAGTATAATAGATACAGTGATGCATCCATCAGTACTACTATGGTCCCTATCCTCGTTTCCCTAGGCATTGATCAGATGAGAGGTACTTCCCATGAGTCCTAGACTGCATGGGTCACATGCCTTGACAGGAGAACTTAATCAATCCTATCCTCACAGGAGAACTAATCATCCTGCTACGCAATCACCATGGAGAACACATCATCCAGGCCTCATAGGAGAGCTAATCATCTTGCTACATAATCGTCATGGAGAACACATCATCCGAATCTCATAGGAGAACTAATCATCATGCTACATAGTTGTCATGGAGAACACGTCATCCAGACCTCACAGGAGAACTAATCATCCTGCTACACAATAGTCATGGAGAACACATCATCTAGACCTCACAAGAGAACTAATCATCCTACTACACAGGAGAGCGAATCATCTTGTTCCACAAGAGAGAGAATCATCTTGTTCACAGTGTGCACCACTAGGAGAGGGTGAGTCACCCTGTGGTCGTATGTTGCTCTAGTAAAAACCGCAAGCCCCCAGAGCTCCCAGAGCTCAATGTATGCAACATGCAGGACCCTTTTACAAGGGTCTCTCAATGACTCCAAGTCGTTCGGGAAAATTACAAATTTGATCTTTCCCCGGGGATTTGACCTATACATCATCTCAGTGCGAGGGAGCCTCCTTGCTCATTGACTTACCATATCCCAAATAAGGCAGTGTCTAATGTCTATCTGCTAGAGCAATCATTGAATACGGGATTCCTCAATAATCAAATCCCACCTCTGGTTGTCACAGAGAATCACGGTGGTATTCATCATGTGTACTCACTGAAGGGTTTCCACAACCAGGCAACTTCATACAAGGTCACACTCGTAGTTATGTATCCAGTCTCAGCAGTACTTATAACAACCGATTTATGCATCCTGCTCATCCATGATATCGAAGCAGAATCCAAAGAGAACCAGCACTAAGAAGTGCTCTAGTGATCCTCCATAATGCCTGCCCAGTCAACATTCAAATAATCATGCAGTTTTCGTATTTCTAGCAGTGTATCTCAATCTGTGAGAGATTATGCCCCGAAGCTATCTCAGAGGATTCTTGGCACCAATCCAGTGAGGCTCAGCCAAATATAAGCTCACCATGATAACTGCAAAACATATGTCCGGACATAAGTTTACTAAGAACATCAACATGATTGAGTTTATGAAACTCAGAGGCATTTCCCAAATTTGGTCCAACATCACTACCATATAACTTCTGAAAGTTAATATCCTTGAGGTAGTCACAGGCTTGCAATTTATCATTCCACATTCGGAATCCGACTCCCTCTTACTTCTTTAATGAGAGGGTTTGCACCTATCAGAAATAGGTCATCCTTATGAGGTGCCAGTATGAGAGGTCTATCATCCACAACCTTCGGGTAATGGTTTGGATCGGTTTCACTCATATTGAATCTCAGCTTCATCAAACAGCTATCAATCCTCTCATACTACACTTCGAGTGATTTGCTTCAATCCATAGAGGGCTTTCTTCCACCTATATACATGATATTCTCGTTCATGAATCTCAAACTCCACAGGTTGTTCCAAACCTGTGGACCTGCTACATGAGGGGAATGGTCCCCCTGTAAGATTTTCCTTCGGTACATCTCAGACATGTACCTTCATGCTCTTTTTGAATTCAGGCATCCCTATCACCATCTAACTCACAGAACTCCGGTGTTGTGTCAATGGACATGGTCCCCAGTGGACTTCCTGCAACTTGATACAACCCTGAACTCAAAAACATCTTTGAAAAAATATATTTTCAAACATTTACCTTTCCATCGATGAGTGCCACCTTGTAACCTTTGACTTCCATTACTGAAATGGACACCAGGTTCTTCTTGCGATCAGGTACATAAAATAGATTTTATAAATTAATCGAGTTATCTTCATTAAATTGAGGGGTAACATTCCCTACACCCTTAGATCTGAACTTCCCAATGAAGTGATCTTTAAGTAGGCCATCAAAAACTTTTGTTGCACCATTTTGATAATATTCTCTACTTCCACTTCACCCTCAGTGAATTTGAACCCATTGATCCTTTTGTCATGTCCCAACTATTGTCGGTGATTTCTCTTTCACTCTTGCTTGGGCATTGTCTTCACCTCAGCTCCGATACCATGTTAATTTTATGGTATGTTCTATGCTTAGAGCAATTTACTTATCTTTCTTATTATTATCCATAGATTAGAAATCACATGTACATAAGTAAAGCGCAGATAGAACATTAAACAACCAATAGAAAACAAGCCAAGACAAGAGACACAAGATGTGGTTGCTAGCCAGGGACAAACCCCAATATGGGGAAACCCTTTGATCAAATATTCTTTTATCTTCAATAATTCAACAAAGAGAAATAGTACATAAATCTGATTTACATCAGCAGCAGCAAACCGTAGATTAGTGGCATCAGCATTATCGGCATCAAAGGCATCAGTATCATCGACATCAGCTGACATCATCATCATTGGCATCACCAGCATCATTGACATCACCAACATCACCAGCATCAACATCATCGGCATCATCAGCTTCATCGACATCATCGACTTCACCAGCATCATCATCATCGGCATCACCAACATCATCAGCTTCACCAACATCATCGACTTCACCGGCATCATCGGCTTCACCAGAATCATCAGCTTCACCGGCATCATCGGCTTCACCGACATCATCAGCTTCACCGACATCAACAATATCATCGGCATTACCGACATCATCGTCATCAGCATCACCGACATCATCGGCTTCACCGGCATCATCAGCTTTACTGGCATTATCGGCATCATCGGCTTCACCGGTGTCACCGACTTCACCGACATCATTAACTTCACTGGAATCATCAGCATCAACTTAGGATCTCTCCTACTAAAACCCAAAGACAAGTAGAGAGAGGAAGAAATCCAAGTGTGTGTAGAAATGACTTGAAGTCCTCTTCTATTTATAATAAAACGTAGAGGTTGAATAGACATGACATTTGGGCTTCTTGAGCCTACATAAGTTGTAGGTCAACTTGATAATAATTCCATAATAAAAATAAATTCATATCTCCATGAATACTTATCGGAATCGGATGATATTTAGATCAATCTTACACCTCTCGATTAGAGGAATCTAATAAAAATATTTTCAGCCATGAATAAGATGGCCCACATGAAGTTTGGCCCTAGTTGCCAATTTTAACACCAACTCATAAGAAATCTCAAGGCCAAATATTAGCCTCTTCACAAGCTCTCCAAGTCTCTATTCCAATGTGTAATTCTTATGAAGGATAGCTTGTATTTAAAGGGAAATAAAGACTCTAAAAATAGCGCAATCCTCAAGGATCAGTTCTTGAATGCATGCACTATCAGTGCAACTCAGAAAAATCTAAAACAAATAGTACATTGTCCCTGTACTCTAGTCTCAACTAGGTCTTTATTAGAATCAACATGCATGAGTTTTTGATGAGTATATATTCAGTTAACTAGAGTAGTACTGGTGGAGTTCATTAGTGTCACCATTGGCTACTAACTCACTATTAGTTCTCTCAATCAATTTGAGAACTAATTTAACTGAAATGTCTGATGAAACTTAGTCTTCTATTTTACAACTCACAATTAACTCACACTAGACTCCTACAAAGTAGGGAGAACATATACATGACTTCCAAAAGACTTCCGACTTGAATTTCCTAATTTAAGTAAGTTTAATAAACTTAATTTAACTATTTTAAGTTGCTATGAGAATAGAATTCAAATTTAATTCACAGTTTAATTCAAGGACAAATTAAATTGGAATTTCTTGTTGCCATTTCTCAACATCTCCTTATTTGATCATTGAACCTATTGTTGTTTCTTCTATTATCGTAGCGTGGTCCATTGTTCTTCTTGGGGAAATCTCAAGCATAGTATCCTTTCTTATGACAATTATAACCTTTGATGTGCCTAAATTCCCTCCTTCTATTTGGATTTCGAGGGGGAGGCTTTCTAGAATTTTATGGACCTCCTTTCCCTTTCTTCTTCTTCTTGTCATGAGTGATGAATGCAGTGAGATCTCTTTCTTCATGATTTTGAATCCTTCCTCTTGATATCATCCCTAATTCTTCTTGAGTGAGTTTTCCAACAATTTCATCAAATGATGGGAGGACATTCTTGTTGCTTATAGTAATAATAAAGGTTTCCAAAATAGGAGGGAGACCTCTTAGAGTCACGATCACCAATTCCTTGTCAGGCATAGATTTCCCAACTCTTTTTAATTGATCTATTAAACAATATATCCTCATTATATAGGATTGCACTAACTATCCTTTGTTCTTCTTTATGTCTTTGAGTTGATATTTCAAGGAGATGATTTCACTCAAATTGTTGACTTGATACTTTCCAGCTACCTTATCATACATGTCCTTAGAGCTTCTTAAGTTTTTGACATATGCAAGTAAATCATCTTGTAAACCATCAGCTATCATTTGCTTTGATTTTAACTCATCTTTATTTTGCTTATTCTTTACAACAATGAAAGCATCCTCTGGAGTCCAAGGTACGTTTCCTTAAATATAGTCTAAAACATCATTATTATCATCTATGATCTCCAAACTAACTTTCCATGAAACAAAATTGGATGAGTCGCCAAACTTCTCATTTTCTTTGATGAAGGAAGTCACCTTGACTTGGCTAGATCGGCTCTTTCAAGTTTCCAATTATTATTGCTTCAATTCTTGTCTCCTCTTGAGCTTGTCCTTCACCTTAGCTTTTATATCATGTTAAATTTTCATATTGTTCTATGTTGTATCAATTACTTTAGCCCAATTCCATACTTCAATTAGAAATATTTCTAGTTACAAACAGTTTTTGCATTCATCAACAATAATTGAAGATAGAAAAAAAATTGCAATGACAAAGTAGACAATAAACACATCAACATGAGACACCTTGTTTGGCCAAAGACTAGGGAAAAACCCCAGTAGGGGGAAAACCCTTTGAAATTCTTCTTCTATTATATTTTCATAAAATGTTCAGTAGAGAATACAATGAGCTCAATAAGAGGAAAACCATTTGAAATTACTCTTCTATTATATTTTCATAAAATGTTCAGTAGAGAGTACAATGAACCCAATAAAATATCATCAGCAAAACAACCCAACAAAATTCAGAAATAAGTTTCAAATATCAAAATATATCGGAGACAACTTTTCCTTTATGCAGTCAACTTTGGTAAAATCTGAGTCAAACTTCCTAGTCGCATGCAAGAGGATTTGTGCGAGTGACGGGAGGATTCTAGTGACAGCCTTGATTCTTGCAAGCCATTGACCATGGTCAAATTTTCCCAGTGATTGTAACCCAGAAACAAATGTTAGCCTAGAACCTTGTAATTGCATACCTTTGTGAATTTATGTTGTCGTCCCTATCTCAGACCTGTCTGAGCCAATCAATGAATAAGAGAAGAAGAATATGCTTGGTGGTTTACAAATGAGCTTGAGGTCACTTAAATTTATAGGCTTCCATCATTACCAATTTGATTTAGGGCTGACCTTTTCCAAATGTGCATATGTGGGCTTTTCTTCATAAGTACACTTTCCCTTGTCAAACTTTGATGATATTTAGGTCAATTTTGGTACTCTCAAAAAGCGGAATTCAATGTAATCATCATCTCTATCAAATAAGTTGTCCAAAGTTTAATTTTATTGTAGTTGCATAATTTAACAAAAGCCACTAGATGGTGTAAAAATGCAAGTGTGGTGTGGCCGGTAGTCCCAACTGCTTCATGGCCTTTGCTGAGATGAGGTTCTTTTGTCTCCCGCTACCGAGTGGAAGAGATGCTCCCTTTCCTCTGGATCATCGAGCTCAATATTTTAGATCTTGGGGGTGGCAATGGTGGTGTTGGGTTCCACATCAATAATTTTCTTTCCTTTGTCACTTCCCTTGTCGGGTTCTAACTCAGAGTTGAAATATGCATCTGACTCTAAAGCCTTCATCTTGTCCACCAGTGACTACTTGGCTTGACACTCACTTGTGTTGTGATTGGGGCTCTTATGGAACTCGCACCACTTTCCCGTGTCCTTCCTTATCTTCGTCTTGTTTTTTTTCTTGCACCTTCAACGGGTTGTCCTCGGTCATCCTACCTTGGATTTGTCCTTTGTTCTGTGGTTTGTGGACACTATTCACCTACTTTTGATTTGCATGTCCAAACTTGCACTTATTTTGTTTAAAGTTTTGTTCAATCTTGGTAGCATATCAGTGTGTTGCACCAAGTGAGGAGATGTCCAAGAACTCCATTTCTTCCTGAATGTATTTTTGCAGACAATCATGGTACTTGAGCAACAAATCTCACTTAGAGTATTTGATACCCAACTTTGTGCATAGAATATGAAAAATATTTGTGAGCTCATGCACATCTTGGTCCCTTTGATGTTGTAGTGTGCTCCATTATGTGTACTTATCCTCATATCTTACCACAGGGTAATATTGTTCCTTGACATCATCTCAGAAAGAGTTCCAAGAGGGGGCAACTTTAAATAGAGAGGGTTCCAAGGTCCTTTCCTCAAAGTATGTTTCCCACTAGTCTTTGAATCATCTTTAAGTAGTGAAAAAGTAATATTCTCCCTATTTGAGAAACTATGAACCAAAAAGTAACCTTCCAAGATATTCAACCATTTATCTTCAACATTTACATCTATTTGACCTTTTAATGTAGATATCAAAGTTTACTTGTACCTTGAAGGGGGAAGCGCCTCCAAAGTGACTTCTAGATGAAGATATGTCACCAATGGGCATCCGTCGAAGGATCTCGGAAAATTTTTAAATCATTGTGTTCCTCTATCACTCGAGGGATTCTTTGAGCAATATTTTGAAAGGATCTCCTTCTCCCTTATCTTTCTTTTCTTTCACCATGGGAGTTTGTGGAGGTCATCCTTGCAAAAGTTCAATCAGTTCAAGCCCTACTAACTCCTTCTACCCTGACCTCGTTGGGGGAAATGCACAGAAAAATAGAGAAAGAGCAAACTAATCTAATATCACTGATTAAGATTTATGAAGGAATGAAATGTAATATAGTATGAAAAAAAACATAGAGATGAAATGAAAACAAAACTTAAATTCATTAATAAAAAAGTAATGAAAATTGTTACATGCAAAATGGAAATAAACTAGCTCAAGCGATTATAGCTTATCTCTGAGAAGATATGTGGCAGCTACATGCCTTTTGAACTATATTACAATGAGGCTTGGAGGCTATTTTATCATTAACAAAGGATGGGAAACCCTCATCCAAAAACCTAACCCTAGGAGATAAAGCGCCAAAAGCTTGTTGGCCCCATTGGGGTTAGTTGGAAAGTCAACTTCTCGAGTTTGTAACTTTGGCATACAATCTTCGTTTGGCTATCATAATACCTCATTTCGAATATCTCCAAGAGGAGACCAAAAATAGATGAGTGAACTACCCTTGCACTTTTCTAGTCTCTCTATTTTCCCAAAAAAACGTCATTTAGGCCCTCAAAATGACTTCAGAAGTTTAGGACCCGAAAAACTGACAAAAATAGTTATTTTTGCTACAATTAAGGAAATTGAAAGAAACAACGGTGGGGGTCCAAGTGGAATAGGTGGGTGGACACCAATATCCACCTGGATCACACAAGTAATTATGAAGAAGAGGAATTAAGTGATTAAAATAATTACACTTGGTTTCTCAACATGGTATAGTTGTCGTCTTCTTATTGTTCCTTTTATTGGCCACAATTTCTTGGATCTACCTTCCAGGTATTAGACTAAACCCAAAGGAACTTGATATGATGCCAATTTTTAGGAATTATGATTATACTGAGAGGGGGGTAAATTAGTATAATGACCAATTTAACCAATCTTACATTGCAACTTGAAATCATAACACTGCATATGAAAATCATCACATCAACACATAAGAATGCTAGATGTACATGGAGATCCATAAAGGGAGAAAACTGTAATTCATCTTATCTTCTTCATCTTCAATATTTGTTTGAAATATTTAATTGGCACCAACTAGTAGGAGATTTTGATCCCTTGAAATATGCAAGAACCAACTCACTATAGGCTTCAACCTGATCGAAGCACCCAATTGCTAGAGGAACTTGTTATCACTCAGATTTTCCTTGAAGTTGTTGGGAAGAGGAAAGGGGTCTAAGGTAACCACAAACCAACTTTTAGATACAGAATCTAGCCAATTTGTATCCAGAGAGGGCTCTCTCTTTAAGTTTTAGCTTTGTTTTGAAAGATATTAGGCTAGTTATGAAGTTTAGGAGTTTTGGTTGAGTTTGGGTGGTGAAATTCAATAGCAGAGGGGTAGGACTGAGTAGTTTAGGCCATTGGGCTAATGGAGTCAAAGAAGATGGCTTAACTGGATTTGGTTTCTTAACAAGGGATGGTTTCACAGGGCAAGGTAGTCAAACAGGGAACAAATAAAGACTTAAAATAGATGGAATGGACTCAAAATGGGTGAAGGGCAGTTAAGAATCCTTCAACACATTCGAAAGAGGGAACTTGAATGATTACTAATAAAGAGCAGTTAAGAATTCTTTACTAAATAATCAAAGTGAATAAATATGGGAAACAGGAGCAATTAAGAATTCACTATTTATCCTAATTCAGAGGAAAACATTAAGAATAACAACGATTGAAAACAGATTGTACTTAAGCACTTTCCGAATTATTCTTTTTCGTTTATCATTCAGATATGAAACACAAATGATATAATAAACAAGGAAAACTTTAAAACATGAGATATAGAAGACTTATTGATCTGGTGTCTGACTCAAGAAATCTGTGAAAAGTCCTTTGCATCAATTCTTTATCTAGCTAGCCATACAAAATTTTGTCCAATAGCACTTTATTCCAAAATGATCAGTCTTACAGCAATGTCTAAGAATCCACCCTCAATACTCCAATTGAGGGAGTATTTATACAAAAATTTTACAAAAAATATCTCCTAACAGAGTGAGATATATTCTAGGATGACTATGAATAAGTTACAAAAAAATAGAGACAAACGGTCTCGTAGATAGGAGAAAAGATAAACTAAGGTTGTGTTGTTCCTATTCTTGTGAGTGTGCTGGAGGCAGGCCCTATGATTTGGCCTGTTGCTGTCTTCTTTGGTAACTCTGTGCTAGCTTCCCTGTTTTTACTGATACTCTTTACCTGTTTTGATACACTTCAACCTGTTTTATCTCTGTTTATCCTCTTTACCATTACTTACTGCAGTAAATAACCAAAATTTACCCAAGGATAATTTTACAAAATTTCTAACATTTCTTCCCACCATTGTGCTTCTGGTATTCTAGTTCTTTGAAGCTTTCTCAGGGTCTCATCAATTTATGTGTACCTGAAAAAGGTAGGCTGAATTGGAAACAAGTGCTTTATCTCATGCTCGACATAAAACAAGTTCTCTAGCTTGTCATAGAGAACTCTGCCTGTAGGCAATGATTTTGTTGTTGATACATTTGTTGATGGACTTGCCTGGTTTCTTGCATACTGATTCAATTTCTCCACATAGTCTTTATGACTCATTAGTTTATCATGAATAACTAAAGGACTTGGCAACCCTTTGCTCTACAAAATATCAAATCTCTTCATGAAGGCATTGATCTCTTCCTGCATGTCATGGCACCTTCTTTCTAAGTTTTGCATCAGAGTTCTTTTAGTAAAAACCCTTTTGACTTCCAAAATTGTCCCTATTCTATCTTGAATGCCCAGCTCTTCAAGCTGGTACTTATTCTTGGTATTCAAAAACTGTATGAGCCGGCTAGCTTCCTCAAGCATATTTCCTAACTCTTTCCTTGCCTTTTGAACTTCTTCTTGAGCTAGTTTCACTAAATCAATTTGCTCAAAAATTATTTGAATTGATGGCCAAACATCATTTATTGATTGAGTGATATTGGCCCAAAGAATTTTCTTAACTTCTATCAAAGGTTTCTCAAATGTGAGATCCTTTTCTAATGATTTGACGAGGTTTTCTAATCCTTTTATCTCTCTTGTCTTTTTTGAAACATTTATCTTTGAGAGATCATACCTCTGTTTAAGTTGGCATACTGTTCTTGTACCTTTTTAAGCTTTGAAACTTGCAATTTCATGTCCTCCATTGATTTTATTAGTTCCTCTGTGCTCAATTTGACAGTACTATCTTGTGCTACTCCTGCTGCTCCTGTTGTTGTTGTACCTATGACCACCTCTGCTATGGCTACTAGAATGTTTGGTGTCATAGCTGCTCTAAGAGTTGAAGGGACTGCAGTTGAGACTACTGGTATCACATTGGGAGGCTGGGAGGTCGACTCTCCCTACTTGTCCTTCAATGCTTTTTCAAGTTCTTACTCAGTATCATTCAGTCATTCATTAAGTTTTAAGAGCAAATCCATCAGCTCTTCTTCATTTTTTGCTTTATAATCTTAGCAATCTGTGGATGCCTTGAAGGTGGCAGCTTTAGTTGCTTCCTCAGGGCAGCAATATCTTCATCTTTTTTCTTGATTAAGGCTTCTGTAGCCTTAATATCTTTGGGATCATGGCCCAATCCAATAATTATTTCTTCTAAAGACTTTATTCGGTTATCTTTGGCCTAGGAGGAAGCTTTCTCCAAATGTGGTTGGGCAGCTGTGTTATCTAAAGAGTTTTCTAGCCTTTGGGCCATCATAGCCTTACTAGTCAATGTGGAATAAATCATTTCTCCAATTTGTTTGTGCAGCTCAATCTGATCCAAAAGACGAATATCCTTTTCCATGACTTCAAAATTGGTCCTAAGGTAGTCCGCTGCTGTTTGAGGTTGCTGCACTTTAGGCTTGAAATAGCTCATGATCATTTTTCCTTCCTTGATGTCATAGGCTGACATCAATCTGTTTTGATTACTAGGAGCCATTTTCAGATATTGATTGTAGACCTAAAGTCTCAATGGATCATTTCTGGCTTTTATGTCTATAAATGTCTTTTAATATCCCAAGTGTCCTTCACTGGTGGCCTGAAAGAGGATACCTTTGCACTTTTTTGCCTCTCTAGCTCCTTTCTTTGTGAGCTAGTAGATGTCACACCTATTGGGAAAGTTTGTTGGCTATCTCCTCCTTCTCTCCTCTAACTATCAGTAGTCTCTTCAACATATTCTTCTTCTGGGAGGGGATTTAGTCATTTCCTTTTGGTACCAGGTTGTTCTGAAGGTCTACTGGCAGGGGTGGCTGTTCCTCTGTCTCTCTTTTTATTTCTTTCCTCATTTAGAGGAGTTTGCAGGATTGGAGGTTCTCCCACATTGTCCTGAGGGGGAGGAGTGTGCATTTGGGCCTTCTCCTTGGAAGTTTCAGGCTGCTTAGACATTGTAGACTACTCTGTGGCCTATGTATTGGTTTCTGGTTCCTTGCCTTTGGATGTTCCTGTGGCTGGTGTGCTGGTTTCCTATGAATGTTGCTGAGAGGTTCCAGTTGTAGAGGGACCATTCCCTGATCTTTGTACATGCCCAAAAGAATCCACGTCAAGTGTTTTTTCAAGATATCTCATAACATTTTCAATATTGACCTGTTCACTATCTTTTTCTATTAGGGCCCCTTCCACCCATTCATCCATATTCGCAAATTGTTCATTCTCTGGAATCTTATCATGAATGTATGGTGACAATCTGTTCTTCATTCTTCTATCACATATAAAACTGTTAGGATCATATGGTACCCACCCAAATCTCTTTTGCAACTTAAGATGATCTTCTAAAATTCTTTTTTCTCTTTCCATGCATCCCTAGTGTTACAGACAAAAGGGCCTAACTGATTCTTGATTCTAAGATGAGATTTCTTCTTGGCATTATAAAAATTGACCAGGTCTGAATTTATCATTTTCCTGAAACATTCCAAGGGAAAGAGCCTCATTGGAACATACTTTGGTAGCTTAAAAGGGAAGATCTCACACCCATATATTCTAATTTCTATATGGTTCTTGTATAGGTACCGATCACTTATTTTGTACTGCTTGGAGAGCTGGAGGATCTTCTTCATATCACCATTGATCCTAGGAGGGGAAACTCCTGCCAACAAGGTGGTTGCTAGGTGAACAAATAAGTCAATGAATTCATTGTAGGCGTAAGGGGTTCAAAGGAACTATGGAAGACTACAGACTAGAAGATTACAGATCTTGGATTTCCTCTGGTGTCAAGTTTCATGACTAGGAAAGAGAAGCTCTTTGACTGATAATATAGCATAAGATGATATATGAAAGTGGTGTATTTGAAAACTCCTTCATTGTCCAGTCTTAAAAACTGGTCATGAATTTTATTAGAAATATAGGAGGCATAGTCATACTTAACAGCAGGGGGTTGTCCAGGAGTGAAAATTAACAACAACACTAGGGTTATCTCATCAACATACTCACTAGTGTTGAATCCCGTGATCAAAGATATCATATCAATTATGAGTTGGCCCATATCTGTGAAGAAAGTATGCATGTAAGGAGGTGGGCCATCAGGCTGATGCTTTGGTGACATAAAAGTTTGGCAGATGCGTTTCAGTTCTGACTGAGACAACTGAGTGGATTTCTCAAGTAAATATCCCATGGAAATGGGGGTGAGAGCTTGACTAGAGTGGAATTGTAACATTTCGTTGATGGGTTGAGTAGTTATTGGAAAGAGGATTGTTTGGCTTGGGGACATAACTTCTCTGAGGTCAGGGTCATAATTGCCCTGGCATTGGTGGATTATATCAGGAAAAACATGGACTGATGGGGAGAAAATACATTGGAAGGTTGGATTCCCACAGTATTAGGATGTCAGAGCCATTCAAATAGTTATCCCTACTTTGGCAAAATACTTTAAGGTGGTTTTTATCAGTGGATAAGTCTTTTATCTAAAAGTCTTTATCCGTAAGAGGCAGATAATCTAAATCTTTATGAGGGGCATTCATGGGTGCAACAGACAAAGACACAGGGGTTTCCATTTTTGGTTCTTGTGGATTCAGAAAGGAATTTGGGTTTTCAGTGAAAAATGGGCAAATTCACAGGTCTGGGAACTTGTATGGTAAAACAAATATTGAATTTGATGTGAATTTTGGTATTTTATGTGGAATTACAGTGTAAAACATGAATTTGTAGGGTTTTGGTGGAAATTAGATAAATACCTGTGTTCGGGAAGTGAACAGTTCATAAACAGGTACAGGAAATAGCTGACAGGTTCTGGACCGGTTCAGCTGCAAATTTCTTGGCAAGGTGGCAGTTGGAAATCTTTTACAATTGACCTCAACGTTCTTTGCATGGGAATAGTAGTATACAGTAAAAAACAATGAAAATGACATTCACTTGTTTTATTAGCAAAGTCAAGGTTGGCGGGGTTTTTTTGGTTTTCGAGCAGATGATGTGTGCCAGGAAAGAATTGACGTTTTGTCATATATGGAAAGTGGTAAGTGGTTTCATCGCACCGCTTTTGGGGACGGGCGATATTTAGTCGGGAGCCAGCAATTCCATAGATCGCTTAACACGTGGCGGAGGTAGGAGAGAAAACCACTTAGTGATCGCGCGCTAACACGCGGTCACTAAGGGGTGCGTGATATTGATTAAAGCCGTCATATCTGAAGAGCATGATCGAACGGTTGATGGGAGGTGCGATATGGCGTGTTTTAACAGCGGCGAGCCCAACATAATTAGGTATTAGTTAATTATATCGAGGGCAATATGATAGGTCGTGGAGAGTTATTAATTAGTCCTAGTGACTAATTAATCCTCATTAAACAATGGCGGGGTCGGGTTCTTAATTAACTACGGGTTAGTTAATTAATCCCAGTTTAAAACGTACTATGGTTATAATTAACCATCAGTGTAGGATATATAATAATTTGTGGTTTTTTAATATATTTAAATAATACGGGAAAAGGGTAATTTTCTTTTATTTGGGAATTATATAATAAAAATTAAAAGTTAATATGATCAAATGAATGGAAAAAGCGCTAATTTTAAACATTTCATGTATATATTTGAAACTTAGGATAAGTGAGAAATGAAGGTTTTAATGAATATTTATTTCAATTTTACCTAAGTAAAATATGATTTTACTTAGGAAAAGACTTATGAAAGTAAATGAATGACTTTATGGATGATTTTAAGTACTTAAGCTTTTGAATTATTGGGCTGAGGGTCCAGTCCCTCCAGAAGTCAAAGAAATGCTCTGAGACCCTCTAATTTTCAAATGCCTTAGTATTTAGGGGGAATTAGTGAAAATTTTAGGGAAATGTGAGAAGGGGAGTTAATAATTTGACCTTGCCTTGCTTGAAATGCCTCCAGTGTGATGTCTTCCTTGCACTTGGGATGAAAGTGAAAATTAACACATTTAGAGTGATTATCCATCACATGTAATTCTACAACATCATCTACCTACCCTACCTACTTTAAGCTAACACTTTTTCTTCTTTATTAGGGTGCACTTAGACTGGCAAACCCTGATCACATTTTCTTTTCTTTTACATGTAGAAATCTATCTAAATCTAACCTTATTACATCCAGGGGCTTAGATTAAATTTTTGAGCTCCTTTTATTCACTCTACCTATCTACTTATCTGCCAAGATTAAATAGTTTGGTCAGATTTTATTCTCTATCTCTAAAACATGAAATTCAAATATGAACTAGTCAAGCTTAATTTGTTTGACCGTTCATCAATTGTGGCATAAGTTACAAGTTGCACAGAATTTGTTTATTACATAAGAGTAAAAAGTAGTGGCATTTAGACTTGCACACTTTTCTTGGTCTTTCTTCTGGTGGGGTTCATTTTCTTTCACTTTTTTGACCATTTTATTCTTTTCACCCTTTTATTTTTCTTTTAGGGTATACCCTCTTTACATTTTTTAAATTTTTTGATTTTTTTACAATATGGAAAACCTTTGCAACAAGGTATGAATATATTACATAGCCCATCAAGTCAATCATGAAATATGACACCTATTAGTATAGGAGCATAACAGAACCAACCCCCATATTAGTGTGCAGGCTCAAATCTACTAGAGGCACAAACCTCAAAAAATAGTTTGTGGGCTCCAACATGCTGGAGGCACCAATCCCTAAAATTATTTTGCAACCTCTAACCTATTGGAGGAACCAACCCCAAATATCGATTTACAGGAATCAACCCCAAAAATCACCGTGGACCTCCCTTTCATATAATTTTCAAACTGGATCTACAAGATTCAATATAAACTTCAAAACAAATTTCACCCTTTTCATTATTTGAAATTTCCTCTCTGCTAAGCAAAACACTAACTCTTTCATTCAAAACAATTGTCTTCAAAAACACATCCTGCAACATCAATACTCTAATCCTTGATTTCAAACGGCTACATAAGAGCCATGATACTTAGTACTTCAACATCAAGAACTTCATTACTCATGATAGAAACAAATACTTTATGGATGACACACTTGGCATATTTCATTACTTAGCACTCCATGAATACCATACTTATAAAAGCATAAAATAGGTCACTATGCATATCCTTCACTTTGTATCACATAAACGAAAACTAGTTATACAATAGTTAGAACAACTGCAAACTTGTCACAAGATTTGGTATTAGAAATGAAAATAGGGAAGTGTCTTGGAGAACTCAGCAAACTTCATGTTCATGGTAGAAGACATCATTCAAACAAAATTAAACTTCATAGGCTACAATTCTTAGTGAACTACTCCTCTTAAGATATAAGCTTCAACCCTGCCATAATAAGCAAGTTGCGCTCTAAAATAAAAACATGGATAGTAATCAATTAGACCTTGAACACAAATGTTGCTCAACCTTGTGTAATGAAGATATAGCTAAGTCTTGAATGAGATTTGTCCTTGCAAGGAAACTTCAAAAAAATCAAGAAAAGGCATTGATATTATCTCAATGCTGGTTATTTCTTTACATTATCATAGGTTTTTGTTCAAAATTCCATTCAACACACTATATACGTGTATATGAATTGAGCTAACTAAATTTGGAATTTGTTTGCACATTGATCAAACTTTGGCACTATACATGACAATTATGACTTTTAAAATTTTGGCCTACCACAATGAGCTCGAGGTTACTCCATCGTACAATGGTGCTTTAAGAATGAATTTTATTACACGTCAATCAAACAGATACTACCCATTACATACCATCACACTTAACATTACACATCCCATGAATTCAAAACATAGTAACCCCAATACATATAAGACATTAAAAAGCTAAAAATATGAAGCGATCCAATCACACTAATAACACCACACTAGACAACACGATAGGAAACGTCAAGAGGATATGAAAGTGAGTAATTGTAGAGATGTAAAAAAAATGTAGTTGCATGAATGATTATCGATGGGTTAATTCAATATATCAAATTATATCAAACAAATAAAAAAGGAAGACTTGACTCCAATCCAACCTTATGCTCTTTCCATAGTAGCCATTAGTTGATCTACACCTTGAACCAATTGGATATTGCACTGATTCACATCTAGTTTATTGCATCGATTCACAATCATATCTAGAGCTTCATCATCACACTGACTTAGATCATGGGCTCATCATTCTACAAACCATTGCATAGCTCATTTGTAGTATTCATTGCAGACTTGCTGCAATCATTCAAATTCGCAGATAGATACATTATGCCCATCGTATTATTTAGCATTTTATATTTAGTACATTGTGCCCATCATAGAACATACCATGATTATTGCATATGAAAACTATATCACCATTTATTTCATACAAAGACCATCATACTTATTATTGTTACACCAATTCAAGGCTTCACCAACACCGATAGATTTAGTGATTCGTCATCATTAGAAAATATGTGCCTTACATATAGATTTAGTGATTCGTCATCATTAGGAAATATGTGCCTTACATCATGAGAATGAATTATTCCGCACATTACTTGCGATCTATGAGAATATACTCACAATCGAACAGCTAGAACCTATGCATTGCTATATATGCCTTATGCTAAATTACTAGTGCACCAAATCTCTATGCCCTTAGAATTGGATTAGAAATCTATGGCTTCTTGCACACATTTGATCCCAATTAAATAACATACATATAGTTCTTCATAGTTTAAAATTTGATAGAAGCCGGCCCAAAGACCATTGGTTTTATCAGGGGTGCTTACATGGTAAATCAATTTACTAGGGGCATGGTCAACCAATGGATTTATTGATCCAGGGGTGTGGTAATTTCCACTATCCTCATCAAATATTTAAAAAGGCATATGCACACATTTATATTCATCAGCCTAAGTTGTTTAGAGTTCATAATGCATGTTGGGCTGACCTAAATCCATAGTAAATGACCATAACAACATTTGACCAATGATTGGTGGATGCCAAGACCTTGATCAATTAACCACTTACCTAAATTAAATTCTTGGGAAATCAATTGAATGCATGGCCCTTCGTGGCTTGCTAATTTTTCATTCAAGTGACTAGGCCTATGATTATTGAATTTCATAAAGAATCGAAACACGTTTTCTTATGTACATCCTTTGACATCAATAACATCAGTTGTCATCAATGGCAACATACAATCCAAAAAAAACCATCCAACCATGGGATGTGAGATCTGGTTTGGCCACACATTGAATAGGGGTTAGGGATTCTTACCACATAAAATGTGACCATGTAGCCATAATTGATTACATGGATTGAAATACACCATTTACTATGGGTTTTCACACATTAAAAATAACTCTCACCTCAAGAAATAGCCTAAGGTACCATTTTTCCCACGTCATTTCCATTAATTAATGTACCCACATGATAATAACCCATAGATTCATTGATTTTATGTCATTCTCACATTTTTATCCATTAAAGTGAGAATAATTCAAAATGTTTCCCTCACATTTTCCATTTCATGGGAATAATTCAATAAATCATTTATTTATTGATTATCCCTTAAGCCTTTAAATATTTTCATAGGAATAATTTATTAAATAATTATTTATAAATTATTTCTACCCTGTTTTACCATTTCACCTAGAGACATTTTAATAAACCCATTTGTTTTGTTAATTATTTCTTATCATTTTATCCATTTTTATTGATTAATTCAATAAATCGTATTTTTTAGTTAGTTATCTAAATAAAGGTTAAGGACCATTTCTTTGACCTTTTCCTCATACAAATAATAAAAAAATACCCAAAATGGTTAGATCTTGATTTGGTGCAACTAATATTTTATTATTTGACTACATCAAATCTAAC
Source organism: Pinus tabuliformis (assembly GCA_031772625.1). NCBI lineage: Eukaryota > Viridiplantae > Streptophyta > Pinopsida > Pinales > Pinaceae > Pinus > Pinus tabuliformis. The sequence continues at coordinate 83,118,775 of CM062809.1, forward strand.
CTAGCATTTTATTATAAATAGAGAGGTTTTCTCTCCTCATTACACATGACCATTATCAGCGTAACTTCTGATCCTATGACATTTGAGTTTTCTCCATTAGAACCTCACTATATCTTTTTATTTTTTCTTTTGTGTCTATTGATTGCCAAAAAAACTTCTGGAGAGAGGAAGAAATCATAGATGTAGGCCAAGGATTCTAAAGAACCCTCCCAAGGAGGAGGCCCCTTTATCCATTCTACAAGGAGCTTATTCACAAGTAATATTGCTTAGTAAAAATCTTTATTTTCTTTGGGCACTGAAGTCCTGTAGTCATTATAAATTTTAGATCTACTATTTAATGCCTAGTCTCTATTACTTTTATCTTTTTATGCAAATCTGATTACATCATATGAATGAATACTAGTTCTAGGGCTTCAAACCCTCATAATTTTTGTTAGCCTATTAACCACCATAATTTTTGTTAGCCTATTAACCACCATAGGAAAAGTTTTCTTTGCTAACCCTTGAGAAAGAAAAACTCTAACAAATAGTGAGCATACTAGGGAGATGACCACTTCAATTCCCGGTGGATTTCTGTAAGTTATTTCTTCCCCTTTATATATCTAGAAAATTTATATTTGTGGTAAAAAAAAATATATGATTTTTTGTGTCAATTTCTATTTTTTTCAAGTCACAAATCTCAGCGGTGCAAAAGATGGAAAAAAATAAGCATACCCCAAAAATATAAACCCTAGGAAGTCAATGCAAGTTTTAGACCCAAACCTAAGTTGTTCAATGCACTATTTACTCTAGTAACTATGTTGGGAAACACGCTATTGTTATAGACATTTTTGTGCCTCGCAACATGGAGCATGAAATGTCAATAAATACAGGGATCCTCAGTCCCTAAACATGTTGTTCTTACCCCTAAAAGAACAAGGTCATCAAACCACAGCACTTCCAATCAGTTCTCCACCTGAAAACACTTCAAAACAGGCTATTTTTGGATCATGTCAGCTGCTCCACTGAGCATCTGCGCTGGAATGCAACTGCTCCTCCTTGTACCTGCACTGGAAGTCAAATCTAATGAAGGCTACCTGCGCTGGGCGAGATTGGCCAAGTGGCACAGTCATTCTGCAAGGTGTCAACTGCCCAGGAAGCTTCCAAACTGACACTTGGTTCATGAGATTCGCCCTGTGATGAGTAAGAGGTACTTGATCACCATGTGTAAGCAAGGATCTCCAAGTGGACTCAAGAACTGAAGATTAACTGAAGAGGGAGAGGACACTAGTCAGCTCTATGCCAGCCTCAAGCTGACTCATCCTCTCTTCTTCTCTCCTATATATAGAGCTCTTCTATGAGGTCTAAGGGGGCTGGAATTTTGTGTAAAGCAAGGAGGTGCTGTTGGTTTACAGTTAGAGCTATTGGGTGATTGTTTTACTAGAGGTGAAGAGGAGAGTTCTTGCTGCTGGGGAGGTGCTGCTGGATTGGAGCCATCAATGGTTGTAACCTTCTCAGAACCCTGTTACTTCTATCAATAAATTTTTGCATGTTCTCCTATATACTTGTATTGCATCGATGTATTGTATTTACTTGTATATTTGATTCACTCTAATCCATGCATCAGTTATGAGTACATGTATCTTGTAGTTTCCTCTCTTGTTCTGTGCAGGATCTGTGTGTAGCTGGACCGGCAAAGAGAGCAAGGAGCTGGGAACAAGAGACAAAGAGAGGGGATAAGGATCGACTAAGCGAAAGACACCAGGTTGGTTAATCTTTTCTTCCTTCTCTCTGTACTTTCATAAAGGAAAATATCAAAGCTTTACTTTCAGTTGTTGCTAAAGACTGTCACCTTTAGAGTAGGGATAGGGTCATCCGAGTCGGATACTTTTCCCCACAACAAACTGGCGACTCCACTGGGGAGCCTAGTATCTTGTTGGTGTTTGTAGTATTTTGCTATTCATTTCTTGAAGAAAAGAGTACCAAATCGAAAAGCTTTTGACTATATCAAAAGCGAAGTAGAGGGACTGTTACTCTTGCTCATTTGCTGAGCAAATTCAAGATTTGAAGAGCTTATCTATGAAAGACTCTTTACTCTTTGTGATAGATCTTCATCCTCTTGATCATCCCTTAGCCTGTACTTGACCTATAGCTTTTTATTTCAGCAAAAACAGTGCATTTTTGAGCTTTTTATGACCCGGAAAACTTTGTAGACGCAACTCTCGTGTCCCAGAGCAGGCTGTCCACAGGCAGTCTGCATTACAGCGCAGGTGCTCCCTTCGGGAACTGCGCTGAGAGTCAAACTGACAGACCAGAGCCTGCGCTGGTCCAGTTAGCCATTGTCTTGCTCAGTTTTCCCATTGTGTCTTGGCCCTGTTTTCACTGATTTTTGCTGATTGCTTGCTGGTCATTGTACTTGCTGTAAACCACTTCTCCTTGACATTATTCCGCCTCAGTTGTGTGATGAAACTGTGAATGTTCTTTCAGTATTTCTTGTTTCAGTTACAGTTTCCCATTGTGAAAAGCGAACCAGTATAGCTGTGGCCTCTTAGATCCTGAACTGTAAAAGTGTCGTCGTGATCTTAAGAGCTAGTTTTATTACTGTTCATGGCTGTTTGAGTTTGTTTGTTTTTCATTTTATGGTTTGAATTCATACATTTTTAGTGTCGAAACAAGTACCTGTAAGGCGTCTTTTGATTTTAGACAAAACTTGTTTGTTTACGCTTCAAATTGAATTCGAAAATTATACGACAGTTTCCTTTTGTCTACATCAACATTAAGGGAAAAGAAAAGAAATACATGCATCTTACATTTGCATTTTTTGATAAGTTTGCGTGATTGATCTAGGGGAAAGTGCATTAGTTTGTGCTTTGTGCTCTGTGTGGAAAGATAATGTTTTTCTCTCCCCTCAGTAGTTAGGATTTTCAAAGCTAAAAAGATTGTAAAGCTTGCTTATCATTTTAGCTGCATTTAGGAATTTGTACCAATACATCTCGTGGTGATCCTGAAAGACAAACGGCTAAACAAGATCAACTTAAAATATATTGAATGAATCTAAAAACGCTTTGTAACATAACGCTCACAATAGAGGTCTAGGTAGAGACGTGTTCCGGCGTCGTTAAACGTAGTGACTGTCGATCTCTACGAAGGTGGGTGATTCCTCCTGAGGGACGATAACACTAATACGGACTTGTGCTCCCGCGTACCGTCGCGTATATTGGGAGACCCCTATAGGCATTTATCCTTTATCCTTAGGAAGCCGTGTCGACCGCCCTACTGATCGCGATGCAGTGAACACAGCATTCACGAAGATCGACCACCCGTACCGTAAAACGTATTCTGTGGTTTCGCGAAAGGTTTGGCACACCCTCTGCCTAGATCTCCAGAGCAGTTTCTTTTGGCCTTTTTCAAACTCTATAACTGAAAAAGTCCAACCGAGCATTTGTCACTTCGGGCTCGTTAATACATCGAAGGCGACTAGAGTCATCTTTAGCTTTTTCTCGACTCTTAAAACATGAAAAAGCAAAGTTGTGTCTAAAAGCGTCTAATAAAATTCATTCAATACGGAAACATAATTCCCCTTTTTTTTGTATTTTAGTTGATCGAGTAATCCGCAACCGTGGAGGAAAGTCAATTAGAACTCCGTCGTTCGAGGAGACTCGCGAGTCAACCATCTTTGTCTCCGGAATCGAGAGTAGTACGGACGAAGCAAACTCGCTTGACCGGGTCAAAATCTCCCATTAAAGTTAGAACAACAGTTCCAACTACATCTGAGATTCTGGTCACTCCTAATATTTCTGGAATCCCTGCCTCTATTGAAGAAGTTCAACAGCGACAGAGGGACAGTTGTACTGATCCTAGTCTGAGAACAAGTACTTGCATAACTGAACCAGTTCCATCTGAAACCGGTCCACAGAGTCTTGTTGCTCAAACAACTGTCGCTGTCGAAGCAGCCCCTTCTTCGGCACCAGAAATCTTTTACGGACCTGACGGTCTTCCTCTTCCTCCTGGTCTGATTGCAATAGAGGAAATCGTAGAGGACCAGCAAGCAAATACTCCAACTCATTTTGGAGTAGGCATCACTCTTTTTCCTTCTGCATCAGAAGTTTGTCCATCGCCAGTGGAAGTTCCTGTAGAATCGTTAGGCAGTTTATTGGATAGACTTAAAATGTCTGAGCAACCGTCGACATCTAGGACTGTGCCAAATGACACAGCGACAGCAGAAGCTCCTGCTGTCACTCCGACGATGTTTGCCGGCATACCAGCTGTCCCGACTAGCTCTCAACAGCTAGAAGGAGTCCGCCCAGGGACTATTACGACAACTTGGTCTGTTCCAGTTTGTTCTTCCGGTATAATACCCGGTAATTCTTATGTTGAAACTAGACAAATTGATCCCTTTGGAAATCAGTTTGGACCATCCAGTCCTCAAAGGCAATCTATACCCTTGAGCTCCGAATTGTTACCGTATGGGGGGCAATATGCCCTTTCACTTCCCCCTCCAGGAGGATACCCATACGGCAGTTTTCAACAACATTCAGGTTTGACTGAAGTAACGACGAGTGGTTGGGTACCTATGTTACCCCAACAACCGAGAGTTGTATATTCCATGCAACAATGTGTACCTATGTCTAGCGTCCCGACGACGCCAGCAATTGTAACCGTGTCGCAAGTTCAATCGATGCCTGTTGTATGTCAACCCCAAGTTGTAATGCAACAGCCCCTTGACCCTGCAACACAACCACAATCGCCAACTGCCGGGACGACACAGATACAAACGGGAACCGTAACCCCGCATCTTGGTCCGTCGGTTAGTATCGCACAGCAAAACATGGCTTCGCAGCCATGGATGGTGCAATACCAACAACCTCAGTTTCAACAGGTGTACCAGGGATCTGAGCAACAGATCTTTGCAAATAGTGGGCAACCCTATATTCAGAACGGGTTAAATCAACCACTTTACAGTGGCCAAGCCCACCAGCCATATCAGTCCTATCAACATCAGTTGCATTATGCTGGTATGCAAAGGCCTACTGCTCAGGCGATTCCATCGTATCCTGGGTACGCCTCGCCAAACCTGAATCAGCAGTTGCCATTCGTGGCAACTCTAGAATTACCAGATTTACATCGATTGACGAATGATCCAATCGCCTATGCCCATTGGTGGCCAGCGATTCCTCACAAACTTCCTTCGGACATTCCTAAATTCAATGGAAATCCTGGCGAAGACCCGTCGAATCATGTGATGACTTTCCATCTGTGGTGTTCGTCGAATACCTTGAATGATGATTCGATAAGGCTTCGCCTTTTCCAAAGGACATTGACTGGTCCGGCGGCTAAATGGTATATTGAATTACCTAGAGCCTCTTTCGACAATTTTAGTTCCCTAGCCACGACTTTCTTAACACACTTTCAGTTACCTATAAGGTACGAAACTGGAACAGAGATCTTAACCTATTTCAAGCAGACAACGGCCACACATATATCAGATCATATACATGAGTGGCGTCGTCGTCGCAGAATGGTAAAGACTTATGTTCCAGATCAGCTTTTAGCTGAGTGGTTTATAAAGTCGCTTCTTCCTGCTATAACAGAAGATGTGGCCAAGGGAGGCGTCGTAACAGAGGAGCAAGTTATTGCTCGTGCCCAGTATTTAGACTTAGTATATACTCAGTCTGGCACGCTCTATGACAAGATACCTGACGCCCCTAGACCGGAATTTTCAATTCCTCCCCCCCCTGGATCAAATAGTGACTCTCATGCCGGCGATGGTGTGATTGGCACTGCAAACGCAAAGTCAACACGGGATTCGTCTAAGAAAACCCGTAAGACTTCGAATCAAAATGCAAATGAAGAACTTCTTGCCTCGGAAGTAAGTGCCGTGTCGGACGACAAGGGCAAACAACTGAAGCAACCAGGAGACAAGAAGAAAAAGAAAGGGAGAAAAGGGAAACCCCCTTCGGGGTGTCATATATGCGATGAGGATCATTGGACAACAGATTGTCCATGCAAAGCTGAGCTTAAAAGATTCTTTAAGACTCCGAAAACCTCAGCTGTGTTGACTGATCCGTTTCCTAATCCTGGTCAAAATCTGGTTGCTAATCAAAATGCTTCCCGATCCCAAGTGCTTATGTTGTCTACCTCAAAGCAGCAGAATAATGCTTTGACAAAGAATAAAGATTACGGGAATCCATGGCTGTCGAATAACAAGGCTAATGAACAACCTAGTAGTTCGACGACAGCTTTGACCAAAGTTGTGCCACCCATCATTCCTGAACCAATGATAAAGTTGCCAAAGGGAGTAGTACACAAATCGACATTTAATCCTCGTGCCAAAATAGCACAGAATTATAATATAATAGAGGACCTGGCCCAATCGCCGTCCGCTATGTCGACACTTGAGGTACCGCAAAATTCCCCCTCCCAAGAGAAAACTTCATTATCAGCAATAGGTGGGATTGGCCCAATGGATTCCAATCTTGTGGCCTTTGATCATAAAGGATATGACCCTAAGTTACCAGCTCAACTAGCTTTCCTTATTCAAGTGAAAGCCCTCAACAAAACTGTTCATCGAACAATTATTGATGAGGGGGCATCTACATGTCTTATGTCGATGAGTTGCTGGAAAAATTTAGGTTCACCACCCTTGTCGAAATCATCGACAACGTTAAAAGCATTTGATGGACGATCATACACTCCATACGGGATTTTAAGTAACTTGCAAGTTGAACTAGGGGGCAAAACAGTAGGAATTGATGTTGAAGTAATTGATGGAAACCTCGATTACAACATCCTACTGGGAAGGCCCTGGATGTATGCCATGGCAGCAGTCGTGTCGACCTACTTCAGGAAGATTGCATTTCCCTTTCAAGGAGGGATTACAGTCATCGACCAACAAACTTTCCTCCCCGACAGTTCACAAGTTACGGGAAGCATTCCAATGATCCATGGAAGCGATCATTCGCTTCAAAATATTGGAGTAGGTCTCCTAAAAGACCCTGCCTTAATGGGTACTTTTGCCCTACCGCCTGCAAGAAATCTGGCGGAAGTGGCCACAGTGGAAACCTACAATATGAAATCTTCTATATCTAATGGATTCGGAAGATTCCTAAACATTTTGTCAGCATGGATCATCGCCCTAATGGAAATACTGTAAATACAGTGGGCTCCGAGGACGGTTCTTATCTCGTGTCAACCTCGTTAAAAAATGAAACAAGGAGTCGAGGATAGTTCCTATCTCATGTCAACCTCGTTAAAAAATGAAACAAATCCCCTTTCCAAATCTCAAAGGTAAACCTTCATTCCAACCACCGAGTTGAATGCAATGAAGCTTGGGGGGCATGCACCTCGATTTTCATTATTATGCTGGGGGCATGCAAACTTATCATCGAGCAGTTTTAGCACATAGTTCATGCTCGTTAAAAAATAAACGCAAGATCCGAGCAGTTTTAACGCGGTCTTCATGCTCGTTAAAAAATAAATAAAAGCAGTGAGCAATGTTCCTCCAGAGTTTAAGCTCATTTTTATCTAAAAAAAGAACCTATCCCGGTAAATAACCTTTTGAGATCGTAAATCCATCAGCCATAAAAGCCTTGGTCGTGTTTGTGCACCGTCACCTCCACTTTTCATTTGGCCGATCATTCACCTCCATTTGTGTGTTTACCTCTTTTGAGAAACAGCTGCGAAGAGTGATTTCACCTAGCCATCCTTGTGACACTGCCGTGATTGGAGAATTCCAACCTGTACCTGGAATCTGCTGCTATCCCTGTTTATCACTCGTTCCTCAAAAGACGAGTCTTCTTTAAGCTCTTTTCATCTGACTCGTAAAATATGAAAAGTTTGCCGAGTTTTGGCCTTCCAGCTCGTTAAACGACCAGAAGAGCTATCCCTCCTCTAGATTTTAATCTTTTTTGGACCTGAGGGATTATTGCACAAAAAGATCGAGCGCTTGTCTTGTTCGGCTCATTAAAAGTACTGAACACTCATCCCTTCTGTATTGTTTTATACTTTTTCGGACTTAAGGGATTAGATGACGAAAAAGGAATTTTGGAGTTAACTTTCTGTACCTTTTCAGACTCTCTAAAAATGAAAAGGACCGAGTTTTCCTTGTCGTTAGACTCGTTAAAATGATTAAATAGCGACAAACTTGTCTTTAGACGAGAACGAGTTTCCCTATCGCTAAGCTCGTTAAATCATAGCAATGGGCTTGCCCGAAGGGCAGGTTATAGAACAAGCATATGTTATCCTCCTCAAGCTTGACAAAAATAAAGAGGTACTGGTCAGAAATGACTGGGGAAAAATTGGGAGAACATCAAAGTTTAATGGTAACAAGTCACTCTTGAACATGACACTTTTCCTCCGTACCACATCGGGTTGGGTTGTTTCATTCACCGGTCTCATCGCCATGGTCCTCGCCAAACCATCCACACTTGGGGTAATGCTACCGATCCATCGCATCAGTGTCGTTATATGTTCAAGAGGGGTCATTCTGAAAGTGTCAACCGTGTCCTATCCACTGCCATACATTATCCTTCATCCATTCATGATCGCCACCCTGAATCATATGTCACAGTTTGTTTTCACCTCCACTAAAATCATTAGCTCCGTTCCGTGTCATTGATGTGGGATTCATTAAGGCCCTCCTTTGACGAATCGCTTCTTGTCGACTTCAGCTCATTATCCAAGAAGTTGATCTAGGAACACCCCCATCAGTACTTTGAAACTTGCATGCCTCAATGGCAAGCTTCTCACTTCCGGCGACAGGTATACATCAATGACCTTCGACCAGAAGATTTTGCGTGGCGTTCGACGCCAAGTCCTCTATTCACGCCACGTGAATTGTACTGCAGTACCTTGAGGGTCATCGTCATTATTGGTGATTCCTCTCGCGCTTGTTAACGGTTTTCATTATTGACCGGTAATCAAGCGATGTCTTTCCATGTTCGACTTCAGCGAAATTCTCACATGGATCGACTTGTACTTAGAGTGAAGATCGAACGAGTTTGAAGACCCCGGATCTAGTTTCATCCATCCGGGCTGCGATATATATTCAGGAAATATAAAAGCATTTGCCATGTACATCATTGAAGCAGATGATCATCCTATTCAAAGGATGATAATTTCAGCAGAAAATTATCAGTCTACCTTCAGACGATCGTCTGTCATATGTACCAAAATGTATTTATAAAAGCTGAGCATGGGAATGCCCGCCTCAGCTAGATCAGGAAAACAGAATGAAAAATAATGTATTGTATTGTATTGTATTACAGGGCGCCTCCTCAGCACTGGAATGAACTTCAGACCCTCTAGATAAAGCATTTCACCCGATAAACGGCCTCATACTTTAGGGGGCAACTGTTATAGACATTTTTGTGCCTCGCAACATGGAGCATGAAATGTCAATAAATACAGGGATCCTCAGTCCCTAAACATGTTGTTCTTACCCCTAAAAGAACAAGGTCATCAAACCACAGCACTTCCAATCAGTTCTCCACCTGAAAACACTTCAAAACAGGCTATTTTTGGATCATGTCAGCTGCTCCACTGAGCATCTGCGCTGGAATGCAACTGCTCCTCCTTGTACCTGCGCTGGAAGTCAAATCTAATGAAGGCTACCTGCGCTGGGCGAGATTGGCCAAGTGGCACAGTCATTCTGCAAGGTGTCAACTGCCCAGGAAGCTTCCAAACTGACACTTGGTTCATGAGATTCGCCCTGTGATGAGTAAGAGGTACTTGATCACCATGTGTAAGCAAGGATCTCCAAGTGGACTCAAGAACTGAAGATTAACTGAAGAGGGAGAGGACACTAGTCAGCTCTATGCCAGCCTCAAGCTGACTCATCCTCTCTTCTTCTCTCCTATATATAGAGCTCTTCTATGAGGTCTAAGGGGGCTGGAAGTTTGTGTAAAGCAAGGAGGTGCTATTGGTTTACAGTTAGAGCTATTGGGTGATTGTTTTACTAGAGGTGAAGAGGAGAGTTCTTGCTGCTGGGGAGGTGCTGCTGGATTGGAGCCATCAATGGTTGTAACCTTCTCAGAACCCTGTTACTTCTATCAATAAAGTTTTGCATGTTCTCCTATATACTTGTATTGCATTGATGTATTGTATTTACTTGTATATTTGATTCACTCTAATCCATGCATCAGTTATGAGTACATGTATCTTGTAGTTTCCTCTCTTGTTCTGTGCAGGATCTGTGTGTAGCTGGACCGGCAAAGAGAGCAAGGAGCTGGGAACAAGAGACAAAGAGAGGGGATAAGGATCGACTAAGCGAAAGACACCAGGTTGGTTAATCTTTTCTTCCTTCTCTCTGTACTTTCATAAAGGAAAATATCAAAGCTTTACTTTCAGTTGTTGCTAAAGACTGTCACCTTTAGAGTAGGGATAGGGTCATCCGAGTCGGATACTTTTCCCCACAACAGCTATACCCCAAGATCTACATTGGACAACACACTGCCCAGTACATTTTTTCATTGGGAAAAATTCAAAATTTACAATTGCTTCCTATTTTTTTGTCTTTTTATTGACTATATGGTTCTAGGTTCCATCTTGTTTATAGCCACTTAGTAAAACTTGATCTATTCACCTTTTTAACCCTAAGAGAAATAAATAAACCCCTTGAGGGTTTCTAGTAATTCTCCACCAAATTGGGCTAGGGGGATGAATTGGGAGTTTACTCTCATAAGCTAAAAAACCCCTATGTCACCATTATTGTTACATATCTAAGAACATGTTTCCTTATTAGATCTTTAGTTCAAGAAAACCCATTGTTTCCTAGTATTTCTCTCCCATTATTTAGCTCTCTTAAACCTCCATCTTTGGTGCCTCTATTTATGATCTTTTGTAGCCCTAAAACCCCTATTCCTTTGTTATAATCTACATGTGGTTGGTTGTAACAAAACATATCATATTTCACTTTTATCCTTGATTTGTTTGTATCCCTTTAAAGCCTCCTTTTTTCCCATTTTTTAGCCTCTCCCTCTTTGTACTAAATACTCCAAATGAGTGGGTACTAAATTGTTTTCAGTGAATCAGTGATTTCTATTTTATTGCAGCAATATATTTATTGTTATATGTAATTTATTGCTTGCTATTTTAGTGAAAAATCATTTACCTTCAATTTATATCACATATACAATTGAACACACCTACACACCACTGATTAAAAAATGCTTGGGTCAAGACCCCAAGCTGAGCTTCTAAAATCAACCCTAACTTGATACACATTCATTGAGTCCACTTGGGCATAAAAAAAAATCTATTAGTTGGGTTAGAATTAGTGGGCATAAAAATAACACCCATTGATCATTATACATTGAGACTTAATTGGTTGTCTAATAGGGAGCTTAAAATCCTTCACCATCTAGTAGAAAAAATCGGTGCTTAGAAAAACTCATGAAGGGGGTAAGCCTTAGACTACGAATGTTGGCAGTTCCCCTTGAGGCTCCCAAATCTTGGTCGAGAATCCAAGTCTAAAGTGGACACCCAATAGGGAGCTTAAAATACTTCACCATCCAATAGAAAAAACTTGTGCATAGAAAAATATCATGAAGGGGGTAAGGCTTAGACTGTGGATGTTGGAAGTTCCCCTTAAGGCTCCCAACTCTTGGTCGAGAATCCAAGTCTAAAGTTGACACCCAAAATGTAATATTCTCTCACCCATAGTGGACAAAGGTAACCATATATGCTAGCCATTTTTGTAGGTAAAACCACCCTATAAGTGATGGTTGTGGGAAGAAACCATGCCTCTCAATACCTTCACTCAGCCTTGTTCAAAACCCTGATCATCTAGGAGCTTCGTTGTTTTGAAGGTAATTTTCAAATGTAGTTTAGGAATTATTTGAGGTGTGATCCATCTTCTAGGATAGATTACTTTTTCTTTGATAGGATGATATTTCTTGAATTATATTAACGTAATATCTTAATTAGAAAACCACATTGCATCACCATATGTAGTTTTGGTTAATTTTTCATAGGGCTATATTGTTCTTTTCTTTGATAGTTGCATTTCTCCATTAACACATTAAGTTCACCCCATAACATCATAAAATTGTACATATTTACATGATTATTCATCAGCATATGCAACTTTGTATAAAGAAAAATAACATCATCATTAATGTAGCGGAACATAAAGGAACAATAGAAGAAAAGCATGGACACATAGAGACACCAGGATTGGTTAGAGACCAGGGAAAAACCCACTATGGGGAAAACCCTTTCAAATCTTATTCTAATATATTGTCATCAAATGATTCAGAAAAAGAGAGTATAATGATCCATATCTTCACAACAAATAGAATATCCATGAAATGCATCTAAACATCAAAACTTTGATTCAGATAATTGTAAAGTATTGTCACTTCCTGTAGCCTGCTTCCGAACACTTCTATCACTAAGAGAAATCTTCAAAATACTGAAATCTCATCTTGGAGTCACAGCCGCATGGAGGAGGAGTTGTGTGAGAGACTATAATGGACAATGTCACTCTATGTGAACTGCATGACAATGAGTATGGCAGCTTGGTTGCTCCCGTACCATTCTTTGCAAGTGACCGGGGACTAAACTAACCCAGACTCTCAGTTTCTCTCATGAAGACTTTATGCTAGTGACCAAAGGATCCAAGTCGCTCTCATGACCACTCTGTGCCACTGACCAAGGACCAAAAATCGTTCTCATGACCACTCTGTGCCAACAACTTTGAATCAAGAAACCCTAGTTCAGTGCAAGTTTCATCCTGAAGTTTCGGACCCTTGAGTGAGTTTCCTCCGTCAGACCTGTGTGGACCAAGACAATATAGAAGAGGAGAAGAGAGCTTGATGTGTGTCCAAATGAGCTTGAGGTCTATTATATTTATAGACTTCCATGAGGGTCCACTTGACCTGTCCATTGGTACATGTGCATAAGGCCGACCTAATCCAAAATATATGTATAAATAAAATAATTCATAACTCAACTTATGCTTATCCAAATGAGGTGATCGTTAGGTCGATTTGGTCCTCTCGAAGGGATGAATCTGATTCCATCATCATATCCATCAAATGAGTATTCCAAAGTAGAATTTGACCATATTTTCATATTTTAACACTCCATCTCAACTAGGTAGAATTCCATCTCCCAATATCTGACCGTTGATCAACATGAGATACATCCCATCTAAAGTATCTCATCATCTCGGATCATCAATGTACATCTCTTACTAATTCCTTCTTATCTCTCGATTGTTCCTGCTCATATGTTGAATATTCTTGAATCTAGAAGAAGAATAATTTACCACCGGAGGGGAGGTTAAGCTACCACCTTCTATTCATCGGGCTACAACCTGAAATCTCTATCATTTGTTGGGTTGTGTTATATTATTTCCATGACTAGCCCACGTAGTTAACCAGGGGGTTAGAGGGAGGCAGAGCCCCCCCTTCATTGCACGGATTGCATAGCAGGGGGGTCACAGGGGGTTTGAGGGGTGCACGTAACCCCCCTCTATGGGGTCCAGGGTAGCGCCCCAGAAAATTTTGTTTTTTGGACCTATATTAGATTGGGTGGACCTACCTATTGTTTTGTGCATATTTTTTGCACATGGTTTTGGACGTGATGGTTTCCGGTCCATGGTTTTGTATGCTTCGGCATGTATAAATATGTATTGTAACATTGAAAGGAACATAATGAAAAATAAAGCTGGTAGTCCGAGTTTTGGGATCCAGGAGAAAATATCTGTGTATATGTGTTTTATGTGTTATTCTCCGTATTGTTTATTTTCTATGTTCTGGAATTGTATGCAAGTAATTTATGTATGGGGTTAAAACCTACATTTGGTATCGGAGTTGTTTTGGCCTCAAGGGGATGCCTTTGTTGTTAAGGGTGTTGGCATTTTGGCACAGGTGTGGCCCTATGGTACAGGTGTTGTCCTTCATGGCAACTCACTTTGGTGTCAGACCTTAGTTCAGGGGCTCAGAATGAAGGAAATCTTGTATACGCAGGTTCGCCTTGCCGAAGACGCATATACACGCGGGTTATACATTCAGAAGTCGCGTATGCGTATACACGCACTCTTATGAACAGAAAAGTGCGTACATGGTGGGAAACTTATTTTTGGTCCATGGTTGTTAGTCCTTGGAATTTGAACCTATGGTTTTGTACCATGGTATCTCGTCAGAAGTGTTGACCCCAGTTTTGGGCCCTTGGTATTGGTTTATTATGGTTTTGGACCATGGTATTGTGGAAGGCCTAAAACTATAAAAGAGGAAGGAGATCATGTGACAAGGAATCATCTGAATTATTATTGAATATCTGATAATGTTCGAGATCTGAAATATTGGTGATTAGCATTGTGGAGCAGATCTGGATCTGAATGAAGGAGGAATCTTAGCGAAAAGAAGGATAAGTTCTATTGATGGGTCATAATCTCTTGGCTTGAATGATAATATCTTTACATGCTTTTGATCTATTATATCTGGCGCATGCGTGATCTATAAATCTGATAATCTGGGTTAATCAGTGCCTAAATACTTGAAAGAGTGAATTATTTTTTTGTAGATCTGTACGCAGGTTCAGTTCAGCTAAGGCGCATATATACACAGGTTAAGTGAAGGAAAACAACGTATACGCAGGTTGTTCCATACACAAAAGCGTATGCACACAGGTTTCAGGCCATTAAAGTAGCGTATACATTTTGAGTTGTGTTTTTGTTGCTTCTGTTTATTGCTACAGTGTTCTGGGTTCAGTTTTGGTGTGTGGTATTGTGATCTGGGTACAGTCGTTAGAGAAGTGTTTATGTTGATTCAGTTTTGATTGGTGAAAAGGTGATTGGTTGATGCAGAAATTCTTGATGGTTGATTGATGTTATTTGTGGATCCAGTCTGAAAATTTATGAAACGTGGTCCCTGAAAGAAAGAGAGGGTTGTAGCCTTCTGCAGGCCAACACCTACGTACTAGTATCTTGGCTAGTGCAAGAGCTAAGGGGGTTGTAGCTCCCTTCCAGGAGAAGCTGGAAAATGAGAGAGAGTTGTAGCTCTCTGCAAGTTGCAGCCTGCATACTGGTAAAGGACAACACCAGTACATTTGTAAAAAGAAGTTTCTAATTAAAGAAAAGATAGAGACGAATTATAGCAGGTGGTTTTCACCCACATTTGGTTTCCACCTTATATCTTGTGTTCTTATGTGCGATTGTCTTTCCGGTCTGTTTTACTGTTTCTGGTTACTGGTTATTTGCTTCTGAATCACAGATTATCAATCAACATCAGAAAGATAAAGTAAATTAAAAGTTTGCATTATATACGCGGGTTTTCTTCTGCATAGTTGCGTATATACGCGGGTTTAATTAACTGAAGTAGCGTATAGCATTTGATTTTGAAAAGGAATTGTTGACTTAATAATATTGATTCACCCCCCCCCCTCTCAGTATTATTTCCAACAATTGGTATCAGAGCAGGTCCTTCAGAAGAAGCTTGATCGCTTGAACGAAGATCATTCATCATGAGCAACTACGAGAGCGAAGCATCAATCAGGCCACCGATTTTTGATGGGACAAACTTTGTTTATTGGAAGGTAAGAGTTACTGCCTATCTTCAATATCTTGGTATGGAAGTCTGGGATATCATAGATACAGGGTATACTTTTCCATCAGCAACTCCTACAGATTCGGCTGAACAGAAGAAATATGAAACAAATGCAAAGGTGGTCAATACTCTATTAGGATGCCTATCTCAATCAGAATTTGTCAAGGTAATGCAATTTCAATTTGCAAAAGAGATATGGGACAAGATTGTTCTGATCTATGAAGGAGATGATCAGGTAAAACGAGCAAAACTTCAAACCCTCAGGATTCAATATGAAAATCTCAGGATGTATAATGATGAAAGTGTGGCTAACTATTTTCTTCGTGTAGATGAGATTGTTAATTGTATGAAAATTTTGGGTGAAGAAATAAAAGAGGCTGTTGTGGTTGAAAAAGTTCTAAGATCTTTGTCCCCTAGGTTTGAATCTAAAGTTTCTGCAATAGAAGAAAATGAGAATCTACAAAGCCTTAAAATGTCACAGCTGCACGGAATTCTAACTGCTTATGAAATGAGGAAAGGAGGTCCATCAAACAAGAGAGAAGCTGCCTTCAAGGCTTCAGGCAAAGGCGAGTACTATGAGTGAGGACACGTGTCAAAAGAAGAAGAAGAATCACATTTTGTCAGAAATCTTCAACGGGGTACTGGGCGGTTCCGAGGTAAGTTACCTTTCAAATGCTTTGCTTGTGGAAGAGTCGGTCACTATGCTGCCAAATGTCCTCACAAGGATAAGATTGACAAAGGGAAGGAACCTGTTAGATGGAACAAGAAACAGAATGCAAATAAGAAAATCTATTACACTCATGAAGATAGTGATGGACTTTCAAATAGTGACAAAGATGAACAAGGTAATATAGTGATGAACTTTCAAATAGTGACAAAGATGAACAAGGTAATAAGTATAAACTTTTGATGGCTTTTGAAGATGATGATTACATGGATGCTATAGATGTAGAAGGTTATTATGAAGAGATATCTAATCTCAAAATTTTCTTAGAAGAGAAAAATGCGATTATTGATTCTTTGCAATGTCAACTGGCTGAAAGGGAAAAACATCTTGAAAATTTGGAATGTGAAATTGTTGGTCTTAGAAAGGAGATTGAGAAAACAAAAGCTATTAATCTTAAATTTGTTAAAGGATCTGAAACTCTGGATGAGATTATCAATGTGCAGCGTTCTCCACTAATTAAGACAGGTCTGGGATATAATGAAGAAACATCTCAAGCATCCACCTCCAAAAGTTATCTTGATGCAAAAGGAGGAGCGAGCAAAGGCCTAATAGAAATCATCAGGTATATGAGGGACAATTTACCTCAAGAGGGAACAAAGACTATCAAGAAAATCGGGCGCAAGCTACCTTAAGGACAAATAGAAGCTACAATCAGCCTCAGGTAAATCTTCCCAATTTGCCTCAAGAATGGATGTCAGTAGAAACTACAATCGGTTGGATGATAGATTTAATAATCGCAGGAGTCTCTTCAATGGCCAATGCTTCTCTTGCCATAACTTTGGTCACAAAGCAGCCCAATGTGTTGCCTATAAGACAATCATGACTAGAGAAGCTCAAAAACAAAGGAATATGACTGGGATCACGAAAAGGACTTATAATAACTTTTCAGCCCTTGAAAATGAAGTTGAATGTTCTATTTGTAATAACTTTGGTCATGAATATTCTGAATGCAGGAGCAGGTTTTGGAAAACAACTCAGAAGGAACAAACCTCAAGTGCCAGAACATGGAGAATGAAGGAACCACAACCAGAAAGATGTGGGATAGCCTTTTATGCAAAAGGACAAGAAAATCTATGGTATATCGACAACGGATGTTCGAAGCATATGACAGGTGATAAAGAAAAACTTGAATCATATACTGAATTAGAAAAGGGAAAGAAGGTTTCTTTTGGAAACGATACCCCTGCAGCCATAAAAGGAAAAGGCACTCCTTAGTTGAAAGAAAAGGTCAAGGTTGGAAATGTTTTGTATGTTGATGGCTTGAAGCATAATCTACTGAGTGTTAGTCAGATGTGCGATCAAGGAACCGAGGTAATATTTCGATCAAATGGATGTAGTGTTCGTGATCTTGATACAGGAGAAACAGTGATCAAAGGCAGAAGAACTCCAAATAATCTATACATATTTGAAGAAGGACAACAACAATGCTATTTAAGCAAGGATGATGAACACTAGTTATGGCACTGGAGGTTGGGGCATCTAAGCTTTTATCAAATAAGGAAAGCATGGAAATACCAGGCAGTTCGTGGTCTTCCAGATATCAAAATTCCAGACAACACCATATGCAAATCATGTCAGTTTGGTAAGCAAACCAGAACTAACTTTCCTGAGAAGGAAGGATCAGCTAGCAGGCCTCTTGAGCTAGTCCATACAGATGTATGTGGTCCATTTAGGACAAGGTCACCTCGAGGAGAAGAATACCTTATATTATTCATTGACGATTTCTCCAGGTTTCTTTGGTTAGGACTTATGAAGCACAAAGACGAAGCATTCGAAAAATTCAAATCCTTCAAAGCCTTGGCTAAAAATGAATCAGATTACAAAATTAAGTGCCTCAGGTCCGACAGAGGTGGGGAATTTACCTCAAAAGTATTTTTTGATTTTAGTGAAGAACAAGGAATAAGAAGGTAATTCTCTACAACTAGGACTCCTCAGCAAAATGGAGTGGCGGAAAGGATGAACAAAACAGTCCAACAAATGGCTCGTGCTATGCTTGATGAGTCTGGAACTCCCGCAACCTTCTGGGTGAATCTGCATATGCTGCGATTGTTATTCTCAACAAAACAAATGTCCGAGTGAACAACACTCAAACTCCTCATGAGCTCTGGTATGGTGAGACTCCTTCTATAAAGCATTTCAAAATTTTTGGGAGCAAATGCTATATTAAGAATACTGATGAGCAACTTGGCAAACTTGAACCTAGAGAAAATGAAGGCATTCTCCTTGGTTATTCTCCCTACAGCAAAGCATATAAGTGTTACAATAAAAGACTTGGAAGAATTGTTGACAGCATTGATGTAGTGGTTGATGAAAAAGGGTACATCCCTAGGCAAGTGAATCATGAAAATATCGATGAGGATGAAGACTACTCTCCAAATCAGACAACCCCAAGAGGCACCAGAGGAACAGATAAGGATAGAAGAGAAGACTCCATCCAGGTACGTTCAGAAGAATCATCCAGAATCTCAGATTTTGGGGCAGAAAGAAGCAGGTGTACAAACTAGAAGAACAATTGTAGAAGCCTCAAGCTATTTGGCATTACTCTCCTCCACTGAACCACAAAATGTAAAAGTGGCGTGCAAAGATGAATGTTGGGTCAAGGAAATGGATGAAGAACTTGAGTAGATCGAAAAGAATAACACTTGGGAGTTGGTTCCTAGACCAAAAGACAAAAATGTCATAGGAACAAAATGGATCTTCAAAAATAAGTTGAATGAAAATGGGGAAGTGATTAGAAACAAGGCCAGACTTGTTTGTAAAGGGTATGCTCAACAGGAAGGAATAGACTTTGAAGAAACGTTTTCTCCCGTTGCTAGACTTGAGGCCATCAGAATGTTCCTTGCTCTCTCTAGCTTCCAGAAGTTCAAAGTATTTCAAATGGACGTAAAATAAGCCTTTCTGAATGGAGACTTAGAAGAAGAAGTGTAGATAGAGCAACCAGATGGCTTTATCCTTGGGAATGATCCAAATCTTGTATGCAGACTTAAAAAGGCTCTCTATGGGCTTAAACAAGCTCCAAGGGCTTGGTACTACCGCTTGGACAAATACCTTCATCAACAAGGTTTTTCAAAAGGATCAACAGATAGCAATCTTTATGTAAAAATTGAAAATGACAAATTGCTAATACTTGTTGTGTATGTAGATGATATTATCTTTGGCAGCAACGAAGAAGCTATGAGTCAAAGCTTTACCTTAGTGATGCAGAAAGAATTCGAAATGTCTTTGCTTGGAGAACTGACATACTTTCTTGGATTGCAAATCCAACAATGAGGGCGTATCTTCTTGTTGCAAACCAAGTACCTCAAGCAGATTCTGAAGAAATATGGCATGGAAGATTCAAAACGAGTATGTACCCCTATGGTTACAGGATGAAGTCTCAGTGCAAATGATGAATCAGCAGCAGTACATCAACCAACCTATAGATCTATGATTGGAAGTCTACTTTATTTGACAGGTACCTGACCAGACATCATGCATGTAGTGGGAATAGTTGGATGATTTCAGGCAAATCCAAAGGAAACTCATCTTCAGGCAGTCAAGAGAATCTTCAAGTACCTTCAAGGAACTCAAAACTATGGCTTATGGTATCCTAGAGATACAGATCTCACACTTCATGCTTACACAGATGCAGATTGGACCGGAAGCGTGGATGACAGGAAGAGCACAAGTGGTGGTGCATTCTTTATGGGTTCCAGATTAGTATCTTGGTTCAACAAGAAACAAAGTTCGATTGCTTTATATACAGCTGAAGCGGAATATGTGGTTGCTGCATCTTGTTGCACTCAACTTCTTTGGATGATGCAAACCTTGTAGGATTTTCAAATCACTTGTACTCCACCTGTCTCTATATTATGTGATAATACGAGTGCAATAAGCATTTAAAAGAATCTTGTCATGCATTCAAAGACCAAGCACATACCTATCAAATATCACTTTCTTCGGGAACAAGTGCTTGAGAAAAAAGTCAAGTTGGAGTATGTTCCTTCTAAGGAACAAGTTGCTGATATACTCACCAAACCACTGCCCAGGGAAACTTTTGAATATCTCAGACAGAAGTTGGGAGTAGTTGATGCTTCATCCTACTGTTGAAGCTTGTCTGTTTCAGAGAAAAGATGGTGTACGCGAGTTGGATGAGGGGCATCCGCGTACATACGCCGATTTATGCAGGTGCAGTCGCGTATATGGAGTTCTGAAGAAAATCAGCAAGGACAGACTCTGGTTGGAGAGAGTCTGATATGGGTCTGTCAGAGACCATCAGGCACAGGTTCAGGGGGAGCAGATAATCTTCTAATAATGCATTACCTTAGAAGCTCTTGGTCCTAGTACTCAAACTATTTTTGGTTCAAGTGGATCAGCTGCAAAAAGGAGAACAGAAGGAGAACATGGTTGCTGATATATATAGTGATTGTCAGATGTTGCTGATAGTAGTTATTGGTGATTTGCATAGTCTTGATATTTCATCTCTATGTCATGTATATCTTTTTTATCAAGGTCATGTAACGGCCTATTTTGGTTTCCCCACTATGCCTGGGATGATTGATGCAATGTGATTGGTTGTCATATGTAAATTTCTGATGTATCCCCACTTGGTTGGGTGATGGTTGTATGTATCGAGTCTTTTGGTGATAGGAAGGTCTTTTATGATGTATAAGTCATGGTTCCTCTTGAAGAACACCTTTTTTCAGATCTTGCCTACAGTCAGGGGGATCATGTTCAACACAGCAGAGCAGAGATATCAGCATGTACTCAGGGGGAGCACAGCCCATTGCCCTTGATGACAAAGGGGGAGAATGACTTTGAGGATCTAGGGGTTGCCATCAAGTCCAAAGGGGGAGATTGTTGGCATTTTGGCACAGGTGTGGCCCTATGGTACAAGTGTTGTCCTTGATGGCAACTCACTTTGGTGTCAGACCTTAGTTCAGGCGCTCAGAATGAAGGAAATCTTGTATACGCAGGTTCACCTTGCCGAAGACGCGTATACACGTGGGTTATACGTTCAAAAGTCGCGTATGCATATACACACACTCTTATGCACAGAAAAGCGCGTATATGGTGGGAAACTTATTTTTGATCCATGGTTGTTAGTCCTTGGAATTTGAACCTATGATTTGGGACCATGGTATCTCGTCAGAAGTGTTGACCCCAGGTTTTGGGCCCTTGGTATTGGTTTATTATGGTTTTGGACCGTGGTATTGTGGAAGGCCTAAAACTATAAAAGAGGAAGGAGATCATGTGACAAGGAATCATATGAATTATTATTGAATATCTGATAATGTTCGAGATCTGAAATATTGGTGATTAGCATTGTGGAGCAGATCTGGATCTGAATGAAGGAGGAATCTTAGCGAAAAGAAGGATAAGTTCTATTGATGGGTCATAATATCTTGGCTTGAATGATAATATCTTTACATGATTCTGATCTGTTATATATGGCGCATGTGTGATCTATAAATATGATAATCTGGGTTAATCAGTGCCTAAATACTTGAAAGAGTGAATTATTTTTTTGTAGATCTGTACGCAGGTTCAGTTCAGCTAAGGCGCGTATATACGCAGGTTAAGTGAAGGAAAACAGCGTATACGCAGGTTGTTCCATACGCAGAAGCGTATGCACGTAGGTTTCAGGCCATTAAAGTAGCGTATACATTTTGAGTTTTGTTTTTGCTACTTCTGTTTATTGCTACAGTGTTTGGGTTCAGTTTTGGTGTGTGGTACTGTGATTTTGGTACAGTCGTCAGAGAAGTGTTTATGTTGATTCAGTTTTGATTGGTGAAAAGGTAATTGGTTGATGCAAAAATTATTGATGGTTGATTGATGTTACTTGTGGATCCAGTCTAAAAATTTATGAAACGTGGTCCCTGAAAGAAAGAGAAGGTTGTAGCCTTCTGTAGGTCAGCACCTACGTACTAGTATCTTGGCTAGTGCAAGAGCTAAGGGGGTTGTAGCTCCCTTCCAGGAGAAGCTGGAAAACGAGAGAGAGTTGTAGCTCTCTGCAGGTTGCAGCTTGCGTACTGGTAAAGGACTGCACCTGTACATTTGTAAAAAGAAGTTTCTAATTAAAGAAAAGATAGAGATGAATTGCAGAAAGTGGTGTTCACCCACATTGGGTTTCCACCTTATATCTTGTGTTCTTGTGTGCGATTGTATTTCTGCTCTGTTTTACTGTTTCTAGTTACTGGTTATTTGCTTCTGAATCACAGATTATCAATGAACATCAGAAAGATAAAGTAAATTAAAAGGTTTGCATTATATACACGGGTTTTCTTCTGCATAGTTGCGTATATACGCAGGTTTAATTAACTGAAGTAGTGTATAGCATTTGATTTTGAAAAGGAATTGTTGACTTAATAATACTGATTCACCCCCCCCCCCCCTCTCAGTATTATTTCCAACAGAGGGGTTTCGATTAGGCCTGTGGTAGACCCTGTTCAGTGGGAGATCTGTGAGATCGATTCTAGTGGTGAAAGAAGATGGTGAGCAATGGAAAGATAAAGATCGAGAAATTTAATGGTCAGAGTTTTGAGTTATGGATACTCAAGATGGAGGATCTGTTGGTGGATAAAGATTAGTGGATCGTGGTAGATCCAGGTACTAAACCAATAGGACTGTCTGATGAAGAATGGAAGAAGTTGGATCGAAAGGCAAAGAGCACAATACGATTGTGTCTCAAATTTAGTATTGTTGAATGTATCAGGGGAATATATAGTGAAGGCTTTGTGGGACAAGTTAGGGACTTTTTAATAATCTAAGTCTTCGGTGAATAAACTATTCCTGTGGAAAAAGCTATATAACCTGAGGATGAAAGATGGAGACTCGGTGATAGAGCATTTGAACGCATTTAATACTATGGTAAGTCAGTTATTATCTGTTGATATTAAAATTTTAGATGAAGATAATTGCATCAGTTTGTTGTGTTCTCTACCAAATTTGTGGGGTAGTCTGGTTATTGCAATAGATATCAATACAACTCCCTTGCAGTTTAATGAAATAGTCTCATCCTTGCTGATGGAGGAGATGAGATGGAAAAATATGGAGAGCTAGAATGGTGATGTTTGTATGAGGACGGTCCCAGAATAGAAACAAAAATAAGTCATCGAGTGGGAGATCTAAATCTAGAGGGAGATCTAAATCTCCAGGAAAAACTGTAAAGGTGGTGTGCTGGAAATGCGGAAAGGAAGGGCACTACAAAAGGGATTGTAAATCTAAAGCTCCTAATAAAGGAAATGGATCTGATGATGCTCCTTCTGTAGAGGTGAAAACCACCTCAGATGAAGGTGGGGATGTGTACCTGGCTTCCTCAAGTACACATGTAGATCATGAGGCATGGTTGATTGACTCAGGTGCATCCTTTCACTTCACTCCCCATAGAGAGTGGTTCTACAAGTATGAGAAATATGATGGTGGTGATGTCTTCTTAGGGGATGACAGGGAGGCTAGAATCATTGGTTGCGGAAAAGTAAAGTTGAAGTTGCAATGTGGATTGGTTAGAACACTTCCGAGTGTTCTGCATATTTCTGCATTAGCTAGAAATCTGATTTCTGTAAGCAATCTAGATGATGCAAGTGTAAAAATAGTGTTCGAGAAGGATACCTACAAGATGGTTCGAGGAGCACTAGTATTGATGCAGGAAGTTCAGATTGGAACTCTATAAAAGCTGCAAGGTAGAACTATTGTTGATGGGTGCAATAGTTATGTGGTTCCTAAAAGTGGAGTAGAAAATCTAGTGGTCTCTGGAGAGAAGACCATATTATGGCATCAAAGGCTTGTACATATTGGAGATAAGGGCCTTCAAATACTTCATGGTAAATGTATGAGTAATAGCTCTCTAGATGTTGATTTCTGTGAAAATTGTGTATATGGGAAGCAGAATCGGGTGAGT
This sequence comes from Pinus tabuliformis, assembly GCA_031772625.1. Lineage (NCBI taxonomy): Eukaryota > Viridiplantae > Streptophyta > Pinopsida > Pinales > Pinaceae > Pinus > Pinus tabuliformis. The sequence goes on from CM062809.1 coordinate 83,142,911, forward strand.
TTCCCCTCTGGTGGTAAAAGGTTGAAACATATATTAAAACTTGTGCACAGTGATGTGTTTGGACGTGTGAAGGTTCCATCACTGGGTAAGTCTGTGTACTATGTATCATTTATAGATGACTTCTCAAGGAATACATGGATATATTTCCTTAAGAAGAAATCTGAAGTCTTTGATAGGTTTAAAGAATTTAAGGCTCTAGTGGAAAACTAGACAGAGAAGAAGATAAAGGTGTTGAGGATAGATAACGGTGGAGAGTTTTGCAGCAAGGAATTTGAAGAATTCTATAAGAAGTGTGGTATAGCACAAGAAAAGACTACTCCATACATTCCTGCAAAAAATGGAGTTGTAGAAAGAATGAACAAGATGTTGATGGAAAGGGCAAGATGCATGCTCAGTGGTTCCGGGTTAGGATAGAATTTTGAGTAGAGGCAGTGGAGATAGCATGTTACCCAGTTAACAGATCACCTTCATCAATGTTGGAGGGTAAGACTCCATAAGAGGTATGGACTGGTAACAAACCCTCTCTTTCACATCTAAAGGTATTTGGATGTGATGCATATGTACATGTTCCAAAGGAGAAAAGAACCAAGTTGGATAGTAAATCTGAAAAGTGCATCTTTATTGGGTATAAGGATGGTTTAAAGGGTTATAAGCTTTGGAACCCAGTAACAAGGAAGGTTGTGTATAGCTAAGATGTGGTGTTCAGAGAGGTGAAAGATGTTATTAAACATGAAGTCCAACCAGAGGAACCTGAGAAGATAGAGTTTGAGATTAAGGAGGAAGAATCAGACTCTACAATAGAGGAGGAATCAGAAGATGAAGAGCCACAAACTCCGGGTGTGAGAAGATCAATTCGAGAAAGAAGGTATCCAGAAAGGTATAGTCCATCTGCTTTCTATTCAAATTTTGCTTTACCTATTACTAATGATGATCCCAAAACTATGAAGGAAGCAGTAGATTCAAAGAATGGAAAATTCTAGAGAGAGGCCATGGTTGATGAAATGGCATCTTTGCACAAAAATGAGGCTTGGGATCTGGGGGAGTTTTCGACTGGAAGAAAACCCATTGGAAAAAAATGGGTGTTTAAGAAGAATACAAATGCAGAAGAAAAGGTGGAGAAATACAAAGCTCGGTTGGTAGCAAAAGGTTATTCCCAGGTGCCAGAAATTGATTTTGGTGGTATTTTTTCTCCTGTTGCGAAGGTAGCTTCTATTAGATTACTTTTATATGTTGTTGCTACTTTTGATTTTGAGGTAGAACAGATGGATGTGAAGACAACATTTCTTCATGGGGATCTGGAAGAGGAGATCTACATGAAGCAACCTAAAGGTTTTGTGGTGAAGGGTAAGAAAGAAATGGTATGCAAGTTAAAAATTCTATGTATGGGTTAAAACAGTCGCCAAGGATGTGGTATCAAAAATTTGATACATTTTTACAGGGACTTCGCTTCACCAGAAGCAAAGAAGATCATTGTGTGTATTTTAAATTAATTGGTGACCGTGTTATTTATCTGGTCTTATATGTGGATGATATGTTGTTGGTTGGAAATGAAAAAGAAATTATCCAGGATTTGAAGACCCAATTGTCCTCCAAATTCGACATGAAAGATCTTGGTGCTGCAAACTATATGTTGGGAATGGAAATTAAAAGAGACCAAAAAAAGAGGAAGCTCTAGTTAAACTAGAGGAAGTATGTCAAGAAAATACTGTAGAGGTTTAATATGCAAGATAGTAAACTGGTGAAGGTTCCTATTCTTGTAGGTGTGAGGTTATCTGCTAAATAGTGTCCCAAGACACAAGAAGAGGAAGAGGACATGTCCCGTGTTCCATATGTAAGTGTAGTCAGTAGCCTGATGTATGCAATGATATGTACTAGACCAGACATTGCACATGCAGTGGGAGTATTGAGCAGGTTTATGTCAAAACAAGGGAAGGAGCATTGGATCGGAGAATATCTACAAGTGGGTATGTGTTTAACCTATTTGGAGGTGCAGTCAGTTGGATGAGTAAGAAACACTATGTAGTGGCACTATCAACTACAGAGGCATAATACATGGCAGCCACTCATGCAAGCAAGGAAGTAGTTTGGTTGTAGAGATTGTGTTCAAGTATGGGGTTAGTACAGGGAGCTATAAGGATAGACTGTGATAGCCAATGTGCAATTTTCTTGGCAAAGAATCCTACATATCATTCAAATACAAAGCACATTGATGTTCAGTATCACTTTGTGAGGGTGTTAAGTTATGGTATGTTCTATGCTTAGAGAATTTTACTTCTTTTTCTTATTATTATCCACAGATTAGCAATCACATGTACATTAAGTAAAGTGTGGATAGAACATTAAACAATCGACAGAAAACAAGCCAAGACAAGAGACACAAGATGTGACGGCTAGCCAAGGACAATGTGGGGAAACCCTTTGATCAAATCTTCTTTTATCTTCAATAATTCAGCAGAGAGAAATAGTACATAAATCTGATTTACATCAGCAGCAGCAAACCCTATATCAACCCTCAGCTAGGGTAGACAATATCTTGCAAACTGACCGTCGCGTCGGCTTGATTCCTTCACCAAAAAATGTGGCCTTCTGAGGAGAGTTAGTTCCACCTACAGCATAATACTCAGAGAGATTTTGATGGTAAATGCTGGTCAAACTTCCGATCTGCAGTTGCAGCCCTAAATTCTACGTCCTTCCTTCATCACGTGTGGGAGAAGAGTCCATTTCTGTGCAGTAGGAGAAGAGCCTCTTTTCTGCGCAAGAGAGAGAGAGATGTGATGAGATGAGTCTGTCCAAATGAGGAAAAGACCTCATGTATTTATATACAAATTTTGATGATTGAATAGATGCGACTGTTGGACTTCTGAGCCTACATGAGTTGTTGGTCGGCTTGATAATTATTCCAGAATCAAAATAAATTCATATCTCCATAAATACTTATTGGAATCTGATGATCTTTAGATTAATCCTACACCACTCGACGAGAGGAATCTAATAAAAATATTATTAGACATGAATAAGATGACCCACATGGAGTTTGGCCCTAGTTTCCAATTTTAACACTCCCTCTCAACTAGGGAGAACTCCATCTACAATTCATCTGTCGGTTGCTACTATTCATCCATCAAACGCACTACCCTATACAGCTTGATCCCTGCTCTGCTCTGCTCTATTCTGCCTACTGTGCTCTGTTCTATTCTACCCTATATTGATCTGCTCTTCTCTGCTCTTATTTGTCCAAATTATGAAGAAGAAGAGATGATCGAGGATGTATCATACCATCCTCCACTGACTCAAAGTCAGTCTCATAGTGTGTACCACTAGTCCCAGACCAGTCCTCAACCGACCCGATGTCAGTGTCATTGTGGGTACAACTCCTACCACTGCTCCCAGAACAGTATCATTGATCCCATATCAATGAAGGTCATCCTAGCATAGGGAGTACGGTAGATACAGCGATGTGTCCATCGATACTACTATGGTCCCTATCCTCATTTCTCTGATCATTGATCAGATGAGAGGTAATTCCCATAAGTCCCAGACTGCATGGGTAGGATGCCTCGACAGGAGAACTAATCATCCTATCCACAGGAGAGTGAATCATCCTATCCCACAAGAGAACAAATCACCATGTTCCACAAAAAAGAAAATCATCTTATCCACAGGAGAGCGAATCATCTTATCCAGTGGATGCCACAAAGAACTAATCATCCTAGCCCATAGGAGAGCGAATCATCCTATTCCACAATCTCCATGGAGAACACATCATCCAGGCCTCACAAGAGAACTAATCATCCTGCTACACAATTGTCATGGAGAACACATCATCCTGCTACATAGTCACCATGGGGTGTCACAGGGAAAGTTTGATCCTTTTACCCTATACGAGGTGCACCACCAAGGGATGGTGAGTCACCTTGTGGTCATATGTCACTCCAAGAAGTACCCCGTGCCCCCCACGAAGCTCCCAGAGCTCAATACATCATATAGGACCCTCATCATATGGTTTTTGAATGACACCAAGTCATTCTCGGAAAGTCAAAGATTTGACCTTTCCTAGGAGCTTTATCAGAATGTCAGCGACCTGTTCATCTATACCGATATGTTGGAGCCCTATAGCTCCCTGCTGCACCATATCTCGAATATAGAGGTACCTGATATCGATATGCTTGGAGCGATAATGAAATACGATATTCTCTTATAAATGAATCCCACTCTGGTTATCACATAGGATCACGGTGGTGTCCAACGTAAATCCAAACATCTCACTAAAGAGCTTTTGTAAGCAGACTGCCTCACAGGTGGCCATGCTAGCAGCAATATATTCTTCCTCAGCGGTGCTCAAAGACACCGACTTCTGCTTCCTGCTCATCCAAGATATTGAAGCAGATCCCAAGGAGAAATAGCACCCAAAAGTGCTCTTATCGTCCTCCACACTTCCTGCCCAATCAGCATCAATGTATCCAAGTAGTCTCACATCTCTAGCAGTGTATCTTAACCCATAATTAATTGTGCCACGAATATATCGCAACAAATTCTTGGCACCAATCCAATGTATGTGGTGAGGTTCAACCGTATGTTGACTCAACGTGTTGACTGTGAAGCATATATATGGACGGGAGTTCACTAAGAACATTAATGCTCTAACGAGTTGACGATACTTAGTGGCATTTTGTAAAACAGGTCCAGCAACGCTACCGCTTAACTTCTTAAAGTCAAGCTCCAGCAGGGTAGTAATAGGCTTGCAATCCACCATACCGAATCTTTCCAATATCTTCACCACATATTTTCCTTGAGATAGGAAAACTTCCCCTGGCTTCTGCCACACTTCAAGTCCTAGGAAATAGTGCATCAATCCTAGGTCCTTCCTTTCAAATTCAGAAGCCAACTCCCTCTTACATTTGTGAATGAGAGGGTCTACACTTGCTAGAAAGAGGTCATCCACATACAACACCAGTATGAGAGGTTTGTCATCTTCAACCTTAAAGTAAAGGTTAGGATCAGCTTCACTCCTAGTGAATCCCAGCTTCATCAAGTAGTTATCGATCCTCTCATACCATGCTTGGGGTGCTTGCTTCAGCCCATAGAGAGCCTTCTTCAACTTGCATACATGAGATTTTCGATCATACATCTCAAACCCTTCAGGTTTCTCCACGTAGACCTCTTATTTGATCAAACCATGCAAGAACATGGTCTTGGCATCCATATGACGTAGGTTCCATCCTTGTGAAGCTGCAAGGGCTATGATCGAGCGAATGGTGGTATATCTGGAAATAGGTGCAAATATCTTGTCATAGTCTATACCTTCCTTCTGGGAAAAACCACGAGCAAAAAAATGAACCTTATACTTTTCCATACTTCCATCTGCGGCATGCTTTATCTTGTAAAGCCATTTAGAATTGACAATTGTCTTGTCCTGGGGTCTAGGAACTACTTCCCAGACATCATTCTTCATAATAGACTCATATTCTTTGGTCATAGCATCCTTCCATACTTGATGCTTGACGACATCTGAGAATGATGAAGGCTCATTTTATATGATCATGCTCATGATGGTCAGGTATCCCTGATACCTGTTAGGTTTCATACTTTCACAGAAGGTTCCTCGAGGTACAGTGTGTCCTTCAGCATCGAGTAGACCCCTAAGCCAATAGGGCCTCTTCCTAGAAGAGGAAGGCTCAGGTGGATCAATAGGATCCATGGGTTCATCCACATCGGGCATTATTAGATCATCTTTCTCTTTTAGTTCTCTGGTGTCAACTTCTTAAGAGCTCCTCAAAGTAGGAAGATTGTCCACCTTGCTAAGAGCCATATCTTCGTCAAAGGTGACATCATGACTAATCACGACTTCCCTTTGACCGGCTACATAGATTCTATAGCCCTTAGTATTTTCACCATAGCCCACGAAGATTACTTTCTTTCCAGATGCACCTAATTTATTCCTTTTCTCTTTTGGCACATGAAAATATACAGGGCTTCCAAAAATTCTAAAATGAGATACGTCAGGTTTCTTACCAATGAACATTTCTTCAGGAGTCTTAGAACCCAATGCTTGATGAGGGCATCGGTTTTGTACATATACGACAGTGTTTGCAGCTTCGGCCCATAGAAACTTCAGAAGTCTTTGATCATGGAGCATGGCATGGATAGCTTCCACAATTTTACAGTTCTTCCTTTCCACCACACCATTATGTTCAGGAGTATATGGTGTAGTAGTCTCCCTCTTAATGCCAGCCTCTTTACAAAATTCATGAAACTCATTAGATTCATATTCAGTCCCATTATCAGTCCTTAAGATCTCGATCTTCTTTTTGGTTTGATTCTCGATCAAGTCTTTGAAGTGTCAAAACCAAGAGAACACTTCATCCTTATTTTCAAAAAGTATATCCAAGTCTTTCGAGAATAGTCATTTGTAAAAGTAAGATAATATGAATATCCTCCCAATGAGTTCACAGGCATCATACTAGATATGTCTAAGTGAACCAACTGTAGTATATCAGGGGTCTTGCTTTGGCTTGAGGGGAATGGTCCCCTTTTGAGCTTTCCTTCAGCACATCCCAGACATACACCTTCTTTCTCTACTCGGAATTCAGGAATCCCTGTCACCATTTGTCTTACATCAGGTAGAGCTTTATAATGAAGGTGGGAAAACCTCTGATGCCAAATTCGGACTGAAGAGATGTGTCACAAGACATGACACCTAGCGGACTTCCACCGACCTGATATAATGAATCAACTCAAAACCCAAGAGTGAAGGCATCTTTAACATTGTTTTTCCAAACACGTACCATGCCATCGCTGAAGGTCACCTTGTAGCCTTTTTCTTCCATTGCTGAGATGGACACCAAGTTCTTTTTGAGGTCAGGTACATATAATACATCTTGTAAGTGGATTGTATTACGATTTAAGAGAGACATTGCCTACACCTTTCACGGGATATTTCATATTATCTCCAAGGACAATTTCTAGGTTAGTTTCTTTCTCTATTAGATTATGGAGAACTTCTTTGTAACTAGTGAAGTGCCTTGAGGCACCACTATCAATAAGCCAATTTCCCAGCGAGTCCAGAGGAGCAGCGGTAGATAGAACAACTGGTAGATAATATTCATCCTATTTATTGTTAACAGTGTTAGATTCATACCTGGAATTTCTAGCCTTCTTGAATGGTTGTCCTCTTCCTTGACTTCCAGCACTCCTTTTACCTCTGCTATTAGATTTGCCATTACTTTGATTGCCATGAGAGGGATTTTGATCATCGTCCCAATGTGAGTCCCTTCTATCAGGGCATTCCCTTGCATAGTGACATGCTTTATTGCAAATGTAGCATCGTCCTTTTCTTCCACCCTTAGGTCCAGCCTTTCTTTTTTATTTAGTCCCGGAATTATTTCTTTTCTTAGCATGAGAAGAAAAGGCAGTAGGAGGACCTTTAAGCATGGGCATTTCTTGCTCTTCTATTCTTGTTTCTTATTGAATGCATATTGCCATTAATTCCTCAAAACCAGGAATTATGTTATTGTATACAAGAGTACTCCTGAACACATACCATTCGGTTGGTAATCCTCTAAGAGTCATGAGTGCCATTTCCCGATCAATAATAATCTCCCCAATAGATAGGAGATCGTTCTTGATCTTGGTGATTCTTAAGAAGTATGCTTGCATACTCTCATCTTTGCCCTTCTTAATTTCCTTCAGCTTATTTATATGAAACAAGACTTGATTTGCATCATTAATTTAAATAAACTCACTAGTCTATCGTAAATTTCCTTGGAGGTGCTTAGGTCAGAGATGTAGGCCACCAAGCGCTTGTAGATAGAGTCCTGGATGATCTTCTTTGTTTTGACTTCACTGATTTTCCATTTTTTCCTGGCAACAACGGGTGCATTTGATCGAAGCTCAAAAATATTGCCTCTCACATGGTCCAACACTCCTTGATCTTCTAAGGTGAGATCGAGAGACATCTTCCATCCGTGATAGTCAGCCTTCTCATGGAGCTTGTCTTCAGTAGAGAAGAGTGTTGAGGATCTCATATCTCTTTTAGGATAGCCTTGCCAATCTTCTCTTCAGTGATTGCTCTTGGCTCTTACTCGAGGTCTGTCTTCACCTCAACTCTAATAACATTTTAAGTTATGGTATGTTCTATGCTGGGTCCCTATAATACTAGTGATTACCCCATTACTATTGTAGTTATACCCCTTATTTATATTGTTGTGCCCCTATTACCCCCATATTGTTATTTCTGTGCCCCTTAGAATCCCTCTATTGTTATTTTTGTGGCTTTATATTATTATTGTTAGGTCGGCTGGATTATATTGTGAATCCTTAAACTCCTATATATAGAAAGGAGGTTTTGTCATTTGTATCATCCAAGAATTGTTCATTTATGTAATGTAAAGGAGGTTGCCCCCTCGAAGAGGCTGAATTCTAAGGCGTTGATCTTTCTTTTCTATCTTTTCTTGAGCTGGTTTCATAACATTTGGTATCAGAGCTTTGGATTCTAGGGTTTCGCCGCTCCAAACAGGCCATCTTGGAATTTTCGCTATAACTTTTTTTCTGTGATGTTTCAAAAGTCGCAAAAAAAACCCATTTGAGAAGACATCGCTCTGAACCTTGAGTCCGAATTTCAGTGAATTTCGCGTGATATTTCGGAGATATGATCTGAGGAAGTTGGTCTTTTTGCAGACTCCTGAATTACATTCAAAACAGGTGACCTGGGGAAAATCGTCATAACTTTCTTTCTGAGCATCGGATTGAAATTTCGTAAGAAGGTACAGAAAGAGAACGGACTGTAGTTTTCTTGTATATATTTTTCAGATTCAAAGGTTGGAACAGTGACACGTGGAACTTCATACAAGTTCGCTCTACTGAACTAGTCTATAATCAGGTCACTGCGGAAGATTGTGCATAACTCCTTCTTGGAGAATCGAATTTGGATCAGACTAGTGGCATTGGAAAGAGGACATAGAAGGCTACTATAGGTCACAGTTTTAGAACTGGATGATTCGAAATTACAGAGATACATCAGATTCAATATCAGGCTTCTACAAAGTAAAAAAAAGGTGTGTAGTTTTTTTTTTATTTTTGCATAAGCTTGGTTTGAAGGAATTCAAAGGGCATAGTAAAGCATTATTATCGGTAACTGATGCCCCGAGGAAAGAAAATTCAAACACCTAGTAAGGAGCCTGAAAGCTCTAGCATGACTCATGAATAAGAGGAAGAAATGCTACATGATATATCAAAATTACAAGAACAAGTGCAACAAATGTCACGCTCACAAAAGCTAACAGATGCTAAGATAAATGGCGTGGAATATAAGATAAATGGCGTGGAATCTAAGATAAAGGGCATGGAAGCTAAGATGGATGATCTGAAGACAGATTTGAGGACAGATTTGAAGACAGACATGGCAGATTTGAAGACAGATTTGACAAATTTTCTACAAGAAATACTTACTAATGGTGAAAAGGTTGTAAAGGAAACTCATGATGTGAACAAAAGAAATGTTAATCATGATTCCATAGACTCTAATGTTGGATCGAAGACCCACCATGTTCCAAAAATCGATATGAGGAAGTTTGATGGCAAGGATCCTGCCACATGGATATTATAGATGGAGCAGTTCTTCGATCTCAATAATGTGCAAAACACACAAAAGGTACGTATGGCAACTTTATATTTGGAACCAAACCAGTTTGTATGGTATCAATGGCTTTGCTCTCATAAACAATTTATCACTTGGGCAATTTTTACGGAAAAATTGATAGCACATTATGAGGATACAAAAAGCAACACTTTCTTTAGCCAATTGATAAGTCTCAAACAAAAGGGTTCAATAATGGAGCACATTGAGGAGTTCCAAAAATTGAACATAAGGGTAAAAGATATTCCAGAGGAGCATAAGAGTGATGTGTTCATAGGGTCTTTAAAGGATAATATCCAACATGATGTGCGCCTTTGGGAACCTGATTCATTAGAGAAGGCATTCAGGTTAGCAAGAAAAATGGAAAGCAAAATTATGGCAACTAGGAAGCATACCATTCACAACTATAAAGACGGAAGTGTTGTTGCCCATAGTCTTCCACAACCTACAAGGTTGACACCACAACAATTGGAAGAAAAAAGAGCAAAAGGGCTTTGTTACAATTGTGATAGCAAATACACAAAAGGTCATAAGTGTGCTGAGAAGAAATTATTCTACATAGATTGTGAAGAGGAAGAAGAAAAGGAGCAAGAAAGGTCAAAAGAAGAGGATATATTCCAGGAACAAAGCCTAGATGAAGAACAAATAAATCCGACCATATCTTGTAATGCATTGGCGGGAATTACCACTCCTCAAACCATCAAGATAGAAGGACAAATCAAGAAGAAAAAGGTAATAGTGTTGATTGATTCAGGAAGCACCCACAATTTTATTCATTGTAGAGTAGCAAAAGAATTGAATTGCTTCCTATATCCAGCACCAGAGTGTCAAGTGATGATTGCAAATGGAGGAACAATAAATTTTTCTGGAAAGTGCCATAATATCAAGCTATCCATGGGAGAATATGTATTGACTAGCCCAATGCTTTCCATTCCAATGGGAGGTGCTGATGTTGTACTAGAAGTCCAATGGCTACAATCCTTGGGTACAATAGCTTTTAATTTTCAAGAACTTTTCATGAAGTTTTCTGTGGAAGGAAAGGAAGTTGAATTAAGGGGTATTGCAGGGAAACCAGGAAAGATAATCAGCTCTAATGGCATTACAAAGCTTCTAAAAAAGGAGCAAAGAGGTGTAATTGCACAATTATGTTCGCTAGATGTTTCCACATTGGAATCATCTATTTCTCCAGATCTCCAAAAAGTCCTGGACAATCATTCCAAGGTATTTGAGACTCCCAAAGGTCTCCCACCTATGTGTGATCATGATCATGCTATTCATCTGATTCCAGGAAGTGTTCCTCCAAACATCAGGCCATACAGATATCCATATGTCCAAAAAAGTGAAATTGAACGTATGGTTGCAGAAATGCTAGAGGCTGGTATAATTCAACCGAGTCAAAGTTCTTTCTCAGCTCCAGTAGTATTGGTGCACAAGAAGGATGGATCATGGCGCATGTGTCCAGATTATAGGGAGCTCAACAAGCTCACTATTAAAGATAAGTTCCCCATTCCTGTCATTGATGAATTACTGGATGAATTGCATGGATCAATTTACTTCACCAAGTTGGATCTTCGTTCAGGATATCATCGAATCAGAATGAAGATTGAAGACATTCCGAAAACGGCATTTAGAACTCATGAGCGTCATTATGAATTTTTGGTCATGCCTTTTGGCCTTACCAATGCACCTTCAACATTTCAAGGTTTGATGAATTCAATTTTCAAACCATTCCTTAGAAAATTTGTGTTGGTATTTTTTGATGATATACTAATCTATAGCAAGTCTTGGAAGGATCATGTTGAACATGTTGACAAGGTGCTACAACTATTGGAGGAGAAACAATTATACGCAAAAAGATCCAAATGTTTCTTTGGAGTCCAGGAGGTGGAATATTTGGGTCATATTGTATCTCATGAAGGAGTTAAGGTAGACCCTAGCAAAATTAAAGCCATTAAGGAATGGAAAATCCCCACATCCATAAAGCATCTGCGAGGATTTCTTGGGTTGACAGGGTATTATCGCAAGTTCGTTAAGAATTATGGGAGAATAGCAGCACCTCTAACAACATTATTGAAGAAAGATTCATTTTCATGGACTCCGGAAGCAACAAAGGCCTTTAAACATCTTAAAGAGGCAATGTGCCAAGCACCGGTCTTAGCTACACCGGACTTCACAAAAACCTTTATTGTGGAATGTGATGCTTCAGGAAATGGAATTGGTGTTGTTCTAATGCAAGATGAAAGACCCATTGCTTTTGAAAGTCGTCCAATCAAGGGAAAGTTTTTAAGCAAATCTATTTATGAGAAGGAAATGTTGGCAATACTCCATGCACTTAAGAAATGGCGACCCTACCTAATGGGAAGACACTTCAAGGTAAAAACGGATCATGATAGCCTTAAATACTTTTTAGAACAAAGATTATCCTCTGAAGAGCAACAAAAGTGGGTCACAAAGATGTTGGGTTATGACTTTGAAATCATCTACAAAAAAGGGAAGCAAAATGTGGTGGCAGATGCACTCTCAAGAAAGGATGAGGATATGGAAGCATTGTTGTGTGCCATTTCTATTATCCAACCAGATTGGATAAACGAAGCAAAGGAGGAATGGAAGAATGATGAAGAAGTGTGGGCACTTATTTGAAGGCTACAACAAGATTCCAGTACTTCTGATACATTTAGCTGGAAAAATGATTCGCTATGGTACAAAGATCGCTTATACCTCTGTAAGAATTCCCAGCTAAAACAAAAGATTCTTATGGAATTGCACACTTCTCCCTTAGGAGGGCACTCAGGATTTTTAAAAACTTACCACAGAGTTAAGAAGGAATTTTTTTGGGATGGCCTTAAATCAGATATTCAAAAGTTTGTGGCGGAATGTTTGGTTTGCCAACAAAATAAAGTTGAAACAATTAAGACACCGGGTCTATTACAACCTTTATCCATTCCAAGCCAACGTTGGGAGGAGGTTTCAATGGATTTTATCACAGGTTTACCCAAGTCTGAGGGAAAGAGTGTCATCATGGTGGTAGTTGACAGACTTACCAAGTATGCACACTTTTGTGCATTATCACATCCATTTAAAGCCAGTACAGTTTCTACTGCATTTATGGAAACAGTTCAAAAGCTACATGGAAATCCAAAGATTATTGTAAGTGACAGAGATCCCATTTTCACTGGAAATTTTTGGATAGAATTATTTTCTTGTCTTGGTACTCAGTTAGCTCATAGCTCATCTTATCATCCTCAATCAGATGGCCAAACTGAGATAGTAAACAAATGTTTGGAAGGATATCTTCGTTGCTTTGTATCTGATAAACAGACACAATGGGTCAAATGGTTGCCTCTGGCTGAATGGTGGTATAACACTTCCTTCCATACAGCAACAAAAATGACCCCATTTATGGCACTTTATGGGTACCAACCACCATCAATCACATCATATTTAAGAGAAAATTCTAAGGTTCAGGCAGTGGAACATCACATCGAACATCAACAACAAGTCCTCCAACTCTTAAAGGATAACCTCGTGTTGGCACAAAATAGAATGAAACAACAGGCAGATCAACATCGCAGTGAAAGAAGTTTTGATGTAGGTGATTGGGTATTCCTACGGCTACAACCATATAAGCAAATGTCCCTAAAGCAAGCTAAGAAGGATAATAAATTATCACCAAAGTATTATGGTTCGTACAAGGTGTTGGAAAAGATTGGTACTATGGCATACAAATTGGAGCTTCCTGCAGCTTCTCGATTGCACCCAGTTTTCCATGTTTCATGTTTAAAGAAGGTTATAGGCGACAAGCTCCCAGTTCAAACAATATTGCCAGAACTTGACGAGGAAGGAAAAATTATATTGGAACCGGAAGCAATCTCAGAAACAAGAACTCGACAGCTACGAAATCGATCAATTTCAGAGTATCTTATCAAGTGGAAGAACTTATCCGCTGAAGATTCCACATGGGAGGATGAGAATTTTATGCAGAAGTATCCAGAACTGCTCAAGCGTTGAGGACAACACTTTTTTGAAGGAGAGCGGCATGTTGGGTCCCTATAATACTAGTGATTACCCCATTACTATTGTAGTTATACGCCTTATTTATATTGTTGTGCCCCTATTAGCCCCATATTGTTATTTCTGTGCCCCTTAGAATCCCTCTATTGTTATTTTTGTGGCTTTATATTATTATTGTTAGGTCGGCTGGATTATATTGTGAATCCTTAGACTCCTATATATAGAAAGGAGGTTTTGTCATTTGTATCATCCAAGAATTGTTCATTTATGTAATGTAAAGGAGGTTGCCCCCTCGAAGAGGCTGAATTCTAAGGTGTTGATCTTTCTTTTCTATCTTTTCTTGAGCTGGTTTCATAACATTCTATGCTTAGAGCAGTTTACTTCTTTTTCTTATTATTATCCACAGATTAGCAATCACATGTACATTAAGTAAAGTGCACATAGAACATTAAACGATCGACAGAAAACAAGCCAAGACAAGAGACACAAGATGTGGCGACTAGCCAGGGACAAATCCCAATATGGGGAAACCCTTTGATCAAATCTTCTTTTATCTTCAATAATTCAGTAGAGAGAAATAATACATAAATCTGATTTACATCAGTAGCAACAAACCCTAGATCAACCCTCAACTAGGGCAGAAAATATCTTGAAAACCGACAGTCGGGTCGGCATGATTCCTTCACCAAAAAATGTGGCCTTGTGAGGAGAGTTAGTTCCACCTATAGCATAGTTCTGAGAGAGAGTCTGATGGTCAATGCTGGTCAAACTTCTGATCTGCAGTTGCAACCCTAAATTTTGCATCCTTCCTTCCACACGTATGAGAGAAGAGTCCCTTTCTGCACAGTAGGATAATAGCCTCTTTTCTGCACAGGAGAGAGAGAGAGAGAGAGAGAGAGAGAGAGATGTGATGAGATGAGTGTGTCCAAATGAGGAAAATACCTCTTGTATTTATATACAAATGTTGATGATTGAATAGATGTGACTGTTGGGCTTCTGAGCCTACATGAGCTGCTAGTCGGCTTGATAATTATTCCATAATCAAAATAAATTCATATCTCCATAAATACTTATCGGAATCGGATGATCTTAGATCAATCCTACACCTCTCGACGAGAGGAATCTAATAAAAATATTATCAGCCATGAATAAGATGACCCACATGGAGTTTGGCCTTAGTTGCCATTTTTAATAGAGGGATATGATAAAAGAAAAAAAGGTGTTATTGGTAAAGGTGGACACTTTGAAGAACACTGCAGATGCATGGACAAAATCTGTGAGCTCTGAGAAGTTCTCATTGTGTAGAGAAACAATGGGCATTTCTAGGCTAGATAAATGATTAAGCTCTCTTGTGGCCCCCTGTGGAAAGAAAACAACAAGTGGGAGAATGTTGGGTTGTGTTATATTCTTTCCACGACTAGCCCACGTAGTTAACCAGGGGGTTAGAGGGGTGAAGGTAACCCCCCTCTATGGTGTCCGAGGGAGCACCCTGGAAATTTTTGTTTTTTGGACACTATATTAGGTTGGGAGGAGCTACCTATGGTTTTGCGCATGTTTTTCACACATGGTTTTGGACACGATGGTTTTCGGTCCATGGTTTTGGATGCTTCAACATGTATAAATATGTATTGTAAAATTGAAAGGAACATAATGAAAAATCAAGCTAGTAGTCCCGGTTTTAGGATCCATGGGAAAATATTTGTGTATATGTGTTTTATGTGTTATGCTCTCGTATTGTTTGTTTTATGTGTTCTAGAATTGTATGTAGGTAACTTTTGTACACGGTTAAAACCTACATCAGTGGGCTAATGCCCGAAATACCAGTTGACGGGCTACTACCTGGAATACCTGTCAACGGGCTATTACCCAGAAATATGTCATCAGGCTACTACCTGGAAATGTCATTAGGCTACTACCCAGAATCACCATCAGGCTACTTCCCATAAATGTGTCATCAGGCTACTACCTAGAAATGTCATCACGCTACTACCCAAAAGCACCATTGGGCTACTACCTAGAAATGTTGTCGAGCTACTACCCATAAATGCGTCATCAGGCTATTACTTGGAAATGTCATCAGGTTACTACCGGAAAACACCATCGAGGAGTCAGATCTATGACCTACATCATCATCAGAGAGCATATCATCGGGGAGCACATCTCAACCTAGAACCATATCAGGGAGCTACTACTATGACCCCATATCAAGAAATAGGTGATATAGTGGAGCTACTACTCAACCCATCCTATTTCCTACTGATATTCCCATCAATGACCTTGAATAGTCAAGTGGTAGAACACCTACATCATAATCACCTTGGGTTGTACACCCCCAAGTACGCTCTCAACTCGTTGGCCAGACAAGGAGCGGTCCTCCCAACAAGCCTGGCTTGTGGGTATGATGCCAACTAGGGTATACTCTACAAAGACCAAGATAGGGTGAACTATTACTCCAACCTTATGGGTAATAGATAGGGGTAATTCCCTATTGTCTAGATTTCCCTCCATCTCAATTCCTCACCCAGGAACTCAAACAGGGAGGAAGAGTGTGGTTCAGTGTCCTCGATCAGTATTGCTCTGATAATGCTCATATCATCGTACTTGTATCAAGTAATCATCATCTATCAGTAGTAGTTGTCACCTGTTTATACAAGACATCAAATCATGTATCATGTTAGAGCATAAATAATCATATAAATCACAAAAGGATACCATAATCATCCTTCCTCTCAAGGAGGTGCCAACGATAAGCCTAATCTTGTCTTGCACAACTGCATTGTCTCAATATATGAGAGTATCGTGATCCCAACTATATATATATATATATATAGATGGGATTTTCTGCCAATCATATCTGACTCTTTGTTATCGCAATGTATCTATGTCATATCTAGATCATGCTGCTCACATATAGTCATGCTAGCAACATCATACTCATCCTCGATTGTGTCACGGACCTCTTATCATGTCATATCTCATACTAAGGCATAAATCATATGTGCTGATCAATAATCAACATCAGCATCTTCATAAAGTCCTATATCATAAGAATATCTCAGACTAGGAATATATCATATCATGCAAACATCTTGAAAGATTCTTGGTAGCAATGTGTATGAAGCGGATCAATCATGAACTTATTCAGGTTCCATTCACATCATATATATACATATGGATGTTCAAAATGGAACATAAATGCTTCAATCAACTGTCAAATGCCATGTCAAGTTCAACAACATCTTTAACTTCAAATCAGAGCATCTAAGGATTTGCATGACCACTTCTCAATGCTTCTTTAGTAGCTTCACAAGATAGTTTATCTTTTCCAAACTTTAGAAATCGATTCATCATGCCATGATAAATTACAACAAGCTTTAGAATCCATCTCCCTCTTACTTATATCATCATTGGCTCTTTACCTAACAATAGTAGATCATGAGTAGGTAAAAACATAATCAAAATCAAAGTCATACCTTGGAACACTTCTAAGGTAAATCCTTGGATCAACACATCATCCTGGCTTCATCATATGATTGTCAATGTGGACATATCTGGATCAGGGGAGCATGCTTCATGTAATGCTCACTCCAACCATAACACTTTACCAAACCATCAGCATTTCATAAATCCTTATTGTACAATCAATACTAATATCAAAAGTCATCAATATCTCAAAGTCAATTCTTTGAACCAAATTATAGGTAGGGCTTTCATCAAGTCATGATTTCATCTATTATCATGCCAATAGGTTGTCATCAACCATGCAATATAAAACACATCATTCCCATAGTATAAGTCATTAGAAGTCACTATGCTCATATATCATAGTCATCAAGGCAAATCATCAGCCGTCAAGTCAAAACATTAGACATCATGTCAATATCCAAATTTGTTATCATAGTAAGATCTATAGTCCAAGACATATCTCAAGCATTACATCATAGATATAGTTTATCATCAAACATCATACATCTCATGTATATCAAACAGCCAAAAACATGTCAAACTCTTGCAGCACAAACTTCAAACATAATGACATATCTATATGTATGTCATGGTCACCTGTAAACATTCAAACTTCCATTCTTTCAAATATTTCGAATGTTTACTACTTATCTGTGGAACTGACATCCTCCAAGTGAACATCTTGATTTAGAGTTCAGATAGCTTCAGAAATCTTCAGATGATGGTCAACAATAGTCAAACCTTTGATCGCTCTCATCAAGTTAGCATGGGTGCGTCTTTTTCTACTTAAGTTGTGTGTCTAGGGACGAGTATTCCAAATTCTATGCCTACGTCCAAAGCAGAAACCCGAATTTTTGTTCAGGATTCAGATCTAAGATCTTGCTACAAATCAATAATGTCAGATGCACATAAATCATATTTCAATAGTACAGAATGCAAATAGTAATAAGAGTAAGAATATTGAGAAGAGATTCTCCTTCTGACTGGGAATATACTTCATTTTTGACTTCTTTCATGTCATCATCATGTCTTTACTAGAGTCATGCAATAGCAGATCTATTAGATCATAAAATCAAACATATACCCATCAAGTTCATAACATTCTCACGTCAACTACTACATCATTACATCATGACATCAATCTTTCATCAAAGGTTAGACTCACATGATAGGGATAGCAGATAGGTCATCTTTCATCATTTCATCATAGGAAACATAAATCCAAATATCTTTCATATGCAATCATGAACCATTTGCAAAGGAGACATTCTCAACATACGATAAGGCTTACCTAGTCATCCAATGTTATAGCTGAAACACAACCAATATACCTTTCATACCTTGTAGTGTTCAAATACCTGTGCACCTTCTCATAGACAACTTGTATTTCTTGTCACCTTTTCATCAAGTGCGTCTTTTCCTATTTCTAGATCTAGCTTTTCTTTCCTACATCTCAAATGATCCTCAAGAGGGATCTACTTATCGCATCTGATCAAAGAGGTTAGATACATCCATATACTCAAATCTACATGTAGGAAGTATAAGAAATGATTAAAACAATAATCATAATAATCAGATCCATAATTCTAAGCAAGGGTAAAGACACAAAGAGTATTTATATTCAATGAGAGGTGATCCTCTCCCTCTTGAACTAGCCTTCAAGAGTCATCACTATCCATAGTCCATATATTAAAGTTGCCTCCAATCAACTTTATTAGAATCCAGGTTATCGAGGCTTCGTCAAATATGTCCCAAGTGCTTGAACATCTTCACATAGATCATGTTATAGTTTCATACATCAAATCACAAGTCTTTTCCATAAACCAGGGTTTCTCTCAAACCTTAACCATCAAATCGTTATGCACTAACTACCTAGGGTTTCCTTCATACCCTAGGATTATTTTAGGTCTCCACCATCCTCTTCTTGCTTCCATCAAAAGTGTCTCTATGGGGGTGATCTCCATGGCTTTTCTTCAGCCCAGCTCTAATACCATGTTAATTTTTTATAAGGCTTTATTATTCTTTGCTTTGATAATTTAATTTCTCCATTAACACATTAAGTTCACCCCAAAGCATCATAATATTATATAGATTTACATCATTATTCATAATCATATGTAACTATGTAGAAAGAAAAATAACATCATCATCAATGCAACAGAACATAAAGGAACAATAGAAGAAAAGAATGCACACATAGAGACACCAGGATTGGTCGGAGACCAGGGAAAAACCCACTATGGGGAAAACCCTTGCAAATATTCTTCTAATAGATTGTCATCAAATGATTCAGCAAAAGAGAGTACAATGATCCATATCTTCACAACAACTAGAATATCCATGAAATGCATCTAAACATCAAACTCTAATTCAAATAATTGTAATATATTGTCATTTCCTATAGCCTATTATCGAACACTTCTGTCACTAAGTGAAATCTTCAGAATACTGAAATCTCATCTTGGAGTCAAGGTCACAAGGAGGAGGAGTTGTGTGAGTGAATATGACCAACAAGGTCACTCTTTGTGAATTTCATGAGAGCAACTATGGCATCTTGGTTGCTTCGATACCATTTTGTGCGAGCGACTGAGGACCAAACTAACCCGAACTATTGGTCACTCTCATGAAAACTCTGTGTTAGCGACCAAAGAATCCAAAGTCACTCTCATGAACACTCTCTTCCAGTGACCAAGGATGAAAAGTCTCTCTCATGACCACTCTCTGCCAGTGACTTTGAATTAGAAAACCCTAGTTCAGTGCGAGCTTCATCTTGAAGTTTCGAACCCTTGAGCGAGCTTCCTCCGTCAAACCTATGCGAGCCAAGAAAATATAGAAGAGAAGAAGAGAGCTTGATGTGTGTCCAAATGAGCTTGAGGTATCTTCTATTTATATACTTCCATGAGGGTCCACTTGACCTATCCATTGGTACATGTGCATAGGGCCGACCTAGTCCAAAATATAATTATAAATAAAATAATTCATAACTCAACTTCCACTTGTCCAAATGAGGTGATATTTAGGTTGATTTTTGTCCTCTAGGAAAGAGGAATACGATCCCATCATCATTTCCATCAAATGATTAGTCCAAAGTCTAGTTCGACCTTAGTTTCATATTTTAACAGTTGTTTTCCTATTAATTATTGATTTGATTCACTGTTTCATCCTTTTATCGTATTAGATTCAAAAATATCCCAACACCATACTACTCATTAAGCAGCAGTCGTACAGACCCTCTTACACCTAATTGATGAGTCAAGGCCCATCACCCTGATCCACCTTTGGATTCCAACTCATCTAATTATTCTAGTAATTCCTCTACTTCTTAATCCACCCAACCCCAACTTACTACAATATATGGTGTCAACCTTGGTGGTAATTTAGGTCCCACTGTGGGAGTTAAAAAAAAGAGGTAATTTTGGTGCTAATATCGGTAATAATGTGAGTCCTAATCATGGAACCAATATAGGAGCACCTATTGGAACCATTTTTACTCAACCATTCCTCCATTTCATGCATATCTTTAGCCTACTAGATTTAATCCAGCTCATCAATGATCCTCTCCTACATGATCCAAGATGGCCCCTAATGCCAACCAAACTTCCCTTGGATATCCCCAAGTTTGAGGGGAATTTTGGAGAAGATCCTCCCAACCATACTTGTTCTTTCCACCTATGGTGTCCATTTAACACTATAATGGAAGATTTGGTATGCCTTTGTCTATTTCAATGCATAATGATTGGTGCTATAGTTAAATGGTATGCTAACCAAGCCCAAGGAACTCATGAGGTGTTCGCCACCATTGTGAATTTATTCCTCTCTTATTTCTAATTACATGTCTGCCATGATAGTGGTATACATATTTTAACTATCTATTTTAAAAACACTACCACTCACATCACTAAACATATTCAGGAGTGGTGTATATGGTGGAGATTATGCAATGCTTTGGAACTTGATGAATGTTTCTTTATGAATTGATTTTTGAAATCACTCCTTCCTACCATTGCCAAGGATTTTTCTTCAACACTCCATTGAATTAAGGAAGAAACCATTTAGAAGGACATGCAATATGACTTGATCTATGTTGAGTTGGGCTATTTATACATTTTCATTTTTGATGCTCCTCGTTCTCATTTCACACTGGGGGAATCTCATGCCACTGATGGTGTGATTGGTTCTGTATCATATCATCCACCTTTTCCATATCTTCCGGGACACATGGGATATTTCTAGCCCCAAGGGGGGCCCAGTAACTCTTACAAATATCCTCCCTTAGATCCCTCTCTTGTTGCATCACAAGGAGGGAAAATAACCTCTTATGCGTATGCCCATCCACATCATTATGCGCCTGGGAAAGCGTGTATTCCACCTACCTACCAGAATGTAGCAGTGAATCCTTACTGTCAATATCCATAGTCGGGTGCTCTATCCCTTTCGGCACTAGCACCTCAACCTCCCATGCCTCAGCATGCAACTCCTCAACAAGTTCAAGTGTATGCCCAACAAAATGTAGTAAATCCACCTAAGCCGAAGAAAGGAAAAAGAGGAAGGGAAAGAAAAATGCCCAAAATCAGGATAACCAAGGTAACCAAGGCCAAAATCCTAATACCAACTTGGGTAAAAACTCAAATTACAAAACTTAGCAACAAGGAAATTAACCCAAGCAAAACAAATCTATTCACATGAACAATCCTTGTTCCTATTGTGGAACATAAGGTCATTACACTCATGAGTGTCCCCTCCAACCTAAAATGCATAGGCTATGGGAAAATCAAGAGATTGCTAAAAGGGTGAATCGACCTCCTTCTACTTATGCTCAACCCCCTCTGTAAACAAATGTTCTTTGGAACGCATTCCCTAACCAAGGGTATGTGGGCACTCGTGATGGATAGAATGCTCCCCCCACTCCACCTCCCAACCAACCTAGGAATGGAAGATATCAACTCTTGATGATGGATCCTACATATGCCAACCTCTCCACTCAGTTGTATTAATATGAACATCCTCCCAAGGTGAAACCAACACCAACCATAAAACGTCTAGCATTAAAATATGGTTCTCTATAGATCCCTTGACCAATGGTTGAGGTTCCTCCTTAGATTCCCAAGGGACCATCATGGTGAAATTATACTACTACCCTTTCACGGGTCTCCCATCATTATAGTATTGTAGATGACTTGGCACAGTCTCATGATTCCATGTCAGGATTGGAAGTCCTCTAAATGTGCCCTTCACAATGTAAGGATATACTCCTTCCTTTGGTCATTGTGGATCCATCTGATGATTGAATTATTTTCTTTGATGTTGATAAAGTAGAGTCTCCTTATCTTCCCCCATCCATTTCTTTCTAAATCCATGTATCCATCAATAAATTTGTTATCCAACAATGTATCATTGATGAAGGGGAATCCACATGTGTGATATTAGCTCAAGTCTGGAAACAACTTGGATCCACATAACTCCAATAATCTACAATCACTCTTAGAGTGTATTATGGTTTTCCCTTGTGACCAGTACACTTGTACCAAAATTGTCCTATCAAGTTAGCTAGTAAGGAAGTCTTGATTGACATCGAGTTTATTGATGCCCCTTTAGGCTAAGTAGTTTCATGTATGTCATGAAGGAAATTTTTTCATCTATCTAAAATATCATTAAATTCTCCCATAATGGTAATATTGTCACTATTGAGCAGCTGACATACTACGATCTAAAACTTTAGGTTTGCCCAAAAAATTTTGTTTGCTCGATGGTTGGAAATGATGCATTTCCATCTATCATTGAGAACAATCATGGATTCTACAAATATTCCTCTTTTCTTAGGGAATATTACGGCCCATCACTTATTTTGACTACACTTAGCACCTATAAGGTATGCATGTTGGTCAGATCTCATGATACTCAATAACTTTGTATGTCATTCTAGCGGCCAACACCTCAGCAACATGTTGTCACAAATTCAACTAATGTAGTTGGGGGTGTTTCCCCTAGTCATTATCCATTCGAAAAATACCCTTCTTATTCCCATTGTTAGGGGTAGTTATCACACTAATGCTAGCTATGTTGAATTTCCCTAGCCTCGCATTAGGGATTATAATTTGGTACATTGGTCCTCTTACCAATACTCCTCCCAACCATCTTAAACCCTATTATGTTTTGACATTCATCCAACCTATGTCAACGACCCCCCCATTTCTTCAGCCCCACCACAACCTCAACAAGAGTTTGATCATGTTGTGTTATCATCCAATAAGGGGGGCAAAGCTAAGAATAAGGGGCGAACTAATAAGATAGTTCTAGATGTGATCATCCATCCTTATACACCAAGGCCTACACCACCATGTGCTTTTTTGATATTCAAGGCCATGCCACCAATAATTATCCCACTCTCCCCTAGTTAAAGCTTTCATTTCCTTGAATGAGTTTCAACCAAACCTAATGGTACCTATGGTGCAAGTCCATCTTACTAAATCATATAAGAAAAATAAGACTTTACACACAAAACACCCATGCACTTTTTGTGAAATGCACAGACATTATTCTCACCACTACTCTCATCTCTCAAATTTTCATGATACATTCATTGTTCCTTGTGAAATGGATGGCATTCGTAGTGGAGTTTCCACCCCTCTACTTATGGCCCCCTAAACCTCTTCTTTGTTAGGGTAGGGAGCTAGTCAAATCACCATTGTGATTCATTCCCTTAAAGTAGAGATGGTAGAAAATACCATACATTGTAAGGACTAACCCTATGCTTTTTTTTAAAATAATATAGTAAACTAGGAATGAAATCATAAGCAGATAGAATTGGGAACTCTAAAATATTAAGCACTTATCTCAAACATCCATGATTTTCACTACATTACACATATCATATATTTTAAATATTATTAACTATAGGCACAATGAAGTCATATAAAATAAAATTATAAATAACATAGGTACCATTCACCAAGAGACAAGATTCAATCTTGACTTACTGCTACTTGCACTCCCTTGTCATCCGCCTCCAAGTGTGAATGTTGATGTGCTTAATCTGAATGTAGTGACCCACCGTTTGTCCTCCCATACTACTTCTTGGGTACTCTCCTTCCCCATAGACCCCCGAGCTGAAATGAGGTTGCACAATGGAGGAAATGTGCTAGCTAACAGAGGCAAGCACTCCTTAGCTCAAGAGTCCCCTCTCTAAAGTCCTCTACCTCACGAAACTCAACTATAGCTCATAGCCACTACAATGACATAGTCTCATCCATCCAACAATAGGGTCAAAATACCTTTCTCCCATGGCTTGTCCCTTATTTTATAGGAGCTGTTATCACAAAATCAGTACTAAGGGCTGCAGCCAAGCAAGATTTCATGTAACTCTTTCAACCAGACTTTAGACCAAAGATTAGCCTCTTTGGTCAGAGAGGGCTCTCTCACAGACTTTTGATAAAAATCAATCACAACAACAGATGGCTAACTCTTCACACATTCATGAAAACAAAGCTGGTTGGACACATATCAAATTAGTCTTCATTGGGCTATGGAGTCTCACACCTTTAGTAAACAAAAGCACAGTCATTTCATGGAAGTCAAGGCTCTTTGCATTAAATGTTCAAACATACTTCACAAAAACCACAGCTTGCCAAACACACAGGAAGTCAGAGCATAAGATATGAATTCTGAGTGATTGTGCTATAACAAGGCTGTAAAAGAACATTAAGAAAATAAAACACTATCTCATTTGAACAATATAATCCATTGAGAATCTTGAGAAGAAACAACCACTGTTTTACTATTACTGTAATAAGTCTTTACATTGGCCCAAATAAACTCTGTTTTTGTATAAAATCTCCAACCCCTATTACATCCTAATTTGATCCATTTATAGGAGTACATTCTTCCCTCTCTAGAGCGAGCTCGAAGGCTCTATTAACTACTCCTACATGCTATTTAACTAATTCATTAATTACAAACATGCTGAGATGTAATTACACAAAATCCTAATCAAACTAAAACACTAATTCCATTCTCCTCGTAACATGATTCTTCTTGGATCCTTGACAGCTGTCCTCCTTCAGTTAGGCTGAGGTGTGTTGGAGGAACATTCATTGAACAAGCTGACCTCGGGTGCTAGCTGTGTAGATGGCTTCATTAATTAGTAAAGATGAGTACCCTATTTTCACGGCCCTTGTCTTCCATTCTCCGAAAATGTAGCAGCATGTTCCCAAATCTTTAATAGCTCAAAGTATGGAACGCTGCTACCTAACACCATGTCTCCAGATGAGCTGTAGGCTGTATTGATGTACAGGTGTCTCTCTTCTAACATTCCCGGTCAAACATTCCCGGTCAAACTGTTTATTCTGCATTGAAAACATCACCTACAGCAGTTTCGTAGCGCGCTACGAAACTGCTGTGTGTTTAAAAAACACAGTCTTCCTCTCATAGCTAAATGATTGCCAGTGTGTAGCTTCAACATCAGCAAGGTCTGAACACTGACCATCCTTCTCATGTAACTGTCCTGTTGTTTCAATACCTGCTTCCTTATGTGTTGAATTGAAATCTGAATCAAACTCATGTTTGGCTCTGCCATCTGAAATTGTTTCCATTTCTGATTCCTTAAGTGCACAAAACAATGGCACATTCTATAATCTGAATCGAGCACATCAGCTTTAAGTGGGAATCCTTATTCTTACAGAACCCATTTTCCAAAGATCACTAAACAAGGCATAAATGTGCTTCTGCAAGATGTGCTCATAGTCTTTAACAAACACTATTGATATGGAATACATTCCAGATCAATTAAGTTAGAACACCTTACAAAACCTTTACAAGGCTACCCGCTGTATAATTTAAAGTCTTGCAACAAACATAGAAAGTAAAACCTTCAACACCAGGAAACTGAAGATATTAATGGACCGAAAACATTCATTTCTCTTTCCTGTGCAACCACCCCTGCATTTCAGTAAACAAAGTATTACAGAGAAAACCCCCTGCATTTCCAATGTTCATCTATGCAGCTTCATTTGCATGTATCACTGTGTTCCTGTGTCAGATGCATTTTCTAATCTTATCTTCCAAAAAGGAAATAGATCACACTTTATGGAACAAACAGGGCACAAAAATTCACAATCAATGTTTCGCTACATTTGTCTAAGGGAACTGCGTGCCCTGTTCCTCTAAATGTCAGATATGTTAATCCTTGGTATTGTATAAACCATCCTGCTACTTGTCTGTCATGGAACCACGGATGCCATTGTTGCTTTATGGGCAAATGTAATGCATTGATGTTATCTTTCATGGCAGTTACAGGTACTCTCCCATCAATATCTCCACTGTAAACCCAAATCTTTAGACCACTTTAATAAGTTTTGTGTAGATTGGAAGAACTGAGAATATTGTGTAATTATATGCATTGAACACAGAATTGTTGCAGACTGCCCATTAGAAAGGAATCTTTGTAACATTTGCGTGAAGAGCTTCTTGAACATCAGGCCTGTTGAAATATCCATTTGTGTATAGTTCAAAACAGAGGTCATATCTACCGTATAGGAACCCCAATACCCTCCTCGAGACCTTATTTTGTGAAACTGTAAGCTTGTCTCTCGTCTTTACTCCTGAACTCGAGTTCTTTAGACAACGAGGTGCATAGATATTATATATGTCAATCTGCAGAAAAGGGAACAGAAGCATAAAGATCTTTAGATCCTTCTGGCAGTGCAACCTTCACAATAAGTTTATCAATGACCACATCACTGAATGAAGATGCAAAAGCAATGTTAAGATAACGCCTGCCATCAGCTGCTTGGAAGAGAAAATCTTGTAGATATAAGCCGTAGCCTATTGTACAAGTGGCTTGCCAGCCTCCAAACATAGGATATCGAGGTGCAATTTCCAGTTCTGTTTTTCTAAAGTCGGCGTTCAAATGTGAGGTAGAAATATTCCCAATTCCATCTCGGTAATAAACCGAATGTGCTCGAGGTAGCAGCCTTGCCACTAGACTCTTAAAAGATGATGCACCTGTAGCATTGGGTCTTGCTTGGTATTCAATCCTTGAAAAGCCACCTTTGATTCGAGCATCACCATGAAAAAGATGATAATTTTCAGTTATCTGAACATTTCCTCAATGTGAAATTTCTATTTCTCGCACCAGCTCCTTGTCAACTTTAGGAGCACCCATTCCACTGACAGAGTGAGCGCCATGTCACAAATGTTATCTCAAGGGTCAACTGAATAGGAATTTAGAGCAAACTTCAAATTTGTGTGGAAGATAGGCATGATGCGCCAAACACCCACAGAAACGTTATTGCAGCATCCCCGATTGCGAACTTCACAATCCCCATGTTTTCTCTGGGAGAAAGATGGATCTGCAGCTTCAACAGAATCCCAAACTTGTGATGCCCCGCATGCAAATAATACGCTCTCGTTTCTAAAACCCCTTTTCTGGCAAAGAAAAAACAAATATCAACTAAGTGTCGGTGGAGGAACTAACGCACGAACAGCTGGTAATGTTTATCAAACCTCAACATCTCGTTTGCGTGGAAAAAGAACTCTTGTGGAGCTAAGCCACGAAGACAATGCACTAAATCTCTCTCTGGCACTTCATCAAACACTTGCGCCCAAGACATAAATGTTATTTCATGAATTTTCCACCTGCCAATAATCGGTTTCATGATTCTAAATGCAAAGTGACAAGTGAAACACTTCCCACCAGAATTGTATAATTTATGACTGCTGCCTGAAGTTTTTTCCTTCAACTGGTTTACTCTTTTAGAGAAGGCAAGTATCTCCATTCAGGCAGATTCCTTCCTTATTTTATATGAACAAGGTTGTTTGCATGGACTTGAAGGGGACATCGATCCCCATTTTCTTTTGTCTTTTTCTGATGTTAACTGAGCAGTTTCTGTAGAGAAAGTTGAACATAAACACTCGCCGGTGTTCTGCTCATGCCTGGCTATACTTGTGTCCTCAACGTCCGTGTTTGATTTGGAAACAACATCATCATTAACAACCTCAAAACCTGAGTCTTCAGATGGGCCCAATGTATTTCTTTCCTGGGATGAAGGATCAGACCGTTGCTTAAGTCCACATACTAGAGACCTAGTAACACATAGCCAACTTCTTGGCATTTCAATGTCATCACCTCCTTTAATGGGAATGTGCCATGAGCCTCTTTCAGACTCTTGAATAACAATCGAATATGGAGGTGGCATGTGAAACTGTGGACCAGATTTATTGAAAGTAAAGCGGACCTGATGTTTTTCCTTCCATTTTGAGAAGAACTCATTAACTAACAATTGGAATAAATGATCTCTCATTTCATCATTTGTCACAAGCAAACATTTGAATCTCACAGCCGCATATAGCCAGTACCAGTCATCATTCGACCCAGCTGGTGTTGTATACAAGGCACCAGCTTTTCTCCAATCCTCAATCAGCTGTTTATTGTAAGGGTCATCAACTAGCACTCCTGTGGCACGCTTGTTGTGCAATAAAATGAGAGGCCATTTCTTCTTTGGGCTTCTTTGGCGCAAGACATTGACTACAGAGCTTAACTGAGAGACATTAAAACCACCATCAGCAAAGTTTTGCTGATAAAGGCCTACATTTGCACCATCCACAATAAAGTCATATGGCCCATGGTGATCCAGCCACTCCTGAAAATTCCTGAAATTCGACTCGACCTCCCGTGCACATGCCAAATCCCTTTTGAACTCATATTTGTTTTCTCAACCTTCCAGTCACCCTTTCTAAGAAACTCACACTGACCGAACTTAATGACAAGCATTGATGATGACTTCTTGAGAACATGTCACCTGTAAAATGTATCCGCCCCAGAACTATTTTGCATGACAGCTACTATAGATTCGAACAAATCCCCCATTTCGTAGCATGCTACGAAAACACCTAAACATGTAGCGCTGCGAAACTGCTAAAAAAGAATTCAGGCGCTACGAAAACACCCTGTCTTTAAGCTAGGCTAAAAAATTTTGGCAACAACATTTTCAGTGATAACAGGAGCCTTCATAGGTGACACTTGGCATTTCATGCATAATTAATTATTTTTATTAATCCAATAGTTTTATTATTCACCCACCCATGTGTCACCCTCTCACCAAGGATCTCCAAAATTATTTACTTAAATTTTAATTTAAAAATAATATTTTTCCTCACCCCAACAAAACTTCCTATTTCTTCTCCTAGTTGTTTCTTGATCCCCTTTTTATACCCCTTAATTTGTGTTCACTACTAAATTCATTTGATAAGTTTCATATTTGTTCCCCTGACTTCTTCCTAATTTAACTCAATTTTCCTCTTAGATGGATATTCTTATGTTGGCTCTTGCCACATGGAGGTTCTCTAAATTTATCTAATTTTAATTTATTAATCTTATTTTAATTCACACCCACTTGTCTTGATGAAGTTTAACTATTTTAGGATTAATATTTATACTTAACTTTATGTCCCTCTTTCCCCCTTTTACCTAATTAAGTTACTTCTGTACATTATCTACCTAATATTTTCCAACATGGGAAGGGTATAGTTTTCAAGGTAAATATTTTATTTCTTCCTATTCTCCCCTCACCCCAAGTTTAATTCTTGTTTTAATTGTCTCGGTTTTAATGCCATTTACCACTTGATGTGAATTTGTAGGATTTTCATATCTTGATTATATTTCTTAGTTTATTTTAATGATGCTAAGGGTGCTAAGTTGGTTGATTCAAAGTTCCAAGGGTGCCACGCCTAACAGTTTATTTGTGATGCCAGGGGTGCCAAGTTAGCCATGCCCTTCAATAACTTCCCTTGAAGTTCCAAGGGTGCCATGCCACTTTCCCTTCAAGCATGCAGTGGCTACGAGGGGAAAGTCTAGGTGCAACAATAGAGACCGCTATCATCTTTTATGTTGCCTACTATAGTGAGACTAATGGTGTTGGGCATCAAGGAATATGCCTTGATGCATGCCCCCCAGTAAAATCCTCATGAGCGACCCAAATTTGGGACCTACCCATGCGACATCATGATCTTCAAGGCAAAGGTGTTTCAACCTTTCCATCCCAAGTCATAGCGAGAGTGCTAGCGGGTGATACCAGGGACACTGTCCCATCCATTCCATGCAGTTCCATCCAATTGTACAACCCCATCACCCATATGTGATCCATTCGGCCAAGCAACTAACATGTGCCTATAGCCACTAACATATCATCAATATATATATATATATATATATATATATATATAGCAGGTTTCAAAATGGACTTAGAATTTCAAAGACAAAATATTAATTTCCATCAAACCAGGTGTCGTCAACTCATCATATGTGAGTGCCTCTTGTGCTTTCATGTCATGCTCAATAATCATCAATAACAAAGTTTCTCAGTGTTATTCATTGTCATAATAGCATCATCAACATGATCTAGTCATTCACATCATTATTCATTGTGAACCAAAACTAATGTAAGTAGCTAACATAGGGGACACATCCATCATGGCTATCATCATCATGACATCAATGGAAACATACATATTCATAAAAGTTATCATCATCATAACATCAATAGAAAACATACCTATCCATCAAAGCTATCATCATCATGATATCAATAGAGAGCATAAATATCCTTTACTGTTATCATTATCATAATATCAATAGAGAATAAACATAGCCATTAATGTTACAATCATCATAATATCAATAGAGAACATGCATAACCATTAATGATACATCATCATAATATCAATAGAAAACATACATAACCATTAATGATATCATTATCAAAATATCAATAGAGAACGTACATAACCATCACATCCACTAATAATAGACTCATGTGTCTGGATCCTCAACTTAAGGTCCTCAAAGAATAAAGTGCAGGCCTTAGGTCTAAATAAATGTTAATGTCATATCACTTTCATTCAAATAGAGTGGGGCACTACATACATATCCTCTACTTGTCATCATCTATGGTATCAACACCTTAAAACTCCTTAGGAGCATCTAAATATGTACCTTCATAAATACCTTTTGTCTCTAAGTGATATGGAAATTTATACAGATCCACTAGGAGCTATAGCTCTGTAGTCTTTGCCCTGAAAAAACTACCAAACATACTATATGAAATATAACAAGAAGTGTAGATCCCAAAGCCATGTAAACAAATTAATCATCCATGCATAGAG
Organism: Pinus tabuliformis; assembly: GCA_031772625.1. NCBI lineage: Eukaryota > Viridiplantae > Streptophyta > Pinopsida > Pinales > Pinaceae > Pinus > Pinus tabuliformis. Next base: position 83,174,178 of record CM062809.1, read on the forward strand.
TTTCCTATCTATGTTTGAGTTTGGTACCTGAAATCCATGCAGGATGATGGTGAGTGTTGGAACTAATGCATAAAATTTTGGCTACAGCTAAGAGATCTTGTCCTCTACAATAGATCTGAATCCCACACACAACCACTGTTGACCTAGGTTGTCATTAATGTCAATATGGCAATATTCTAGATACTAGATGATCCATGAAGGGGAAGCAGAGCAGATCCATGCAGACACAGGAGCAAGGCCATCAGGATATCCAAGCCATAAGCAAGAGTCTGTTAACAGAGGAGTTAACAAAGGAGGCATATTGGAAAAGGCAGAAGCCATCAAGGTATGAAGGTATCAGAGGAGGTCATTGAAAGACATTGCAAAGCCAAAGGAAGACATTGGAGTAAGAGGAGGCACATCGGAGGAGCATCGCATGTAAGAAGAACTAAGAGGAGTCAGCTTATCAAAGGAGAAAAGCAGAGCTATCGGAGGAGAAAAATAGAGCTATCGGAGAGCTATCGGAGGAGCAAAACAGAGCTAACGGAGCTATTGGAGCTATCAAAGCTACCGGAACCATATCGGGAGTAATATCTGCTAAAGAGCCAAAGAAGAGTGGAATACATATATATGTGGAAGACATAAATGCTAAAGGCAAAGGCGGAGCAGCATATAATATACATATGCAATATACACTATCAGAGGCGGAAAATAGTGTATATATCGAAATACACTATCGAAGGCAGCAAATATATATATATATATATATATATATATATATATATATATATATATATATATATATATATATATATATATATATATATATATATATAGCCATATAAACCTCCAATAGCGATATATATGTGCGGACCCCACGAAACATATATGTCCAGGTGTATAAGCAGCAAAAGTCGGTAAGTGCTTCAAAGCGGGTTCTAAGTGTATTTCATATGTATCATATATTTGGGCTCTAAGCCTTGCGGCATTAAAACTTTTGAATTGAAACATATGTATATATAATATATATATATATATATATATATATATATATATATATATATATATATATATATATATATATATATATAAATATATTGAATTGAAATATATATATATATATATATATATAGATATATATATATAAATAATAGCGATACGTTGCGGACCCACTGCAACATTATGAAATGCTTTATTGTATATCACATCTACCTATCGGACCTGGCAACGCACCGATTGTGATATATGCTGCGGACCTGATGGTCTGATTGTAACATAGCTTAATATTATATCGCGTCCAGCAGGGCCATCGGCCATTGGCAATGTTATCCGCTCAACTTATATAGGACCTCCGGAAGCTTCGCCTACCGATTTTGATTACAAAATGGACCCAATGAAGTTATATATGCAGGTGTAATGAATTTTAAGTCTAACCTTAAGCATTTAGTTGGGTTTTTCCATATATTCCTATGTATTTCAAATAATTGTATTGCGCGGGGTTTGAAGGCCAAAAAGCATAAATAAAGGTTCTGATAGTTCAGTAGGCCTAAACGATGGTACTTGCGATTGTGATGGTGATGTGGCAGGTGGGGCCTCCTGATTGGTACAGTCTCTCTATTAATAGTAAAGCCCTGTATATGAACATTATTTAAAAAAAGGGACCTCTCTCTGATATGGTTTAATAAACATTATTTCCTTTGTAATTCAGCCTTCTCTTCTGTATTAACGTGTCTCTGAAGCATTAGATAATCTGAATAGGCAAAGGAAACTACAGTGACCGAGGAGAGAAGCCAAAGGATCAAGTGAGGTAGAGGAAACTACAACAACCAAGGAGGAAGCCAAAGAGCTAGCGGAAAAATGAAACCAATGGTTAGAGGCATCAGGAAGATACAAAAACAAAGAACAAGGAAAGTGGAAGTGTTGTTAAGAAAAACTAGAAGAAACTGAGGCAGCCGTAGGTCCAGCAGGACAGAAAAGGTCTGAAGGTCCAACAGGATAGGAGGCATTTGAAGGAAGAGCATCTTTGTTGATCGTGTTACCCTGTGAAAGACTCTGGCCTGTGATGAATTAATCAGGTACACAATGCAGTATAGAAAATAATTATGTGATGTAATAAATAATGTTTTATCTAACATTGTTTGAAGGGAGAAGTAGCTAGCAAAGAAGCAGTCATGCTAAAGCATTTACTATGATAGTGAGAACATATGCTTGAACAGAAAGTTAGTTCTTATGCAGAGCTTAGTGCAACTAATAGTAGACTCACTAAAGTTGTGTGGAGACATTATCAGAGATCATGATGGCTATTGCAGACTCTGCGTGGATAGTATGAAGAGTTGTAAAGACTCCTTCATAAGAAGACTGGTTGCCATTGATGTTGTAGCATGGAGACTACAGTGAAGCTATAAACAGACAAAACTCAGTGAAGAAGATTTCTGAGAGCAGAACATTACTATCAAACATGCCTTGACAAGATTGGATCGGAGCCCTTGAGGTTGGTGCCTAAAAAACGGGAAGGGTTGGTGTCTTTGAGGTTGGTGCCTCAGAACTAGAAGAATTGATGTCTTGGGAGTTGGTGCTCCTATGTCCAAGGTTGGTGCCTTAACAAAAATAGAGTTGGTTCTCTAGAGGTTGGAGCCTCACAAAAGTCCAAGTTGGTGCTTGGCAACTAATTGCAACCATTTATATATTGTATCTATTTTATTGCAAAGATTATATTAATAAAATAATTTATTCTTGTTGTTCATCTTGTGTTCTAAATATAAATTTTTTAACTGGTAAAACAATAGTTGAAAAATAAATACTGATTCACCCCCCCCTCAGTATTTCTAACAATTGGTATCAGAGCCAGTACCTTCATTGTTAAAATTGGCAACTAGGGCCAAACTCCATGTGGGTCATCTTATTCATGGCTGCTAATATTTTTATTAGATTCCTCTCGTTAAGAGGTGTAGGATTGATCTAAATATCATCCGATTCCAATAAGTATTTATGGAGATATGAATTTATTTTGATTATGGAATAATTATCAAGCCGACCAGCAACTCATGTAGGCTTAGAAGCCCAACATTCGCATCTATTCAATCATCAGCAGTTGTGTATAAATACAGGAGATATTTTCCTCATTTTGACACACACATTGATCATCACATCTCTCTCTCTCTGGTGCGCAGTGAAATCTTTCACTAGAGCGTGATGAAATCTTGCACTGGTGTGCTGCAAAATCTTGCACTGGTGTGCAGCGAAATCTTGCACTGGTGTGCGGCGAAATCTTTCACTGTTGCGCAAATAAATCTTGGACTGGAGCGTGGCGAATCTTGCACTGGTGCGCGGCAAAATATTGCACTGGTGCGTGGTGAAATCTTGCACTGGTGCGCGGTGAAATCTTGCACTAGTGCGCGGCGAAATATTGCATTGGTGTGCAGTGAAATCTTGCACTAGTGCACGGCAAAATCTTGGAATGGAGCACGACGAATCTTGTACTGGTGCACAATGAAGTCTTGGACTAGTGCATGGTGAATGACTCGCCGGTGGAAACTTGACAAGTTCGATCTAGGGTCTATTGCCCTAGTTTAGGGCCAGGGGTGATTTTAGGGGTGAATGTTCGCCCTTTGGCGAAATTAAAGGGTTTTAAATTTTTAGTGGGCGATTATTTTGTATCATAGTACACTTTTACACATCACCTCAAATAGCCCACCTTCTTTTAAGGGAGAGGGTAAAAAAGGTAAATTTAGCCCTTGAAATTAGGAGTTACAACCTTCCATTCGCCCATTTTCAAGAATACGTTTTATTTAAGTGAATCCGTTTGCTCATTTTCAAGAATAGGTTTTATTTAAGTGAATCCTATGGGCCAAAGGCCCAAATACCATATTTATAAAAGAGGTATGGTAAATTAATAAAAATATAAATAAATGAGAAGTATGGTAAATAAATAAAAAAAATTATATTTACTCCATAAGTCACCTTATATACATGCAAGGGTGTAAACAAATAAAAATATAAGTAAAGTGGAGGTATGGTAAATAAATAAAACGTTTTTTTATACTTACTCAAAAGGTATGGTAAATAAATAAAATTATAAATAAACTAGACACATGGTAAATAAATGAATCCTCTTTTTATATTTAGTCCATAACCCTCGTTCTATTTATGAAGGCTCAAGAAAGAGGTTTTATTTAAGTGAATCCTATGGGCCAAATACTATATTTGTAAAAGAGGTATGGTAAATTAATAAAAATATAAATAAACGAGAGGTATGGTAAACAAATAAAACACTTTTTTATATTTACTCCATAAGTCACCTTATATTTACGAACACTCAAAAAATGCGTTACGAACACTCAAAAAATGCGTTATATTTAGGTGAAACCTATGGGCAAAATACTATGGGACAAATACCATGGACTAGATTGTTATTAATACCATGCAAAAAAACATTATTAACCCTAATATTAGTATTAATAAAAATAAAAATGGCACATGGTATTGACCCATGGTATTCACCAAAATGGCACATGGTATTGACCCATGGTATTCACCTCGAATGTAGCCTATTTAAATGGGGGAATTAAACCAGCATAGGTCCATCTTTACTCTGGATCTACTAACCCCTGAAAGGTATCAAATATCGGTAATTTTGATTTCAAAAGATATTTTAAAGAAATGCAATGATTTCATTTGTGTATTCAATAAACACAAGATTTTATAATTGAGTAAAATATTTGCCATTCCTGGTCAGAGATTCGCCAAAAAATTATATATACATATTATATTATTGATAAAATCGCCTTCCATTTTTCCTATATACCATGGAGATTCGCCCATTTATTATACATGTAAATTTAGGGGGGCTTCTTAAAATTTTCCCTGTTTAGGGTTGATCTTGGGTTTGTTGCTATTGATATAAATCAAAGCTTTGTACTATTTCTCTCTGTTGAATTATTGAAGATAAAGGAAGATTTGATCAAAGGGTTTCCCCATATTAGGGTTTGTCCCTGGCTAGCCGCCACATGTTGTGCCTCTTGTCTTGGTTTGTTTTCTGTCGATCATTTAATCTTCTATCTGCAGTTTATTTTATGTACATGTGATTGCTAATCTGTGCATAATAATAAGAAAGATAAGTAAACTGCTATAAGCATAGAACATACCATAACTTAACATGGTATCAGAGCTGAGGTGAAGACAAAGCCCGAGTAAGAGAAAGAGTAATCACTGAAGAGAAGATTGGCAAGGCTATCCTAAAAGAACTATGGGGTCCTCAACGCTCTTCCCTGCCGAAGACAATCTCCATGAGAAAGTTGATTATCACGGATGGAAGATGTCTATCAATCTAACGTTATAAGATCAAGAAGTGTTGGACCATGTGAGAGGCAATATTATTGAGCCTCCATCAAATGCACCCGCTGCTACCAGGAACAAATGGAAAACTAGTGAAGTCAAAACAAAGAAGATCATTTGGGATTCTATCGACAAGTGCTTGGTGGCCTCCATTCAAGAAGGATAGAAATTCCAGAATGTATTATATGTACCTAACCTCAAAAAGAACTTGGTGTCCATCTCGAAAATGGAAGACAAAGGCTACAGGGTGACCTTCAGCGATGGAAAGGTACGTGTATGGAAAAACAATGTTAAATATGCCTTTAATCTTGGGTTTCGAGGCTATTCATTATATCAGGTCGGTGGAAGTCCACTAGGTGTCATGTCTTGTGACACATCTCTTCAGTCCGAACTTTGGCATTGGAGGTTTGCCCACCTTCATTATAAAGCTCTACCCGATGTAAGACAAATGGTGAGAGGGATGTGCAAATTCTAAGTAGTGAAAGAAAGTGTATGTCTGAGATGTGCCGAAGGAAAGCTCAAAAGGGGACCATTCCCCTCAATCCAAAGCAAGACCTCTGATATATTACAGTTGGTTCACTCAGACATATCTGGTATGATGCGTGTGAACTCCTTGGGAGGATATTCATATTACCTTACTTTTACAGATGATTATTCTCGAAAGACTTGGATATACTTCTTCAAAAAGAAGGATGAAGTGTTCTCTTTGTTTCAACACTTCAAAGCCTTGATCGAGAATCAAAGCAAAAAGAAGATCAAGATCTCAAGGACTAATAATGGGACTGAATATGAATCTAACGATCTTCATGAATTTTGTAAAGAGGTTGGCATCAAGTGGGAGACTACTGCCCCATACACTCTTGAACAGAATGGTGTGGCAGAATGGAAGAACCGTACAATTGTGGAAGCTGTCCATGCCATGCTCCATGATGAAAGACTTTCGAAGTTTCTATGGGTCGAAGCTACAAACACCGCCGTATATGTACAAAACCGATGCCCTCATCAAGCACTGGGTTCCAAGAGTCCTACATAAATTTTCACTTGTAAGAAACCTGATGTATCTCATTTTAGAATTTTTGGAAGCCTTGTATATTTTCATGTGCCGAAAGGGAAAAGGAATAAATTGGGTGCATCTGGAAAGAAAGGAATCTTCGTGGGCTATGGTTAAAATACTAAGGGCTATATAATTTATGTAGCCAGTCAAAGGGAAGTCATGATTAGTCATGATGTCACCTTTGACAAAGATTTGGCCCTCAACAAGGTGGACACTCTTCCGACTTTGAGGAGCTCTCAAGAAGCCGACACCAAGGAACCGAAAGAAAAGGATGATGAAACAATGCCTGAAGTAGAAGAACCCATGGATCCTATTGATACACCCGAGCCTTCCTCTTCTAGGAAGAGGTCCTCTTGGCTTAGGGGGCTACTCGATGATGCCAAAGGACACACTGCACCCCAAGGAACCTTCCGTGAAAGTAAGAAACCCAACAGGTATCAAGGATACCTAACCATCATGAGCATGATCATACAAAATGAGCCTTCATCATTCTTAGATGCCATCAAGCATCAAGTATGGAAGGATGCTATGATTGAAGAATATGAGTCTATTATGAAGAATGATGTCTGGGAACTGGTTCCTAGACCCCATGACAAGACAATTGTCACTTTTAAATGGCTTTACAAGATAAAGCATGCAGTAGATGGAAGTACGGAAAAAAATAAGGGTCGTTTTGTCGCTCGTGGCTTCTCCCAGAAGGAAAGTATAGACTATGACGAGATATTTGCACCTGTTGCCAGATATACCACCATCCGCTTCGATCATAGCCCTTGTGGCTTCGCAAGGATGGAACCTACATCAGATGGATGTCAAGACTGTGTTCTTGCATGGTTCGATCAAAGAAGAATTCTACGTGGAGAAACCTGAAGGATTTGAGATTTATGATCAAAAATCTCACGTATGCAAGTTGAAGAAGGTTGTCTATGGGCTGAAGCAAGCACCCCAAGCATGGTATGAGAGGATCGACAACTACTTGATGAAGTTGGGATTCACTAGGAGTGAAGCTGACCCTAACCTCTACTTTAAGGTTGAAGATGACAAACCTCTCATACTGGTGCTGTATGTGGATGACATCTTCTTAACAGGTGCAGACCCTCTCATTCACAAATGTAAGAGGGAGTTGGCTTATAAATTTGAAATGAAAGACCTAGGACTAATGCACTATTTCCTAGGACTTGAAGTCTGGCAAAAGCCAAGGGAAATTTCCTATCTCAAGGAAAATATGTGGTGAAGATATTGGAAAGATTCGGTATGGTGGACTGCAAGCTTATTACTACCCCGATGGAGCTTGACTTCAAGAAGTTAAGCGGTAGTGCTACTGGACCTATTTTATGAAATGCTACCAAGTATCAGCAACTTGTCGGAGCATTAATGTTCTTAGTGAGCTCTCGTCCAATATGCTTTGCAGTCAACACTTTAAGTCAACATATGGTTGAACCTCATCACATACATTGGATTGGTGCCAAGAATCTGTTAAGATATCTTTGTGGCACAATTACATATGGGCTAAGATACACTGTCGGAGATGTAAGACTACTTGGATACACGGAAACTAATTGGGCAGGCAATGTGATGGATCGTAAGAGCACTTCTGGGTGTTATTTCTCCTTTGGATCTGCTTCAATATCCTAGATGAGCAGGAAGCAGAAATCGGTGGCTTTGAGCACCATCAAGGCAGAGTATATTGCTGCTAGCATTGCCTCTTGTGAGGCAGTCTGGTTGCAGAAGCTCTTCAGTGAGCTGTATGGATTTACACTGGATACCACCATGATCCTATGCGACAACCAGAGTGGAATTAATTTGTCAGAGAATCTCGTATTTCATGATCACTCCAAGCATATCGATGTCAGGTACCACTATATTCAAGATATGGTGCAGCAAGGAGCTATAAGGCTCCAACATATCGGTAAAGATGAACAGGTCGCCGACATTCTGAAAAAGCCCCTAGGAAAGGTCAAATTTTTGACTTTCTGAGAACAACTTGGTTTCGTTCAGAAACCCTCTGATAAGGGTCATATATGATGTATTGAGCTCTGGGAGCTCCGAGGGGTGCGGGGTACTTCTTGGAGCGACATATGACCTCAGGGTGATTCATCATCCCCTGGTGGTGTACATGTACAGAGTAAAAGAATCAAAACTTTCCCTGTGACACCCCATGGCGACTATGTAGCAAGATGATTAGTTCTCCTGTGAGGTCTGGATGATGTGTTCTTCATGACGATTATGTCACAGGATGATTAGTTCTCCTGTGAGGTCTAGATGATGTGTTCTCCATGACGATTATGTAGCAGGATGATTAATTCTCCTGTGAGGTCTAGATGATGTGTTCTCCATGACAATTATGTAGTAGGATGATTAGTTCTCCTATGGGGCCTGGATGATGTGTTATCCATGGAAATTGTGTAGTAGGATGATTAGTTCTCCTGTGAGGAAAGGATTGATTAATTCTCCTGTCGAGGCATCCTACCCATGCAGTCTGGGACTCATGGGAAGTACCTCTCATCTGATCAATGAGTAGGGAAATGAGGATAGGGACCATAGTAATATCGATGGAGCATCGCTATATCTACCATACTCCTTGTGCTAGGATGACCTTCATTGATCTGGGATCAATGATACTGGTATGGGACAAGTGGTAGGAGTTTTACCCACTATGACACTGACTTCGGGTCGATTGAGACTGGTTTGGGACAAGTGGTACACACTCTGAGACTAACTTTGAGTCAGTGGAGGATGATACTGGTCTAGGACCAGTGGTAGGAGTTGTACCCACTATGACGCTGACTTCGGGTCGGTTGAGACTGATCTGGGACCAGTGGTACACACTCTAAGACTGCCTTTGAGTCAGTGGAGGATGATACTGGTCTAGGACTAGTGGTAGGAGTTTTATCCACTATGACGCTGACTTCAGGTCGGTTGAGACTGGTCTAGGACCAGTGGTACACACTCTGAGATTGACTTTTGAGTCAGTATGATAAATCCTCCATCATTTCTTCTTCTTCATAATTCAGATAAAGCATAGTAGAACAGAAAAAAGCAGAGCAGAGCATATCAGAACAGGGTAGAACAGAACAGAGCAGAGCAGGCAGGATAGAGCAGAGCAAAGCAGGGATCAAGTTGTACAGGGCAGTGCATTTGATGGATGAATAGTAGCGTCTGACAGACGAATTGCTGATGGAGTTCTCCCTAGTTGAGAGGGAGTGTTAAAATTGGAAACTAGGGCCAAACTCCATGTGGGTCATCTTATTCATGGTTGATAATATTTTTCCTGGATTCCTCCCATCGATAGGTGTAGGATTGATCTAAAGATCATCCGATTCCAATAAGTATTTATGGAGATATGAATTTATCTCAGAAGCCCAACAGTCGCATCTATTCAATCATCAACAGCTGTGTATAAATACAGGAGGTATTTTCCTCATTTTGACACACACACTGATCATCACATCTCTCTCTCTCTCTCTGGTGTGCAGCAAAATCTTGAACTAGTGCACGATGAAATCTTGCACTAGTGCACGGAAAAATCTTGCACTGGTGTGTTGAAAAATCTTGCACTGGTGTGCGGCGAAATCTTGCACTGGTGCAAGGAAAAATCTTGCACTAGAGCACGGTTAAATCTTGGATTGGAGCGTGGCGAATATTGCATTGGTGCACTGCAAAATCTTGCACTAGTGTGCGGTGAAATCTTGCACTAGTGCGCAGAAAAATCTTGCACTGGTGCGCGGAGAAATCTTGCACTGGTGCGCGGCGAAATCTTGGACTGGAGCGTGGTGAATCTTGGACTGGTGCATGGCGAAGTCTTGGACTGGTGGATGGTGAACATCTCACCGATGGAAACTTGACAAGTTCGATCAAGGGTCAGCTACCCTAGTTTATGGCTAATCTGGGGTTTGTTGCTGCTGATATAAATAAGATATTTGTACTATTTCTCTCTGTTGAATTATTGAAGATAAAGGAAGATTTGATCAAATCGTTTCCCCATATTGGGGTTTGTCCCTGGCTAGCTACCACATCTTGTGTCTCTTGTCTTGGCTTTTTTTCTGTTGATCGTTTAATTTTCTATTTGCACTTTACTTTATGTACATGTGATTGCTAATCTGTGGATAATAATAAGAAAGATAAGTAAATTGTTATAAGCATAGAAAATACCATAACTTAACATTCATTCAAAGCCTAGCAGCTTGAAGGTTAATCTTTAGAACACAAATGGCGAAGTCAAGGAAGAAAGTCTCCAATCCCCCTAAGGATGTGTCTCCCTCTACCACTAAAATAGAAGACAATCAATTTGAGGAGGCTCCATGGTTTAATGGGAACTTTAATATATGGGAAGCAAGAATGAGGAATTTCTTATAGAATCAAGGCATTGAAATATGGAAATCAGTGATTGCTAATAGCAAGGTGGATGGAGAATCCAAGGAGTACAATGCAAAAACAATGAAGGCATTCTTAAATGGGCTGCCTGATTCTATAAATAACAATCTAGGAAAATATTCATTAGCAAAGGGTATATGGGAAAAATTCATGACCTTCACTCAAAAGGAGCATTGACCATGACCATCAGTCAAGAAGATGATGGAAATCAAGAAGGAAATCCAGAACCCATCATAGAAGTTTAAAATGAGAATGATGACATCAAGGCTAAAGCAGACCTAGAAGATGAAGAGAATGAAAAAGATTTTGGAGAATATCTCCTCACTCAACTTATGGCTACCATGGAAGAGGTTAACAATTTGAAAAAGGAAAATGAGGAACTTAAGAAGATAGAACTAGCTGGTGACCAAGATCAAACAAGGGAGAAAGTTGACATTGTCAAGCATCAAGTACAATAAAGGAATGAAGAGCTTGCCAAGCTTAAGAAGGAATTTCATCAAAGCAAAAGAAAGCATCATGAAGAAGTCATATCCATGACAAATAAATTGGATAAAGCAAAGAAACGAGAAGATACCTTGTCAAGTCAACTTGAACAGAGGCACAAGAGCTTGAACAAACTTGAAGAAGAGATTGGTCAGTACAAGGTGGAGGTCTCCTCTCTCAAATCTCAACTACAAGAAGCAAGGAAACAAGCACAAGGAGTTGAGAAGACAACAGAAGCATTGGAAATCATAGAAGGACAGGTTGATGAACCAGGAAAGGAAATAAACACCATGATATGTCAACTAAAAGCAAAGGATGAAGAAATATTCAAATTAAAATCTAACATCAAACTTCTCAAGGCTTAAACATGTAAAGCTACAAGGATCAAGGAAGAAATGGAGAGTGGTATAGCAAAGGAAAATGAAGAAATCTTCAAAATGAAGTCAAATATCATCTCCCTTAAAATAGAAGTAGATGAAGCTACTCGTATCAAGGAAGAAACTGAGAAACAACTTGCTAAGAAGAATAATGAGTGTGAAAGATTGGAAGAAGAGATTCGCTTCCTCAGAAAAAAGGTTGAAGGGATGAAAAAAATCTTGAAGAGCTCTCAAGCCTTGGATGACACGCTCAACTATCAAATATGTCCATTTAATCAATCAGGTCTCAGGTATGTAGGTGAATCCTCAAATAAGAATGATAATGCTTCAAACAAAAGGGATGTCAAGAAGCCAGAAAGAAATGGTGATGCTCCTAGTTCCAGCAAAGGCAAGGAGAAAAATCCAGGCAACAATGGAAGAAATCCTACTCCAAGAAGAAATGTAGATGATGTCAAATATGTGAGAGGCAATGGTTATCATCAAAGGATCTCAAGGCAGAAAGGCTTCAGAAGTACATCAAGGAAATCTCCATCTCCCAGGTACTAAAGTTTATTTTTTGGTTATTGTTATTCTTGTACAAACTTTGGTCACATGGAAAAAGATTGTAAAGCATATCATAAAGGTAGATGTTGTGGTCCCTAACCATCTCATAAAGATAGATATTATGGTCCCAAACAATCTCCAAGGAACAATTTTGTAGGAAGAAATCATGAATTCTTATTCATGAACAATGTAGAATGCTTCAAGTGTCATAACATTGGTCATATGGCACGTGATTGTAACTTAACTTGGGCTCTTACGCAAGCTAGAACCATGCAAAAGAAGAAATTTACACAAGTATGGAGAAGGAAGCAAATACAATCCGAAAGTCCCTTGAACTCTCCAACCAACAACATATGTTATTGGCCTAAATTTTGACAATCTAAGCTTTTTATGGGAAGACTCTGCCAAAAGAGATGATGCATACAGTTAAAGGGAGCTTGTGATTCTTGATCATTATTGCAGAAGCTATTAGTGAAAGGGTCCTTATGAAATCCTTGTTGAGCTATATTAACAATCATTCTTTGATAAAGATCATTTCTCAGGAGTACTCCATTGAAGAACATGATCCTGTAACCATTCTTTGGACTGTTGTTAAAGATGCTTTCCACTTAATCTCTAAGTCGTATTTGGAGCAATAGAAAAGGTCATCTAATGCTAGAAAAGTAGGGCAAATAACTATGGTTCTGATATTACAGATGTTTTATGTCTTGACTCAGGGATTTAATGTGAGAACAGGTAAATTATGGACACAAATAGAGGCAACCTTCAAACAAACAGATACATCTGGAATGGAGTTTGAAGTAAGAGCAGCTGGCAGCATATAACAAAACTGAAGCATTGCAAGAAGATGCAAATCAGAAAAATGAATTTAAAATACAGTCACAGATTGGATATCTAAATCTGCTAGCGGAAATAACTTGCAGAGATATGTACATGAACATGTTATCACTCAGGTTTTCCCAAAAGTTGTAAGAAAGGGAAGGATGCTGAGGTAACCATAGACTAATCTTTTAGATACAGAATCTAGCCAATCTGTATCCAGAGAGGGCTCTCTCTTTATGATGTAGCTTTGTTTTTAAATATGTTAGGCTAGTTATGAAGTTCAAGGGTTTTGTTTGAGTTTGGGTGGTGAGATTCGATAGAACAGAGAGGTAAAACTAAGTAGTTCGGTCCATTGGGCTAATGGAGTCAAAGAAGATGGCTTTTTGGATTTGGTTTCTTAATATAGGATGGCTTCACAGAGCAAGGTAGTTAAACAAGGAACAAATAGAGACTGGAAACAGATGGAATGGGCTCAAATGGGTGAAGGGCACTTAAGAATCCTATTGAAAGAGGGAAAATGGATGATTACTAATAAGGAGTAGTTAAGAATTCTTTAGCAAATAATCGACATGAAAGAAACAGGAAACATGAGCAATTAAGATTTCACTACTTATTCTAATTCTGAAGAAAACACAAAGAACAATAAAGACTGAAAACAGAGTGCAATCAGGCATATTCTGAAATTAACCTTTTCTTTATCATTCAAATTATGAAACATAGATGATATAATAGACAAGAAAACTATAAAACACAAGATATAGAGGACTTATTGATCCAGTGGTTGATTCAAGAAATCTGTGACAAGTCCTCTGCTTCAATTCTTCATCCAGTAAGCCAGACAATAGTTGGTTCCAAACAACTCTTTATTCCAACAGTTCAAATTTACAGCAGAGTCTAGGAATCCACACAACACCTCAAAACTCTAATGGAGGGGATATTTATGCTCAAAATTTACAAAAAAAATATATCATAACAGCTGTGAGATAATATCTAGGTTTACAAGAAAAATAGAAACCGCTAGTCTATAAAATGTTGAAAATGCAACAAGATGATGGAGCTTAGTGGAAAGAAGTCGCCTTCACTAAGCGGGCCCGCAGGCTACTTTTGGTGCAAAGTATATTTTTAGACTATGTATATTTTTAGACATATGGATCATGGTCTATGAGTTGCAGGATGCTATTTGTGGATGATTGGTCATGTTGGTAAAAATAGATGGACTTATATTTTTAGACATATGGGCAGAGTCTATTTTTAGACTGCCAGACTAAAAATAGAACAGTCGAATATTATTAGCTCTTAATAATATTTGGACTATAAACATTACCTTATCCTCTTGGAGCACTTCAGTTCGAGCTACAGATGTGGCACATGCAGCTGTCAGAAGGAAATACGCTTTTCTTGTGGGTCAGTTGAGCTATTGCATGCAGGACTTCAGTTAGAACTCATGTGCTTGAGTTTTGGTGGAGTTGATGGAGTTGTGTTTAGTTTGACTTGGTTGAACTAGTTGTATTTAGTTTAAATGAAAATGCACTAGTGATGAGTGATGTGAATTAATTTTTAATTAATTCACTAATTATTAACTCATAAAGCAACTAAAGAATACATTAGTTAACTCAGTGTATGGACAGTTCAGTGGAGACAGATGTTAGAGGTTGAGATTGCTATCAGTTGTGACTATAGTTGTGCATGAGATCTTGCACAATCAATGGATTGAGTAATGCCAATGAGGATTGTGTGGTTCAGCCAAGGAAATATGAGTTTGCTTCAACCATTCATCATTATTCTCATGCAGGATTGCGCAGTGGAGGCAGGAAAACAGTGGAGGAGATTTGAGGCATCAGATCTGAGCTAGTTTGTGTGTAACAAGTGGAGATAGTACTGAGTACTTTTGAGGAGTATTGTACTATGTATTGTTACATGTTCTCAATCATTATAATATACAAATATTGTGGGGTTTTCAGCTGTATGCTTTCCCCGGGTTACATACTGTGTTAATGTGTGCATGCGATTGATGTTTTGTTGTTTTTAATGTTGCTAAATTGATGATAAACGTAGAGGAGCTTATGTATTATGCATGTATTCCGCAATAGTGTATAATCTCTGTGAATAAGTGTCATATTATTCAAAATTTATACATGGTGTCAGAGCAGAGTTGATCATCAGATCTATTATTTAGAAAGTGTTTACATTTTATTTCTTCAGGCAGAGTCTGTAATCAAGCCAGGTAGCCTCTGGATTCATCCTTCCTTTGGAAGGTGAGATATCCGGTAAAAGCCCATACAGTCAAGCTCTGTACGAGAAATACTTTGTTCTCACAAATTTTAGATCATAAGCGGTTGAGTTTTGAGCTGGTGGAATTCGAATTTTCAGCAGTGTTTTCTTGGTGTCAAAGTTGAAATGTCTTTCAACGGATTGCGATTGGAGTATGCTCTTGAAGGTAGCTCGAACTATATCGTATGGAAAGACACGATGGAGGTGGTGTTAGATGACAATGGGCTGAAGGAGTTCATAGAGGTTGAGGTCCCAAAGGAGGTTTGGCAAAATAAGACAGCAAAGTGTCAAAGGATTCTATTGGAGGGCGTGAAGGATCACATTGTGTCCAGCCTGCATGGAAAGGCTTCTCCATACTTGATGTGGAAAGCGTTGATAGATCTATTCGAAAGAAAGAGTGACCAGAGGAAGTTGGCGCTTGAGGATAAAATCAGAAACATTGAGTGTGAGAATGGAGACAGTATGCCCGAGTATCTCACGAAGTTCACCCAATGCCGGGATGGGCTGGGAAGTGTGGGGGTGACTGTCGATGATGAGGACTTGGTGAGCTTGGCTTCCCTTGGTCTTCCGAAGAGTTGGCATTCCTATTAGGACTCTGTCAATGGTCGGGAGAAATTTCCAAGATGGGAGAGACTTTGGTCGGATCTTGTGCAAGAGGAGATCAAGCGGAATACCAGGGACGAATCTTCATCAAAGGCATCTGATGAAGAAAATTGCGCTTTGGCTGCCAAAGCAAAGAAGGGAAACGAGAAGGGTTCTCTTTCTGAATCCAGTTCTTCCAATGATAGGAAGAAGGTTGAAAAGTCAAAGGTGAGATGCTTTCGTTGTCATGAGTTGGGTCATTATGCTACTAATTGACCAAAGAAGAAATCCAAGAAGGGATCTGGGGAAGGATCTGAAGGTGAGGCACTTGCTTCATAGTTTGAGTTGGATTTCACACTCTTCGCATGCATGGTTTCATCCACGGTGGGAAGTGGTTGGTTTCTTGACAGTGGAGCTTCTTTCCACATGACCGGTGACAAGAGTTTGTTCAGTACTTTGGAGGAGAAAGATCTCCAGATACTCATAGCGATGGGTAATGATGAGAAGTATAGTGTCTCAAGTGTAGGCACGGTTATTTTTCATAGGGAGCATGGAGCTCGCCTTACCTTGACTGATGTCAATTATCTACCAGGACTGAGGAGAAACGTGGTGTCGATCGCGTTGCTGGAAGACAGAGGCTATGATGTAGTCTTCAGTAAGGGAAAGGTTTTCCTTAGACACATCATCACTAGACAAGTGAAGTAGATTGGTTCACGGGTCAAGAACCTGTATGCTCTTGAGGTTCAAGATGCATGCAAAGCCTTGAGTAGCGAGGAAACTGATGGAGACTTGGTGGTTGAGAGGGAGCGTATATTACCTCTCAACATGCAGAGCCAGAAGAAGTCTCAGACGATTGTGGAGGAGCCACAATTGGTGCAGCAGCTTCAGGAGGTTGTGGAGCAGCCACAACAAGGGAAGCTGAGAGGAGATCGAGTAGAGACATATACTCATGTAGAGACCTCCAGTAGGGGGAAACTTCGAGCCAGGTGGGCTGAGGGATTGCATGCAACGATACCTCTAGGTAGGAGGTGGGGTGATGTGGATTGATCATCCCAAGGAGGAGGGGCAGGATCCTTGAGGTACCCAACCTCTTGGATGAGACCTTTCTACAGGAGCCCCAATGTGGAGTAGCAGGAACTGACTGATTGGGTAGAGACATATGCGAATGGAGTGGCAGAGAGAGAGCGACAGTGTAGGGAATTCCAGGACAACGCATAGCTAGTAGGCTGCAGCAATGCAAGAGGCACAAGTGTTTTGCACAGTGCTAGGTGGCACGAAGAAGTGTGCAATGGTGTGAGATGCATGGAGATGTTGCAGTAGCACAGATGTGTTGTGGGGAAAAATGCCTATGCAGGATGATCCTATCCACCTAAGGTGTGACAGTGCCTTAGCAACAAACAAGGACAGCTATTCTGGTTTCTTCCTTTATGAAATGTGAAAGAAGAGAGATCAATAGACTTACCGGTGTCTTCCGTTTGTCCCTCGATCTGGTCTCTCTTCTCTTTGGGAGTTCACAGCTACTTGCCTTCTCACTTGCCCAGCTTCAACAGGTTCATGCAAGATCACAAGAGAACAGCTACTTGCCTTCTTGCTTGTCCAGCGTCAACGGGTTCCTGCAAGATCACAAGAGAACAGCTACTTGCGACAAGAGAAGAACACTACACAAAGACAGATATTCACATTCATAACTAATTTAGGATTAGAAATAAACCAAATACACTAATGCAATCATACATCAAGAATACATCAGTATATAGGAGAAACCAAGATAGCTTTATTGATGAATAACAAGGTTCAGGAAGAGATACAACCCAGAGGGCTCCAATCCAGCATCTCCTTCCCAGCAAATGGAATTCCTATCTTCACCCCCTTCAAAGCATTAAGCACCCAATGATTCCAATCTCAAACCAACAGCAATTCTTTGCAATAACAAAATTCCAGCCTCTAGATCTCATGGAGGAGAGATCCATATATAGATGTTTGGAGAGAGGATGAGTCAGCTTGAGATCTAACAAGTGTCCTCTCCCTCTGTTAGTTCTTGATTCCACTTGGAGGTTCTTGCTTCCACTTGGAGATTTGGAACCTCTTACTCATCACCAGTCGAATTCCCTGAGGCAAGTGTCATTTTGGAAGCTTCCTGGGTTTTGACACCTTGAGAAATGAGCTTGCCACATGTCCATTCTCGTTCAGCACAGGTAGCCAGTGTTCCCTTTGACATTCAACGCAGGTAGCCAGTGTTGGCTTTGACATTCAGCGCAAACAGCTAGTGTAGCCACTGAAATGATCCTGAATTGACTTGTTTTTGAGCAGTTTCTGGTGGAGAACTTCTGTGAATTGTTGTGGTTTGTTAGCCTTGTTCCTCTAGGGGTAGGAACAACATGTTTAGGGACTTTGGATCCCTTATATTATGGACATTTCATGCTCAATGCTGTAAGGCACAAAAATGTCTATAACAGTTGACCCCTAAAGTATGAGGCTGTTTATCGAGTGAAATGCTTTATCAGGGGGATCCGAAGTTCATCCAATGCTGGGAGGAGACCTGTAATAAGATACAATACAATACATTATTTTTCATACTGCTTTCATGATCTAGCTGAGGCGGGCATTCCCATGCTTAGCTTTATAAATTCATTTTTCTGTACATAGAACAGACAATCGTCTGATGGTAGACTTATAATTTTGATGAAATTATCATCCTTTGAGTAGGATGATTATCTGCTGCAATGATGTACATGTCAATGTCTTTATCTTTCCTGAATACATATCGCAGCCCGGATGGATGAAACTAGATCCGGGGTCTTCAAACTCGCTCGATCTTCACTCTAAGTACAAGTCGATCCATGTGAGAAATGTTCTAAAGTCGAACATGGAAAGACATCGCCTGATTACCGGTCAATGATGTGAACCGTTAACAAGCGCGAGAGGAATCACCGATAATGATAATGACCCTCAAGGTACTGCAGTACAATTCGCATGGTGTGAATAAAGGACTTGGCGTCGAACACCACGCAAAATCTTTCAGTCGAAGGTCATTGATGTATACCTGTCGCCGGAAGTGAGAAACTTGCCATTGAGGCATGCAAGCTTCAAAGTACTGAAGGGGTTGTTCCTAGATCAACTTCTTGGATAATGAGCTGATGTCGATAAGAAGCGATCCGTCAAAGGAGGGCCTTAATGAATCCCACATCAGTGACACGGAACGGAGCTAATGATTTTAATGGAGGTGAAAACGATCTGTGGCATATGATTCAGGGTGGCGGTCATGAAAGGATGAAGGATAATGTATGGCAGTGGATGGGACACGGTTGACTTTTCTGAACGACTTCTCTTGAACATATGGCGACACTGATGCGATGGATTGGTAGCATTACCCCAAATATGGATGGTATGGCGAGACCATGGATGTGACCGGTGAATGAAACAACCCAACCCGATTGTGGTACGGAGGAAAAGTGTCATGTTCAAGAGCGACTTGCTACCATCAAATTTTTCTTGAGTTTCTCCCAATTTTTCCCCAGTCATTGCTGACCAGTACCTCTTTATTTTTGTCAAGCTTGAGGAGGATAACATATGCTTGTTCTATAACCTGCCCTTCGGGCAAGCCCATCGCTATGTTTTAACGAGCCTAGTGATAGTGAAACTCGTTCTCGTCTAAAGACAAGTTTGTCGCTATTTAATGATTTTAACGAGTCTAACGACAAGGATAACTCGGTCCTTTTCATTTTTAGAGAGTATGAAAAGGTACATAAAGTTAACTCCAAAATTCCTTTTTCGTCATCTAATCCCTTAAGTCCGAAAAAGTATAAAACAATACAGAAGGGATGAGTTTTCGATAGTTTTAACGAGCCGAACAAAACAAGCGCTCGATCTTTTTGTGCAATAATCCCTCAGGTCCAAAAAGATTAAAATCTAGAGGAGGGATAGCTCTTCCTGTCCCATTAACGAGACAATCTTTGGGTAACCTGAAAGAGGTAAGCCTCTCTCTTTAAAACAATTGTTTTGAAGGAAAAGAAGTAGAGGTAACCTTGAAATCGTACTTTATACCTGGGGGCATGCAAACCTTTTGGAGTGCAAGCAAAGAGAGGTTATTTATCTATTTTTTGGATTGGCTGTTTCCTAACTTGCATAAAGAAAGGATGCGGGGCAAAGCTTTGTGAGATGAAGCTCCATAAAAAATAGAATCTCAATGAGACATTCTTATCATATGACTGGGTAATCGAGCAGTTTTAGCACACAGTTCATGCTCGTTAAAAAATAAATGCAAGATCCGAGCAGTTTTATCGTATAGTTCATGCTCGTTAAAAAATAAACATAAGATTGAGCAAATGTTTCCACCCGCGTTTAAGCTCGTTAAAAAATGAACTATCTCGGTAAATAACCACAGTGAATGTAATATCATCAGCCATTAAAGCCTTGGTCGTGTTTGCACCGTCACCTCCACTTTTCCATTGGCCGATCGTTCACCTCCATATGATTGTTTACCCATTTTAAGGAACAGCTGCGAAGAGTGATTTCACCTAGCCATCCTTGTGACACTGCCGTGATTGGAAAATTCCAACCTGTACCTGGAATCAGCTGCTAACCCTGTTTATCACTCGTTCCTCAAAAGACGAGTCTTCTTTAAGCTCTTTTCAACTGACTCGTAAAATATGAAAAGATTGCCGAGTCCTTGGCCTTCCAGCTCGTTAAAGGGACAGGAAGAGCTATCCCTCCTCTAGATTTTAATCTTTTTGGACCTGAGGGATTATTGCACAAAAAGATCGAGCGCTTGTTTTGTCTACCGAAATAGACAAAGGTGAGCGACGATGCCTGCCAACTCACATAACTTTGACAAAAGAATCTTATTCTAGAATAACCCTCTTCCTCTACGGACGGGGTACAGACTAGTCATATTCTCCCGCGGAAACCTACCTTATACCCAGAGTTTTCCTGCCGAAGCAGACGAGGACGCATGCCCCCTGGGTTCCAGTCATATCCTCCCGGATTACTCGCGCTCATCAGGAGGACGGACCGTGGGTTGAGACACTTCTTGCGTGAATAGACCATTTAGGGATGGTACATGACTATTTGCGATGCGTGATCCGGGAAATGAAAGTTGGTCCACGAGCTTGACCACTCTTCCTTCATGTGGAAAACACATTACTCTAAAGAGTGAGGAGACTATAGCTCCCATGCAATATATATAGTCTCGTCCAAGGAGTAGGTTATAATCCAAGGGTCCTTGAACGACCATCACATTCATTTGAACGGTCTTCCCTTTCAATGTTATGGGCACATTGGGGAGGATCCCTAAAGGTCGACTGGTTCCTTTATCAAAACTTGATAGATTTCTCATTTCAGGAAAAAGCGCTGGCGAACCAAGCGCTTTCCAAGAAATAGAGGAAAGGATACTCACAGATGCCCCCTCATCAATGATAGTGCCAACCATTACCATTCTGTATATTTGAACGATAATTCTGAATGGTATGCTTGCTGGCAACCGGGGTCTGCCTAGTTGGTTCCAGTCGAACGAGACAACTAGGTTGCTTGGTGGTGGGACCGAATAGACGGTCGGATATCACTCTGACGAACTTCCTTCCTGCGATAAAGGAATGGGTGCATTGTCCCCGTGTTCGTCGGAGTCTGTGTTAATGAAGAGAATTTGGACGGTGTCGTCTTTATTCTCCTCTATGATGGTATCATTCGAAGATAGAGCCTCTGAAGGCAAAACCGAGTCAACTGCCGTCTCAACCTTTTGACTTTCATCAGGCATGGATCCAGACGGTTCATCTTCAATGATAGGTGCTTCGGCTGACCACCTGGGCAGGCCAGCCGGGTTCTCAACTAGTGAAGGACTTGGCAGGAGTTTTTGATATCCAGGAGGAAGTTGCGCTCGTAAAATCGGGCGATCTTCCAGAACTCTTTTAGCCTCGTCTAAGAAGGGACAACGGTGGATGGCATGGTCGCCTTCACACAGTTTACAAGGAAATCTATCTTTTCCTCTCTGTCTTGGGACTTCACTTTCACTAGTCGACGGTGAGCAGTCAACATGGCTATCAGAGGTTGATGCTACCGAATTGTGCAAACGGGGAGACCAATCCCTTAGTATCCGAGGGATGCAGGGACAATCTCTGTGGAAATGGTCTCCCTTGCATATGACACATGGCGATTTATGCCTGGTCAGTGCTGTGTGTGGATTTTTGTCAGATGACACTTGTTTGCCCCCAGTCGCCTTTGGATCCTTCTTCTTCTTCTCTTTCTTCTTCTTTTCCTTCTTCTCCTTAGGAACTTGGTTTTTTGTTTTACCAGTTCCGTCAAGCGAAGAGGAAGGAGGAGAGGAAGAGTTAGATGAGGTAGAAGGCTGGTTGGCAACTCTGGTCTGGTCTAACTGTTGACTCGACTGTTCAGGAATAGTGGTGTTCTGAACGACATTGGTTGAAAAGAGCCAGACCGGCAGGCCAATTGTCAGTCCTGGAAGCGACAATGTGGCCATATGGGGCGCACCAACATCTCCCCAAGAGGAGAAGGGACTAGGATTTCCACCAAGGCGAATTCCTTGGTTGGTGTGCTCCATTTTTTCAACCTAAAGATCAACGCAGGAATAGGGGTGATTGTTTCGTTTAAAATAAATTTTAACGACGCTTTAGACACAACTTGCTTTTTCAGTTTTAAAGAGTCGAGAAAAAGCTAAAGATGACTCTAGTCTCCTTCGATGTTTTAACGAGCCCGAAGTGACAAATGCTCGGATGGACTTTTTCCATTATAGAGTCTGAAAAAGGCTAAAAGGAACTGCTCTGGAGTTCTAGGCAGAGGGTGTGCCAAACTTTTCGCAAAACCACAGAATACTTTTTAGGGTACGGGCGGTCGATCTTCCTGAATGCTGTGTTCAGTGCATTGCGATTAGTAGGGCGGCCGACACGGCTTCCTAAGGATAAAGGTATTATGCCTATAGGGGTCTCCCAATATATACGCGACGGTACGTGGGAGCGCAATTCGTACTGGTGCTATCGTCCCTCAGGAGGAATCACCCACCATCCACGAGATCGACAGTCACCAGGCTTAACGACGCCGGAACACGTCTCTAGCCTAGACCTCTATGTTGTGCGTTATTTTGCAAAGCGTTGTTAAGTTCATTCAATTTATTTTAGGTTGACCTTTTTAGAAGTTTGCCTTTCAAGGTTCACCACGAGATGTATGATACAATTCCTAAATGCAGTCTAAAGATGATAAGCAAGCTTTATATCTTTTCAACTTTGAAAATCCTAGCTACTAAGGGAAAAGAAAGACACCATCTTTTCTCAAAGAGCAATTAGCACACTCTAATGCACTTTTCCTAAATCCAACATGCAAACTATCAAGATGCAAATGCACAATGCAGGTGTTTGTTTTCCTCTTTCTTAGTATTGATGCCTACACAGAAAGCTTTTTGTACAACTTTGAATTTGCTTTTAAATGACAAATACAAACAAGTTCACTTTTTCGAAATCAGAGAGGGTAGAAGAGATTACAACACTTAACGATTTTCGAAATGAAGACTTGTTTCGACACTTAAAAGAGACAAACTCAAACCAATAAGCAAAAGCAAATGTATAATCAACTGTAAACAGCCAATGAACTCTCTTCTAAGATCACAATCAACAGATCTGAATCAAGGGCTACAGGATGACTATTTCACTCATGCAAAGGAAAACTGTAAATGACGCCACAAACACATAAAAACACTCACAGTATTTTTGTACAAAAGGAGGCAGAATCTAAGCAGAGAAAAGGAGTTATCAGACTGGTACCTATGTTGGTTACAGGCTGCAAAAATCAGAGATCAAAACAAGGCAAAACATAGCAGAGAACCCCAGCTGCACAAGGGCAAACTGGTTCAGCGCAACCTCAACACAGGGGTTTTGACATTCAGTACAGGTAGCCTTCACGGGACCTGCGTTGAAATGCAGAATCCCTTCACTGGGTCTGCGTTGAAGGAGAAACTCTCATTTCTCACAGGTTCTGGGTCACAGATTGCTATTTAATTCACTGTTTTAGGCCAAATAAAAGCAAAAAGCAAGGTGTAATCAAAGGGATGCTTTGAGGCGGTACTAAGATCTATCACAAAGGATCATCAAATCATTTGTGAGTCCATTGTCTAGATCATAGACAAGTCCAGTGATTGGATCAAAGCAGCAACTATCTACTTTGCATCTGGGAATAGCAGATGCAGTTCAATTGTTGTTGTCGAGTCTATGAAACAAACAATGATAGAAACAGAAATAAAATGACTAAACAGATCTCCCCAGCGGAGTCGCCAATTTGTTGTGGGGAAAAATGCCTATGCAGGACGATCCTATCCACCTAAGGTGTGACAGTGCCTTAGCAACAAACAAGGACAGCTATTCTGGTTTCTTCCTTTATGAAATGTGAAAGAAGAGAGATCAATAGACTTACCGGTGTCTTCCGTTTGTCCCTCGATTTGGTCTCTCTTCTCTTTGGGAGTTCACAGCTACTTGCCTTCTCACTCGCCCAGCTTCAACAGGTTCATGCAAGATCACAAGAGAACAGCTACTTGCCTTCTTGCTTGTCCAGCTTCAACGGGTTCCTGCAAGATCACAAGAGAACAGCTACTTGCGACAAGAGAAGAACACTACACAAAGACAAATATTCACATTCATAACTAATTTAGGATTAGAAATAAACCAAATACACTAATGCAATCATACATCAAGAATACATCAGTATATAGGAGAAACCAAGATAGCTTTATTGATGAATAACAAGGTTCAGGAAGAGATACAACCCAGAGGGCTCCAATCCAGCATCTCCTTCCCAGCAAATGGAATTCCTATCTTCAACCCCTTCAAAGCATTAAGCACCCAATGATTCCAATCTCAAACCAACAGCAATTCTTTGCAATAACAAAATTCCAGCCTCTAGATCTCATGGAGGAGAGATCCATATATAAATGTTTGGAGAGAGGATGAGTCAGCTTGAGATCTGACTAGTGTCCTCTCCCTCTGTCAGTTCTTGATTCCACTTGGAGGTTCTTGCTTCCACTTGGAGATTTGGAACCTCTTACTCATCACCAGTCGAATTCCCTGAGGCAAGTGTCATTTTGGAAGCTTCCTGGGTTTTGACACCTTGAGAAATGAGCTTGCCACATGTCCATTCTCGTTCAGCGCAGGTAGCCAGTGTTCCCTTTGACATTCAACGCAGGTAGCCAGTGTTGGCTTTGACATTCAGCGCAAACAGCTAGTGTAGCCACTGAAATGATCCTGAATTGACTTGTTTTTGAGTAGTTTCTGGTGGAGAACTTCGATGAATTGCTGTGGTTTGTTAGCCTTGTTCCTCTAAGGGTAGGAACAACATGTTTAGGGACTTTGGATCCCTTAGATTATGGACATTTCATGCTCAATGTTGTAAGGCACAAAAATGTCTATAACAAGATGTCAGAGAAGGAGAACTTTTCGGCAGCAAGTAGAGCTTCAACATCAAAGTATGTTCCTAGCCCAACAGGGTGGTCAGTTGGGAGTGTTTTTGTTCCAAGTGTTGTTGGAGCAAGTGGACTGGGCAAATGTGTTGCATTCAAAACATTCTAGAGTTGTAGGATAGGGGTTGTAGATAACCATATCTTGTTGAGAGGGAGTGTTGAAAATGCAACAAGATGATGGAGCTTAGTGGAAAGAAGTCACCTTCACTAAGTGGGCCCGTAGGCTATTTTTGGTGCAAAGTCTATTTTTAGACATATGGATCATGGTCTATGAGTTGCAGGATGCTATTTGTGGATGATTGGTCATGTTGGTAAAAATAGATGGACCTCTATTTTTTAGACATATGGGCAAAGTCTATTTTTAGACTGCCAGGCTAAAAATAGAACAGTCGAATATTATTAGCTCTTAACAATATTTGGACTACAAACATTATCTTATCCTATTGTAGCACTTCAGGTTGAGCTACGGATGTGGCACATGCAGCTGTCGGAAGGAAATACGCTTTTCTTGCGGGTCAGTTGAGCTATTGCATGCAAGACTTCAGTTAGAACTCATGTGGTTGAGTTTTGGTGGAGTTGATTGTGGAGTTGATGGAGTTGTGTTCAGTTTGACTTGGTTGAACTAGTTGTATTTAGTTTAACTGCAAATACACTAGTGATGAGTGATGTGAATTAATTGTTAATTAATTCACTAATTATTAACTCATAAAGCAACTAAAGAATACATCAGTTAACTCAATGCATGGATAGTTCAGTGGAGACAGGTGTTAGAGGTTGGGATTGCTATCAGTTGTGACTATAGTTGTGCATGAGATCTTGCACAATCAATGGATTGAGTAATGCCAATGAGGATTGCGTGGTTCAGCCAAGGAAATACGAGTTTGCTTCATCCATTCATCATTATTCTCATGCAGGATTGTGCAGTGGAGGCAGGAAAACGGTGGAGGAGATTCGAGGCATCAGATCTGAGCTAGTTTGTGTGTAACAGGTGGAGATAGTATTGAGTACTTGTGAGGATTATTGTACTATGTATTGTTACATGTTCTCAATCATTATAATATACAGATAGTGTGGGGTTTTCAGCTATATGCTTTCCTCGGGTTACATACTGTGTTAATGTGTGCATGCGATTGATGTTTCATTGTTTTTAATGCTGCTGAATTGATGATCAACGTAGAGGAGCTTATGTATTATGCATGTATTCCGAAATAGTGTATAATTGGGATAATCTCTATGAATAAGTGTCATATTATTCAAAATTTCTACATAAAAATATCACTGATGTTGTGTTGGAGGCAGGCTCTTTAATTCGGCTTGGCAGCTGTCTTCTGTAGTAATTCTGCATCGACTGTCTGTCTTAACTGTGCTCTTTAATTCTGCCCTGACACCTTTATCGCTGATCTGATACACTTTTAATGCTGAACTGATACACTTTAATGCTAAACTAATACTCTTTAATGCTGAACTGATACTCTTCAACTGTGTTTTGACTCCTGCTCATCGTTGTCCATCGTGTTCTGGCAAAACAAAACTACTGACGTGTCTTCTGATCATCTTTCTCTGGAAATTCATGTCTCTGAAGGTTCACTGGTTAGGGTAGCAAATATCCCTGTATATCCCTTTATTTCTTTCTTCTACAAGCTCGGAAGTCCCTCTACTTAGTTTAAACTGCGTTTAAAGAGGAAGAAACTGTAAATGGCAGGTTGTTTGAGGTCGCAAGCTCATTGATGGAGTCTTTTCTGGTCAAGAGGCGGTCGAGAAATTGGAGCCGTGAACTCAGACGATTTTATGCCTGGAGTGCGATATGCAGAAAAATATAGCAAAATGATGACTTTACCCTTTTATTTGACAAAATGAAGTTTCGACGGGATTTTATGATTTAAAGGACGGATGATGTTAGCAGTACAAATGAAGTCAGTGTTGGAAATAACACTGAGAGGGGGGGGTGAATTAGTATTATCAAGTCAAATATTCCCTTTTCAAATTCAGATGATATACGCTACTTCAACTAATTAAACCTGCGTATATACGCAATTATGTCGAAATAAAACCGCGTATACAATGCAAACTTATAATTTACTTTATCTGTCAGATGTTGATTGTTAATCTGTGTATCAGAATCAATAAACCAGTAACCAGGAACAGTAAAAATAGAGCAGAAGACAATCATACACAAGAACACAAGATATAAGGTGGAAACCCAATGTGGGTGAAAACCACCTGCTGCAATTCGTCTCTATCTTCTCTTTAATTAGAAACTTCTTTTTACAATAGTACTGGTGCAGTCCTTTACCAGTATGCAGGTTGCAACCTACAGAGAGCTACAACTCTCTCTCGTTTTCTAGCTTCTCCTAGATGGGAGCTACAACCCCCTTAGCTCTTGCACTAGCCAAGATACTAGTACGTAGATGCTGGCCTACAGAAGGCTACAACCTTCTCTTTCTTTCAGGGACCATGTTTCATAAATTTTCAGACTGGATCCACAAATAGCATCAATCAAACATCAATAATTTCTGCATCAACCAATCACCTTTTCACCAATCAAAATAAACACTTCTCTGACAACTGTACCCAGATCACAGTAACAGTAACCACACACCAAATCTGAACCTAGAACACTGCAGCAATAAACAAAAGCAGCAAGATCACAACTCAAAATATATACACTACTTTAATAATCTGAAACCTGCATGCATACGCTTCTGCGTATGGAACAACCTACGTATACGTTGTTTTCTTTCACTGAACCAGTGTATATACGCGCCTTCACTTCACTGAACTTGTGTACAGATCTACAAAAGATAATTCACTCTTTCAAATATTCAGACACTGATTAACCCAGATTATCAAATTTATAAATCACGCATGCGCCATATATAACATATCAAAATCATGCAAATATATTATCATTCAAGCCAAGAGATTTTGACCCATCAATAGAATGTATCCTTCTTTGCACTAAGGTTCCTCCTTCATTCAGATCTAGATCTGCTCCACAACGCTAATCACCAGTATTTCAGATCTCACACTTTATCAGATATTCAATAATAATTTAGATGATACCTTGCCACATGATCTCCTTCCTCTTTTATAGTTTTAGGCCTTCCACAATAACACTGTCCAAAACCATAATAAACCAATACCACGAACCCAATACTTGGGATCAACACATCTAACGAGGTATCATGGTCCAAAATCATAGGTTCAAGTACCAAGGACTAACTACCACGGACCAAAGGTAAGTTCTCCAACATATACGCACTTTTCCTTGCATGAAAGTGTGTGTATACGCACACACGCCTTTGAAACGTCTAACCAGCGTGTATACGTGACTTCGTCTAGATGAACCTGCATATATGTCTTTTCCTTCATTCTGAAAGCCTGAACTGAGATCTGTTACCAAAGAGAGTTGCCATCAAGGACAACACCTGTGCCATAGCTCCAAACTTGTGCCATAATGCCAACAATCTCCCCCTTTGGACTTGATGGCAACCCAACATCCTCAAAGTCATTCTCCCCCTTTGTCATCAAGGGCAAAGGTTTGTGCTCCCCCTGAGTACATGCTGAAAGTTCTGCCCTGCTGTGCTGACCATGCTCCCCCTAACTGTAGGCAAGATCTACAAAAGATGTTCTTCAAGAAGAACCAAGACATATACATTATGAAAGACCTTCCTATCACCAAAAGACTCAATACATACATCCATCACCCGACCAAGTGGGGATCATCCACCCAACCAAGTGGGGATACATCAGAAATTTACAGATGACAACCAAGTTCATTACATGTTCATCTCAGGCATAGTGGGGAAACCAAAATAGGTCGTTACATGACCTTGACACCATAAATGGATACCACAGAAGAGATACATGACATAGAGACGAAATATCTAGAACAAGACTTATGAAAGTCACCAATAACTGATAGCCGCAGCATCTATCAATCACCATTCAGATCAGTAACCTTCTGTTCTCCCTCTGCCTCTGTTCCATCTGAAACCAACAATAGCTGTGAACTAGAACCAAAAGCTTATAAGATAATGCCAACAATGCGTTATTAGAAGATTATCTGCTCCCCCTGAACCTGTGTCGGATGGTCTCTGTCAGACCCATATCAGAATATCTTCAACCAGAGCCTGTCCCTACTGATATCCATCAAACCTCCATATACGCGATTGTCTCTGCACAAACCGGCGTATGTACGCGAATCCTCCTCAGGCAACACGTGTACACCCATTTTTCTTTGAAACAGACAAGTTTTAACAGCAAGATGATGCATCAACTACTCCCAGCTTTTGTCTGAGGTATTCAAATGTCTCCCTGGGCAGTGCTTTGGTGAGAATATCAGCAACTTGTTCCTTAGAAGGAACATACTCCAATTTGACCTTTTGTTCCAACACTTGTTCCCGGAGAAAGTGATACTTAATCGGTATGTGCTTGGTCTTTGAATGCATGACTGGGGTCTTTGAATGCATGACTGGGTTCTTTGAAATGCTGATTGCACTTGCATTATCACATAAGATGGAGATAGGTGGTGTACAAGTGATTTGAAAGTCCTGCAAGGTTTGCATCATCCAAAGAAGTTGAGTGCAACAAGATGCAGCAGCCACATATTCCGCTTCAGCTGTAGATAAAGCAATCGAACTCTGTTTCTTGTTGAACCAAGATACTAATCTGGAACCCATAAAGAATGCACCACTACTTGTTCTCTTCCTATCATCCATGCTTCCAGCCCAATCTGCATCTATATAAGCATGAAGAGTGAGATCTGTATCTCTAGGATACCATAAGCCATAGTTTTGAGTTCCTTGAAGATACTTGAAAATTCTCTTCACTGCCTAAAGATGAGTTTCCTTTGGATTTGCCTGAAATCTTCCAACTATTCCCACTGCATGCATGATGTCTGGTCGGGTACCTGTCAAATAAAGTAGACTTCCAATCATAGATCTATAGGTTGGTTGATGCACTGTTACTGATTCATCATTTGCACTAAGGCTGCATCCTGTAACCATGGGGGTACATACTAGTTTCGAATCTTCCATGCCATACTTCTTCAGAATCTGCTTGAGGTGCTTGGTTTGAGACAAGAAGATACCGCCTTCATTTTGTTGGATTTGCAATCCAAGAAGGTATGTCAGTTCTCCAAGCAAGGACATTTTGAATTCTTTCTGCATCACCAAGGCAAAGCTTTGACTCATAGCTTCTTCGTTGCTTCCAAAGATAATATCATCTACATACACAACAAGTATTAGCAATTTGTCATTTTCAATTTTTATATAGAGATTTATATCTATTGATCCTTTTGAAAATCCTTGTTGATGAAGATATTTGTCCAAACGGTAGTACCCTTTACACACAAGTCTGGCCTTGTTTCTAATTACTTCCCCATTTTCATTCAACTTATTTTTGAAGATCCATTTTGTCCCTATGACATTCTTATCTTTTGGTCTAGGAACCAACTCCCAAGTGTTGTTCTTTTCGATCTGCTCAAGTTCTTCATCCATCGCCTTGACCTAGCACTCATCTTTGCATGCCTCTCTTACATTTTGTGGTTCAGTGGAGGAGAGTAATGCCAAATAGCTTGAGGCTTCTGCAATTGTTCTTCTTGTTTGTACACCTACTTCTTTCTGCCCCAAAATTTGAGATTCTGGATGATTCTTCTAAACGTACCTGGATGGAGTCTTCTCTTCTGCCCTTATTTGCTTCTCAGGTGCCTCTTGAGGTTATTCTTCATCATCTGTCTGATTTGGAGTCTTCATCCTCTTCAATATTTTCATGATTTACTTGCCTAGGGATGTATCCTTTTTCATCAACCACTACTTCAATGCTGTCAACAATTATTCCAAGTCTTTTATTGTAACACTTATATGCTTTGCTGTGGGGAGAATAACCAAGGAGAATTCCTTCATTTGCTCTAGGTTCAAGTTTGCCAAGTTGTTCATTAGTATTCTTAATATAGCATTTTCTCCCAAAAATTTTGAAATGCTTTACCGAAGGAGTCTCACCATACCAGAGCTCATGAGGAGTTTGAGTTTTGTTCACTCTGACATTTGTTTTGTTGAGAATAACAACTGCAGAAAATGCAGCTTCACCCCAGAAGGTTGCAGGAGTCCCAAACTCATCAAGCATAGCACGAGCCATTTGTTGGACCATTCTGTTCATCCTTTCCACCACTCCATTTTGCTGAGGAGTCCTAGCTGTAGTGAATTCCCTTCTTATTCCATGTTCTTCACAGAAATTGAAAAATTCATTTGAGGTAAACTCCCCACCTCTGTCGGACCTGAGGCACTTAATTTTGTGATCTGATTCGTTTTTAGCCAAGGCTTTGAAAGATTTGAATTTTCGAATGCTTCGTCCTTGTGTTTCATAAGTCCCAACCAAACCATCCTGGAGAAGTCGTCAATGAATAATATAAAGTATTCTTCTCCTCGAGGTGACCTTGTCCTAAATGGACCACATACATCTGTATGGACTAGTTCAAGAGGCCTGCTAGCTGATCCTTCCTTCTCAGGGAAGTTAGTTCTGGTTTGCTTACCAAACTGACATGATTTGCATAAGGTGTTGTCTGGAATTTTGATATCTGGAAGACCACGAACGGCCTGGTATTTGCATGCTTTCCTTATTTGTGAAAATCTTAGATGCCCCAACCTCCGATGCCATAACCAATGTTCATCATCCTTGCTCATATAACATTGTTGTTGTCCTTCTTCAAATATGTATAGATTATTTGGAGTTCTTCTGCCTTTGATCACTGTTTTTCTTGTATCAAGATCATGCACACTACATCCATTTGATCGAAATATTACCTATGTTCCTTGATCGCACATCTGACTGACACTTAGTCGATTATGCTTCAAGCCATCAACATACAAAACATTTCCAGCTTTGACCTTTTCTTTCAACTGAGCAGTGCCTTTTCCTTTTATGCCTGCAAGGGTATCATTTCCAAAAGAAAATTGCTTTCCCTTTTCTAAAGCAGTATATGATTCTAGTTTTTCTTTATCACCTGTCATATGCTTCGAACATCCGCTATCGATGTACCATAGATTTTCTTTTCCTTCTGTATAAAAAGCTATCCCACATATTTCTATTTTTGGTTCCTTATTCTCCATGTTTTGGTGCTTGAGGCTTGTTCCTTTGTCTACCGAAACCTGCTCCTGTATTCAGAATCTTCATGACCGAAGTTATTACAAATAGAACATTCAATTTCATTTTCAAGGGCCAAAAAGTTGTTATAGGTCCTTTTCGTAATCCCAGTCATACTTATTTATTTTTGAGCTTCTCTAGTCATGATTGTCTTATAAGCAACACATTGAGATGCTTTGTGACCAAAGTTATGGAAAGAGAAACATTGGCCATTGAAGAAACTTCTACGATTATCAAATCTACCAGCCAAATGATTGTAATTTCTATTGTCATCCATTCTTGAAGAAAATTGAGAAGTTTTTACCTGTGGCTGGTTGTAGCTTTTGTTCACCCTTAAGATGGATTGCCCCTGGTTTACCTGGTAGTCTCTGTTTGTTCTTGATGTAATTCATCCCTGCTTTACCTGATGATCTCCATTGGGTTTTTGCTCATTCCTCCTTGCTGCATCAAGATAACTCTTTGAGGTGGATGCTTAAGATGTTTCTCCATTATAACCCAGACCTGTCTTGATTAGTGGAGAACGTTGTACATTGATAATCTCATCCAGAGTTTCAGATCCCTTAACAAACTTAAGATTAAGAACCTTTGTTTTCTCAATTTCTTTTCTAAGGCCAACAATTTCACATTCTAACTTCTCAAGATATTTTTCTTTTTCATCAAGTTGAAATTGCAGAGTATCAATGATCACATTCTTTTCTTCTAAACATGTCTTGAGTCTAGAAATCTCTTCATAAAAGTCATCCACATCTATAGCATCCATGTAATCATCATCTTCAAAAGCCATTAAAATTTTATAATCATTACCTTGTTCATCTTCGTCACTATTTGATAGGCCATCAATGTCTTCATGAGTGTAGTAACTTTTCTTAGTTGCATTCTGTTTCTTGTTCCATCTAACAGGGTCCTTCCCTTTTTCAATCTTATCCTTGTGAGGACATTTGGTAGCATAGTGACCGACTCTTCCACAAGCAAAGCATTTGAAAGGTAACTTACCTCGGAACCGTCCAGTACCCCGTTGAAGATTTTTGACAAAATTTGATTCTTCTTCTTCTTCTGACACATGTCCTGACTCATAGTACTCTCCTTTTCCTGAAGCCTTGAAGGCAGCTTCTCTCTTGTCTGAAGGACCTCCTTTCCTCATTTCATAAGCAGTTAGAATTCCGTGTAGCTGTGAAATTTTAAGTCTTTGTAGATTCTCTTTTTCTTCTATTGCAGAAACTTTAGATTCAAACCTAGGGGACAAAGATCTTAGAACTTTTTCAACCACAATAGCCTCTTTTATTTCTTCACCCAAATTTTTCATACAATTAACAATCTCATCTACACGAAGAAAATAGTTAGCCACACTTTCATCATTATACATCCTGAGATTTTCATACTGAATCCTGAGGGTTTGAAGTTTTGCTCGTTTTACCTGATCATTTCCTTCATAGCTCAGAACAATCTTTTCCCATATCTCTTTTGCGGATTTAAACTGCATTACCTTGACAAATTATGATTGAGATAGGCATCCTAATAGAGTATTGACCGCCTTTGCATTTGTTTCATATTTCTTCTTCTCAGCTGGATCTGTAGGAGTTGCTGATGGAAAAGTATACCCTGTATCTATGATATCCTAGACTTCTGTACCAAGATATTGAAGATAGGCAGTAACTCTTACCTTCCAATATACGAAGTTTGTCCCATCAAAAATTGGTGGCCTGATTGATGCTTCCCTCTCGTAGTTGCTCATGATGAACGATCTTCCTTTAAGCGATCAAGCTTCTTCTGAAGGACCTGCTCTGATACCAATTGTTGGAAATAATACTGAGAGGGGGGGTGAATCAGTATTATCAAGTCAAATATTCCCTTTTCAAATTCAGATGATATACGCTACTTCAACTAATTAAACCTGCATATATACGCAATTATGTCGAAATAAAACCGCGTATACAATGCAAACTTATAATTTACTTTATCTGTCAGATGTTGATTGTTAATCTGTGTATCAGAATCAATAAACCAGTAACCAAGAAAAGTAAAAACAGAGCAAAAGACAATCATACACAAGAACACAAGATATAAGGTGGAAACCCAATGTGGGTGAAAACCACATGCTGCAATTCATCTCTATCTTCTCTTTAATTAGAAACTTCGTTTTACAATTGTACTGGTGCAGTCCTTTACCAGTACGCAGGCTGCAACCTGCAGAGAGCTACAACTCTCTCTCGTTTTCCAGCTTCTCCTGGATGGGAGCTACAACCCCCTTAGCTCTTGCACTAGCCAAGATACTAGTACATAGGTGTTGGCCTACAGAAGGCTACAACCTTCTCTTTCTTTCAGGGACCATGTTTCATAAATTTTCAGACTGGATCCACAAATAGCATCAATCAAATATCAAAAATTTCTGCATCAACCAATCACCTTTTCACTAATCAAAATAAACACTTCTCTGACAACTGTACCCAAATCACAGTAACAGTAACCACACACCAAATCTGAACCCAGAACACTGCAGCAATAAACAGAAGCAGCAAGATCACAACTCAAAATATATACGCTACTTTAATAACCTGAAACCTGCGTGCATACACTTCTGCGTATGGAACAACCTGCGTATACGCTGTTTTCTTTCACTGAACCAACGTATATACGCACCTTCGCTTCACTGAACCTGCGTACAGATCTACAAAAGATAATTCACTCTTTCAAATATTCAGACACTGATTAACCCAGATTATCAGATTTATAGATCACACATGCGCCATATATAACAGATCAAAATCATGCAAAGATATTATCATTCAAGCCAAGAGATTTTGACCCATCAATAGAACTTATCCTTCTTTGCGCTAAGGTTCCTCCTTCATTCAGATCCAGATTTGCTCCACAACGCTAATCACCAGTATTTCAGATCTCACACTTTATCAGATATTCAATAATAATTTAGATGGTACCTTGCCACCTGATCCCCTTCCTCTTTTATAGTTTTAGGCCTTCCACAATACCACGGTCCAAAACCATAATAAACCAATACCACGGACCCAATACTTGGGATCAAAACGTCTGACGAGGTATCATGGTCCAAAATCATAAGTTCAAGTACCAAAGGACTAACTACCACGGACCAAAGGTAAGTTCTCCAACATATACGCACTTTTCCTTGCATGAAAGTGCGTGTATACGCACACACGCCTTTGAAACGTCTAACCCGCATCTATACGTGACTTCGCCTAGATGAACCTGCGTATATGTCTTTTCCTTCATTCTGAAAGCCTGAACTGAGATCTGTTACCAAAGAGAGTTGCCATCAAGGACAACACCTGTGCCATAGCTCCAAACCTGTGCCATAATGCCAACAGTCAGTGAGAGTACGGGGGCAGGTGATGTGGCGATGACGTGGCGAGTGATGTCATCACAAGGACAGTGGTAAGCGGTTTTACCCACATCGCTTTTAGGGCTCGGTGGTTTCGAGCGTAGGGCAAGCGATCATGCTGGGAGCGCAACACGTGGCAAAGTACGGGCACCAAAACTGCTGGACTCCTACGAGTTAAACATCAGCTGAAAGGTAGTTGCGATATTGGTTATGAACTACCAGATGTGCGGGGGTTGATCGGACGGTGGACGGGTTTTGAACATGGCGGAGGTTTAAACAGCGGGGCCGGCATAATAAATCAATGTTTTTAATGGTTTTTAGGCGTATTTGACTGGGTCATGGGCTTGGTTATAAATTAACCCAGATGGTTAATAAATCCCATTGTTGCGCGGCGATGAGGTTTTCAATAAATTTCAAATAAAACTTATCAATCCCCTTTCTTTTTATACAACGAATATGGTTATATTTAACTGGGGGTAGGAATTTAATATTTGGGGATTATTATATATTTACATAATATGGGACGGGTAATGCTTTATGGGATTTAAATAATAATACATGTTAATTGTTAATATGAATTTATGAAATAAAAAGTGCTAAGTTATAAACTTAGGCTTAGGATGAAAAAAAGGGCTTTTGAGGGGACCTTATATATTTTCCCAAGTAAAGTGGGAATTTACTTAAGCAAATGAGTTTATGAAATGAAATGAATGGTTTTTTAGTGAAATTAAGAACAGATTCTTAATATTTTTGGGAAATTAGTAAATGATTTAGGAAAAAGTATGAAGGGGAGCTATTCATGAAACCTTGCCTCGCTTGAGCTGCTCCTAGTATAATGCCGCCATTGCACTTGTGATAGAAGTGAAAGTTAACACATTTTTAGAAACATAGTCCATCACAGGTGTCATTCTGCAACACCAATCTACCTACCCTACCTAATTGGTCTAGCACTTTCTCCTTCTTTCTTTAGGTGCACTTGGACTAGCAAACCCTCATCAATTTTTCTTTTCTTTTCATGGTAAGCCTACCTAAGTCTGCACTTATTTCATCCAAGGGCTCATATTTAACTATTGAGCTCCTTTGCTTCTCTATCTATCTACTTATCTACCAAGATTAAATAGTTTGGTCAGATTTTATTCTCTATCTCTAAAACATGAAATTCAAACATGAACTAGCCAAGATTAAGCTGTTTGGCCATTCACCCATTGTGGCATAAATTGACAAGTTGCACACAATGCTTTATTTATAGAAAATGAAAAAGTAGTGGCGTTTTGGACTTGCACACTTTCCTGGTCTATTTTTGTTTAGGGTTCATTTCTTTCACTCTTTTGACCATTTCATTCTTTTTACCCTTTGATTTTTCTTTTAGGGCATACCCTCTTTAAATTTTTTACATTTTTTAATTTTTTGATAATATGGAAACCTTTGCAACAAGGTAAGGGATGAACATACTACAGAGCTCAATAAGTCAATCATGAAATATGACAACTATTGGTATAGGAGTATAATTGTGGCTCCACTTGGGGATGGCTTTCCCTGGTGGAAAGTCAAGAACAACAGGTCAGATGGCCTTCTGAATAACTTTTACTGTGCTCTGAAATCTTCCTTTGTTGGTTGCTTTATTGTATGTATGATAGCACACTTGTGAAGCTTAGGGCCTTCTCTTCGGGCTTCAACTGCAGCAAGTTACCATCCAATCCAAACTGTGATATTATTAAGGATATAGTATGTACATGTTAGAGTCAGAATGCATTAAAAAACTGGATCAAAGTAATGTTTCAACATTCAACCATTCACTAGTCCTTCTTCTGTTTCTGTACCATCCAAGCTCTTCAGAAAGTAAGTATTGTTCCCTTGCAGTGCCTGGATGATAAACAACCCTTTCTATAGGAAGTCAAACTTCCCATGTTTTCCTTTGTCTTCTCTCCTGGAATCCCACCTTAGAACTTTGTCTCCAAGGTAGAAGTCTTCTGATTTGGTCCTTTTATCAAATATTTTCTTGAGTTTTTATTGTAACACTTGTGATCTTTGGTGCACTTCTTCTCTAGTCTGCTGCAAATGGATGGTCTAATTTATTCTCCTTTGAATGTCATTGGGTTCCACCTGAGCTTCTTGCAGTAATTTCATTACAGGAACTCCTAAAGATGAAGGAAACACAGCCTCCATCCCATAAACTAACTCATAAGGGCTAGTTCCAATAGATCTCTTTGTAATAAGTTTGTCTGCCCATAGTGCATTTGTAAGTTTCTTGTGCCAGTTTTTCTTGTTCTCTTCCAACAATTTCTTAATAATATTAATCAGGCTTTTATTGGAAGACTCAGGTAGACCATTACCTTGAGGGTAATAGGTTTTGGAATGGCCTAAATTGATATGGTATTTGTTACAGAAATTTATCATTTTCTTGGATTTGAAGGTAGCAGCATTATGGGTTATGACATTTTCAGGACAGCCAAAACTAGATAATATGTTGGTTTCTAAAAATCCTATAATCACTGTATCATTGGCTTGTCTAGAAGGAATGGCTTCTATCCATTTGGTGAAATAGTCTGTGGCAGTAAGAATCCATTTATGTTGGCTAGAAGAGGGAGGGTGTATTTCTCCAATGAAGTCCAAACCCCATTGTTGAAAGGGCTTTTCAGTGGAAATATGTATCAAGGGTAAGGGTAACAGTTTCCTTTTGCCTTCAAAATTTTGGCATTTGTGGCAAGCATTGACAAACTTCTTTACATCAGCGAACAAGGTTGGCCAGAAAAATCCAGCCCTTAGAATTTTGTCTACAATTGATTTCCAGTAAAGGTGTCCACCGCAGTCCCCTGCATGAAATTATTTGAGAACTTTGTCAGCTTCTTCTTTTATTAAACAATTCAATAGAATACATTCATGATTTTTCCAGAAAAGAGCATTATCTAAAATATAGAATTTTGAAGCTTTCATCTTTAAAAACCTCTTCCTTGTTCTGGATACCACTGGAGGAGTCTGCAGGTTTAATAATACATGAGTTATATCAGCATACCAAGGTGATTCTAAGAAGGCCTGGCTGATTTGTGGAGTCGCCATCTCATGTTCATTATTCAGTTCATTAATATCCAGGGCTTGAAAGTTTGTTTCAGTCATGAGTTTAGCCAATCCCTGTCCTTTTATAAGCTTCATAGGTTTTATATCAATATCATACTCCAATATATTAGCTATCCATTTACCTCGTTTGCCTTCAATTCCATCCTGAGTCAAGATGTCTTTGACGACAGCGTTTGGTACATAAGCTACTACATGTGAGTACAATATGTAGACTCTGAAGTCTTTAATAGCTTTCACAAGTGCAAAAGCTTGTTTTTCCATGATTTTGTAATTCAAAGGTGCATCTCTAAGTGATTTACTAAAAAAGGATATGGGTTTTTCACATCCTTGATCATATTTTTGCAGTAAAACAGTTGCTATAGTGTGTTCTGATGCAAATGAGAAAATTATGAAGTCTCTGTCGAACTTTGGACTTGTGAGGACTGGTGTTCTGGTCAAAGCCATTTTAATTTCTTCAAATGCTTGTTTGGATTCTACTGTCCATTTAACCTTTGAATCCTTTTTTAACATATCGTTCAGCAATCTAATTAATTAAACCAAATTAGATATGAATCTTCTCAAAAAGTTAATATTTCCTAAGAAAACTTGAAGTTCTTTGACATTTCTGGGGTGGGGTATGTTGGGTCCCTATAGTACTAGTGATTACCCCATTACTATTGTAGTTATACCCCTTATTAATATTGTTTTGCCCCTATTGCCCCCATATTGTTATTATTGTGCCCCATAGAATCCCTCTATTGTTATTTTTGTGGCTTTATATTATTATTGTTAGGTCGTCTGGATTATATTGTGACTCCTTAGACTCCTATATATAGAAAGGAGGTTTTGTCATTTGTATCATCCAAGAATTGTTCATTTATGTAATGTAAAGGAGGTTGCCCCCTCGAAGAGGCTGAATTCTAAGGTGTTGATCTATCTTTTCTATCTTTTCTTGAGCTGGTTTCATAACATTTGGTATCAGAGCTTTGGATTCTAAGGTTTCGCTGCTCCAAACAGGTCATCGTGGCATTTTCGCTATAACTTTTTTTCTGGGACGTTTCAGAAGTCGCAAAAAAACCCATTTGAGAAGAAATCGTTCTGAACCTTGGGTCCGAATTCCAGAGCTTTTCGTGTGATATTTGCGGAGATATGATCTGAGGAAGTTGGTCTTTTTGCAGACTCGTGAATTACATTCAAAACAGGCGACCTGGGGAAAATCGTCATAACTTTCTCTCTGGGGATCGGATTGAAGTTTCGTAAGAAGGTACAGAAAGAGGACGGAATGTAGTTTCTTGT
Organism: Pinus tabuliformis; assembly: GCA_031772625.1. Classification (NCBI taxonomy): domain Eukaryota; kingdom Viridiplantae; phylum Streptophyta; class Pinopsida; order Pinales; family Pinaceae; genus Pinus; species Pinus tabuliformis. The sequence continues at coordinate 83,214,293 of CM062809.1, forward strand.
GGGTGTTTTTCAGATCCAAAGGTAAAAACAGTGACTCGTGGCATGTCGTACAAGTTCGCTCTACTGAACTAGTCTATAATCAAGTCATTGTGGGAGATCTCGCATAACGCTTCCTTGGAGAATCCAATTTGGGTCAGACTTGTGGTATTGGAAAGAGGACACAGAGGGCTACTACAGGTCACAAATTCAGAACTAGATAATCAAAAAGTACAGAGATACATCAGCGGCAATATCGAGCTCTTACAAAGTGAAAAAATGTGTGTAGATTTTTTTAATTTTTGCTTAAGCTTGGTTTGAAAATTTATTTTGAAGGAATTCAAAGCGCATATTAGAGAATTATTATTGGTAACTGATGCCCCGAGGAAAGAAAATGCAAACACCTAGTAAGGAACCTGAAAGCTCTAGCATGACTCATGAAGAAGAAGAAGAAATGCTACATGATATATCAAAATTACAAGAACAAGTGCAACAAGTGTCACTTGCACAAAAAGCAACAGAATCTATGATGGATGGTTTAAGGAAAGATGTAGAAGCTAAGATGGATGGTTTAAAGAAGGCTGTAGATGCTAAGATGGATTGTTTAAAGAAAGGCGTAGAAGCTAAGATGGATGGCATGGAAGCTAAGGTGGATGGCATGGAAGCTAAGGTGAATGGCATGGACGCTAAAATTGATGGCATGGATGATAAGATGGAAGAATTGAAGATAAATATGAATAAGTTGCTACAAGAAATGGTCACTAAGGGTGAAAGGGTACTAAAGGAAACTCATGATGAGAACAAAAGAAATGTTAATCATGATTCCATAGACTCTAATGTTGGATCGAAGACTCACCATATTCCAAAAATCGATATGAGGAAGTTTGATGGCAGGGATCCCGCCACATGGATATTACAGATGGAGCAATTCTTCGATATCAATAATGTGCAAAACACACAAAAGGTACGTATGGCAACTTTATATTTGGAACCAAACCAATTTGTATGGTATCAATGGCTTTGCTCTCGTAAAAAATTTATCACTTGGGCAATTTTTACGGAAGAATTGATAGCACATTATGAGGATAAAAAAAGCAACACTTTTTTTAGCCAATTGATAAGTCTCAAACAAAAGGGTTCAATAATGGAGCACATTGAGGAGTTCCAAAAATTGAACATAAGGGTAAAAGATATTCCAGAGGAGCATAGGATTGATGTGTTCATAGGGTCTTTAAAGGATAATATCCAACATGATGTTCGCCTTTGGGAACATGATTCATTAGAGAAGGCATTCAGGTTAGCAAGAAAAATGGAAAGCAAAATTATGGCAACCAGGAAGCATACCACTCACAACTATAAAGACGGAAGTGTTGTTGCCGCTAGTCTTCCACAACCTATAAGGTTGACACCACAACAATTGGAAGAAAAAAGAGCAAAAAGGCTTTGTTACAGTTGTGATAGCAAATACACTAAAGGTCATAAGTGTGCTGAGAAGAAATTATTCTACATAGATTGTGAAGAGGAAGAAGAAAAGGAGCAAGAAAGGTCAAAAGAAGAGGATATACTCGAGGAAAAAAGCCTAGATAAAGAAGAAATGAATCCGACCATATCTTGTAATGCATTGGCGGGAATTACCACTCCTCAAACCATCAAGAAAGAAGGACAAATCAAGAAGAAAAAGGTAATAGTGTTGATTGATTCAGGAAGTACCCACAATTTTATTCATTGTAAGGTAGCAAGAGAATTGAATTGCTTCTTATATCCAACACCAGAGTGTCAAGTGATGGTTGCAAATGGAGGAACAATAAATTGCTCGGGAAAGTGCCATAATATCAAGCTATCCATGGGAGAATATGTATTGACTAGCCCAATGCTTTCCATTCCAATGGGAGGTGCTGATGTTGTACTAGGAGTCCAATGGCTACAATCCTTGGGTACAATAGCTTTTAATTTTCAAGAACTTTTCATGAAATTTTCTGTGGAAGGAAAGGAAGTTGAATTAAGGGGTATTGCAGGGAAACCAGGAAAGATAATCAGCTCTAACGGTATGACAAAGCTTCTAAAAAAGGAACAAAGAGGTGTAATTGCACAATTATGTTCGCTAGATGTGTCCACAGTGGAATCATCTATTTCTCCAGATCTCCAAAAAGTCTTCGACAAAAATTCCAAGGTATTTGAGACTCTCAAATGTCTCCCACCTATTCGTGATCATGATCATGCTATTCATCTGATTCCAGGAAGTGTTCCTCCAAACATCAGGCCGTACAGATATCCCTATGCCCAAAAGAGTGAAATTGAACGTATGGTTGCAGAAATGCTAGAGGCTGGTATAATTCAACCAAATCAAAGTTCTTTCTCTACTCCAGTCGTATTGGTGCACAAGAAGGATGGATCATGGCGTATGTGTCCGGATTATAGGGAGCTCAACAAGCTCACTATTAAAGATAAGTTTCCCATTCCTGTCATTGATGAATCACTAGATGAATTGCATGGATCAATTTATTTCACCAAGTTGGATCTTCGCTCGGGATATCATCAAATCAGAATGAAGATTGAAGACATTCCGAAAACAACATTTAGAACTCATGAGGGTCATTATGAATTTTTGGTCATGCCTTTTGGCCTTACTAATGCACCTTCAACATTTCAAGGTTTGATGAATTCAATTTTCAAACCATTCCTTAGAAAATTTGTGTTAGTATTTTTTGATGATATACTAATCTACAGCAAGTCTTGGAAGGATCATGTTGAACATGTTGACAGGGTGTTACAACTATTGGAGGAGAAACAGTTATATGCAAAAAGATCCAAATTTTTCTTTGGAGTACAAGAGGTGGAATATCTGGGTCATATTGTATCTCATGAAGGAGTTAAGGTAGACCCTATCAAAATTAAAGCCATTAAGGAATGGAAAATTCCCACATCCATAAAGCATCTGCGAGGATTTCTCAGGTTGACAGGGTATTATCGCAAGTTTGTTAAGAATTATGGGAGAATAGCAATACCTCTAACAACATTATTGAAGAAAGATGCATTTTCATGGACCCCAGAAGCAACAAAGGCATTCGAACATCTTAAAGAGGCAATGTGCCAAGCACCGGTCTTACCTACACCGGACTTCACAAAAACCTTTATTGTGGAATGTGATGCTTCAGGAAAGGGAATTGGTGCTGTTTTAATGCAAGATGAAAGACCCATTTCTTTTGAAAGTCGTCCAATCAAGGGAAAGTTTTTACACAAAGCTATTTATGAGAAGGAAATGTTGGCAATACTCCATGCACTTAAGAAATGGCGACCCTACCTAATGGGAAGACACTTCAAGGTAAAAACAGATCATGATAGCCTTAAATACTTTTTAGAACAAAGATTATCCTCTGAAGAGCAACAAAAGTGGGTCACAAAGATGTTGGGTTATGACTTTGAAATCATCTACAAAAAAGGGAAGAAAAATGTGGTGGCAGATGCACTCTCAAGAAAGGATGAGGATGTGGAAGCATTGTTGTGCGCCATTTCTATTATCCAACCAGATTGGATAAACGAAGCAAGGGAGGAATGGAAGAATGACGAAGAAGTGTGGGCACTTATTCGAAAGTTACAACAAGATTCCAGTATGTCTGATACATGTAGCTGGCAAAATGATTCGTTATGGTACAAAGATCGCTTATACCTCTGTAAGAATTCCCAGCTAAAAAAAAAGATTCTTATGGAATTGCACACTTCTCCCTTAGGAGGGCACTCAGGATTTTTAAAAACTTACCACAGGGTTAAGAAGGAATTTTTTTGGGATGGCCTTAAATCAGATATTCAAAAGTTTGTGGCAGAATTTTTGGTTTGCCAAAAAAATAAAGTTGAAACAATTAGGACACCAGGTCTATTACAACCTTTATCCATTCCAAGCCAACGTTGGGAGGAGGTTTCAATGGATTTTATCACAGGTTTACCAAAGTCTGAGGGAAAGAGTGTCATCATGGTGCTAGTTGAGAGACTTACCAAGTATGCACACTTTTGTGCATTATCACATCCATTTAAAGCCAGTACAGTTTCTATTGCATTTATGGAAACAATTCATAAGCTACATGGAAACCCAAAGATTATTGTAAGTGACAGAGATCCCATTTTCACTGGAAATTTTTGGACAGAATTATTTTCTTGTCTTGGTACTCAGTTAGCTCATTGCTCATCTTATCATCCTCAATCTGATGGGCAAACTGAGATAGTAAACAAATGTTTGGAAGGATATCTTCGTTGCTTTGTATCTGATAAACAGACACAATGGGTCAAATGGTTGCCTTTGGCTGAATGGTGGTATAACACTTCCTTCCATACAGCAACAAAAATGACCCCATTTATGGCAATTTATGGGTATCAGCCACCATCCATCACATCATATTTAAGAGAATTCTAAGGTTCAGGCAGTGGAACATCACATCGAACATCAACAACAAGTCCTCCAACTCTTCAAGGATAACCTCGTGTTGGCACGGAATAGAATGAAACAACAGGCAAATCAACATCGCAGTGAAAGAAGTTTTGATGTAGGTGATTGGGTATTCCTACGGCTACAACCATATAAGCAAATGTCCCTCAAGCAAGCTAAGAATGATAATAAATTATCACCAAAGTATTATGGTCCGTACAAGGTGTTGCAAAACATTGGCACTATGGCATACAAATTGGAGCTTCTTGCAGCTTCTCGATTGCACCCAGTTTTCCATGTTTCATGTTTAAAGAAGGTTATAGGCGACAAGCTCCTAGTTCAAACAATATTGCCAGAACTTGACGAGGAAGGAAAAATTATATTGGAACCGGAAGCAGTCACAGAAACAAGAACTCAACAGCTACGAAATAGATCAATTTCAGAGTATCTTATCAAGTGGAAGAACTTATCCGCTGAAGATTCCACATGGGAGGATGAGAATTTTATGCAGAAGTATCCAGAACTACTCAAGCGTTGAGGACAACACTTTTTTGAAGGAGAGGGGCATGTTGGGTCCCTATAATACTAGTGATTACCCCATTACTATTGTAGTTATACCCCTTATTAATATTGTTGTGCCCTTATTGCCCCCATATTGTTATTACTGTGCCCCATAGAATCCCTCTATTGTTATTTTTGTGGCTTTATATTATTGTTGTTAGGTCGGCTGGATTATATTGTGACTCCTTAGACTCCTATATATAGAAAGGAGTTTTTGTCATTTGTATCATCCAAGAATTGTTCATTTATGTAATGTAAAAGAGGTTGCCCCCTCGAAGAGGCTGAATTCTAAGGCATTGATCTATCTTTTCTATCTTTTCTTGAGCTGGTTTCATAACTTGCAGAATAGCTTATATTCTAGCAGGTTCAATTCTGATGCCATCTTTAGAGATGATATGGCCTAACAGTTTGCCTTCTTCTAGAACAAACAAAAAAAATTTAGGATTTAATGAAATACCATAGTTTCTGCATTTTAAAAACACTTGTCTCAAATGATCTAAATGTTGTTGATCTAATCTAGAAAACACAATGAGGTTATCTAGATATATAACCAGAAAATCATGATTTTTTTTTGCAAAAGCTATATCCATTGCTCGTTGAAAGGTTGCCCCTGCATTCTTAAGTCCGAATGGCATTTTAACATATTTGAATGTACCCCATGGTGTTCTAAATGCAGTCTTTTCTTGGTCATCAGGATGAACCAAAATCTGATTATAACCTGAAAACCCATCCAAAAGTGAAATCCTAGAAGCACCTACTACTCTTTGTAAAATATGATCCATCTTAGGTAAAGGGTAATTGTCTTTCAATGAAACCGTGTTTACATTTCTTAAGTCAACACATAATCTGATTTCTCCTGTTTTCTTTCTAGTAGGCACTAAATTAGACACCCAATCTAAAAATCTGATTGGAGCAATTATCCTTGCATCATGCATTCGTTTGATTTCGGTTTCAATTAAAGGAAGCAGTATAGGGTTGATTCTTCTGAGCTTTTGTTTGAATGGTTTTTGATTTTCCTTGAGGGGTATTGTATGTTGAATTACAGAGGTGTCATAAGATTTCAGGTCTTCATAGCTCCAGGAAAAAACATCTTGGAATTCTTTGATTAGTTCAACATACTTAAGTTTTTGATCAGGGGGCAAGATTTGGATAATTTTACCATTTTTGGATTCTCTTCAATTCCTATGTTGTAGACTTCAATGTCTGCTTTTAGAGGTTCCATCTGGGGTTTCTTTGGAATATCATTGAAATTAAAAAGATCTTCCAAAGGAGTTAATCCTTTGGGCAAATGATTGTCTTTCAAATTGATAATTTCATATTCTCCTTCAATAATCTCATCAACATCTATTTCTTTAAGATCCTGTATTTCATTTTTGGTAAATTTCGTTGGATGAAGCATTTGAGTTGCATTTTCTACTGAAATGTCTGTTTCTATCTAATTTGTTGGATCGAACTCACTAACTGTATCTCCATCTACGTTAGTGCTAGAAAATTCTTCTTCTAGGGTTAAAAAATTGTTGATATGTTTATCACTGTCAAACACTTGCTAGCTCTTTACATTATCAGGTATGGCTAGCCTGTGTCTAATTTCAGCTGTGAATTGATGATTTGGTTCAAATGGTAATTTACAAGTGTTGGCAAACATTTCCAGGCTATGAGCTTGCAAGTTATGTTTTCTCGGGATTTTGGCAAGCTGAGTTTCTAGAAATTTGTTAAGGATCTCTATAGTTGTTCCTCTGTATTCTCTTAATCTGGGATCATTTGTTAAGAACTTCCCTTTTATCTGTTGAATTAAATCAGAATCTCCTATGACTGACACTCTAGTTTCTCCCAATTTCTTGACTAGTTTAAGACCTAGCAATAGAGCTTCATATTTAGCCATATTATTAGTGCACCTAAAGTTTAACCTATAGGCATGGCCTTCAGCATGATTGTTTTCAAGATTGTGCACCCAGACTCCTGCTCCTGCTCCTAATTTGTTCACAGAACCATCAAATTCTAAGTACCAAAGGATTTCATGTTCATAATTAGTATTTGGAGTTTCAGGGATCTGTTTGATAGGGAGATCTAGTTTTTTAGTTTCTTCCGGTTTATCTGATGTTTCATGATTTTCATAAATTTCTTGGATTCAGACACTAGACTTTTCATTTGCAATTTTTTTTGTTGCATGTGCTAGAGTTTTTATTTCATGTGGGGGATCAATTTCAGCATTGTAAAGGATAAAAGAATCCATGTCGGAATGTACTGATTAGATAGGGAAATTTTGAGGTTTCTCTTGACTACTTACTACATACTTCATTAAGGTTTCTCTGTATAGTCTTTTGGGTTGACCAAACACTGAAATAGTAGCGTAAGACATGTCTAACTGTAGAGATCCTTGAAGCTTTGCACCCCAAGATCTAGACAATAACATGCCATAATTTGGTGGAATATCAGCTACTACTATGTCCATTAAGATGGTTTTGGCAAGATATTGGACTAGTGACACACATAAGTCTTTGATTAAACCCAAACATTTGACCTAACTTGAATCAAAAGAGAAAAGGTCTTTATATGGCCTGGTGATGTCAAGGTCAAGCTTCTCCATTACAGATTTAGGAATTATGTTATGGGAAGCACCAGAATCAAACATGGCATTATGAAGTATTTTATCATGTATGTTTAAACCTACATAGAAAGGAGGAACTTCTCCCTCTACTGTTTTCCCATTTACTCCAGAGCCAAAGATCAATTCAGGCTGGTCATCAAATATGTTTACTGAATCTTCATTCATGGAAATTTTGAGTGATCTGATGATTTGACTTCTGTAGAAATCATGTTTAGCCAATTCTAATAATGGAACAACTATCTTTAGTTTGCCTACTTATGTCTCAAGATTGAAAGTTTTTTCGGTCTGAGTTCTTGTATTTCGAACAGCTAGATTTTCTGCATTTTTCTCCTCTTCAGGAGTGGGATTATGGGCTAAATTTGTTTCCAAATCGAGTTCTAGAGGCTCTTCTATGTTTCCTTTAAAATGAATAGAAGTGGAAGGTTGTCTATTAGGTGGTTGATTATCTGATACATCTTCAACAATTGGGTTATTAGGGTTAGGATCTGTTTTAGAAAGAATATGTACAGGGGGGTACTGATCTTACCTTTGTTGGGTTGTTTGGTATCTTTCTATTTGCTGATTTTAGGGACATCTATTCTTCTGCTCCTCAGATTGTATTGTTTGTGGACTTCATAAATGGCTATATCATATCCCTCCCTAAAGTCAAATGATTCACCTGACTGAGTTTAGAATTGTTTAAGGATGTGAGCTTCCTTATCCTCTTGGGTCAAGAAAAGTTGTTGTTTATTATTGAGTCCCATCAGATTAATTTGAGTGTCTTCTGTTAGTTCATCAGAAGTTGAGGCTTCAGCATAATTTTCTTGAAATGGGGGCCTAATATTTTGATCAGGCCCTGTCTTTCCAGTGTTAGGATTTTGGTCCTTCCTGAAATTTGGATTTCTCCCAGTATTACTTGGTTGACCATCCCAAGGGGATTTTCTCTCGTTTATTTCTACTCTATATCCAAGTCTATCCATTCCTTTAATAATAGCATCTAATTTTTGTTCAAAGGCAGAAGCTTCTTCTTTGAAAGGTGTTCTCCTTTAAGCTCTGGCTCTAGATTGTTTAGATATCAGGTTGGCCTCAACACTGACAGCTATACTCTGCATCTCTTCTAAGTTTTGAGGAGCTCTTTCCCTAAGTTGGTATGCCATATCAGAATCAAATGCATCAGGGAATTTTATCAAGGCCAAATCTGGAGGAGGTCTGAGATTTTGAGGAATAGCATTGTAAACATTATTGAATCTGGTACAGTAATCTTGGACAGTTTCTTATGTGCCTCTTCTTAGGTTTTCATATTCTGATAAAATGTGGAGAGGATATTTCTTCTTTTCCCATCTATTCAAGAAGGTCTGATAAAGAGCTTGTGGGTCACTGATATTGTTTACAAGGACGGTTCTAAACCAGGTTCTAACATCTCCAGTTAAACTTTGAACAAATACTTTCATTCTAACATCATTAGCATCAATCTCATAACTTTCAAAATAGTCTGTCATTTTATTGGTATGTTGTTGAGTTGTGTAAGTGCCAGTGCCTTCAGAAGAAGGGATTTTACTTTGATAGTCTTGGGGCATAGCCCCTGGATTGGCAGGTAAGAGCAGGGGAGTGTATCGGTTTTCCATGGTTGCAGAAATATATGTGACAACTGAAGGAGTAGGGATAACAATGGGAATGTGTGTTGCAGATGGGTGAGTGGAAAGGGTAGTTTGAGGTGTTGATGGTGAACTTGGAGAGGCTGTAGTAATTACAAAAAGGTTTGGTGTTCTTTAAGAGGTAAGCTCAGATTGAATGGAGTTCTGCAAATGTCTGTCAAAGTGTGAAGTAACAACTTCAATCTGTAAATTTTCAATGAATATTGGATTTTGAACTATGTGGGTTAACCCAGATTCTGAAAAGGTCTCAAATAAATAGTTTTCAACATATTTATCAACAGGTTCATCTTCAGGGTAGATCCACCTCACAGGATAGGATTTTGATCTGTATAGGGTCTAAGAACTAGCAGAATTTTCTTGGCTCCCTTGTCTTCTAAGAATCCTAGGAATCAGATTAGGATTTTCGAACACGGGAGGGGGATTAGGATCAGGATTTGATATGGTGAAATGAATCTTTTCTGAAGCCAGTTTCTAGGTGTATTTTTGGTTTTTTCTTGGAATAGATTTGACAATACAACTTTAACAGTCTTTTCTAGGAGGTTTTAGATGTGGGAGTTTTGAACTTTCCTAAAGAATTTTTTGAAAAGAGGAACTGATCAAGTATTTGAAACCAACTGTCCAATCTATAAGCTAGATCGGAGATAGACTGAAGTAGCATTCATTTACTTCTGCAATTGCAAAGAAAAAGCATTTCAAAGGCTACCTGGCTAACTTCAGGCTCCGTCTGTAGCTTATGAAATAAACAATAGTAACAAACAATTATTCAGGTCCCCAGTGGAGTCGCCAATGATGTTATCACTCAGGTTTTCCCAAAAGTTGTAAGAAAGGGAAGGATGCCGAGGTAACCACAGACCAATCTTTTAGATATAGAATCTAGCCAATATGTATCCAGAGAGGGCTCTCTCTTTATGATTTAGCTTTGTTTTTAAAGTTGTTATGCTAGTTATGAAGTTCAAGGGTTTTGTTTGAGTTTGGGTGGTAAGATTCGATAAAACAGAGAGGTAAAACTGAGTAGTTCAGTCCATTGGACTAATGGAGTCAAAGAAGATGGCTTTCTGGATTTGGTTTCTTAACAGAGGATGGATTCACAGAGAAAGGTAGTCAAACAGGGAACAAATAGAGACTGGAAACAGATGGAATGGGCTCAAATTGGTGAAGGGCAGTTAAGAATCCTTCATCCTATTGAAAGAGGGAAAATGGATCATTACTGATAAGGAGCAGTTAAGAATTCTTTAGCAAATAATCGACATGAAAGAATCAGGAAACATGAGCAATTAAGATTTCACTGCTTATTCTAATTCTGAAGAAAACACAGAGAACAACAAAGACTGAAAACAGAGTGCAATCAAGCATATTCTGAAATTAACCTTTTCTTTATCATTCAGATTATGAAACATAGATGATATAATAGACAAGAAAACTGTAAAACACAAGATATAGAGGACTTATTGTTCCAGTGGTTGATTCAAGAAATCTTTGACAAGTCCTCTGCTTCAATTCTTCATCTAGTAAGCCAGAAAACAGTTGGTTCCAAACAACTCTTTACTCCAACAATTCAAATTTACAGCAGATTCTAGGAATCCACAAACCACCTCAAAACTCTAATGGAGGGGGTATTTATGCTCAAAATTTACAAAACAAATATCTCATAATAGCTGTGAGATAGTATCTAGGTTTACAAGAAAAATAGAAACAGCTAGTCTGTAAAAAGATCACTGATGTTGTGCTGGAGGCAGGCTCTTTAATTTGACTTGGCAGTTGTCTTCTGTAGTAACTCTGCGGCGACTGCTTGTCTTAACTGTGCTCTTTAATTCTTCCCTGACACCTTTATCGCTGATCTGATACACTTTTAATGCTGAACTGATACTCTTTAATGCTGAACTGCTACTCTTCAATTATGTTTTGACTCCTACTCGTCGTTGTCCATCGTGTTCTGGCAAAACAAAACTACTGACGCATCTTCTAATCATCTTTCTCTGGAAATTCATGTCTCTGAAGGTTCACTGGTTAGGGTAGCAAATATACCTGTGTATCCCTTTATTTCTTTCTTCTGCAAGCTAGGAAGTTCCTCTGCTTGGTTTAAACTGCGTTTAAAGAGGAAGAAACTGTAAATGGCAGGTTGTTTGAGGCTGCGAGCTCATTGATGGAGTCTTTTCTGGTCAGGAGGCGGTTGAGAAATTGGAGCCGTGAACTCGAACGATTTTATGCCTGGAGCGCGATATGCAGAAAAATATAGCAAAAAAGATGACTTTACCCTTTTATTTGGCAAAATGAAGTTTTGATGGGATTTTATGATTTGAAGGACGGATGACGTCAGCGGGAGTATGGGGCCAGGTGATGTGGAGGTGACGTGGTGGGTGATGTCAGCAGAAGGACGGTGTTAAGCGGTTTTGCCCACACTGCTTTTAGGGTTGGGCGGTTTCAGGCGGAGGGCAAGCAATCATGCTGGGAGCGCGACGCATGGCAAAGTATGGGTGCCAAAACCACTGGACTCCCACGAGTTAAACATCGGCCAGAAGGCGGTTGCGATATTGGTTATCAACCATCGGATGTGCGGGGGTTGATCGGATGGTGGACGGGTTTTGAACATGGCGGAGGTTTAAACAGCGGGGCCGACATAATAAACCAATGTTTTTAATGGTTTTCAGGCGTATTTGACTGGGTCGCGGGCTTGGTTATAAATTAACCCGGATAGTTAATAAATCCCATTGTTACGTGACGAGGAGGTTTTCAATAAATTTCAAATAAAACTTATCAATCCCCTTTCTTTTTATACAACGAATATGGTTATATTTAACCAGGGGTGGGAATTTAATATTTGAGGATTATTATATATTTACATAATATGGGACAGGTAATGCTTTATGGGATTTAAATAATAATACATGTTAATTGTTAATATGAATTTATGAAATAAAAAGTGCTAAGTTATAACTTAGGCTTAGGATGAAAAAAGGGCTTTTGAGGTGACCTTATATATTTTCCCAAGTAAAGTGGGGATTTACTTAAGGAAATGAGTTTATGAAATGAAATGAATGGTTTTTTAATAAAATTAAGAATAGATTCTTAATATTTAGGGGAAATTAGTAAATGATTTAGGAAAAAATATGAAGGGGAGTTAGTCATGAAACCTTGCCTCGCTTGAGCTGCTCCAAGTATAATGTGCGCCATTGCACTTGTGATAGAAGTGAAAGTTAACACATTTTTAGAAACACAGTCCATCACTGGTATCATTCTGCAACACCAATCTACCTACCCTACCTGTTTGGCCTAACACTTTCTCCTTCTTTCTTTGGGTGCACTTGGACTAGCAAACCCTCATCAATTTTTCTTTTCCTTTCATGGTAAGCCTACCTAAATCTGCACTTATTTCATCCAAGGGCTCAAATTTAACTGTTGAGCTCCTTTGCTTCTCTACCTATCTACTTGTATGTCAAGCTTAAACAGTTTGGTTAGATTTTATTCTCTATCTCTAAAACATGAAATTCAAACATGAACTAGCCAAGATTAAGTTGTTTGGCCATTCACCCATTGTGGCATAAATTGACAAGTTGCACACAATGCTTTATTTTTAGAAAATGAAAAAGTAGTGGCATTTTGGACTTGCACACTTTCCTGGTTTATTTTTGTTTGGGGTTCATTTCTTTCACTTTTTTGACCATTTCATTCTTTTTACACTTTGATTTTTCTTTTAGGGCATACCCTCTTTACATTTTTTATATTTTTTGATTTTTTGATAATATGGAAACCCTTGCAACAGGGAAGGGGATGAACATATTACGGAGCTCAATAAGTCAATCATGAAATATGACACCTATTGGTATAGGAGTATAACAGAACACAAGGAAAATATGGCTCATAGAAAGGAGAATGTTGTGTAGTCAAATATAACTTAATCTGATACTAGTCACTTGGAAAATATAGCCACAGTGAGGCACAACCTCTCACCATTTCATCCAAATGCAGTGATGTTGAATACTGGATGGTAGTGACTCAAGGAAAAGCACAGAGACACAAAGGAACTCTGATCTAAGAGAGATAGCAAGAAAGACATTTCAATGGCATCTTTCTCTTGATTTGGACTATGAAGGCCTCTTAATTCTAACTGTGGAGACAACAAAATATGGATTGAAGCATAAAAACTTGGACTTGGACACTTGATGTATGGCTATTTGCAATCTAATTGAAAGCATTGAAGTAGAGCATCTTTAGGCATTGTTGAAGCCATGATAAAGTAGTTCTGATACATGAAGAGGGAATAATGTGCTAATTGATGATAAGGCATCAATCCTTCTATCTTGAGTAAAAAGAAGAGCACTATGACAAGGGGAGTCATAGACCCAAGAAGATCTACCATTCATGAAGAACAGAAGAAGTTTGATAGGGGGAGTCCCAGAGCACTCCTTTGCCATTGATGTCAAAGGGGGAGAGAAGAAGAGTATTGCCATCAATAACAAAGGGGGATATTGTTGACCTAGGTTGTCATTGATGTCAATATGGCAATATTTTAGATACAAGATGATCCATGAAGGGGAAGCATAGCAGACCCATGAAGAGACAGGAGTAAGGCCATCAAGATAGCCAAGCCATAAGTAAGAGTCTGTTAACGAAGGAGTTAGCAAAGGAGGCATATCGAAAAAGATAGAAGCCATCAAGGTATGAAGGTATCAGAGGAGGTCATTGAAAGACATTGCAAAGCTAAAGGAAGAAATTGGTGCAAGAGGAGCCACATCGGAGGAGCATCGCATGTAAGAAGAACCGAGAGGAGTTAGCATATCAAAGGAGCAAAACGGAGCTATCAGAGAGCTATCGGAGGAGAAAAACAGAGCTATCGAAGCTATCAAATCTACCGAAGCCATATCGAGAGTAATATATGCCAAAGAGCCAAAGAAGAGTGGAATACATATATATGCGGAAAACATAAAGGCTAAAGGTAGAGGTGGGGTAGCATATAATATACATATGCAATATACACTATCGGAGGGGGAAAATAGTGTATATATCAGAATACACTATCGGAGGTGGCAAATATATATATATATATATATATATATATATATATATATATATATATATATATATATATATATATATATATATATATATATATATATATATATATATATATATATTGGAGTATAGAGGCGGAGTATATATCTATATTAGCAATATTATAATTGGCGGGTTCTACTATGAGCCACTACCCGAAACCTCCAACAGTGATATATATTTGCGGACCCGATGAGACATATATGCTCGGGTGTATAAACAGCAGAAGTGTGGGTAAGTGCTTCAAAGCAGGTTCTAAGTGTATTTCATATGTATCATTATATTTGGGCTCTAAGCCTTGCCGCATTAAAACTTGCGAATTGCAACATATATATATATATATATATATATATATATATATATATATATATATATATATATATATATATATATATATATATATATATATATATATATATATATATATATATATATATATATATATATATATATATATATATAATAACGATATGTTGCGGACCTGTTGAAAAATTATGAAACGCTTTATTGTATATCGCATCCGCCTATCAGACCTCGCAAGTGCCGACTGTGATAAAGCATGTGGACCTACTTAAACACTACAATATGACTTAATGCTATGTGACATCCAACATATCGCAAGTTCTTAAGGCCTTGCTGCTTTGAAAGTGTCGATTACGATATATGTTGTGGACCCGATGGTCGAATTGTAACACAGCTTAATACTATATCGCGTCCAATAGGGCCATCGGTGATGTTATGGGCTCAACTTATACAGGAACTCTGGAAGCTGCGACTGCCGATTGTGATTACACAGCAGACCCGATGAAGTCATAGATGTGGGTGTAATGAATTTGAAGTCCTGCCTTAAGCATTCGGTTGGGTTTTTCCATATATTCCTGTGTATTTCAAATAATTGTATTACACGGGGTTTGAAGGCCATTATGCATAAATAACGGTTTTGATAGTTCAGTAGGCCTAAACAATGGTGATTGCAATTGTGATGGTGACATGGCAGGTGGGGCCTCCTGATTGGTACAGTCTCTCCATTAACAGTAAAGCCCTGTGTATGAACGTTATTAAAAAAAAGGGACCTATCTCTGATATGGTTTAATAAACATGATTTCCTTTGTAATTAGGCCTTCTCTTCTATATTAACATGTCTATGAAGTGTTGGATAATTTGAATAGGCAAAGGAAACTACAATGACCGAGGAGGAAGCCAAAGAGCCAGTGAAAAGAGGAAACCAACGGTTAGAGGCATCAGGAAGATACAAAAATAGAGAACAAGGAAAGTGGAAGTGTTGTTAAGAAAAACTGGAAGAAACAGAGGCAGTCGTAGGTCCAACAGGATAGAAAAGGGCCGAAGGTCCAATAAGACAGGAGGCATTCGAAGGAAGAGCATCTCTGCTGATCATGTTACCCTGTGAAAAACTCAGACCTGTGATGAATTAATCAGGTACATAATGCAGTCTATATAATAATTATGTGATGTAATAAATAATGTTTTATTTGACATTGTTTGAAGGGAGAAGTAGCCAGCAGAGAAGTAGTCATGTTGAAGCATTTACTGTGACAATGAGAACAGATGCTTGAACAGAAATTTGGTTCTTGTGCAGAGCTTAGTGCAGCTAATAGTAGACTCACTAAAGCTGTGTGGAGACATTATCAGAGATCATAATGGCTATTGTAGACTCTGCATGGACAGTATGAAGAGTTGTAAAGACTCCTTCATAAGAAGACTGGTTGCCATTGATGTTGTAGCATGGAGTCTACACTGAAGCTGTAAACAGATAGAACTCAGTAAAGAAGAGTTATGAGAGTAGAACATTATTATCAAACATGCCTTGACAAGATTGGGTCGGAGCCCTTGAGGTTGGTGCCTCAGAAACTATAAGGATTGGTGTCTTTGAGGTTAGTGCCTCAGAACTGGAAGGATTGATGTCTTGGGAGTTGGTGCTCCTAAGTCCAAGGTTGGTGCCTTGACAAAAATAGAGTTGGTGCTCTGGAGGTTGGAACCTCACAAAATTCCAAGTTGGTGCTTGGCAACTGATTGCAACCATTTATATAGTGTATCTATTTTACTACAAAGATTATATTAATAAAAGAATGTATTCTTGTTGTTCATCTTGTGTTCTGAATATAAATGTTTTAACTGGTAAAACAATAGTTGAAAAAGAAATACAGATTCACCCCCCCAGTGTTTCCAACAACCACCATTAGACAAAGAACAGAAATGGCCTTCCATGGAGGATCATCAACTCAAACAAAATAACATGAACAATAAACATATATTTAATGGAAAGGAACCTTCACTTATATTAATCATGAAATGAAATGGATACAAAGAATAGTATACCATCGCATATAGATCTTCTCCTCCATATTTTACCAAAGTCTCCCCCTCTCCGAGAAATATGAACTTGAGACCAAAATAACTCACAATCTCCTAGAGAATCAGAATAGAAGAATGACTAACTTTCCAAAACTCTCCAACTCTAAAACTCGAAAACTCACCTGAATCTCAAGGATGGACTAGTATATAAATACTTAGAGGGCTTCCAAGGAGGATGAATGTAGATGCTTAGGGTGAAGAGAATTTAGGAAGCTTCTCTAATAATTCACCTAATCCAACTTAACTAGATAAGATAAGGTGTGTCTTTGAATTAATCTCCTAGGGAAACTAAGCCTCTAGAACCTAAGCCAATGGCATACGTACTAAGCTAAGAAATGTCAACTACAATTGCTATGAATAAGGGTGGTCCGTGTGATTATAAGGCCAGAATTGCTCTTTCAATCACTAGATCCCAACAACTATGGACAAAACTAGGTGAAAAGAGGGTTCAAAGCTCAAGAAATGGTCACTAGTAAAAGGAATCATGAGAAATGACTCTAGAGAGAAAAATACGTTGATAACAGATGTCCCCTAAGGCATGAGGTCATAAGAGTAATCGATGGCTGAAATGTATTACAGTAAAGCTCAAAGGTCAAAATGGTAAGCAGGAGACAAAGCCAAGAAGTTGGATTGGAATAAACCAAATGTTGAAATCTCATATGTGTTAATAATATCCCCGAAGTAGGCATACCCATGCTCAGTCATAAAGAGATATTGAACATGGCCACCAAATATACATTGCAAATCCATGACACAAAATACTAGTACATGGTCATGAACAGTACATAGTGGATCCATGTGACTCATCAACCAGATCATAGCCACCAACAAATATAGTGTTGATCTATGTCATAGTATACATCAATAGGTGATAAAATTTGAAACTAGGGCCAAATTTCACCTTAGGACAACTCATATGATGGAGATTATTATTGCATTGGATTCCTCTTTTCGAGAAGTCCAATTTTGATATAAATATCATCTCATTCTGACAAGCAGAGGTGGAATTTTGAATTTATTTTCTCATGCACAAATTGTCAAGGTCGACCTCAGTGAAATGTAGGCTCAAGAATCCTAATGGATGTGTCTCCTCACCCTCAATGAATAGTATAAATAGGAGTGACCTCTCTCCTCATTTTAAAATCACTCATGAAATCATTTCATCTCTTTCTCCTCTATTGATTGATTCGTATAGCTTGGGCAACTTCTCTCTCTTCTTCGCATGTGTGGCAAGAGACCGAAACTTTTAGGGTTAAAGTGTAGGGCAAAGTTTAGAGAAACAAACCATCATTGACTAGGATTGACCAGGGCTCATTTGACCTCCTTTTAATTTGTTTTTTAGGGATAAGAAAGGTGATTTAAAGCTAAGAAAATTATTGCTGATTCTATTCACAAGCCTTTGGTTGCCTATCATGAACCTCGGTATTACAATAAGAATGTTACAACTCACAAGGCTACCAAATTTAATTATCAACCTGCGGTTCTTCCAAACTTAAGAGATCAGCACTACATGTGCGGCATAAAATGTTTCCTTCCTTTGATGTCATGATTTAATAGAGTGAATGTACTGAAGTCGAATCCTAAACTAATTGCAGAAAATGAAACGCTCGAAATGGAAACCTTAACTTATTGCAAGAAAGAAAGTACAAGAAAAGAAACTTATTCTAATTGCATAAATTAAATATCATGAACTAAATTTCAACCATTACATCTCAAAGATTTTATATCCATTAACAAATTTAATTGGATGTGGCAATCAAGAAAATCATCATTGTATTATCCAATCCATAAATCTGTCCATTAGCACAAATCGTTGAAATGTTTTGCATGGGTAAATAGGAAAATCCTAAGCGGTCTTTAGTCTTCCCTAATAATTTATTTAGAGCCTAAGGGTCTTGATTCAATGCTAATGGATAATAACCAAGCTTCTTGAGTGAATCTAGGCAAGTATATACATGTTGGAAGGTTGCTACAGGGTTTCTTGTAGTACTACTACAAGAAACAGTGGATTTCTATAGGGAGTTATAATTCACCGAATGACCAACCAAATAAAATCCAAGGATGGGAAAAAAAAATTATTGACTAGATGTCTTAGGTCTCCATTCCAAGTGGAATCACTCAAAAATACCTATGTTAAACCATGCTAAAAAATAGCAAAAAATTACTAGTCTAAAATCTAGAAATTCGAGAACTAGTGAGCTAGTAAATCTATCAAATTCCTAACCTAATCAAGTGAAAATGAAACGGGGTAATTTTTGTTATTAACTAGAATTTTTTTTTTATATAATTCAAGTTGAATCAACTTGATTTAATCTTGTTAGAATTCTTTAAAAAATAGCAAAAATTTTACTGTAATTTGCCACAAAAGACTTCCAGAAATCTAGATTTGGGAATAAGCAAACTAATCCAAGTAGCTCAATGATTACTATGACCTTCCAAAGTTTTTACAAGGATGAAATGATGCTTGTGACTCTACAAATGAACTTACTTCAACCATTTAACCCAATCCTACAACAAGAAATCATTAACACTAAATGCAAAGATAGAAAAAAACAAGAATAAGAGATGCATGTGAATAAGAAGTGAAAAAAAGAAAAGAAAATGATACAAAAGGGATATAAGGCTCCTGAGATGGCCAAGACCAAGGAAAATCAGAGTCCTATGAAGGATACCAAGGTTTAGAAGTCGAACATGACACCAATCTTCATTATTTCCATCAACACAATTACATCCCTGCAAGAAATGACAATGGAGATGTAAAAATAGGAGTTCTATCCACAAGAAGAGTAATAAAAATCTACCCCTAGAGAAAAAATCGACTTGGTACTTATAGAAAATGATTAGGAATCATTCCCCATGAAAGGAGGAAGCTTCCCCCACCAAAATCCCTTGATTAGTGGATCTGGTTCACAATACTAGGAATCTACATTAAATGGAACGGAACACATTCCTAGATTTTCTCAATCATTGGAGCTCCACAATTTGTGACATAATTTCATAATAACTTGTTGATTTATTATTTAATATTGATCCTCCTATAGTAGGGAGCAAGTCCCTAAATTATCTCCTCCTCCAAATATTCATAATCAGCCCAATATTCTCAAAATATTCCACAAAAATAAATAATATTAGGCACAAATATACAATTATCCATAAACCTTCCTAATGAACAGATTAATGTTAAAAATAAATTATCTAATATAAAAAGAGAGGTTTAATGTGTTGAAGGATGGTCATATGGACCTTAACTTATGTTTAAATTAGAGGCATGGGCCTTAATTCATGTCTAATTTAGAGGCTCATCATACCCCCCCGCTGAAAGTGTTTCTCATCCTCTGAGCAACTTAGTGACCTCATTATGCCTCATTCATGGCCCTAGTGGCCTATCTCTTGTGCATTCCTCAGTCCTTTCTCTTAAGAATATTGGTTGTAAGTTATGCAAGGACAAGCACAAAAATGTAGTTGTTCTTTTCATGATTGTTTAACATTTTTTCAAGCAAAAAAAAAACATAGTTGTCCTCTTTGCAAGCGAACTTTGTTGGCTTGTAGTTCTATTTCATTCATATTATCTCCCTTGAAACCTTCATTCCATTTTTACTCATTTTTTCAAAAAATTTGTGCATAGAAAAAATCACATTGTTTCTTGAAACCATTAACCTGCCTTCTTCCCCTTATTCAAGATGGGTTCTTGAATATTTTTTCAGTTTGGCAAGGACTTTCACATCTTTTTCCAACTTCCTGCTACCTTTTTCCACCATTTGGAAACCTCTAGAACCTTCAAGATGTCTTTAGATGAGAACTACAACATCCTGTAGTAATTTATGTAATAACTACAGGAAACCCTGTAGCGGTTCCTATAGTACTACATGAAACCCTGTAGCAGTTGCTGTAGTACTACTGGAAACCCTGTTTAAACCTGTTTTAAGAGGAAATGATAGTTTGAGCCTAGGTTATTCCCTCAACTTGACTTCCATTCCTTTCTCCAATTTCTATACCATCTTTTAGGCCTTAGACAAAAGCTAGAAAGAGATTAGATACCTCTTTGAAAACCTTTTTTCATCACTGCAGTTTGAGTTCTATTTTGATGGTGAATGTCTTATTGCCTTTTGTTGCCTTCTTCTTCTCTTTTGTGGCCTAAATGATTGCTTAATGGCCTTAGAGTTCTATGTTTTGATTAGGTCTCTCTTAGGCACTACCATTTTGGGTTTTAACACAATTTGTTCCTTTCTTCCTTCTTGTAGCAGTGTTTTGCCCTCTTGTAGCAGTCATTCCTCCTCTTTCAGGGTCTTCTAACTTTATGGGAATGATGAGAAATGACATAGAGGGTTTGGAGGATGATGTTAGGGATCAGAGGTAGGTTTTTGAAAATGGAGAGGGTGTGCTCTATGTGCTTTTTTCAAGAAATTTTTAGGGTGAGACAAAGTCTAGGGTTTGTTGTTGAAAAATATTAACTTTTTTCTTATGAAATGGGATGGATGAATGATGGATAGATAGTGGATATGAAGTGGATGGAGGGCTTGGAGTGTTGTGGTGACTTGGCCTTTGCCGAAATTTCTTCTTTTAGCTGTTGTCCCCATTCCTCGATATCATCCTCCTTCTTAATTTGAATTTTCCACATTGCAGGAGTGAAGGAGTGAGCTACAATTAACTAGTTGAAAGTGGCTGAGATTACTAACCCATCCTTAGCTTATAAAACGTCATCTCTCATACATCGACAACAAATTTCTAACTATAATATGCTCAAGAGAAGAGGTCAAGAATATTGCATACATGTACCTACCTGATGGTTGTTGGAGAAGCATGCATGCTACTACTGAGTTGATAATCGATCCATGGTCCTCTGGAAGCGATAATTTCCTTTCTTTTCTTTTGCATAGGTCTTCATAGCTTGGTGATTCTAAGCCTTTGTCTTCTAGTTACCATGAGCAATCTATCTTATTCAAATTTGTCCTTCTTAGAGTGTTGGGCTTGGCCATGGGTGATGTTCACCTTCCCTATACCTCATTCCACCATTAGACACATTTCTCACACTTTATTTCACCTTTCATACCTTCCTATAACTTTCAGCCTGTTTCCTGTAGTAAAAGAGGACATCCTATAGTACTACAAGAAACAACAGATTTGACTTGTTTTGTCCATATCTCCAAAACGGTAGAATGCATTGACCTGAAATTTTCTGAGCATGTTGCCATTATCCTTATGCACCTACCCATAAAAAAATTTAGCCAATGGATGCACGAATATCAAGAAAAAATAAAAATCGTTGAAGTTGATGGAGGTCAATTTCCTGGAAACCATGCACTAGAATTTTCTTAAATTAATAAGGGATGTTACCATCATCTATATGCATCTCCCTATGAAACAGATTTTTAAATGGATGCACGAATATTGAGAAAATTCAAAAATAGATGTAGGTGATGGAGGTCAGTTTCTCAAAAACTATGCACTTGAATTTTCTAAAATCGCTTGAGCATGTTACCATCATCCATATGCATCTCCCTATGAAACAGGTTGGAAAATGCATGCAAGGTTTTCAAGATATGACAAAAATCATTTTCTTCTCTATGTATTTTTGTTTCCTGTAGTAAATAGAGCATTCTTGTAGTATTTCAGGACAGTAAGGAAAATGAGTGGTAAAATCTTGGGAATGATGAGTGGATGGTGGAAATAGATGAAGATGATGGATTTTCATGGCATTGGTCCTTCTGGAGCATCTAAGAAAACGAGGAGAAAGTCCAAGTTTGACTTCCTTTGATTAGAATTTTGACCAATTTTTTCTTTTCTTTGGTGCCAACTTGTTTTTTTTGCTTGCAGATGTTGGAGAGCACGTACATTCATTAGAGAGATACATGGAACAAAGAATTTTTTCTTTTCCTTTTTTTTTCTTCTAGGCCTACTAACCACCTTAATGAGGCTTTCAACTCGTAGGTCTGTCTAGGTGCCTCAAATGAGGTTTTCACCTAATATCTTTCCTTTTTCTCTTTTTTTTCTCTTTTTTCCCAACCCATTGATTACCTCATGGAAGTTTTCAATCAATGAGACAATCTTAGGTGCCTCAGAGGAGGTTTTCACTTGAGATTTTTATTTTTTATTTTATTTTTCATTTTTTTATTTCTTTTCCTATCCTACTCTACTTGAAAATACAAATTCATTTTCAAGTGTAGGAATACTTCCAATGAGGCCAAGTGCACATCAAGATGACAAATAAACTGATGTGTATGCTTGAAATGTATTCTTTGACGTGTATCTAGATGTAAGAGACCGAATTCTTTGACTTTGATGATATCAAGCACAGTTGAATAAGAGAGTATTGTTGCAACTTAGTGACTGTCTGGAACCATATTTCAATATAGTTGTGATGCCCCTTATCCACTTGCTCATTTGGATCATCTTGGATGTTTGCATCTTCCATGACCTTCAAATATTCCTATTTTTTTTATTTTTCTCTTGAACACGTAGAGAATTTGATGGTAACCATGAGGGAATGCTCTCAATCTCTGATTTTGATGTCTATTGTTCATCAAATGCAGCCCATGATCCTTTGGTATTTTCATTTGAATCTTCTTCTTCTAGATGTGGTCCTTCAATGATATCAAGAGAATCTCTTTTTTGCAATACTCTTCCTGAGCTTAGATTAATACCATTGAGATCAAGAGGAGATATTTGGAAGTGTTGTACCTCATCATTGTAAGTGGGATGAGCTACTTCATTGTGTTGGTTTTGAAATGGTGGTACAGCTAATTCAATGGGAGTGGATATTTGAGATGGATCTGGTTGGGGTTGTGATTGTGGTGGAGGTGGATGGTATGGATAACATGGAGTTGAGTATGGAGGATATTGAGGAAAATATTGAGGATATTATGGATGGCTCCCCTGAGTTCCTTTCCAACCTTATTACCAAGATTGGTTTTGGAGTTGAGATGGCCAACATTGCCAAGGAAAGGTTGTGTTCCAATTACTTTGAGGTGTATATGCATAACCTTGAAATTTTGAATTAGGCTCTTGCATTATACTACGTTCACTAAGCTTCCATGGTCCTCTTGGAGCTACATAACATAGCTGCATTGGCAATTGACAATTGACTTCCTCGATTGCTCTCTTGCTAGACTTCAACCTTGGTAGTGAGGGGAAATATTTAACATCATGTGATTCTACATGGACAACACAAATATCAGCTTCATCTTATATTCTTAACATTTTTACTTGTTTGGTTAGATTTCTAAGAATTTATGTTTTAAAGTCATGAACCAAATTTCCAAGTTTAGCTTGACTTACCGATCTTGATGTTGATTCACTTACTCTTGCCCTTCTTCTTGATATGTCAACTTAGGATTAACTCCCAAGTTGAGGTGAAGAAACAATAGTATAGCCCAAACCCTTAAATCCTCCAAGTTTCTTTTTAATCCATGTCCAAGTGTGCCCAAGAAACTAAATAATGAACACCTAATTACATAATGAAAAAACATAAATTTGGGGTTGGATGGCCCACTTTCAAACATACGATCATGACAGTTGAGCTAGGGCACATAATGGTTGGCTCAGGTGGTGGATAATAGTAGCACATCAGAGCTCTGAGGTGGCTACAAAGGGCTGCTAGATGTCAGTTGAAGACAAATCTAGGTGAAAGTTTCTCTTATGGGGTTGCCCACTAGTGGTGGGTAACATATCCTACTATCATAAATATTATGCTTTTGATGTCTTCTATGTAATTTATTAATGTTGGAATAATGGATAAGAATGTGAAAAAGAATTAAATCAATTGAAGTAATTATTAGTATAGAAGACTATGAAAAATCAACATGGAATCAAATATTAGGTAAGATAGCAAGCCTTAAAGAAATAATATACTTCAAGGTATTATATAGATTGTATTTGGTCTCCAATCCTAGAAACCATAGTTCCTTTTTATTGTAAGAAGGATGCAAAATCAACGATTCGCCTTGTTGTTGAATCCCTATTTAAAATATGTGAAAGTCAAAGTCCCTTATGTGCCAAGATTCATTCATTCATAAGCTTACGAGAACGTCAAAGCATTCTTAAGAAGATCTAAGTTTCAAAGTTAGGCTGAAAAGGGTTCACTCCATCTTCAGTAGGACACATATTCTACAATAGAGGTTTGAGTACCTCAAAGCTAATTTCAAAGGCTTAAATGCCTCAGGGTCTACTATATGGAACTGAAAAATCTTAGATACAAAGGCCGAGAAACATCATATGATTTGAGGAACCTCAAATTCTAGTTGTAAAAGGTCGAGAGTCTCAGGTTCACTTTAACAAGATTGATCAAACATAGATGAACTCAGATAGGCCAAAGTCTCATGTAACTATTGAAATTGAGATTCATGGAGAAGGTCATATTTCATTTTAGGCCTATTTGAGAAATTTTGGAATAATCAAGAAATTATTGTCATTAGCAAGAAGAAATTTGTAATACTCTTTGAAAAAGCCAATTGTCTCTTCTGTAAAAGGCTTACAAATATTTTTTTAAGTTCCCCTTGAAATCAATTTCTAGACAAGGTATGAAATAAGACCCATTTAAGGTTTACTAAAAGGGTCAATAATTCCTTTTGATCAATTTATCTTAGAACTAAAATATGAAAGGACAAGAAGCATAAATCTCTTGAATCAGATCCGAAAATTCTTAGAAGGAACTGAGTTGTCACTTTGAAAGAAGAAACTAAAATAAATTTTAAAATGAATCCTTCCTAAAGATAATTCAGCAAAATCATTCTTTGAACATTGTCTGATGATATCTTAGATAGAAGTGTTTTTTTAATATCATAACATGTTCCTCTTGAAAAACCTAATATGGCTACCAAAACTGATTTCGTCTAAGAAGAATTTCTAATGCGTTAATGACATATTTGATGTCTTGAATATTTGTTCTGACCACCATGCAAGCATGAATTTGTTTCCGTGAAAGCATTCTACAGTAACAAATTCAATGTAGGAATGAAGACCTTTGCAAAGAACAATAAGGTTACTAGTCTGCAATTTAAAGCTTCAAATAAAAGGTATGTATGTGTTTCAAAACTCTTGATCATTTACATGCTTAAAAGTATAGTCATGAATATTTGAAAAATATTATGATCTACTCCTTAGTCAGATCGTAAGATTGTATAGTTTGATACAATAGCTATAAATGGTTTCTTGGAGAAACCACTAATGATGGACATGAATAATGAAGGAATCTTCTCAAATTCATTGATGAATTATACAAATAACCTTTGATTATGTTCATGAGAGGTATCTTATAGTGTGAAAAATCAAACATGTATATTCGGAAACAAAATATTGTTGACGTCATCTAAGGATCTTGCGTATTAGTTCTGGAATCTAATATTCCACATCAAGGATAGGATCATTGTCAGCACTTCTTGGATATACCAATCTTACAATGAAAAAGAGGTCAAGTTCCTCTTTTTCAGATCAAAGCAAGTCATTTGCAAATCTGAAAATGTTATTATGAGAAATTCAAAATCAATATTTAGCCAATGGCTACTAAAATTGTCGAAGTAGTAACTTATTATACCATGAGTATGTCTCCTAATCTGGATTGGAATATTCTTGATTGATTTTGTACAATTGATATGGAAAGATAATTTACACTTGACCAAGTCTCCAAGGACAAGTTATTGTTTCTATAACAATGTTTGTGAGGCAGTGAAATTACTTGGATTGGGGAGATCAAGAATGTTTGTTAGACAAAATATACTTGATTGATTGTATATATGTAAAAAAACATATCATTACTAGGGTTTCAACATTTAAATACGAAAATTGAAGATCAAGGGTTTGAAAACCCTAGTTGGCTAAAAGGAGCCTTGAATAAGAAATCTTTAGGGTTTATGGAAAAAGCCTTGGAACTAAATCAATGTTTATTTTGGAAGAAGAAAACATAGCCTATGCAAGGAAGGAATAACATCATAGAGTTGAAATATGGATGCAAGAAAGCTCAGATCAAGAGGGAGATGACATTTCCCTATACACCTCAAAAGATAAGTATTCTTTATCTCTCTTATTTGATTATTACTATTGTTATTGTTTTTACCATTAGTTAATATCTTGTTATTGTATCCTTTTCTTGGTCGTAATTGTTCTTTCATGGCCTCCTAGTGAGGATTGTAGGCACGTGTTGAAGGTTTCCAATGCTATGGAAACAAATAGAAGAAGTTGAAGAATGAAGCAAAGCATGTGACAAGAGGGCTTTCCTATATTTATTGTTTATGCTGAGATATATTGTACTAGATGAAATTTGAGCTCATAGGGAGCAAGAAAATAAGTAAGTTTGACTTATACATGGATTGTGTCGAAGGAAATTCAGTGGTAACTTCATAATGGATCTTCAAAATCTAGAATGCAACAGTTAACAGTATAAATGAATATAAAGCGAGAATTGATAATAGAAGGTTCTCCTAGTAAGAGGAAGAGGACCATGACAAAATATTTTCTCTAATTCTAAGGTACACTTTTGTTAGAATTATTATCCTTACTTTTAAAGTTGCACCAGAAGGTTGCAGAGATTGTTTTTCATAATGAAGAGGAGAAGTGTACATTGAGGGCTTTGAAGTGCATGAGAAAAGGTTTCACGATTGAAGAATTTTTAGTATAATCACAAGTAGACATGTTGGACTTCACAGTTTTGGGTTAATGGATCAAGGATGATCCTATGCGATTTTATTTTTATGGAATCAGAAGGAATCATGTGTCAAATGGAACAACTATGGTAGAAATAATTATTGTTGTAACAAAGGGAGCAATTAAAAAGGCATGTTTTAGCTTCAGAGGTTGTTAACCTTCAAGTTTGAAATGGTGGATTGTAATTGACATGATCAGGATAAATAGTTGAAAAGCAATAGTTACAGAGGCAACAAACAGAATGACCACTATAAAATATGTCTCAATGTGAGAAGGAGAACCCAATCAAGATGACAAGGAAGCAGATGTGGTGATAGACCCAGTAAAATGGTTGGTGTACCTGTTGAGTGCATATAAGGTGTCTTTTAGAACTCCTAAATGCCTCACATTAATTATCGACCTGGGTAAGTCTTTTTGTTTCAAGAGTGTACACAATATGTGAAAGTGATGGAAATTGTTGAATCTACAGAGAGTAATGCTTTAAAATAAATTTTTGATTTCAATACAAGAGTAAATGGATCAAACCATAACTATCAAACTTGTAACTTCAAGGGAATTATCTTATTCAAGAATCAAAACTCAATCTCAAAAGTTCTAATTGCAATTACATCAACCGAGTGCACCATAGTGATAACAAAGCTCTTTTAGCCGAACCTAAACTTCTGCACAAAAGTAATACACTTGATATAATCAATAACACTCTGGCTTTCAATTAACAAGAAATGATTCTTATCTAATAATTAAATGAATCTGCAACATAAACAAATGAAGCCATCAATGGAAATAAGAATTAATGCAATGAATACACAAATTCAACGCTAGTGAAAGTAAATCAATCGTAAAGTTATAAAAAAAGTAATTAAAC
Organism: Pinus tabuliformis; assembly: GCA_031772625.1. NCBI lineage: Eukaryota > Viridiplantae > Streptophyta > Pinopsida > Pinales > Pinaceae > Pinus > Pinus tabuliformis. The sequence continues at coordinate 83,242,411 of CM062809.1, forward strand.
TTGTGGTAAAGGAAAGGTAAACTATAAAACAGGGAACAGTAGTGAAATCCACCAGTGACTAGGCCCAAGCCAGTAGTGATTACTGCTTGATTACTTCATAATCTTGTGAATGAACAACAACACAAATTATATATTATTCATCAAATCCAAATGTCATTACAGCACAATGTATCCTTCATAATAATGCTCTGTATATTAAAATTACAACTGAAGTAAAAAGGTGAAAAGTTAAGTTTTTTATTATATTCATTTTTCCCCTCTTATAGTCAAAGAGGAAAAGAGATAAATGTGATTCCTCAGGATCAGGAGATCTTGAGGAATTCGCAACTAAATACTATTATTAGACAATCTTCCATCTTGCGCTGATCCTCCTGATTTGCTTCTCGATTTGACCGCACAAGATGTGCTCTTTTCTCCTTGTTTAGCCCTTGTTGTTCAATAGTTTGAACAGTAGTTGTTCCATTTGCTAATTTTTGCATAAAAAACAACGAAAGTTAGTTTTGACAGCCAAATCACATCAAAAGTAGTTTCGTTCACTTCTTATCGAAATTCTATCAAAACCTTATTACATCATGGCACAAATGCATAAAAAGGAGGAAAAAGATAGTGTAATCAAGAGTAAATTTATACTTGTTTCATAGCCCAACATACTCCCTTGCTTACCTTGTTTCATGTCCTCGTGAAAACAAATAGTTATTATGTAATGTAGTTAAAGAGTAAGCAGGAAAGACTTTTTCTTTATCCAACCTAAAACCATGCTTTTTTATTAAAATTGCAAAGGTTGTCCCTTCATGACCTTCAAGCAACTCATAATCAAAACAATATCCTTCAGGAGGGTACCAAATAATAGGGCTCCTAAATCGACACCCTAGCCAATATGGTCCTTCCCTCAAGATAATATTATTGTATGTGGCAAAATGGCCTGCGACAGCTTTAAAATTCCTATAGCCAAATAGTTCTTTGTTCCAAACACTATTGGTAGAGGCCATCCATCTCTGTTTGGATGCAAGTAAGGACCTTTCCTATATGGATAAGAAATATACCCTTCCCGTTTGTACAATTTCTTTATGTATAGGCCCTAGAGTCTTAATTACGCCCTCCTATGTCATGAGCCTTTTGTGTCTAACAAAAATTTGCAAGGGATGAGTAGGCTCACTTCTTATCCATAAATCCAGTCCATGTTCTTTTCTTTGAAAGGTGTTATAAGCCTTGGACCACTTGAGATGGTTTGTTGCGAAAGAAATAAAGGTCTGGAATTGAATGTCCCCAACAAAAGGGATAGGATTATTATCCACCTCCCTTCTAATAAAAAAATTATGCAAATAAAATCTACAGAGAAGACGTTGGATTTTTATCCCATGCTCCTTACAACATTTTATGAATTCATCAGTTGTTCAACTGACTTTTTAGCCTTAACATCTTTAATCTTCAATAGTAAATATCTTTCCAACAAAAACAGAGCATAATTTGTAGCAGGAGATCTGCAAGATAAGACATCAGAATATAAAGAGAAAATAGCATCAATCTGACCCACGACCTTATCCAGCTTGGTTTTTACTTTCCTCATCTTTTCTTCCTCCTACCTGAACTTATCAAAAGTTTCATTCTCAATTATGGTCAATTCTCTGAATTTCTTCTGCAACTCCTGATACTTTTGCAGAGGAACTGTCTCCTTCCTACATTGCTTTAAAGAAAGTTGGGCTTGTACCAGCTCCTCCTGTAACTCTAAAAGAATAGGATCACTGCTTGATGGAGTGTCATTGAATATTTCTTCTGTTTGGGTGCTTTTGTTGTGAGAGGGTAAACCCTCAATCTGAGTAGCCATATCTATCAAATCTATGTGAGGGCTTGTTTGTGTGGCGACTGTCTGAGTAGAAATAGATTCGGTCTAGGTTCCTATTGCCTTACCTTCACAATTTCTGTTTGTGTGGACACAATGGCTAACTCAGGAGTAGTGCTCTAAGCTTTCCTATTTGCAGTTTCTTTCAATTTTCGACATAGTCGCTTAACTGTCTTCTGAAGCTTCTGGTATTTCTTCCTCAGCTTCCTTAACTTTATTTCAACTACTCGCTTCTTCTAAGAACCATCTTTTGTAGGAACAGGTTTATGAATATGCTTTGTATCTAAGGGTTCTTGGTGCTCATCTTCACTATGTTCCACTATAACCGTGTCATCTGACTGGTTATCAGATTCATGCATTATTTCTGTGTCCACTTCCTCTTCCCAGTCTGCAGCTTCTAGGGAAGGCCAAATTTATGTGTAACCAGAATCTTCTGAGGATCAAGCTTTGTTCAGGTTCTGGTCAAGTGATCCTCCAGGTTGCATATATGCATTTAAATTTGGAAGAAATTGGGCCATCCCTTGCTCAAAGTCCTGCAAGAAATCATCTCAGGGGCTCATAGGTGGTGTTTGAGAAGGCCCTACTTCATTTTTTGGTTCATCATCATTTTGAAAAAAAAATTGTTATTTCCTTTATTCTGGGTCAGAATCATGTTCTTCCCCCTGTTCTGCTTCAAAATTTCATTCTTCCTTGAGTTCTGATTCAGAATTACATTCTTCCCCCTGTTCAGGTTCAGAGTCCTGTACAGTAATTGGACTAGATGGCTCTGTCTGGCATTCGGCGCTACACTCAGGATCTACAAAATTCCTCTTCACTGGATTTAGCCTTGCAGAACGCCTGCACTTATGAAGTCCTATTGCTACATGAGAAGTTCTTTTCCTCTTTGGAACAGGGTTCTTCTATCCAATTTCCAAGGTTGTAGAATTTAGGACTACAGGGTCTAGCCTAATCTCCAGTGGCACTATAAAATTATACCAAGTTAAAATCTGTTGAGAAAGACTGTGACTAACAATCAGTTTGAACCATGATCACTGATTACAGTATCAGGATGTTTAGCCCTTCTTACTCTATCAGTTGTATCGTGCAATAATGAATTTAAGAAAAATGGCAAATTGACAGTAAGCTTTTTCTTTAAAACAGCTAAGAGTTTAAGTTGTCGTGGTTTTACCACATCCCGTCAACCATCACAAGTAATGTACTTCTGGATAACACTTGCCAATTCTCACCATGGTTCTCCCAAACAGGACGGTTGAATGCCCTTGCCTTTTTCAGGATAATTCTTCACCTGCGTCTTTGAAAATCTCCACCGTGTCATGCAACATTATGTGCTTTTTAGGCCATACTGCTCCTTCTACCGACAGCCCGGAAACTTCATCTATCACAACCTCTGATATTGTTATTCTTATACCTTTTACTGTGGAATGCCCATTCTGTAAATGTTGTGAAAATTCGAGATTGATTTTACTACTAGGGGTCTGTAGCCTGGTGAAATATGACATCCATCTTGCACGCACCAGAATTTCCCTGGCTCTGTCAGAAATTTCCAACACTAAGGGTTCTCGGCAAACTAATTTTCCACCCATAATGCTCGAATTCTTCCAATATTCGCCCTACAATTTCAAGGATTAACACAGCAGGAAAAAAAAAAAAAAACAAAACAAAAAAACAAAACAAAAACAAAAACAAAAAACAAAAAAAGCAGAGAACAGTAATTTCTTTGTTGAAATAGAACAGCGAGTAGATGTAAAAACTAAATTCTTAAATGTTAAGCGGAGATTCCATGAGAATTAATAGTATTAATTTGAGAACTATCATACTGCCACATGTCATTTGATCATGGGATATCATAGCAACAGATCAAGTCCAATAAGCGGAATAAATATAGCGCATGCAAAGATATAACGGGAATCCTCCCCCTTCTTAAAAAGAGAGGTCGCCTACGACCGAGTAGACAAGAAAAGGATTGTTCTGACGGCAAGGCAAGGGAGTGAACAATACCACAGTAAATGAAACAGAGTGTGCATATCAATGATAGGACAATAAGAGATATGGTTATAATTAGAGCGGAGTGTGTAAAAATAGTTATGAATAAGAGATAGGACACTTTGGATTGATGATAAGTTATGCGAAAAAGAAAAGGACAGCAATATGCCAAAAAGACACTTTGCTGACGGTATTCTAGCTGAGAATGATACGATTGATTGAAAAGCAGTATCTCATGCATAAAGGTTCTAAACAAAGAAAAATTAAGGAAATAATTTCTCCTATAAAAAGAAAGAATAAGAAGAGGGTATCATAATAATAATTGACAATAAGATATAACTTCAATACCATAAGCAGAGCCTCTGCTACCAGCAAGCGTCCATAGCCTCGGCAGGGTTTCTTTTTAACCCATATGAGCTAGGATCCTCAATTTATAAATGGAGAGTTCCAATGCTATTCTACATAAGAGATTAATGTGTTGGCGTGGTAATCATATAACCACACTGCCATTCACTGGGATGTAGCAAAAGTGATCAGGTCATCTCGTGATTAGACCTCATGTTCAAAGGATATTTTGGCTATCCAATGGATTATAACCTTGTTGTGGTGGTCATAATGGGAACGTCCCTTCGCTACAGCCTTATGAACATGGTAGGCTAGATCATAATGAAACCCCCTATCCTCCATCTAGAAACAAAATTTTGTTGTTATTACACATTTTTGTGACAAATAGAGGGAGGCTCAATACTCCTTAAGAGCAAGGATGATGGAAGAAGTTGAACATGTCAATAGAAAAATTATACCAATAGTCTTATTATTTATAGATAGAGAAGATTATAACCAGGAAGGGTGGAACTAGCATGGTATTTAAGATGATCAATCAGTATCATGTACTACAGAAAACAATGCAGTAAAGTAGTATATAAATAACCGTGTCCCTTTTCTTGAAAAAGAATCCATCATCAAAAAGTTGTCCTGTTAAAGATCATAACGTTAATGATATTAACTCCCTTCAATAGAATCCATAAATTCTTTTTCCTCATAAAAGTAGTGTACTTCATGCCATGAAAAGAAAACAAAATGACAAACAAAATAAAAATGGGCTGAGATAAGCAAAAAAGAAATTTACACAAAACTAAACATTTTTGTTGTTTAATTGGGTTGGACCGTGGTTGTTCAATTAAATGAAAAGAAAAACAACTCAAAAAGAAAACAAGTGTTGTTCAATAGATTGAACAGAAACTGTTCAATAAATTGAAAAACTGTTGTTCAATTAAATGAATAGCAAAACCACACAAAAAGAAAAGAAGTGATGTTCAATATATTGAACAGTAGTTGTTCAATATACTGAACAACAAAACAACGTAAAGAAAGAAAGTGTTGTTCAATTGATTGAATAACAGTTGTTCAGTAGTTTGAACAACAAAACAACAAAAAGAAAGAAAGTGTTATTCAACTGGATTGAACAGTAGTTGTTCAATTAACTGAACAACAAAACAATGAAAAGAAAGAAAGTGTTGTTCAATAGATTGAATAGCAGTTGTTCAATTAAATGAACAACAAAACGATGAAAAGAAAGAAAGTGATGTTCAATTGGATTGAACAATAGTTGTTCAATTAGCTAAACAGCAAAATGACGAAAAGAAAGAAAATGATGTTCAATAGATTAAACAACAGTTGTTCAATTAAATGAACAACAAAAAGACGAAAAGAAAGAAAGAGTTGTTCAATAGATTTAACAGTAGTTTTTCAATAGATTGAACAGTAGTTTTTCAATAGATTGAATAGCAGTTGTTCAATAGATTGAACAATAGATTTTTAATTAAATGAACAGAAAAACGATGAGAAGAAAGGAAGTGTTGTTCAATAGATTGAACATAAGTTGTTCAATAGATTGAACAACAGATGTTCAATTAACTGAACATCAAAACGAGTAAAAGAAAGAAAGTGTTGATCAATAGATTGAACAGTAGTTGTTCAATTAATTGAACAGAAAAATGATGAAAAGACAGAAAGTGCTATTCAATTCGATTGAATAGTGGTTGTTCAATAGATTGAACAGCAGTTGTTTAATTAACTGAACAGCAAAACAAGTAGAGAAAAAGAAAAAGAAAAAAATCAAATCAAATCAAATTAGCAATCATATTTACATATTTTATAGAGAAGAAATAAAATTTATAAAGATGAAGCTGATGAAGGATTTCCTTCTACAGCTAAAACTTGCATGGTGGGGTCCTCATGTATCTGCTGATAGAAATATTCTTTAGTAAGTGGTTTTTGGTAGAGGCGCATCTGATGCCTATTTGCTTTAAAAGAAGAACCAGACCCATCAATGGTGGCCAACATAAGAGTGCCATTATCGTGTACTTGCTTTATTTCATAGGGGCCTAACCATCTAGTCTGTAGTTTGCCAAGGAAGTCTTGAAACCTGGAATCATAAAGAAGTGCCCAGTCGCGCTCATGAAATGTCTTTTTCTTAATTAGGGCATCATGCCATTTGGCTCTTTGCTATTGAATAATTTCTATACGTTGTAGAGCCAGTAGCCAAATTTCTTCTAATTTGTTCATCTGCTATAACCTATTAACTTGGGCTTCAGTTAAAACCAGTCCCACTTCCTGGGTTGTCTTTAGTGTTTGTGTCTCAAATTCTATGGGAAAAATGGGTTCCTTACCAAATACCAGTTGATACGGTGATTATCCAGTAGTGTTTCTCCAAGTTATGCAAACCGCCCAAAGGCCTCGACAGTCGAGAAGTCCAGTCTCGTTGATGTGATTTGAGACTGTCTTTGTTAGAATAGCTTCGATAACTTTGTTGGTACTCTCCACCTGCCTGTTCGCCTGCGGGTGATACAGAGAAGTAATTATGTGTGTGATGTGATGATTTTTTAGTGTAGCAGTGATCTTGTGACCCACGAATTGTGCCCCCCCATCAATAATTACTTCTCTGGGTAAGCCATACCACACAAAAATTTCAAAAAGAAAATTAATAACAGTTTCCTTTGTTTCTCTTGGTAACGCTACTACTTCCACCCACTTAGTTATGTATTCTTTTGCAACCAATATATACGATTTCTGGTTGGATGATGGTTTGATCGGCCCAATGAAATCTAATGCCCAACACTCAAAGGGTTCTATCACCAACTATGGATGCAGGGGCATTTCATCAGATTGGCCAGGGCAGCCCATCCTTTGGCAACTATCACATTCCTGGACAAATTTCTTAGCATCTTTAAAAATAGTGGGCCAGTAGTAGCCCATCTATAGAATTTTATGTCTAGTTCTGCAATCTGCAAAGTGTCCACCGCAAGGTCCATCATGGCAGGCTTTTAGGATATCATAAATTTTTTCCTCCTGATACACCTGCGGATGTGCATATTAGCTCCCGTGTGGAAAAGCTATCCTCCGATCTAGGAGCTACGTTGCACAATCAATTTCCTTTCTCTAGGTGTCATATGTTTGGGCAATTTTCCCATTGCTAAGTAATTCACTACATCTACATACCATGGCATTTTTACGGCCACAGCAAACAAATGTTCATCTGGGAACTGATCCTCTACTGCCACTATATCATCTGTTCTTGGCACTCGGGAGAGGAAGTCTGCCACGAGGTTCTCCTTCCCTAGTCAATCCCTTATAGTTATGTCAAATTCCTACAAAAGTAGTAACCAATGACTCACTCTTCCATTTGTAATAGGTTTATTAGCTAAATATTTAATAGCAGAGTAACCAGTATGCAGAAATATAGGGTATCCAGTTATATAGTGTCTAAATTTATTGATAGCATAAATAACAGCTAGAAACTCCTTTTCTGTTACTGTGTAATTCAACTTAGCAGGAGTTAAGTTTTTGTTGATGTAATATATAGCGTAGGGTTTCTTGTCTTCTTCTTGGCCAAGAACAACTTCGATAGCTCTATCTGATGTGTCTGATGAAATCTGGAAAGGTATAACCCAATTCGGGCCTTGTAATACTGGTGTTGTCGATACTAACCATTTCAAATCTATAAATCACATCTATCAATCCATATAAAATCAACATTTCCTATCAAGGCATATAAAGGCGCAACAATTTGCGAAAAGTTCTTTATAAATCTACAATAATATCCTGTAAATCCCAAAAAACTGCGTACCTCTGTTTGAGTGCAGGGAGTAGTTAATAAGAGGATTACCTGTATCTTTGTTGGATCTACCTGAATTCCAGCTGCTGAAATGTAATGACCCAGAATCAGACCTTCTGTCATCATCATATGACATTTCTCATGACTTAAGCATAACCTAGTAGCAATACACCGTTCTAGGACTTTCTCCAATGTCTGTAATGCTTGATCAAAGTCATCTCCATAGGGTGTGAAATCATCCATGTACACCTCCAATCCTTCATTTATCAATTCTACAAAAATACTGAGCATGGCTCTTTGGAATGTAGCAGGTGTGTTGTACAGTCCGAAAGGCAATACCCTGTAAGCAAATTTTCCCCAAGGGTAGGTGAAAGTAGTTTTATCCTGGTCTTCAGGGGAAATTTGAATTTGGTTATAGCCACTAAAGCCATCCAGGAAAGAGCAGAATTTCTTTCCTTCTTGTGTATCTAGGACCTGATCGATAAATGGAAGGGGAAAATGGTATTTTTGTGTTGCTTTGTTGAGTTCTCTATATTCAACACATATCTGCCATTTTCCATTCTTTTTGGGGACAACTACTAATGGAGAAACCCATTTATTGTCAGATATAGGATAAATAAAATTCACATATAACAGTTTTTGAAGCTCTTCTTTCACAATATCCTTTAGATGAGGATTTAATCTACGCTTTGTTTTTCGAATGGGTCTTGCATCTTTTTCAATGAGATGTGGTGCATTCATAACTGAGGGTCAATGCCTTTCATGTCTAGGTAGTCCCATGCAAAAGCCCCTCTATATTTCCTAAGGACTTGGATAAGTTTCTGTTGTTGGTCATTACTCAGATCACTGTTAATGTTTAGGATTTTCCCTTGCTCGATTTTAATAGGCTTGTTATTATAGACAGTGGTTGTTGGTATCGGTTGGTCATTAATGTCTCTCAAGGAATCTTCTTCAATCTCATTGCCAAGGAATGCTTCAATCATGTGACATTTCAAATTAGACACTACAACAAGGTGATTGATAAAGGTGTTAATGACATCATCTTCTATTTGGTTTTTGAATTCAAGAGCATCTGCCATAGTCAATGATGAATGAATATTTTCTTTTAAATATGTTGATGGTTTTTTCCTAGTTTTTACAATGGTTAGGCTTGGCTAAGCAAGAGGGTATAAAGCTAGATTCTTTACATCATTCCCTCTGGTTATGGTCATACTGCCTGCTCGGCAACCTATATAAGCATCGGTTGTTGCTAGCTAAGGCCTTCCCAGTATTAAGGGATGTCCATCTAGCCAATTTCTGGGGTTAATAAAAAAAAATATGTCGGATATTCCCAAGAGTCCACAGAAACCATCACATATTGTAATGTTCCTTCTAGCCTAATGACTAAATGATCAGCTAGTTCCAGCAAGGTAGTGGTTGGTTCTAAGGCTGTGATACTTAGGGGCAAGAATTAAAATTCTTCGTATTTTACAAGTGTCTCTTTGCCTAGTAATAAATCAGACAAAGTTCCGACGACATGGACATTTGGTTTTATTTTTGTTTTCCTCACAAACTTCTTTACACACAACTCTTTAATGGTTTTAGCATATATCAGAATGTCTTGAATGGCCTGGAGGAGGGGTATTTTTATACAGATATTTTTGAGTTCACCCAAAAGATCAAAGTTAGGATATTCAATTGTTTGAGGTATTATCAATGTTTCTGGGAATGGGGGAGAAGTAATTATAATTTGCTCAGGATCTTTCTACCTGACTGTACCTCCTCCCTATTTTATTTGTTGGTCATCTACAGTCAAAGGATTATTTAGATGTGTTTCTTTAACTTCAGGTTGCAAATTTTTGTCCTCATCTGGAGCAATTACCTGTCCAGATCTTAACTTAAGTTCATTACAATCTCTCATCTCAACTTCAGGGTCCAGACTCTCAATAATTTGGACTGACTAGACTGGTCTATTGTTAGGATTTGAGTTGGGTCGAGTTGGGAGTTACGGTCGTATATTAGGTTGTGGATTTTTCTGCAATGTATAAGGTGCTAGTAAGGTTGGTTGAGGCAGAGGAATTGTTCCCATAGGCTGGTTTGCGTATTGTTGCCAATTTGGTTGCCAGTTCTGATTTTTTGAGGTAGAAGGAGACCATTAAGAGGAATAGGGGTTGTTTTGCCAAAATGGTGGAGGGTAAGAGGAATTTGGCCAATTATTATTTGGATTTGATTGGTTGGGCCAAGGTGGCATATAAAATGCTTGAGGTGGCAAGGTAGAGAAAGGTGGCTGGTTTTGCCATGCTTCTCCTGAATACTGCTGAGAATTAAATTGCGAAGAAGGAAAGAAAAGATGGTTCTGTAGGCTTATCTGGTGAATGTGTTTGCCATTGATGGTGCTGGTTTAGCAGATATATTGGTTCCACTTCCTCTTCTTCTTCCTTGAAAACTACTTTTAATCCAGGAAACGATGGATAACTTTCTGTAGCATGATCCTTAGTGAAAATGGTGCATGTTTGTATCATATCTAACAGACATTCTCTATGGTTATATTTCTTTCTGCAACATGGATAGAAAATAGCCAGATTTTTTTATGCTTCATCCTGCTTTTGTTTGGCTCGCATGATATCCAATTGTGTTTTCAGGGTCCCCAAGATATTGACCTTGAAATATTCCAGCAGATTGTCGATTTCAACTCGTGTAATGCTCCCTCCTGAGGCTTTGTTGTCTCTGGTGACCGCGTCACATCCGGTTGGTTTCAGCCTTGTACTGCCTCTGGAACACCTAATGCAAAGTTGTATAATATTATCATAATCCTCTTGATAAATATCACCCTTCCCCATTAAATTTAGTGTTTCTATCCATTGGTCTTTCATACCTTTGATCATCGTAGTTTTAAGAACTTCAGGAGGAAAATTTGGATAAGGAGATCTTTGTAGGTTATATTGAAAATGTTCTACATATTCTTCAAGAGTCTCATTAGTCTTAGCTACCATTTGAAAGATTTCATCCTTTTATAAAGGTTGTTTTCAATTGGTCCCGGTCATTAATGGTACCTCCACCAAGCCCCATAAACCAATGTAGAGCTACCCCCTTCAGAGTAGAGGGGAACAGCTTCAGCGTCTGGGGGTCAGTAGTGTAATCATATCCTCTACATAAAACATCAAATTAGGAAAGAAATGCATCAGGATCCTCTAAAGTTAGCCCATGAAAGGTAGGAATATTCTGTAATGGAATAGATTTCATGGGAGCATTGACAAATGTATCAACAATAGGGTATTGTAACGTAGAGCTCTGAGGCTATTGCTAATTATTATCCATTTGATCAAAAATATGCCAATATTCTTCAGGGATTTCTGGAGCTGGAGATTTGTTCCTAGGGGATTCAGAAGAGAATTTTAGAATGATTTTAACAACACTACCTTGGTCCGGAATACTGGGTGCCCTCTGTTCAAATACTACTTCAGGAGATTTGGGTTCTGATGATTTAATCTTTTCAGCACTACCTATTTATCCTTCTCCTTCATGAAGGTTGCAAGAATTCCCTTCTTGTAAAGGGTTAGGCTACAAGTTTTCATCGTTCTGAAAACTCTATTCATACCCTTCAGTCTTACTGTGAATCTCAGCATCAGCTACAAATGGTGATCATGCAGTCTGAAGGGTTATAGTAGGATTTCTTGTAGAAATGGTTCGAGGTCCTACTGATGACTGAAACTCAGCTTTCCTGATGATTTCATCAATGAAGGTTAATCTTCCAAGTGGCACCGATGCCTTATATTTCTCAGATCTGGTCAAAGGAATTATATCTTTTTCTACTCTTTTCTTCTTAGTCATTCATACAAAAATTCAAACATTTATTTCTACTTTAATTCCTATGCAATTTTGCTGAAAAGCGGGCAAGGGAGCAAGAACTTTACTTACTCGTACGCAAGTTCTTACCTTCCGTTTTTAATACCCAATTCTTTCACAAAAAACAAACATAAAACATCTATTTCTACTTCAATCTTCTATGCAATTGTGCTGAAAAGCGGGCAAGGGAGCAAGAATTTTACTTGCTCATACGCAGGTTCTTACCTTCCATTTTTAATACCTAATTCTTTCATAGCAAACAATTATCAAACATACATCACCTTCTATGAAATGGAAACACTCTCCCTGGCAACAATGCCAAAATGTTGGGTGCATAAAAGGTGTCTTTTAGAACTCCTAAATACCTCACATTAATTATCGACCTGGGTAAGTCTTTTTGTTTCAAGAGTGTACACAATATGTGCAAGTGATGAAAATCGTTGAATCTACAGAGAGTAATGCTTTAAAATAACTTATTGATTTCAATACAAGAGTAAACGGATCAAACCATAACTATCAAACTTGTAACTTCAAGGAAATTATCTTATTCAAGCATCAAAACTCAATCTTAATCAAAAGTTCTAATTGCAATTACATCAACCGAGTGCACCGTAGCGATAACAGAGCTCTTTCAGCTGAACCTAAACTTATGCATAAAAGTAATACACCTGATCTAATCAATAACACTCTGGCTTTCAATTAACAAGAAATGATTCTTATCTAATAATTAAATCAATCTGCAACATAAATAAATGAAGCCAATCAATGGAAATAAGAATTAATGCAATGAATACACAAACTCAACACTAGTGAAAGTAAACCAATCGTAAAGTTATAAAATAGGGTAATTAAAGTTTCGGTAAAAGAAAGGTAAACTATAAGACAGGAAACAGCAGAGAAATCCACCAGTGATCGGTCCCAAGCTGCCAGTGATTACTGCTTGATTAGTTCAGAATCTCATGAATGAACAGTAACATGAAATATATATTATTCATCAAATCCAAATGTCATTGCAACACAATGTATCGTTCTGAATAGTATATTAAAATTACAACTGAGGTAAAAAGGCGAAAAGTTAAGTTTTTTATTCTATTTGTTTTTCCCCTCTTATAGTCAAAGAGGAAAAGAGATAAATGTGATTCCTCAAGATCAAGAGATCCTGAGGAATTCGCAACTAAATGCTACTATCAAACAATCTTCCATCTTGTGCTGATCCTCCTAATTCACTTCTCAATTTGACCGCACAAGATGCACTCGTTTCTCCTTGTTTAGCCCTTGTTGTTCAATAGTGTTATAGACATTTTTGGGCACTACAACCCCAAGCATAAATGTCCATAAACAAAGGGCTCCTAAGTCCCTAAAGGTTTTGTTCCAACCCCTAAAAGAACAAGGTCAACTGATTACAGCATCTCCCAGAATGACTCCATGAAAAACTACTCAGAACTGGTCAAAATTGGACCATTTCACCTGCTCCATAGGCAAAGTGCGTTGCATCCCACCTGAATACACACAGTAGGTGCGATGCATGTCAAAAAACCCTTCTATGGGGTGCGATGGGTGAGAAGGGACAAATGGCAGGGTCAATCTGCAAGGTGGAGGAGCATGGAATCTTCCAGAAACCTCTCCTGTGGCACTTGCCTCTCTGAATTCGACCAGGGATGAGTAATAGATCATCAATCTCCAAGTGGAATCAAGAACTATCAGAGAGAAAACACTAATCAAATCTCAAAAGCTGACTCACCTCCCTTGCAGACATCTATATATGGATCCCTCATCCCAGAGATCCAGGGGGCTGGAATTTTGTATCTTGTAAGGAAGTGTTGTTGGTTTCTTGGTGCAATATCATAGTGTTGGGTGATCTAAGCTTTTCATGAGGTGAAGAAGGGCTTTCTTGCTGAGAGGATGATGCTGGATCAGAAAAATTGGTTGTAATCCTCTTTGCTCTTTCTTGATTATCAATAAATCTATTCAAGTTTTCCTCCACATTCTTGTATGATTGATGATTTATGCATTTGTGTGGTCAATATACATCTGATCCTATATTGTTTATGATAATAGATCTATGTTCTTGGATAGCGTTATGCTGCTTTGATTCTACAGGTACTCCTTGAAGCTAAGTAGACAAGGAAGCAAGTGGCAAAGACCTACCAGAAGAGAGAGGAATCAAGCAAGGAACCAAGCACAAGACAGAGGTTGGTCTCCTTATTCTTCTCTTATCTATTTCTCATAAAGGAAAACGAAAGTAGTTGTTAGTGTGTTTGTTTCTAAGGTAGCTACCAGCCTTAGTGCGACTAGCAGCTCTGTATAGATACTAGTTTTCCCGATAACAAAATGGCGACTACACTGGGGAGCAAGTAGATTGTTTGTTCATCTGCATTTGTTTACTTTATAAACTTACAGACGGAGCCTGAAGTCAAGCTAGCTAGCCTTCGAACTGCATTTTCTATGCAAGTGAAAAGTAGATCAACGCTGCTTCAGTCTATCTCCGAGTTTTGTTTATGAATTAAACGATTGATTTACAAGCTTTCTAATTGCCCTCGTGGTGGCTCTAGTGACCTCCTTAGATCTACCCCTGTGATTGATTTATTGATTACCACTTGCTCGGCCTAAATCCCTGAACTGAATTGCAAACTGTGACCCGGAACCCAATCAAAGTCTCGTCCCTGGTCCAGCGCACTGTCTGTTCTGTGAACTTCAAATGCATCGCACTTCCCGAGTGTAGTAGGTGCGTTGCATTTCAGTTTCACTGTGTTACAAGTGCGCTGATCAGACAAGGCCTTGTTCCTAAATTTTGGTTTCTGTGTTCACTCTTTTCAGCTCTATTCAAGAGTTTTGCTGCCTGTAGTCAGTACACCTCTGTTTGAAACCCCTTTCCTTGCTGTTATTCCACCTCCATTGTGCAAAGAACTGTAAATGTTTTTATGTATTTTTGAGTCATTTTTAGTTCTCATTTACAAAGAAGTAGCGTAATTGTACTGTCGTTTCTTGATTTGAAAGTGTCGCAAGTATCGTTTTCAATCATATAAGAGAATCTGATTGTTCTTGATAGTCGATTACACTGTTACTCTTGTATTTGATTTGAGTTAGTAGTTTTTCAAGTGTCGAAAGCAAGTTTTAAATTCCAAATAACAAAGTGTCATCATTGTCCTCATTTTTTTTTGAAAAGAAACTTGTTAGTAATTGTCACTTTGGAAAATAATTCAGATTTGCGCTTAGCTTTCTTTTTATCATTCACACATTAAGAAGGCTGAAAACAAATACATGCATGTGCATTTGCATTTAGACTGTTTGTTGGTTTGATTTAGGAAAGTGCATATAGTGTGTGCTCTGTGCTCTTTGTTGAAAGAACGCCATCTCTCTTTCCTTAGTAGCTAGGATTTTCATTGCAGAAAGAAGATTAAACGACTGTTTATCATCTTAGATTGCATTTTAGGAATTGTACATCTACATCACGTGGTGAACCTGAAAGGAAAATTTCTTAAGCAAGATCAACTATAAAATAAATTTAATGAATCTAAAAACGCTTTGGAACCTAACGCACAACATCTAGAAGTCTAGGCTAGATACGTATTTTGGCGTCGTAAAGCCTGGTAACTATTGTTTTCACTGTTGGTCGGGTGATTCCTCCACTTTGAGACAATAAGTGCCAGTACGGACTTGTGCTCCCATGTACCGTCGAGTATATTTTGGGAGACCACAATAGGCTTAATCCTTTATCCATAGGAAGCCGTGTCTGCCGCCCTACCGATCGCAATGCACTGAACACAACATTCGGGAAGATTGACTGCCGTACCGTAAAAAGTATTCTATAGTTTTGCGATTGGTTTGGTAATCCCTATATCTAGATTTCCAGAGCAGTCCCTTTCATTCCTTTTCAGACTCCTTAACGGAAAAGATCCATCTGAGCACTTGTCAGTTCAGGCTCATTAAAAATCGAAGGCGACTAGAGTCATCTTTTGTTTTTTCTCGACTCTTAAAAATTGAAAAAACAAGTTGTGTCAAAGCATCTAAAATTTATTTTAAACGGAATAATCATCACCTTTCCTACGTTGATCTTAAGTTGAGAAAAATGGATTCCACCAACCAAGGAGTTCGCCTTAGAGGAAATCCTAGTCCCTTCTCCTCTTGGGGAGATGTTGGTGCACCCCATATGGCCACATTGTCTCTTCCAGGATTGACAATCGGCTTGCCCGTATGGCTCTTCTCAACTTCTGTCGTTCAGAACACCGTAATTCCTGAACAATCAAGTCAGCAACTAAACGATATTAGAGTTACCCCCCAACCCTCTACTTCGTCCAATTCTTCCTCTCCTCCTTCCTCTTCGCTTGATGAAGCTGGTAAAGCCCAAAATCAAGTAACTAAGAAGAAGAAGGAGAAGAAGAAGAAAGAGAAGAAGAAGAAGGAGCCAAAGGTGAAAAGGGGTAACCAAGCATCGTCTAGCGAAAATCCACACACTGCACTGACCAGGCCTAAATCACCATGTGTCATTTGCAAAGGAGACCACTATCATCGAGATTGTCCTTGCATCCCTCGGATCTTAAGGGACTGGTCTCCTCGTTTACACAATCCGGTGTCATCAACCTCTGACGATCATGTTGAGCATACACCGTCAACTAGTGAAAGTGAACCCCCTGGACAAAAAGGAAAATATAAATTTCCTTGTAAATTGTGTGAAGGCAATCACGCCATCCACTGTTGTCTCTTCTTAGACGAAGCTAAAAGAGTTTTGGACGACTGTCCGGTTTCACCATTACGGCTTCCTCCTGGATACAAGAAACTCTTGCCGAGTCCATCACTAGTTGAAAATCTGGCTGACACGCCCTTGTGGTCGGTCGAAGCGTCTATCATTGAAGATAAACCATCTGAATCCATTCCAGACGAAAGTCAAAAGGTTGAGGCGGCAGTTGACCCGGTCTTGCCTTCAAAAGGTCCATCTTCAGATGATACAGTCACCGAAGAGAACAAGAACAACACCGTTCAAATTCTCTTCGTAAGCACAAACTCCAATGAACATGGGAGCAGTCTACCTATTCCTTTACCGCAGGAAGGAAGTTCGTTAGAGTCGTATCCGGCCGTCTATTCGGTCCCACCTCCAAGCAACTTGGTTGTTTCCTTTGACAAGAATCTACTAGGCAGACCCCGTTTACCGGCTAGTGTACCATTCCGAATCATTGCTCAAATATATAGAATGGTCATGGTCGGTACCATCATAGATGAAGGGGCTTCTATGAGTATCCTTTCCTCAACTGCTTGGAAAGCGCTTGGTTCACCATCGCTTTTGCCTGAGATGAGAAATATAACAAGCTTTGACAAAGGAACCAGTCGACCATTAGGGATCCTTCCCGATGTGCCGATAACATTGAGAAGGAAAACTGTTCACATGAACGCAATGGTAGTCCAAGGACCCCTGGATTATAATCTACTCCTTGGACAAGACTATATTTATTGCATCGGAGCCATTGTCTCCTCACTCTTTAGAGTAATGTGTTTTCCGCACGAAGGAAGAGTGGTCAAGCTCGTAGACCAGCTTTCATTCCCCGGTTCACACATAGCAAATAGTCATATACCAACCCTAAATGGTTTTTTCATGCAAGGAATGTCTCATCAATCCCCAGTCCGTCCTCCTGATGAGCGCGAGTGATTCGGAGGGCATGATTGAAACCCAGGGGGCATGCACCCTGGTCTGCTTCGGCAGGAAAACCTTGGGTATAGTGTAGGTTTCCGCGGAGGATATATGACTAATCTGACACACCCGTCCGTTAAGGAAAATGGGATTAGGCTAGAATAAGATTCCCTCGTCAAAGTTATGTGAGTGGAGACGTCTGCGCCACTCACCTTTGTCTATCTCGGTAGACATCGTTGAGGAAGTGTTTTGTCTATGACATGGATGGAACAATCCTTGGTAACCTGGAAATTTTTTGCTATACTTGGGGGCATGCAAACCTTTTGGCATGCAAGCAAAGAGCGACCATTTATTTTTTAAATTTGTAGGTCCTCTAACCCTTTAAACTCGTAGGATTGGTCGTTTCCTAACTTGCATAAAGAAAGGATGCGAAGCAAAGCTTTGTAAGGTGCAAGCTTCTTAAAAATGGCATCTTAGATGAGACATCCTTATTATACGATTGGATTAATCGAGAAGTTTTAACACGGACTTCAAGCTCGTTAAAAAATAAACATAAGCAATGAGCAAGTGTTTCCCCCAGCGTTTAAGCTCATTTTAAAATAAAAAAAGATCCAATTTCCGGTAAATAACCATCGTGAATGTATTACATCAGCCTTTGAAGCCTTGGTCGT
Organism: Pinus tabuliformis; assembly: GCA_031772625.1. Lineage (NCBI taxonomy): Eukaryota > Viridiplantae > Streptophyta > Pinopsida > Pinales > Pinaceae > Pinus > Pinus tabuliformis. The sequence continues at coordinate 83,260,470 of CM062809.1, forward strand.
ATTCTCATCATCACCTCCACTCTGTATTGGTTGATCATTCACCTCCACTTGATTGTTTACCCCTTTTGAGGAATAGCTGCGAAGACTGATCTTGTTAGCCATCCTTGTGACGCTGTCGTGATTGGAAAATTCCAAACCTTACCTGGAATCAGCTGCTACCGAATCTATCACTCATTCCTCAAAAAACGAGTCTCCTTTAAGCTCTTTTCAACTGACTCGTAAAATATGAAAAGATTGCCGAGCCATGGGCCTCTCCAGCTCGTTAAAGTGACCAGAAGTGCTATCCCTCCTTTAGATTTTAATCTTTTTGGACCTGAGGGATTATTACACAAAAAGATCGAGCACTTGTTTTGTTCAGCTCATTAAAATTACCGAAAATTCATCCCTTTCATATTATTTTATACTTTTTCGGACTTAAGGGATTAGATGATGAAAAAGGATTTTTGGAGTTTCCTTTATGTCCCTTTTCAGACTCTCTAAAATTGAAAAGGACCAAGTTATCTTTGTCGTTAAACTCGTTAAAACCTAATAGCGACAAACTTGTCCATAACAGACAAGAACGAGTTTCACTATCGCTAGGCTCGTTAAAACATAGTGATGGGTTTGCCCAAAGGGAAAATTATAGAACAAGCATATGATATCCTCCTCAAGCTTGACAAAAATAAAGAGGTATTGGTTAGCAATAACTGGGGAAAAAATGGGAAGAAAACTTGAAGAAACTTTGTTGGTAGCAAGTCGCTCTTGAACATGACACTTTCACTCCGCATCCGAGTCGGGTTGGGTTGTTCCATTCACTGGTCACATCACCATGGTTCCATCACACCATCCACATTTGGGGTTAATGCTACCAATCCATCATGTCAGTGTCGCCGATATGTTAAGAGAAGTCACTCAGAGAATTCACCTGTGTCTCACCCACTATAATACATTTTCGCTCCATTCTTTCATGACCGCCACCCTGAACCATGTATCACCATATCGTTTTCACCTCCATTAAAATCATTTGCTCTGTTCCGTGTCATTGATGTGGGATTCACTAAGGCCCTCCTATGACAGATCGCTTCTTGTCGACATCAGCTCATTATCCAAGAAGTTGATCTAGGAATAACCCTTTCAGTACTTTGAAGCTTGCATGCCTCAATGGCAAGTTTCTCACTTCCGGCGATAGGTTTACATCAATGGCCTTTGACCAAAAGATTTTGCGTGGTGTTCAGCGCCAAGTCCCTTATTCACACCACGTGAATTGTACTGCATTACCTTGAGGGTCATTATCATTATCGGTGATTCCTCTCGCGCCTGTTAACAGCTTACATCATTGGCTGGTAATCAGGTGATGTCTTTCCATGTTCGACTCCAAAACATCTCTCACATGGATCGACTTGTACTTTGAGTGAAGATTGAACGAGATTGAAGACCCCGGATCTAGTTTCATCCATCTGGGCTGCGATATATATTCAGGAAAATAAAGACATCAAATGTACATCATTGTTGCACAGATAATCATCCAATCCAAGGGATGATGGCTCTACCAGAATCATCAGTCTACACTCAGATGATTGTCTGTCCTATGTACATGAAAATGAATTTATAAAGCTGAGCATGGGAATTCCTGCCTCAGCTAGATCATGAAAATAATATGAAGATAATGTATTGTATTGTATCTTATTACAGGTCACCTTCCAGCTCGAAAAAACTTCGGATCCTCATGATAAAGCATTTCACCCGACATCAAAAGATTAACGACCTCATGCTTTAGGGGGCAACTTTTATAGACATTTTTGGGCACTGCAACCCCAAGCATAAATGTCCATAAACCAAGGGCTCATAAGTCCCTAAAGGTGTTGTTCCAACCCCTAAAATAACAAGGTAAACTGATTACATCATCTCCCAGAAGTTCTCCATGAAAAACTACTAAGAACTGGTCAAAACTGGACCATTTCACCTGCTCCATAGGCAAAGTGTGTTGCATCCCACCTGAATACATGCAGTAGGTGCGATGCATGTCAAAAAACCCTTCTATGGGGTGCGATGGGCGAGAAGGGACAAATGGCAGGGTCAATCCGCAAGGTGGAGGAGCATGGAATCTTCCAGAAACCTCTCCTGTGACACTTGCCTCTCTGAATTCGACCAGGGATGAGTAAGAGATCATCAATCTCCAAGTGGAATCAAGAACTATGAGAGAGAAGACACTAATCAAATCTAAAAAGCTGACTCACCTCCCTTGCAGACATCTATATATGGATCCCTCATCCCAGAGATCCAGGGGGGTGGAATTTTGTATCTTGTAAAGAAGTGTTGTTGGTTTCTTGGTGCAATATCATAGTGTTGGGTGATCTAAGCTTTTCATGAGGTGAAGAAGGGCTTTCTTGCTGAGAGGATGATGCTGGGTTAGAACAATTGGTTGTAATCCTCTTTTCTCTTTCTTGATTATCAATAAAGCTATTCAAGTTTTCCTCCACATTCTTGTATGATTGATGATTTATGCATTTGTGTGGTCAATGTACATCTAATCCTATATTGTTTATGATAATAGATCTATGTTCTTGTATAGTGTTATGCTGCTTTGATTCTACAGGTACTCCTTGAAGCTGGGTAGACAAGGAAGCAAGTGGCAAAGACCTACCAGAAGAGAGAGGAATCAAGCAAGGAACCAAGCACAAGACATAGGTTGGTCTCCTTATTCTTCTCTTATCTATTTCTCATAAAGGAAAACGAAAGTAGTTTTTAGTGTGTTTGTTTCTAAGGTAGCTACCAGCCTTAGTGGGACTAGCAGCTCTGTATAGACACTAGTTTTCCCAATAACAAATAGTTTGAACAACAATTGTTCCATTTGCTAATTTCTCCATAAAAGGCAACGAAAGTTAGTTTTGAAGCCAAATCGCATCAAAAACAGTTTCGTTCACTTCTTATCAAAATTCTATCAAAACCTTATTACATCATGGTACAAATGCATAAAAGGGAGGAAAAAGATAGTGTAATCAAGACTAAATTTATACCTGTTGCACGGCCCAACAGTACTAGCATGGTATAGTTGGTCATGGAAAAATCAAGTATAATTTGAGATTTGTCTCAAACACTGAAATACAGATGCAACTTCAGATAGGGCAGAGAGTGCTCAAGATATTTCTTCAATTTGAGGTCCACTATAATTTCTTGGATGATCGTGAAGCATACATCTATCATACTCATTATTGTAGAGGCCGAGTATATTGCATCTGGATTGGAAAGATGAGAAGAAGTATGGATTTAGAGGTTACTTGCAACACTATCTTGATCAAGTGTGTGTCATGACCATGATGAAAGGTCGGAGCACCATGAGATCTAGCACCAAGACATAGTATAGAATGAAGCAGAGTGGCTTCAGTATTATTCTATATATAGCAGTTTGTTGGAAAATCCTTTATCCTTGGGTGAAGTCTATATATATATATATATATATATATATATATATATATATATATATATATATATATATATATATATATATATATATATATATATATATATATATATATATATATATATATATATATATATATATATATATATATATATATATATATATATATATATATATATATATATTTCAGGGACATGTTTGGACTTGTTGAGAGTGCCTCTCTCATTGAGAGAGAGTGTTGATGATATAGAATCATGGACTGACATTCTCTCTGTGTCAAGTATACTGACCTGAATTAGAGAGAATTCTATAACATAGGACAATTATTCTTCTTGTCTCTAGTATGTTGACCAAAATGAGGAAGAATGATCCTATAGCATCAAGTCCATTTAGCATTAGGCCTTGGACTGTGTAGTTAGATTTTGGCCTTTAGTGATTCACCATGTGTCACTGACCTGAATGATGGTGAAACAAGACTAGTTGGAATGCCATGTGTTAGGTACCGACCCAAATAATGGTGACTAGTTGATGTTAAATGATATATGATGTATCTGAAGTACTAAACTGAATTATGGTAACGATATACCATAGTTATGAAGTATTGACCCAAATGATGGTGATTAATTGATGTAATTGATTTACCGTGTGTCTAAAGCACTGATCCGAATTATGTTGGGGATATACTTGTTGGAAACACTGAGAGGGAGGGTGAATCAATATTTTTAGCAATTAGAACTTTTAATATTTTTTATAGCGTTAGCTAATATTTAGTTATTATTATTATTATTATTATTGTTCTCTTCAAATAATCATATTTATATAACAACAGTAGACAACACCATACAAAAATGCAGAAGATAAAATGGTGTATAGATATTTTAGGTGGAAAACCCTCTCCATCTCAAAAACCAATGAATGCTTCTTATTAATTGTCTTCTTCTCTCTTCAAAAGAAAAATTAATTACATCAATATCTCAACTACAAATGAGGGAGGTGTTGGCCCCCTAATTCATAGGCTACAACATGTAGGACGCTACTACACCCTAATACATGTTGCAAGTAGAAGGACACCCCAACATCGTGTCATTCAGGCCACAAATTGACGAGTGCCCCAACATGTTTTTTTACTAGTTGATGATGAAAGGATGCTTCATTGCCCTGTAATTTATCAACCCCAACTGAAAGGATGCTAGAAAACCCTATGCAGGATATGACCTACCCTAGCACCATCCTGTTGCACTAAAGTGTTCTCAAGCCACAACCTAAAGGTGACTCCAATCACCTTCCTTGCACCGCCCTACCACCTTGAAGAGCTAGTGGACCAAATTTCACAATTTTCATAATAGATCCCCCTATGCTTTGAATCAACATAAGAAAATTGTAAAGAAGATATTGTTGTATTGTATACGCTACACTATACTGCCCAAAATTGACTATAGTATACATTGCACAGTACTACCAAAAACTAGCCACTCCACCTATTATTCTCCAAACTGGCATCTGCTCATTCACAATACCAAATCAAGCCACTACGCAATTGTACATCAAATCTTGGATTTCAATACTATCACATCAACCAACTATTGCATAACATTGTTGCACTCACACTATCACCATTGTTTCTTATACCAGAATCCAACTTTGCTAAGTATCACTGTGTTATCTCAGTCATGTATTGTCATGTCATCAAGCCAACATCTATATAGCGTTACCAAGAAGTTTTCATGTACAAGGAACACTATCAAGTACCAAAAGACACTGTCAAATACTAAATGCACTCTCATGTAAATTATTTTCATGTATATCCATGGCACATTGTCATAATGGTTCCATCAACAAGGTTTCTTTTATTCTTCCAATAACATCACTGCCAAAATTAGTTAACTTCATATTCCGTTAATGATATCAAAAGCATATATCCAAATTGCACTGCCATATATAATAAGTCATTGTCAACAAGGTATAACAATTGTCATCAATCAAGCTCAATTATTACATCATAGTCAGTGTCATTGATGTTTTCATCATCATATCATTAGTATCACCACAATCATCAAGTTCATACCTCACTGTGATGCAACAAGATTAATTCAAGTCATAGTCAAATGGGTCAAAGTCCATCATACAAGATGACTACCATTTATCAAGCATGTTTATGTACCATACAACACAATTGTAAGAGAAAGAGTTACTTATACTTTTGTCATACACATGTCTTCAACTCATCATTTGTCAACAACATAATTTGTATAGTTAAGGGCCACTACTTGATTTGTACATAGTTGGGAGTTTCATAGTCTAAATCTTAAGGATTACATGTACAGGGGTGTGCAAAGATAGGACTCAAGCTCTACAAGGTTATTGGGTGAGGCTAGAGATTATTGTCTTGAATTTTTACAATAATTTGTTGTACATGAAAATATGTTCTCAACCCTCCTTATGTAAATATCAACTAAGTGTTATTATTTTTCAATATGGTTCTGTAGCATTGCTTCTTAAACAATGGTGAAGTCAACTTGCAATGAAGCTAATATGAACAACTAGTTACAGTAATATAATAATGTTGTCTTGCTCAGAATGATGCTACACACAAGATATTTCTTAGGACTTTACAAATGATGAGGTTCTTCAAACAATGCCACAGGTCTTGATGTTGCAAGTAGCCAATGAAACTTGCTTCAAAAATAAGTAACCGTAGGGATAAATTTCTTGTTTTGAATGTCGAAACAAGCTTGAGATCCTGCTCTTTTACTAAAGAATTTAGGGTTCATTTTGTGTGCATCTTTGGTCATAAAGTGAGTTGCAAGAGCATCCCTTAGTCTAGGACCGAATACTTAATATTAGGCCGCGGGGATGATTATTTACAGCATTATATTATGGCCACATACCAATCCTCAAAAGGAGTAAGGAACTTCCCAACAGTGACTTGAAATATGAAAGAAACCCAATGAATACCCAAACCCAAACAAATAAAAAGAACCAAAACCCTTGGGTTGGAAATTAATAGCTCAACGAATCCCTTGTCAACACAAGTCAAAGAAAAAAATCAAAAAAACTCGCTTCAGATTTGTCCTATTTTCCTCAGGGATCGAAGAAATTTAGAGCTAAGGTTTTTGCAACTAATCATTGTTGATTTAATCTCTTTGGAGAGAGATCAAGGCCTCTCAAAACCCTCAGTATTCTACAATATTTAGTCCCAATCAAATCCTTTACCCAAAAAAAACAAAAAACCTTTCCTTCATTATTTTTCAAGTGATTAATCTCCAAAATTATTATTTTCCCTATAGAGGGTTGATTGCACAAAAGCTTTATCCATAGGGTCGGGGTTTAATTTCAGCACACAAGAATAGTTCTAAAGATCATCATTTAATATTTCATAGGCAATGAGGTGACATATGGCTTCTTAAATATATGGTTGAGCAATGCTTAAGGAAGGTAGGCCAACTTTGGGATTTAGATTTGACAATCGTTTATAATTTAATAATTTTTTTACTTTAATAAAATTTAGTTCTTTTTAGTATAAATTTATATTAATAGTGTTTCTTTTATGACTTTTATATTTAATAATGTTTTCTTTTAATTTTATTTTTTTTTTAATTATTAATTGTCCTTTGACCATGAAATTGTATTAGACTTCCTTTTTTTAATTTTAATTTTAAATTTTATTTTAATTAAAATGAAAATTATTTATTTAATTACCTTTTCACCTTTAACCATGGCTTATTATTAAGGTGTTGGGGTTGTAGCCCATAAACTAGGGTCTCCAACTTGAAATATGATTATCTCTCAACCCGGGAAGCCTCTCAAGACATACTACCTACCACCAGAAAGATATCGACAAGGAGAATCCAATAACGTGTATTTCCAAGTCAAACTTAATGATTTTCCACTTTAAAAACACTTGACAAAGTCGGGGTATATCCTTAGTCCAAGGAACCCAAACCCTATGACTTGGATTTTCAACCATCCAACAATGTAGTTGCCAACTTGATGTAATCTAACAATTACTAAGAAATGTTCATAACCAAATGACATCAATGGTTGGTGTTTTTAATAAAAGTCAAAAAGATTCAACTCTAGGGGTTGAAATCAATGACATCATCATCCAACAATATCCCCCTTTGTCACTGATGGAAACACACATACTCCTTTTGCGAGTGCAACTCCCCCTAACTTCATGCTTCCATATCCTTCTCATGACATCTCTTCTTCTCATGATTTCTCTCCCCCCTTTGATATCAATGGAAAATGGTGACTCCCAATGATAATTTGTCTCCTTCATGTGGACTTGTACCCTACTTGTGCTCCCCTTGATGAGAAGCCTGCTTGGAATAATCTGCCAATAATGATCATTGTGGACCTATAATCCTTTAACTATTCTTCTCCCCCTAAACCTATTATGAATCTATCTTGATGTTGCTATTATGCCCATGTTTCCTATCCATCAATTGTAGGCATGTACCACAGATATATCTTCAAAATAATGTATCACCCAACTCTTCAGTTTGATCATCCTCACTCGTGTCATTGCCTAATGTACCTATTGATTCATCATTACCTTTCGCCCTTACGAATCCTGGAAGCATGACTGCTAAGACTTTCTTATCTGCTTGATCTTTTTCATCTCTATGCTCATCTTGTACCTGTTTTCTTTTCTAGACCTTGTTATTGTTGTCGTTAAGATTTTCATTCATGATTGATTCCATCTTATACCTACAATGTCGATTTATGTGTTCGTAATTATGACATTTGAAGCATTCAATGTCTTCCATAGATGATTTTGTCTAGTATCTACAATCGCAAGTTATATGGCCATAATTGTGACTTCTAAAAAATTCAATATTTGACCTATCTGGCATGTACATTCTTCCAACAAAATCATCATGGAACCTACTCTTGTGAACATACAAATTTGCTTCTCGGATTTTTTGATTGCCTTTGATAATGGAACCTATCAAACAATTCACAATCCCTATCCATATGTCCATAGTTAGTACATGAAAAACAATAGCCATTAAATAAATGTGTGTACCCGGATGAGTTATCCATCACGAGTGCCCCAATACTCGATTTACTAGCTACTATCAGAAGGATGCTTTGTTTCCCTGTAATTTATCATCCCCAACAAAAAGGATGCTACAATGCCATGTGCAAGATACAACATTCCCTAGCACCACACTGTCAACCTGAAGTGTTCTCAGGACACGACCTGAAGGTGACTCCAATCACCTTCCTTGCACCACCATACTGCCCTGAAGATTTAGCGGACCACATTTCACAATTTTCAGGTTGGATCCACGTGTGCTTTCAATCAACATAAGAAAGTTGTAAAGAAGATATTGTTGTATTGTATACTTGCACTATACTGCCCAAAACTGACCACTGCACTTGTTCTCCAAACTATCATATGCTCATTCATAGTACCAAATCGAGCCATTACACAACTTCAAATCAAATCTTGGATATCAATACTATCACATCAACCAAATAATGCACAACATTGTTGCACTCACACTATCACTGTTGCTACTTATACCAAAATCCAACTCTGCCAAGTATCAATGTGTTATATCAATCATGTATTGTCATGTCTTCAAGCCAACATCTGTATAGTGTTACCGAGAAATTGTCATGGACAAGGAACACTGTCAAATACTAAGTGTACTCTCATGTAGATCATTGTCATGTATATCTAGGGAACACTATCATAATGGTTTGATCAACAAGGTTTGTTTTATTCTTCCAATAATATCACTGCCAAAATTAGTTAACTTTAGATTCCCTTAATGATATCAAAATCATATATCCAAATCACATTTTCATATATAATAAGTCATTGTCAACAAGGTGCAACAATTCTCATCAATCAAGTATTGTTATCTCATCATAGTCAATGTCACTGATGTTGTCATCATCATATCACTATAATCACAATGATCATCAAGGTCACGACTCACTGTTCATTGTGATGCAACAAGATTAGTTTAGGTCACAATAAAATGAGTCAAAGTCCATCATAAAAGATGACTTCCATTTATGAAGGATGTCGCCATACCATACAACACAATTATTAGAGAAATAGTTACTTATACTTTTATCATACACAATTCTTCAACTCATAATTTGTTAACACCTTAATTTGTATCGTTAAGGGTCATTGCTTGATTTGTATAGAGTTGGGAGTTTGATAGTCTAAAACTTAAGGATTACATGTACGTGAGTGTGCAAAGATAGGACTCAATATCTACAAGGTTATTGGTTGAGGCTAGATATTATTGGTTTGGATTTTTACAATAAGCTATACACAAAGATTTGTTCTCAGCCCTCCTTATGTAAATATCAACTCAGTGTTATTATTTGTCAATATGATTTTGTAGCATTGCTTCTTAAACAATGTTGAAGTCAGCTTGCAATGGAGCTAATAGGCACACCTAGTTACAGCAATATAATAACATTACCTTGCTCAGAATGATGCTACACACAAGATATTCCTTAGGAATACAAGAATGATGAGACTCTTAAAACAATGCCTCAAGTCTTGATGTTGCAAGTAACCAATGAAACCTCCTTCAAAAATCAATGACCGCAGGGATAAATTTCTTATTTTGAAGGTTGAAACAAGCCTTAGATCCTACACTTTTATTACAGAATTCAGGCCTCAGTTTACGCGATATTTTGGTCATAAAAGGAGTTGCAAGAGAATTTCTTAGTTTATGCGATTTTTTTGTCATAAAAGGAGCCGCAAGAGAATTCCTTAGTCTAGGACTGAATCCAGATTAGCATGTGGGGATGATGATTTCTAGCATTTTATTAGGGCCATATATCATTCCTGAAAAGGAATAAGGAACTTCCCAACAATGACCTACAATAGGAAAGAAACCCAACGAATACCCAAACCAAAAGAAAGAAAAATAACCAAAACCCTTGTGTTGGAAATTAGCAGCTCAATGAATCCCTTGTCAAGACAAGTCAAAGAAGAAAACAAAAACCCCTCACTTTATATTTGCCATATTTTCTTCAATGATCAAAGAAATTTATAGCTAAGGTTTTTTTCAAATCATCATTTTTGAGTTAATATCTTTGGAGAGAGATCAAGGCCTCTCAAAACCCTCAGTCTTTTGCAACATTTAGTCCCCATTGAATCCTTTACCCAAAACAAAACAAAAAAAACTTTCCTTCATTCTTTTTCAAGTGATTAATCTCCAGAATTATTATTTTCCCTAGAGAGGGTAGATTCCACAGAAGCTTTACCATAGGGTTTGGGTTTAATTTCAATGCACAAGAATAGTTTGAGAGATCATTGTTTGATATTTCATAGTCAATGAGGTGACATATGGCTTCTTAAATATATGGTTGAGTGATGCTTAAGGAAGGTAGGCCAACTTTGGGATTTATATTTGATAATCGTTTATAATTTAATAAATTTTGTACGTTAATCAATTTTAGTGCTTTTTAGTATAACTTTATATTAATCATGTTTCCTTTATGACTTTTATATTTAATAATGTTTTTTTTTTTTTTTTTTTAATTATTAATTGTCCTTTGACCATGAAAATTATATCATAATTCCTTTTGTTTTAATTTTAATTTTAATTTTAATTTTAATTTCACTTTAACTTATTTATTTAATTACCTTTTTACCTTTGACCATGGCTTATTATCAAGGTGTTAGGGTTGTAGCCCAGAAACTAGCGTCTCCAAATTGAAATATCAATATCTCTCAACCCGAGAAGACTCTCAAGACGTACTACCTACCACTAGAAAGATATTGACGAGAAGAATCCAATAATGTGGATTTCAAAGTAAAAATCAATGATTTTCCACTTCAAAAACCTCAACAAAGTCAGGGTATATCCTCAGTCCAAGGAACCCAGACCCTATGACTCTGATTTTCAACCATCCAACAATGTAGTTGTTGACTTAATGTAATCTAACAATTACTAAGAAGCATTCATAACCAATTGAAATCAATGATTGGTGTTTTTAGTCAAATTCAAACCCAGTCAACTCCAGAGGTTGACATCAATGACAACACCATCCAACAATACCACAGGTCTGAAGTTTTGACCAATATTATGGTAAATGGTTGATGTTATTGATTTACCATGTGTCACAATTGTTGACCCACTTATGGTACCTTGTTTTACCATGTGCCACAATTGTTGACCTAATTATGGTACTTGGATTTGTTATAACCTTTTCTTAGTGAAATTTTTCAAGACGAGAATATCTAATAGTCATTATGAATACCTCCCTGGCTAAGAGGGAGTGTTGAATTTTTGTAGCTATAGTTAATCTTCATAATTTATATTTTTAGTCTTCATGTATTTATAATAATGTAAATCATGTTCTTCATGCTTGTGTCAAAACATATATTAAAGGCATGGCCTTCATGTCCTATACGAAAGGTAAGAGTTTGAATTTTTAAAATTAAATTTATTGGCTCCAAATTAGCCATGCCAGCGTCCCTCCTAGTCAAGTTAGGCCTGTCATGGAGACACCCATTCAGATAGATAGTCCACTATGTATATGAGGCATTCAACTTCCCTGCATGTGTAATTTGGATCTGCCTTCTGAGGTATAATCTTTCATTTAGCAATGCGAAGGAGACTAGGAAGAAGGATTAGTGCAAAGCTTTGTTGAAGGACGAATTTCAATCTCAAGTGCAAGATAAAACCTTTGTGAAAGCACTCTGTTAAGGATGATTTTATGTGATGAAGGATCGAATCTTTGTGGTAGCACATGTGAACAGAAGGGATGAATTTATGAGGTATAACTATATTGCAAGACCTATCTTATGGATGAAGAAGGAGACTGAAATTTTTCCCTAGTAGGTCAAATTACTTAGAGATTCTTGGGAAGAGTTATGACTTGGCTAGGATGGAGTTGGAACAGGTTTTACCTAGCTATATTGTTAGTTTGTTTAACCTTGTATTTGATTGATGTATCTCTATTGAACTTGATTATTTATCTAAGGAAAAAAAATGGGTTTTTCCCCCATGTGGGTTTTCCCACGGTAAACTCCTTGTGTTCTTTGTATGGATATCTCTTCATGATCCTATTGTCATAAATATTATGTTGTTGAATTCTTCTCTGTAATTGTTTGATGATGGAATAATGTAAAAGAATGTGAAAAATATTTAAATCATTTGAATTAATTATCTATATAGAAGACTCTACAAAAAATTAACATTTAGGAGGTTCACTTAACATACAAACCATGCCTTAATCAACCTTTAATTAGTGGTTTTTGCTTGGAAGACATCTTGTAGCATTTGGAAACCATTTTATTTTTTATTTTTTTGGCATTGTAAAGTATATTTGCTCCTTTTGTGAGTGAAAATAGTGACATATTCATCATTTTCTTCAACGAAAACTCCAAGCATAACCTTTGGTAACAATTTTTCCATAATATAGGCACAAGCATATCCTATAAGGTCTTATTTGGCCCCCCTTTGATGAATTGTGGATTTCAAAGATGTGAATGATGGTTTGAGGGGGTAACAAATGTCATGATTAACAAATAGTATTTAGGAATGATGTTAGATATTTTTTTTGATGTATTTCAAAAAGTGTATTATTTTTTCTTTATTTGTAATTCTCTCTTTGAATAAAGGGTTGCTTAAATCCCCATACACTAGAAAATTATTATTTGTTGTGCATCAAAAGTTTTTACATGTATTATGAATTTTCTTAAGGGATTATTTTAGAGGGGTACCTTAAGTTTGGATTGGTTTATACCATGATTTGGTTTCACATTGATCTCTTTAAGGGAGGAAGAAGTTATTTTCCCTCGTACTCTAATAAGTCTGTTAATGCTTAGTGTTCATTATTATGTAACCATATTGAATGAGCTAGAGAATTATGTGAGTTATTTACCTCAATCATAAGATGGTTTATATCATTTTTTGGCCTTAACGATAATGATGCTAATGCTTTGAGGTTTTATGTATTTTTATCTACTCATACATGTCTTAATGATGATGAAAAAACAAGTAGACTAAATAATCATTCTCATGTCCTTATTATGATTTTCATAATCATAGATTCACACTAGAAATCAAGGAACAAGGTATTATATACATGATCCTAAGGACATTAAAATCAAGTCTTAGAACTAACCTTCTTGGAAAAGAGAACAAGACCTCCATCTATGAGACTCTAGGGAATTGATGAGATTATTTAAATGGTGAATTTTTGAAGTAGAGCTAACATGTGAAGAAAATGTTTATGTTTATGGTGAGTTGAATATATCGTTGATGATTGATTGCCACCATATTAGAAAGATATTATGTGGCAAAATTTCAAATGTGAGTCCTAATTGAATCAAGCTTGAATTGGTTTTATTGTCTCAAAGAGATTTTGTTAATTTTCACACTGCTCTATGTTGTTTCAATTACTTATCCCAATTCAATTCTTCAATTAGCAATCTTTCATCAATAATAATTAGTACTTCCAATTATCAACAATAATTGAAGATAGAACAGTAAATGCAATGACAACAGGAGACAATAAACACAACAACAAGAGACACTGATTTGGTCAAAGACCAGGGAAAAACCCCACAAGGGGGAAACCTTATTCTTCTATTAGATTATCATAAAATGTTTAGCAAAGAGTACAATGAGCCCAAATCCATAAATAATAATCAAATTCAATGTTTTGACTTTTTCAACAAATCTAACAACCAATATCCAAAATATGTGCCAATAGTCAAGTTAATGCAATCAAATATACTCACGCACTTCTTGTTCACACTTCTCAGTTATTGTTCAACCTTCGTAATTCCTGTTCGCCCTTCACAGTTCCAGTTCAACCTTCCTAGTTCTTGTTCACCCTTTGCAATTCCTGTTCAACCTTCATAGTTTTTGTTCACCCTTCACATTTCTTATTCAACCTTCGATTTTAGATAGAACGAAACTCCAAAAACAATAATAAAATATATGTGATGATGATGTCCAAATGAGCTTGAGGTCACTTAAATTTATATGCTTCCAAGGGTGTCCAATTTGCTTTAGGGTTGACCTGATCAAATGTGCATATGTGGGATTTTCTTCATAAGTACACTTTCCCTTATCCAAATTGAGTGCTTCAATAGTCAAAATTGGTCCTCTCAAAAAGAGGAATCTAGTCCCATGGTTGGAATTTGTCACTAAGCTGCAAAAACTAACACTCAGTCTCAGTTATGGATAAATTCCATCTGCATCATGTCATGTGTATCTTGTCGTCATATCATGTCCCATCTCTACTCAACTCTATCTGCTAAAACATTCTCAAATCTAAAGAACAAGATTCGGGGAGCATTAGCTACCACCCTCTATAACTTCGGAGAGAACATATCAATCCAAAAGCAATGTCATGGAGCACATATCAACTTGAAACTACATCGGGGAGAACATCTCAACCTGGAACCTCATGGGGGAGTTAAACATCTATAACCCCATATCAAGAAATAGGTGATATGGGGGATCACATCTCAACCCATCCTATTGCCCACTGATCTTCCCAACAATGGCCCTCAAGAGTCATGTGGTAGATCACCTGCATCATAATCATCTTGGGTTGTACATCCCCAAGTATTGTCTCAACTCATTGGCCAAACGAGGAGCGCTAATCCCAACAAGCACAACTTGTGGGTATGATGCCAACTGGGGTATATTCTACAAATACTAGGGTAAGGGAGAAACATCTCCAACCCTATGGGTGACATATAGGAGAGTAACATCTACGACTCTGTTGTCCACAGATCCCTCAACCCCAGGATCCCTCCATCTAAATTCCTCACCCTGGGAGCTCATACAAAAGGGAAGTGTCAGCTTAGTGTTCTCAATCAATGATGACCCTTATCAAGATGGGTCACATCCATCATTCCAATCTGCTCTCTGAAGACCAAGAACTTCCCTTTCAGTAAATCCTTGGTGAGAATATTTTCAATCTTCTCATCTGCAGATATATGATGGGTCCTCTTTGCACCATGTCTCGAATGTAATGATATCAAATCTTAATGTGCTTGGACTTGTCATGAAATATGGGATTCTCTACCAGATAGATACCACTTGTGTTGTTTCAATATATCATTATAATGTCTAGGGCCTACTCAAATATCCCTCCAAAGAGCTTCCTTAACCAAACTACTTCACAGCTAGCCATGCTAGCAGAAATGTACTCCACCTCAGCGATACGCAATGCTATGAACTTTTTCTTCCTGCTCATCCAAGATATCATGGCAGATCCAAGATCAAAACAACATCCATATGTACTCTTCATGTCGATAATGTTTCCTTCCCAACCAGCATCAGTATATCCATGAGGTCAAACATCTCCAGTAGAATATCTCAGACCAAGGATTATCATCCCTTGCAAATATCTCAGAATGTGTTGGCGGCGATCCAATGCACATGGAGAGGCTCGGTCATGAATTGATTCATTGTATTCACTACATAGCATATATCTAGATGGGTGTTCAATAAGACCATAAGATCCCCAATCAGTTATCTATACTTAGATGGATTCACCAAATCGGATCTTGTAGCATCTCCACATAGCTTCTTGAAACTCATTTCCATCAGTGTTGGCAAGGACTTGCTTTCTGTCATTCCAAATTTCTCCAACAGCTTCATGACATATTCCTTGTAAAAGGAAAATCTCACTGGGCCTTTGTCACACCTTAAGGCCTAGAAAGTAGTGCATGAGTCCAAGGTTCTTCATCTTGAATTCAGAACTAGCTCCCTCTTACACTTGGTCATTAGGGACTCACTACCTATCAAGAATAGATTTTCAACATATAAAACCAAAATCAACATCATACTTTGGACTATCGTGAAGTAGAGGCTAGGATCGACATTCCTTCTTGTGAATCCTAACTTCACCAAATAATTGTCTATGTGGGCGTGCCATGCTCTAGGGTCTTGATTCAAACCATACAATGCCTTCTTCAACCTACAAACATGTGTCTTTCGATCCTCTACTTCAAATATTTGTGGCTCCTCAACATACACTTCTTGTAACATGCCATGGAGGAATGGTGTCTTCATGTCCATCTAATGTAGGTTCCATCCTTGACTTGCGGAAAGAGCGACTATCGAATCAATGGTTGTATATCAAGACACAGGTGAAAATATGTCGTCATAATCTTCTCCCTCTTTTTGGGAGAATACTCAAGCCACAAACCTTGCTTTATATTTCTCAACACTACCATCAACTCCATGTTTAATCTTGAATAGCCACTTTGAAGTCACCACGGATTTCTCCTTTGGTCTCAGCAAAACATCCCATACGTCATTCTTAATGATTGATTCATATTCTTCGACCATAGCATCCTTCCAAACTTGTTCTTTCAAAGCTTCTTCAAAGTTGGGAAGTTCAGCTTGTATCATAATGCTCATGGTTATAACATATCCCTAGTACTTGCATGCCTTCTTGCTTTCTCTAAATGATCTATGAAATGGAACTTGTCTCTCATTATCCTATAATGTTTCATGGAGCCAAAGTGGCCTCTTCCTGGAAGGAAGATTAGTTAAAGGAGGATCTAAGGGATCTATAGGTTCCATGGGATCATCGACAATGTCGGTCTCGAATTCAAGCATGGAAGTACCATCTAAAATATCCATATCATCATTATTCTTTTCAGGAAGAGGAGGTGGAGGAAGGTCCCTTGCTTTTCCAAGGGAAATATCTTCATCAAATTTTACATCCCTGCTAATCTCAACCTTCCTTTGACCAAGAATATATATTCTAAAAGCTTTAGAATTTTCACAATATCCAACAAAAGTACCTTTTCTTCCAATGGCTTCCAGCTTGTTTCTTTTGTCCTTCGGTGCATGGAAATATATGAGAAATCCAAAGATACGGAGATGGCTAACATTAGGATTAGAACATATGAACACTTCTTTGGGGGTCTTGTTGTCCAATGCTTGATGAGGCACCATGTTTTGAAGATATACAACATCATTCATTGCTTCTCCCCAGAGGAACTTTGGCACCTTTTAATCATATAACATGGCATAGGCGGCTTCTGCAATAGCCCTGGTCTTTCTTTCAGTGACTCCATTTTATTTTGGAGTATAGGTCACAATCGTCTCCTTCTTGATACATTCCTTCTTGCAGAAATTGATGAACTCATTTGAAATGTACTCTCCACCATTATCAGACCTAAATATATTGATTTTCTTCCCTGTTTGAATTTAAACCATAGCTTTAAAGTACTTGAATGCTTCATCCTTGTGCTTCAAATAATATATCCACTTCTTTCTAGATAATTCATCAATGAAATTGATGTAATAGAGATGGCCACCAATATAATGTACAAGCATCAGACCACATAATTCAAAATGAATGAGATGGAATGTGTCACTTGTCTTGTTCTCGCTAGAGGGGAATTGTCCCCTTGTCTTCTTTCCACTAGCACAACCTAGACTTGTTCCATCACGTTGGGATTGAACATTAGGAATACCATAAATAATTTCTTCAATTTCGGAAGATCATTATAATGTAAATGGTCCAATTTTCAGTGCCATGGATCACTTAGATGATTTGTATCATGGACCAATGATAGAAGAGCTCTTCCAATAACCATGTAGAGTCCTTCAAATCTCGATCTGAATGTGAATACATCTCTCATAGGTGATCCAACAGACCAATTAAGAAATTTTCCCCTGATGAACGCAACATGCATCCCTTTGTCTTCCAAAGAAAATATTGATACCAAATTCTTCTTCAATCCCGACACATACATCACATCATGGACCACAACAAATTCCCCAAACTCCAAATGGAATTTGATGGACCCAAAGCCTTTAACGGGATGAGTGTAATTGTCTCCAAGAACAATTTCCAAATTTGACTCCCTCTCTACCAAATTAGAGAGAACTTCTTTATACCCAAAGAAATGATAAGTGGCCCCAGTATCAACCAACCAGCTATACCATGAATATGGAGGAGAGGAACTAGTCAGGGCATAAAAAAGAATATATTCAAATTGATTTCTGACATTATTTTCATAGCTAGAGTATCTTGACTTCTTTTGAGGATGACGATCTTCTTCATGGTCAATTGGAGCAACTCTTATTCTTCTTTCATCTCTTACATTACGATCATTCCTCCATTCATTTATTCTTCTTCGATCATCAAACCTGTTATTTTTGTTTCTAGTGTTATAGTGTGGATCGATGTTCTTATCGAGGAAATATCTAGCATAATGACCCTTCTTGTGATAATTGTAGCTTTCAATGTAAGATGATGTTCTATCAATCCTTTTCTTTTCACTTCAAGGTGGAGGCTTTCTTTAATTTGATGGACCTCCTTTTCCTTTCTTCTTCTTGAGTGAGATTTCCAACAATCTCATCAAATGGTAGGAAGGCATTGTTGTTGCTTGCTTATAGTAATAATGAAGGTTTCCCAAATGGGAGGGAGACCTTTAAGAGTTAAAATCACCAATTCCTTGTTAGGCACAATTTCCCCAACCCTTTGCAATTAAGCTCTAAGACGAGATATCCTCATAACATAGGAATGCACAGACTCCCCTTTGTTCATGTTCATGTCTTTGAGTTGATCTTTCAAGGAGATTATTTCATTCAAATTGTTGACTTCATACATGCCAATTATCTTATCATACATGTCCTTAGAATTTGTCGCATTTTCAACATATGCAAGTAGACTATCTTGTAAACCATCAACCTTAATTTTCTTTTCTTTTAACTCCTTTCTTGTGCTTGTTCTTGGCTATAGTGGAAGCATTTTCTGGAGGATCTGGTACATTTCCTTGAATGTATTCTAAAACATCATTGTTATCAGCTATAATCCCCAACCTAATCTTCCATGCAGCAAGTTAGATGAGTCACCCAACTTCTCATGTTCCTTGAAGAAAGAGAAAGACATATTGACTTGATTAGATAACCTACTTCAACTTTCCAAAGATGATTATTTCAATGCTTGCCTCCTTTTGGGCTTGTCCTTTAGTTTAGCTCTGAAACCATGTTAATTTTCACACTGCTCTATGTTGTTTCAATTACTTTAGCCCAATTCAATTATTCAATTAAAAATCTTTCATCAATAATAATTAATACTTCCAATTATCAACAGTAATTAAACATAGAATATTAAATGCAATGAAAATAGGAGACAATCAACACATCAACAAGAGACACTGATTTGGTCAAAGACCAGGGAAAAACACCACAAGGGGGAAACGCTTTGAAATTCCTCTTCTATTAGATTTTCATAAAAGGTTAAGCAGAGAGTAGAATGAGCCCAAATCCATAAATAATAATCAAAGTCAAAGTTTTGACTTGTTCAACAAATATGCCAACCAATATCCAAAATATGTGCCAATAGTCAAGTTAATGCAATCAAAGATACCCATGCACTTCCTGGTCACCCTTAGCAATTCATGTTCACCCTTCGCAGTTCCTATTCAACCTTCACATTTCATGTTCACCCTTCGCAGTTCTTGTTCAACCTCCACAATTCCCATTCACCCTTCGCAGTTCTTGTTCAAGCTTCATAGTTCTTGTTCAACCTTTGCAGTTCTTGTCAACCCTTCACAGTTCCTTTTCAAATTTCGATTTTAGATAGAACAAAATTCTAAAAAGAATAAGAAATTATATGTGATTATGATGTTCAAATGAGCTTGAGGCCACTTAAATTTATATGCTTCTAAGGGTACCCAATTTTCGTTAGGGAGGACCTGATCAAATGTGCATATGTGGGATTTTCTTTATAAGTACACTTTCCCTTATCCAAATTGAGTGCTTCAATAGTCAAAATTGGTCCTCTTAAAAAGAGGAATCTAGTCCCATGGTTGGAATTTTTCATTGAGCTTCCAAAATTAACAGATTCTTAGTTATAATTTGCAATTAGAGTTGGAAACAATAACTCATGTGGGCTGATATAAATCCAGACTCTATCATAGTAATGGAGAGGAAAGTTTTCATTTTGCAAATGGCCTTTCTTTCTTGAAATTATATTCACATATTATAACCATAAAAAAAAAAAAAAAAAAAGAATGACTAGAAATCCTTTCTTTTTATGTTGGTTTTGGGTGATTTAATGGTTATTTAAATCCATGTCATTTAATTTGTCAACCCTGGGGGTTTCGTAAACTGATGAGGTATACCTATACTATATGTACTAGGTGGTTATCTTTCAAATTAGATTAATCTAATCCAATATAAAACTAATTAGAAAATAAATTAAATCAATCAAAAACAAACCAAATTGAAATCAAACATAAATAAATTGAAATCACACTTCCTAGAAAGTAAATCACACCTACTGAAAGTAAAAGCACACTTGCATGAAATGGAAACACACTTGCTGAAAGTAAAAGCATACATGCATGAAATGGAAACACACTTGATGAAAGTAAAAACACACTTGCATGAAAAGAAATGAAATAACAAAACTATACTATGTTACCAATGTACAAAGATGTGCAAATTGTGGTTGATGGGGGCCCTCCATTCCTCAGCAAGCACACCATCACATCTTCAAAGTACCAATATGCTGGAGAATCTTGGATTGAACTATTTTATTGATTAGAAGAATAGAATACATAGATAGATAGATGGGTTCCTTTTAAGGATGCACCCCTATTTATACAAAAATTGAGGATGACTGAGCAATAAATGCAGATCCCTCAAATCTCTCCTAAATCCGCATTTATCTCATGTGGTTACAACCAATCTACTAAAAATGTGAGATACATATCCTCTCAAAATCCTCTCATCCATGATTCTTCTCCTTTAAATATCCATAGGTAATGATCCTCAACTTCTATAATTACTCCACAAATCTTCATGAGTTGGTACTTGAAATTCGAATTTGTAGTTAGGAGGCCAAGTATGACCCTTCTAGAAGATCCAAGTAGGCCTACAATATCACAAAATGTATACCACTTTCATGTATATATGAAAACATGTTAATTTTATATTATTTAATCACAAATTCACTTAAAATACTTAAAATAAATGACTTTGGAAAATATAATGTGAAACCCATATGATCATGAAAATGGTTACTTAATATAGGGTTATGTAATTACAAAGTTACAGAATGAGGGTAAAATGATGGACATTAAGGTGAAAATGGATGACATTTTTGAGGACCAACATACCCCTCAACTAAAGTTGCTGCATGTCCTCATGCAACTATTTCATTGATTCACTTAATCATAAGTTGATCTTCTTGAAATGTTTTGCTTCTATATGAGCTTTGGCTCTGTATTGATTCTCTTTTAACTTTGCATTATCATATCATTTGATAACTTTAATTATTTTTTGCAAAGTATACTTTGAAATCATTTGATTGCAACATATTTTTTAATGGTTGGTTCTTGTGTGACAACCAAAATGTTTAGTATTAGTTCTTGTGTAACAATAATTATTTTATTTTGTTGCATCAAATTACTTTGAAAACATTGAGAATTTTTTTAAGTCCCATAGTGACTGTCAACCATTTAATGTGCTCATCATTACAAAACATTTAAACTTTTGGAATCAAAATGCAATAATAGTTGATTGGGAAAATATGTTAGTTAGAATGAAATGAAATGTGGCATGAAATGTGAATATCCCTCCCCCCCAACTAAAGGTGTTTTCAGTTTTGTTGCAAATGAGAAAGGGAATATGAATGTGGTGAAGAATTTTCCAAAATCATAAATTTAGCATTTAAAGAATTACATGATTAAAGATTAGAAAAAAACGTACCTTCACTTACCTGAAAAGTTGACAAGAAAAGTATATAGAAGAGTGTGGTTGTTGTTGCTAGATCGTGGAATGTGAAGTAATTGAATCTAATCTGCTTCTTGTTTTTTTCCTTGGTTGTATGAATTGAGGATGAGATTGGAATCTTTATTGCTATGGATGTTGAATTAAGTCCTACTGCAAACTATTGAAATCATGTAGTCTTCATTCGTTCCCGCTAGATGGAATAATTCTTATCTATGTGAATAGATGTGTCGATGTCAAACATAGAAAAGAAATTGTTGGATTACTGCCCATTAATGAATACCATTAACCAACACAAGACTGCTCGCCATTGATGTCGATGAGAGTCAATATGTCTAAGTACATCTTACTAGGTACGAATAGATGTGTTGAAGTCGAGTCACTTAGAAGGTCTGACAAACATGGAAAATTGATGTATTCCCATTGTTTATTGGTGAGATAACTTGTCATTAAGGCATGCAAGCCTCAAGATACTTTAAATATCTCTACTCTTGATCACAGATGATGTGTCGCAGTCGATGGGTAAAAACTTCTTAGAAGGAAGGCCTTAATGAATCCTTCATCATCTAACGTGAGTTTATAATAATAATGTGAAAGAATATGGATAAAAATTTGCATTGGAACAAGGTTTATTTGACATGAATGAAGAGAAAAATGGGGTGACTCAAATTTGTAAGGGAGCTTAATGAATTTTATTTTTGGGTTAAAAATGAATGAAAATGAGGTAGGGAAGTATAAAAATTGCAATGGAAATGAGTTTTTGGTAGTAGGGAGATGGATAAATATGGATTGATTGCAGGCTTAAAATGAGTAGTGTCGGTAAAACTGGTATTTTTTTTAGTAGCAATGGTGTAATGGATCTGATTTGGCATGAAATGATCATGCTCTTCTAAAAGAAACTTGGTCTTCTCATGCACATAGCGATCTTCTTTCATCGTGTCCTAAAACTTGAAAAAAATTAGCACTTTTTTCTGCAATAGAATGTAATTCTATCGAGAGAGAGAGAGAGGTGATCAGTCTCTCCTCATCTGATATATACACAGGAAAACTCAAAAATAGTACTAATAAAACAAATTCAAGAAAAAATAAATGCATTTTACCTATTTCTTACCAATTTTGAGCTTGAGACCTCTTCTCCATACACTTAATGCTTCTATAATAGATCATAAACCAATTTTTTATAAGCTATTGAATTGTGTCAATTCTGCAGCTACCAAAAACGTAGATCATTGCACTGCCTTGCCACTTTTACAACCTGCAATTAGACTCATATGGTGGTTTTTTTAATTATTTCAGTTAGATTTTTTATATTTGCAAGGTTTTTATGCATGTTGAATTCTATAACTACGTTTTTCCTTTTTAATTAGCGCTCCACGCTTGTCCATGATCCTGTGGATCAAGAAAATGCTCAAAATTCAAAAATTTTGGATCAACTTGAAACCAACGCTAAAGCATAGATCTTGTTGTTCAGAATCCAACGCAATTTGTTTCACTAAAATACGACTTCGGATGCTATTGGAATTGTGTTCTGATCGTTTTATGAAACAGTTAAAAAAATTGAAATTTTGAGTTTGTAGGTACGCCCAGTCAACATTATGTATGCTGACGTGGCAAGTTGACTATGCCACATCGGCCAATGCGAGGTTGACACTTGTCACTGATTGGTTGGTAACATGTGGCAATTTTATGTTGGTCAACAGGAGATTGAGATGGCCCAACAAGAAAGTGCCACGTGGACCAACCATTAGTTGCCATGTGGCATCCTTGTGGTGGCCAAAATTACATGGAAGTTCGAATGGCCTCTGTGAGAGTTGAAACCACAACCTCATGACTACTAACCAAATGATTTACCAACCACGCTACCATGTTGGATGTGAAATATAACCCAAAATTTATGTTTTAAGTTTAAAAAGTGTGCCCTTTTGGAGAGGGGCTTCGGGCTAAGCCCTAGTCCTTGGTCGCATGCAACTCAATATGAGCACGGGCACAAACTTTGGGAGCAGTTGTAACCATCCTACAAATTTGTTAGTCGGTCAGCAAGGCCGGATTCACACATCGTTCCCAATTTCCAAGCGCACCGGTCAAGTTTGGGTCAATTTGTAGGTTCATTAACAGCGAAATTGGGTACAGACTATTAAAAACAACATATCTTTCTCAATTTTTAACAAAATGAGGTGCAAAAAGAATCAAAACAGGGGTTTTCAACAGCGTTGGATCCATTGGAGGCATCATTTTGGTTGTTTGAGCTTTCTAAAGGTCTTTAATTGTACTTTTGATTGTGAACTTCGATTTTTTTTCAATTTTTATTGCAAAATTCTAAAACTAACTTTGTTCATTTGTTTTTTCTGATCTTCCAGATCGCAAAGAGCACAAGAAGAGAGCATACTCAACAATATGGAAGTTATTTACTCAATTGGAATGCAAAATTTAAAATACAAAACACAAGGATTTGATCTCTAAATTCCGATCATGGATCTCGAAACTCTATTATGTTCTCCTATTTTCCTTCTTTTTCTTCAACCTCCTGCAAATTATTAATGAGATGGGTGGCTCTTACTACACCACCAATAAAATAAAATTGAAAACAAAATGAAATCTAACATAAAAAACTTAAATACATCACCTATTCTACTCTACTGGAAATAGAAGAATTGATCAAGTGTATGCATATTTCTAGTGTAACCATGTGTGTAACAGGATCAAAAATATATTCATACTAAGGTTAGAGAAATGTACATTAAAAATAATCAAAGCATGAAATAACGTTTGCTTAGATAATACGATTATAAAGTAAAGAAGGAAGAAAATTCTTAATCGCATGTGAATTACTCCAACTGGTTGATAATTCCTGTTGCACACACAGATTAGTACAAAAAAAAATTTGAAAATGTTTTAAAATTTAATATGAAAAATGATTTTAACATGCTTTTAATCATGCAACTATAATGAGTTTTCTAAACTTCAAAATGAACACCTATGTATACCTCCCTGGCAACGGCACCAAAATGTTGAGTGATTTAATGGTTAGTTAAATCCATGTCATTTAATTTGTCAACACAGGCCCTAGGGGTTTCGTAAACTGATGAGGTATACATGTACTATATGTACTAGGTGGTTATCTTTTAGATTACATTAATCTGATTCAAACTAAAACTAATTAAAAAATAATTTAAATCAATCAAAACCAAACCAAATTGAAATCAAACATAAATAAATTGAAATCGCACTTACATAAAAGAAATCACACTTGCTTGAAAGTAAATCACACCTACTGAACGCAAAAGCACACTTGCATGAAATGAAAACAAACTTACTGAAACTAAAAGCACACTTGAATGAAATGGCAACACACTTGTTGAAAGTAAAAACACACTTGCATGAAAAGAAATGAAATAACAAAACTATGATGTGTTACAAATGTACAAAGATGTGAAAACTGTGGTTGATGGAGACCCTCCATTCCTTAGCAAGCACACAAAAGTATGATCACATCTTCAAAGCAACAATATGCTAGAGAATCTTAGATTGAACTATTTTATTGATTAGAAGAATAGAATACATAGATAGATAGATGTGTTTCTTTGAAGGATGCACCCCTATTAATGCAAAAATTGAGGACGGTTGATCAATAAATGCAGATCCCTCAAATCTCTCCTAAATCCACATTTAACTCATGTGGTTACAACCAATATCCTAAAAATGTGAGATACATATCCTCTCAAAATCCTCTCATCAATGATTCTTCTCCTTTAAATATGCATAGATAATGATCCTCATCTTCTATAATTACTCCACAAATCTTCATGAGTTGGAACTTGGAAATTTGAATTTGTAGTTAGGAGGCCAAGTAGGACCCTTTTAGGAGCTCCAAGTAGGCCTACAATATCATAAAACGTATACCACTTTCATGTATATATGAAAACATGTTAATTCTATAATATTTAATCACAAATTCACTTAAAATACTTAAAATAAATGACTTTGGAAAATATAATGCTAAACCCATATGATCATAAAAATTGTTATTTAATGTAGGGTTATGTAGCTACAGAATTACGGAATGAAGGTAAAATTATGGACATTAAGGTGAAAGTGGATGACATTTTTGAGGCCCAACAGTTGGTAATGAAGATACATTACAAATTGGTATTAGAACATGTGGTTATATCACTACAAGTTGTATGATATCAAAGGAACTTGAATTGTTAAAATTGGAAACTTGTTGACGGTGATGGATCCACCAACATTTAGGGAATCTCCCCAATATGAGGTCACAATTCGACCTCACACCATTTGGTGTAGGAGTCCCATTCGGTATGACCTCTCGGTTTCCATATACTTAGATATTTTGCTTAGATCTAGCTCTCAGCACATGAG
This sequence comes from Pinus tabuliformis, assembly GCA_031772625.1. Classification (NCBI taxonomy): domain Eukaryota; kingdom Viridiplantae; phylum Streptophyta; class Pinopsida; order Pinales; family Pinaceae; genus Pinus; species Pinus tabuliformis. Next base: position 83,286,972 of record CM062809.1, read on the forward strand.
AGTGTTGCAATGGTACCTTCAAAAAGCAATGTGAGTGTGCCTAGTGAGTGTCCAACGTAATTGTGTATAGGTTCTCTTATTGTAGAAGGAGGAGAAAAGTGAGCCTCTAAGTAAGAGGTAATAGTACTACCCAAGAAGAGACACACGTAAACCAAGAAAGTTTGTCCAACAACTAGCGAAATAATGCACACTGGATATCGCAGTCGTTAAAACCAAAGAACGGGGAAAGGTTTGTCTACCATCCAATAGAATAGTCCATAGTGGATGTGATGGTTGTTATAACAAATGAGCAGGAAAGGTATGTCTAGTATCATGCAGAGTAGTCCATAAGCATGAGACAATAATGACAACCATAACAACACATTCCCAACAAGGTAAGCACTAAAACAACTAAAATAGTTCAACTATCTTAGTACATGTGAAACAAACATGAAATATAAATGCTCACGAAATAGTATTACAAACATCCATAAGTCATGCATGGAAAAGTGTTGGCCCGAGAAGGATTATGTATTAAGAAAATGTTCCAAGACACATATTTACATCATACATCACTAGCCCCAATAGTGGAACAATGGAGCCACTCCTTCCTCCTCAAGGAACTAATTAAAACTCTCTATGTGTTGCAGGCGAAGCCTAGGTGAAAGTCCTTTGCTCATATAGTAAGGGGGTATATATAACCAATGGATGATGCTTGATCCTTGTGACTCTATGACTTCCCTCATGATTGTTCAACTTTTTATGAATTTTCAATTGACATGACTCTTCATATTCATGCGTGTCCATTGGACTTTCACTTTACATTAAATTTGATATCCATATGGCTCATAATAGTGATGTGGATTTTGACAACTCATGACACGACTTGACATGACACTGCTGACATGGACTAGCTTGTTGAGGTGGCAATGTCAAGTCATTGTTGTTGCTGATTGATAGATGTGTTCTTGGATGTGCTTTCTCTTCTCCTCTGCATAGCTTGACGGTGCAAGGTCTTCAATGATCTTCAGTCTCAAGATGTGGTTGCATGCATGTGTTCCCTTTGTCTATTTTTTATAAGCTTCTTTGTCCATCTAGCTGTAAGTGAGTCTTCTAGCATGCTCTCTCCTTCTTCTCCTTATTCATAGTCTTTTCATGATCCAACAGTGTACGTGTTCCTGCAATTCACTCATGATGAGACACCATCAAATCCAAAACTCCCTAGTCTAAGATGAAGCATTTTTATCCATGGACTAGGCCCAAGATAAGTGACAAGTTGGAAGGGGGGCCCAGCAACTGCACATTTCACAGTTCTAGGTGATAGGCTGGGAGATTGGTGATTAAGACGGTGCAGAGCGTAGCTTAGGCTTGGCAGAGGAACTTTTGAGCATAGTCATCACTGCGAGGATAAACTGCGCAGGGGCCAATGGGAGACAGGATTGCACAGTTGGAACAGTCAGTGGTCAGTGCAAGATGGGACCCTAGGAGGCATGTATGCACAGTTTTCAGAGGAAAGGTAGGACTGGGTAGCAAAGGGGCCCGAAGGACAAATCTGCACAGTTCTTGATATCAGTGAGTCTTGGCTGAGGGAGGACACTAGGGGACACTTTTGTGTAGTTATAGGATGTAAGAAAGGCTTGGTTCTCTGCGCATTGTAGGGTTCCAGCAAGAAAGGGGGAATCTTGATGACTAATCTTACGAAATGTGCAATTCAATCCAGGCTGGGAAATTTTAGTATGAAATTTTGGGGATGAAGGCAGGTTGCTCAGCTCTGTAATTGAGTAGTGCAACTATCCTGGGGATAGTGGTTGCACACTGCATAGTTCCAAGCAGCAAGGTTGCATCACTGAGGTCTGAAACTGTACAATGCACAGTTCAGTCGAGGTCGAGTGAAAGTGAGTTGTGCGGTCAGAAGGATTTCTAGAGAAATGGCTAAGTGCGGGAGGAAAGATGGACTCATGATGAACTCCAACTGTAATCGCACACTTGGCATACCTCAATGACACGATAACCAAATACCATCGAAATAACAAGGAAATCATTACCCTCTAAGTGACTATCTCACAACAAGAAATGACAAGTGCAACACTTGGGATTGACTTTTAGGACGACCATGACGCCACTTGTCTGACAATGCTCAAGTCTTTGTGTATGAGTGCGACGAGTGTTTACATGGCTAGTACAACTCGTATAAGCAAAGATAAACCTTCGAACCACCAAGAAATGTTCACAAACATGACATAATAACCAAACATGCCAAAAGACAACAATTGATCCAACAAGCGAAAGGGAGCAAGACACTTAGAGGAAACACATGAAATAAATTTCAGTGCTTGCAACCAATGCATGTCATTGAAGACATAATGATATGACAATGATAAGCAGTCCTTCATGCTAAACTAAGAGGTGTATTTCAAAATATGTTTTTTATTTTCCATACCTACCCTCCAAAGGGTTATGCATCAGATGGAGACTTCATGTGGTCTCGATCTTCTATCATACCTCGAGTTCCTTGGTCTTCTTATATGATAACTATCTTTGTTATTCAGCTCCTTGAGTGTCATCTAGCATGTCCTCCTTCTTCATCATCTTTTCATAGCCTGGTAGAAATCTTGTATCTGTGATCCACTTGTGACAAGATGACATCAGTCTGATAAACCCCTAGTCTAAGATGCTACACTTGGGTTCATAAACTGGGTCAGGACTGAGTGACAGGCTAGGGGAGAAGGCCCAGTGACTGCGCAGTTCAAGCAACCAAGGGTCAATATTGAACATTGAAACTGCGCAATGTGCAGCTCAGGCCAGACTGAGGGAAATTTTTGCACAGTCCTCATTGAGGGAAAGAATCACACAGTGGCCACTTAGAGACATAATTACGTAGTTTAAGTAGGTAGTGGTTGCTATGGGCTAAGGCCCTGGGAGGACACATCTATACAATTTTAGGATGCAAGCTAGACTGGGCTACTGCGATGTTTGAGGGACAAAACTGCGCAGTTGCCGGAGACAGTGGTTTTTGGCCAAGGTAAGGACACTAGGGGAATCGTCTGAGCAGTTTTTGATGCCAAGGGAGGTTGGACTTCATGTGCATTACGCAGTTCAAGCAAGCAAGTAAAAGGCTTAAGGGTTGTGGATGCGAAGTGCATAGTTGAGGAAAGCTTGATGAGGCTAGGTTGTTAGGAATACTCGAGAATTTAGCTAAGTTTGGGATCAGTAGAACCAATGTGAACAATGATAGAACTTGACTATGATCACACACTTGAACACTTAGTGATACACCATATACCATCCAGAGCATTTGAAAACATACTTCACTTAATGCAACAACATTTGTGGAAGCTTATGACAAGTGTGGCGCCGATGATAGAATTTGTGAGGATAAAGGCGACACTTGTGCAATAGTACGTGAAACTTTGCAAATGAGTATGAAACATGTCTATATGATGAGAACAACTCATTCTCACAAATATTTCCCCTTGAAGCAAAACAAACTTCCCTTTGCATGGCAAGCAATAATCCCCATGCCCAAAGATGACACATGCTATATAAAGATGAAAGTGTGAATGACTCTTAAGGTTTAGGAAGGAAGCTTGAAATCATGAGCTTACCAATAAGTGACTAAGGAATGACCGCTAATAGGATCCACAGTAGGCTCCAAAATTCAAGCGTAGGCCAAAATTTTGGAGGGTGTTGCAGCCGCTACAACAAAGCTGCAGGATGAATTTCCCCAAGGATAAGCCCAACTACCCCAAGGAGGAACCATTTCAATTCAAAAGAAATTTCAAATTATTCAAAGAAAATTACTATATTTTGTTTGACAAGTAGGCCCAGTGAAAGTCTACAAGTTAGCGCCACATGAGAAATTGACCCTCCTAAGTCAACTATAAATAGACCTTCATTGACTCCTCATTTGGCATCATCCATCACATCACACATCACATCAAAGGTTTGAATTGGTCTAAAAAAATTTAGGGAGACTTCACATGTGCGAAAGAGGAGAGAGAGTTATGTTTGATCGAATTGATTTTGTGTTTTGTTGACCAATGTTGACTTGCATTGACTAGGTTATATTTCTGTTATTTTTACCAATTTCTTGAAGGAGACTTCGATTAGAATATTTTCTTTGTTTCACCAAATTTTTATCCTTGTTATGGGTTGTTCACTGAGGTTAACTACAAGCTCTGTCTATGGTTTGACCACAAGAATTTTGATCGAATAGGTTGGATCTATTTTGACTGAGTTTGACTTAGGAAGGAAGGTTTAATAATCTACTAGGTTGGCCAAACTTTTCTAGGAAGGTTTGATTGTTGACTTCAACATATTTTTGACTATGGTTAACCAAACTTCACAGACCATAATTTTGGTCCTCTGTTGTAGAATGATATTTTGGATCATATTTGAATTTCTCTCTCATTGTTGACTGGTTTTGGATTGGTTTACTTGGAGAGTCAAAGCATTGACTTTGACTTCTTTATGGATGTATTATTGGACTGATGTATCTCATGTTGAACATTGATTGACTACTAGAAGAAGAGGAATTGATTCTAGGTTTTCACCCTTGTGGGGTTTTTCCCTCTTCTTTGACCAAAATCTCTATGTCTCATTGTGCTTGGATGATTCTTTTTTTGTGCATTATTGTTTACTATTATATCTATATTTGCTTAATTGCTACTGGAGTGAATGAAATTGGATGAATTTGTTTAAGTGATTATAATAGAATAGAACATTGTAAAAAAATTAACATGGTATTAGATTTGAGGTGAAGGATAGCCTAAGGAGACTAGAGAGCACCCCTTTGAGAAACTCTTCTTGTTGATTGGTGATCAACGTTCTTAAGCAAGATTACTACCTCCTATTTAAATATTGAAGGGAAGTTGAATGATGCCTCCAACTTTGTAGCATGGAGGGATGGATTAGATATTACTCTTGAAGAGAATGATGTTATGGAAAATGTGCAGGGCCAAGTAGTTGAGCCTCCTAAGAATGCCAATTATAGTGTCAAATCCAAGTATAAGAAGGGTGAGATCAAGGCCAAGAAGATTATCATTGACTCTCTTAGAGACCATCTCATCACCTATGTGTCAAAGATGAAGAAGGCAAAGGAAATGTATGAAAAATTGATTGGGATGTATGAAGTCAACAACCTCAGCCAAGTCATCTCTTTGAAGAGTTAAATCCATGACATCAAGATGAAAAAATCTAAATGTTTAAGCATACTTCATGAGGATCTCTGCAATAAGATATCAACTTATTTCCATTGGAGAAGTCATACTTGATAGAGAACTTGTGCAGATGACTCTTGGTGGGATCCCCATGTCTCAGGAGACATTCATTACCAACATCAGTTGCAAAAAAGAGCTCCCTACATTTGATGATATTCTGGGAAATCACACTCAAGAGGAACCCAGGCTCATTTCTAGAAGAAGAATTCAAAGACAAGAACAAGGAGAACCTACAACATTGCAGCCATGTCAAGAAAGGAAAAGGGAAAGGAAGGCCTTCCAAAAGGAAGCCAAAGAACCCAATCCAAGCATTCAACAACAATAAAAGGGACTTGTCCAATGTCCAATTCTATAGGTGTGACAAATTTTTCCACACTGCTTGAGATTGTCCTAAGAGAAGAAATGCTCAATGGCCTAACAACAACAACAACAATGGAAACAATAACAACTTCAACAATAGAAGGATAAGAGAAGGTCTTGATGGCAAGCACGTGTTGAAGAGTCTCAACGTCCTCAAAAGAGGTACAAGAACTCAAGGTATGCCAATAATGTTGCAAGTTCTCAATCTGAATATGTTCTTGTTGTTTCTCTTTCTAGCTCATATTTAGATTGCATTGATAGTTTGCTGGTGGATAGTGGGCATCTAGACATTTTACTGGGTATCATGAAATCCTCTCAAATTTGGTTGAGAGGAAGTCTATTTGAAAGTTATACTTGGGGATAATTATGCTCATCCTATCAAAGGGTCTTGTTCTATTTCTTTTCATTAGAGGAAATTTCAGCATAAATGTGGCCTCCTAAGGAAGAATAATAAAATAATAATTAAAATAATAAAATAAGAGTTATAAATTTTGGAGGGAAAAGAAGAAAACTGCTTTTTTTTTTAAATTGTATTTTTGGCTTATCTCCTTATAGGTTTACTCAAATTTCAAGTGTAGACACTCATTGGATGCGGAATTAAATTCCACGTCCAACGAGTATCCATTATGCATAATTTGAGAACACCCACATTGATAAAATTTGAATATTTATTAAAAAAACGTGTAATATATATTAATACTCTTTTATAATATATCTTAAATTTTTATCAATGTGGTTCTTCTCAAAGTATTCATAATGGGTACTCGTTGGATGTGAAATTTAAGCCTGCATCCAACAAGTGTCTACACTTGAAAGTTAGGTAAAATTTTAAGGAGATAAGCCAAAAATACAATTAAAAAAAGTAGTTTATCTTCTTTTCACTCCAAAATATTTACATGTACCACTTTTTAAATTAAAAATATTTTGATTGGTTTACATATTATGACATGGAAATTACATGAAAAATTCATGGGCACTTTTAGGCTAAAATTTCCTCTAACGCATTTGGATTATGGTGCAACCATTCATCTACATGATGTGTCATATGTGTTGGGCTTGAAGAAGACTCTTGTCTCCATTTTTTCTATGGAAGAAAAAGGATATAGAGTTCCATTCATTAATGGAAAATCCCTTGCTTGTCCAATGAATTATAACTTGATACCATCCTTCACACTTGGTGTCAAAAATGAAGGTTTGTATAGACTTCGTGGATGACCAATTGAAGAATTGGTACATGATACTACTAATCAGTGTGAGCTTTAGCACCATAGATTTTCTAACCTTCATTACAAGGCTCTGCCTGACTTGAGAAGGATAGTTACAGGGATACCCAGGATTCAAGTGGGTCATGAAGGTGTATGTCAGGGATGTGCTAGTGGAAAGAATATCAAGGGACCCTTCCCTTCTAGTAGCAACAGATCTAAAGAGATTCTTCAACTATTCATTTTATCTTTGTGGGCCCATTTCAGTGACATATCTTGGAGGATACTTATATTATATTATCATTGTGGGCAGCTTCTCTCGTAAAACTTGGATCTTCTACTTTAAGACCAAGGATCTGGCTTTCAACATGTTCAAGGACTTCAATTCTTTTTGTGGAAAAAAAAATGGAAAGAAGATCTAGATCTTGAGGATAGATAATGGAGGAGAATACACTTCAAATGAATTCAATGACTTCTTCATAGATGTACATATTAAGAAGGAGTTGTTTTTTCCATACAACCCTTAACAAAATGGAGTTATTGCGAGGAAGAACAGGTCCATCTTGAAAGAAACCAAAGCCATGATTCATGATAAAAAGCTTCCTATGTTTCTGTGGGGATAAGCAAAAAATATTGTCGGTGTATGTCCAAAATAGGAGTCCTCATCAAGCCTTGGGAGACAAGACTCCTAGAGAATTATTTACAGACATGAAAACAGAAGTTGGACATTTGAGAATATTTGGATGCCATGTTTACTTTCATGTACCGAAAGAGAAGAAGTCCAAGTTGAAAGCTTCATGAATGAAAGGTGTGTTTGTTGGTTATTATGAAAATTATAAATCTTACAGGATATGTGTGACATGTCAAAGGAACATTGAGTTCAGTGAGGATGTGACCTTCGATAAAGATTTTTCCCTTGGGAAAGCAAGGAACACTCCTATCCTTGTTATCTCTAAGAGAAGAGAAGATATTATGGATGTAAATGTTGATCCATCCATGCATAAGCCTGACCTTGCAGATGAGCCTATGAACCCATGGATCCTTTGGATCCTCCACCTTGTGATCCTCCCACAAGGAAGAGACCCTAGTGGCTTTGTGATACATTACAGGATGCAGAGAGACACTAGCCCTAAGAGGTACCTTCAGATAAATCAAGCAGCCTCATAGATATTAGGGATATGGTACCTTGATGAGTGACATTACATAATCTGAACCTTGCATCTTTGAAGAAGTAGTGAAGTAAAAGGTTTGAAGAGATGCCATTGCCGAAGAATATGAGTCCATCATGAAAAATGATGTATGGAAATTTGTTCTGAGACTTGAGGGGAAGTCTGTTGTGACTTCCAAGTGGATATACAAAATCAAACATGTAGCTGATGGTAGCATTGATAAGTTTAAAGCGAGGTTTGTTTCTAGAGGATTCTCCCAGAAAGAGGCACAAGATTATTATGATATATTTTCACGTGTTTCCTAATACACTACCATTTAGTCCATCATTGCTCTTGTTGCTAATCAAGGTTGGAGTCTTCATCAGACGGATGTGAAGACAACCTTTCTTCATGGCATACTTTAGGAAGAGGTGTACATGGAACAACCACAGAGATTTGAGGAATGTGATAGGGAAACACATGTTTTCATATTGAAGAAAGCCCTTTGTTGTTTGAAGTAAGCTCCCAAGGCTTGGTATGCTTAGATCAATGGAAACTTGATGAAGTTGGGATTCACCAGAAGCAGTCTTGATTCAAACCTCTACTTCAAGGTTTTCCAAGGTATGCCTTTGATTTTGGTTTTATATGTTGATGACTTATTCATGACAGGAGAAAAGCCTTTGATCATCCATTGTAAGAGGGAGATTTCCTCCAAATTTTAGATGAAAGATCTTGGGTTGATGCATTATTTCCTAGGCTTAGAGGTGTGGTAGAGACCTGGTGATATTTTCCATAGCTAAGGAAAATATGTTGTCAAACTCTTGGAGAGATTTGGGATGGTAGATTACAAATCCATTGCAACACCAATGGAGGAAAAATTCAAGAAGTTATGTGGGGAAGTTGTGGAACATGATTTAGCAGATCCTTCTTTGTACTGGTAGTTGATTGGGGCTATGATGTTTTTGGTAAGCACAAATCCAGATATAAGTTTTTCTATTAACATATTGAGTTAATTCATGGTGGAACCTTTGCATGCTCACTGGGTGGCCGCAAAACATGTCTTGAGATATCTACATGGGATGATCAACGATGGACTAAGATGTACCTTCATTGATGGGTTGAGACCGTATGGATATATAGATGTAGATTGAGTTGGGAGTGTTGCTAACAAGAAGAGAACATCAAGGTGCTATTTTATCCTGGGATATGCCATGATTTCCTAGATGAGAAAGAAGTAGAAATTTGTTGCTCTCCATCCGAGGAAGAGTGCATTGCAACTAATATGGCTAGTTGTGAGGCAATGTGGTTGTGGAAGCTCTTTGCATAACTATTTGAGGAAGTGCTTGATACGATCGTGATATGTGACAATCATAGCAAGATCCAACTTTCAAAGAATACATTATTCCATGACAGGTCGAAGCACATCAAGATTAAGTACCACTTTATCAAATATATGGTATAACGAGGAGCACTGAGGCTCCAACACATCTCGAATGATGAGCAGGTTGCAGAAATTCTCACCAAGCCTTTGTCAAAAATGAAGTTTTTATTATTCAAAGAGAAACTTGGAGTACAAGAGAATGTATTCCTCCCATAGAGGGAACATCACTAATCGATAACATTAATCATATGCTCTCCCATGGTCTTTCGATTAGCCATGGACTTGGTGAGGGAGGATTGAGTAGCAGGGCTCCTAGGTGTGAGGGTTATCCTTAGAGCCATGAACTTGGCTAATTACATGCCCCAATATGCATCCTACACATGATTCACCTTGTGTCTTTCTTGACCAAGGGTCATGGATTTGGTTAAGGCAGTCAAGATTGCCACCCGTCTAGCTAGTGGGTGAGGAGACTTAGTGTGTGTGATCCTTACCTAATGTTGAACGTGACTACTATGGACATGGTTATGGTAAATTGATCTCCCTAAGTATTGGATGTAGGTGTTCTACCACTTTATTACTGAGGATCAAGTTAGGTGAGGGTCATTAAGTATACATAGGGTGTGTGTGATATTTACCAAGGTCATTTATAACTGCCATGGACTTGGTTGTGGTAAATCAATCTCCCTTATTGTTGTGAGGATAATTATTCTTCTTTTATGGATCGAGTCATCATTGTTCAGTTGAGATGAGATGAGCTTCTCTTGTATTGATACATGTACATCCAAGATGAGACTTACGATGTAGCCGAAAATTCCTCCTAACTGAGAAGGAGTGTTAAAATTCACAGCTACAGGATGAATTTCCCCATGGAGAAGCCCGTCTACCCCAAGGAGGAACCATTTCACCTCAAAATAAATTTCAAATTAGTTAAAGGAAATTACTATTTTGTGTTTGACAAGTCAGCCCAGTGAAAGTCTACAAATCAATGCCACATGAGAAATTGACCCTCCTAAGTCAACTATAAATGGACCTTAATTGACTCATCATTTGGCATCATCCATCTCATCACACATGACATCAAAGGTTCAATCTAATATAAAAAATCATAGGGAGACATCACACGTGAAAATGAGGAGAGAAAGTTTTGTTCGAACAAATTGATTATATGTTCTATTGACTAGTGTTTACCACCATTGACTGGGCTATCTTTCTATTTTTTTTACTCAGTTCTTGAAGGAGAATTTGACTAATTATTTGATTGGGATATTCTTTGTGGTTGACTAAATTTTAATCTCCATTCTAGGTCGTTGACTAAGTTTGACTGCGAGCTCTATCTAGGGTTTGAACACTGGAACATTGATCAAAGATGTTAGATCAATTTTGATAGAGTTTGATTAAGGAAGGAAGGTCAAATAATCTGCTAAGTTGACCAAACTTTCCTGTGTAAGTTTGGTTGTTGAATTTGGTGGGTTGTTGATTATGGTTGACCAAACTTCATAGACCATAATTTCAGTGCTATGTTGTAGAATGATATGTTCGATCATATTTGAATTTCTCTCTCATTGTTGACTGGTTTAGGATTGGTTGACTTAGAGAGTCAAAGAATTGACTTTGACTTGTTTATGCATTTACTATTGGACTGATGTATCTCATGTTGAACATTAATTGACTAATAGAAGAGGAAGAATTGATTCTGGGTTTTCCCCCTTGTGGGGTTTTTCCCTCGTTTTTTACCAAAATATTTGTGTTTCATTATGTTTGGCATTTTCTTCTATTGTGCATTATTGTTTATTGTTCTATCTATAATTTCTTAACTACTACTGGGGTGAATGAAATTAGATGAATTTGTTTAAGTTATTATAACAACATAGAACATTGTGAAAAAATTAACATGAATGACAGTGATTTTTTGTGACATGTTAATCTAAGAAGTTGTTTTTGTTAACAAAGACTAGTGTTTAGCCATACTTGCAAGGAATTAGTCTTTTGAAATACATCACAAAAAGGAACTTCCACACAAGTTCACTATAAATGTTTTGGAAGTGGTTTGATCTATTTTTGAAAAGTAATTATATTTTGTAATTCACTTTAATAAATGAAAATACAAAGCTTTATATTTCATTGCTAAGTCTAAAAAGAGTGAATTTATTGCATGCATGACTTTTTTTCTATGTGGTTCATGATCCCGAGATTGGTGACCATTATGTCCACAAAATGATTGTACCATGTGTATCTACCTTAAAGGACCACTTCCTATCAGCTCAACCACGAAGCTTGACCGCAAGAGTGTCAAGAGAATTTAACCTGTGACCTCTCAATAATAGAGGTTCTTTAACAATGGGTGCTTGACCAATTGAGCTAACTCTCAAGACTTATTCGATGCATGACCTAGAATAAGATTATTTTCAAAAATAGATTAGCGTTTTGGTATAATAGGGCTTCAATTAAAAGTATAAAGATGGATCAAGATATAGTCTTCAGACACACACAGTGGAAGAAAGTTGAGAAATCAAGAGAGAGAGAGAGAGAGGAAGGATTCAAGAAAGAGGCAATTCAAGGAAATAATGAGGCCATATAGCCCATAAAGTGAGGTCATCTAGCCGCACTATTGAAAATTGGTAGCTACAAGATGAATTTCCCATGGAGAATTCCAACTACCCCAAGGAGCCTTCTTTTTCATTATAAAAACCAAAGTTGGTCAAAGGAAATTTCCAGAGTTGAGTTTGACAAGTCGACCCAATGAAGGTGATAAGTTAGCCCCACATGTGTGAAATTAGCCCTCCTCAACCTCGTATAAAAAGGAATTCATTGACCTCATTTGGAAACCATCCATTACACATCTCACATCACATCAAATGGTTTGTACATCTATGAAATTGCATGAATAACTTCACACGCATGAAAAAGAAGAAGGCTTTCTAATTTGGTTTAGTTGACTTTTTGTTTTGGGAGTGCATTGACCAGCGTTGACTTTGTTTGTCTTGGGCTTATTTGACTTGGTTTGACTGAATTTCTTTTTTTTTGGGAGGCCACATTAACTGAGCATTTGACTAAGATTTTTTGGGCATGTTGATTGAGGTTGACCACAGGTTGACTAGGGTTTAATCAAATATATGATTAGATATTTTCTCTCTCCTTTGACCAAGATTTTTCCATTTTATTATTGGGTTTGACTAAGGAAGGAAGGTCAAATTGTTGGTTTGACCAAAGTTTTCTGAGTAGTTGGACCATTGACTTTCACTGGTTAGGGAAGTCTGTTGATTGTTGTTGACTATTCCTCCATAGGCCAAAATTTTGAAGACTAGTACCTTTGACCATAATGGACTTTATCTCTCATTGTTGACTCATTTTGATTGGTTGAATTGGGAAGTCAAGTCTTTAACCTTGACTAGTTAATGGATGTACAAATTGGATGATGTATCTCTTGTTGAACATTGACTGACTAATAGAAGAAGAATTTATCAAAAGGGATTTCCCCCTTATGGGGTTTTTCCCTAGTCTTTGACCAAATCTTTGTGTCTCATTATGCTTGGTATAGCTTCTATTGTGCATTTATTGTTTAATGTTCTATCTATAATTGCTTTACTTTTATTGGGGTGATTGAAATTGGAAGAAATTCTTTAAATTGATTATACAACATAGAATATTGTAGAAAATTAACAAGCACAACATGTTATTTAATGTTTTTATTTCTCAAGGAGGTTGTATCTCTCTTAGGAAGGTTATATACTTTGTTCAAGGTGATTTCGTTTACTGTGTAACTTGGGTTCGTAGAAAAATATGAAGGTTTCCTTGTAAGTTTTTCAAACGAACCAAAAAAAAAAAACGACTTTGAAAAAGAAATATGTCTTTATGGGTTTAATGATTCTATTATTTACTTTTCAAATATTATATGTTTGATGCTATGGTATGAAATTTGTTTTTTGGTTAATTAAATTCAACAATTTATTTGTTTAATTAAATTATGGTATCGAAGCTCATTTCTCTAATTGGGATGCGTAATAATTTGCAGTCGTAAATCAACTATCAAAAAGAAGGATCAATATTTAGGGGGTTTCCAAACTAATTTTTAGATTTGGGAGTTTGTATAATAGATCCCAAATATGGCATCAACTAGCCTCATATTTGAGGATAGATTTTATGGTTCCCAAAATTAATTAGCATAGAAGGTGAAGGTTACTCTCCTACTAGAAGAGAATGACCTCTAAGGTATTATCAAGGACATTGTGAATCCTCCCTATATATCCATAGAAGTTGAAAACTGACAAGAAGAGGGAAGTGAGGTCCAAGCAAGATCTTGGATGGTGTAAAGGATCATTCAATCCACATCATATATCTGAGAATAATATAGCAAAGTAAATTTTCAATGCTTGGTAAGTTTCTACCAAAGTGAGAACATAAATAGGAAGATGATTTTGTAGAAAAAACTCATATCCATAGATATGACTAGATCAGACTCAGTGACCACTTACATTATGAGGGTCACACAAGGTCATAATCATCTTCTATTAGTTGGAAAGAAGATTGCATATTCTAATCTAATGAACATGGCATTGAATTTCCCTCCCACCTTCATGGGAACCGTTTTTCAACTGTATTTGTGCTTGACAAAACCTTCCTAAAATTAAAATGTTGTGGAATGACTATATATAGGAGGAGACCCAAATGGAGATGAATGTAAAAAAGGTGGTGATGAGAACCTAGCCCTATTTATTCAATAAAATAAGGGTAGAAGTAAAGGATGTTATCACTCTTGTAGCTCCTAGAGACATCCCCTAGATTGAGGAGAGACCAGTGCCTAGGATATCTTGATGAGTGTCTTAAAGATTTTCTGGAAATTCACATCACACTTAGTGTTTAACATTTAAGATAAAATCGATTCAGAACTTTCCTTAAGAGAATAAATACAAAGCATGATGAAAATTATTACTCAAAGGAGCAGTAACATTTGATCTGTAGCAACCAACATCACATGAACTTGTAGTTCTTTAGTCGTTATAGTATATTTGGTAGAAGACTGTAGCAAGAAGGAAAATTGATACACTGAGCTTAATTTTAAGAATCGGATGCATCAAAATTCAGAGTGAAGTAATGGGAACTAAGAATTGAATGGAATGAAAATAAACATGGAGCACATTTTAATGATTAGCTTTCATATCAATACAGGCGCCTTTCTTCAATATTAAACTAAGATGAATCCACAAATCCATGAAATCACTTCGAGCAGCTACTATTACATGTAATCTGAGAAGAATAATGAAGACATACGAAACAAACACAGAAGGAGCACATATTACATATTTATATGAGCCAAAATCGCCAAATTTTTGTATTAATATTCCACAAAGCATACATTGCATTTGCCAGTAAACATAACTTCTCTCTTGGAAAACCCAAAATTATGAACCCTTGGTTCAGTCTCATAAAACTATTTTTATAGGGCCTAAGAGGGATAATTCATTACAAAATATTCCTTTTTGATTTCATTACAATAGACAAACATAACAAAAACCTCACTGTGCTCCGTGGCACAGCTGTACAAACTGAAACCCTAATTCGCTGGCTGAAAATAAAATATTTACATAAACAGGAAATAAAAAGTGTCATAATCGACACGATATGCAATATCAATGATCACGATGGGAAGGTTGCAGAGGCTTTATAAATGGCATGAGGGTAACAGTCAGCTGACGTGGGGGTTACATTGTGGAGGGGACACGCGCTTGGATGTGATTGGGGGATGGTGAGTACATGTGGATAGGAGTGGGGGCAGGTGGAGTTACCCTTACTGTTGACTCAATCTCGCTTTAAAATATATCCGCCAATTAGTCTAGGTGGCACGGGGGCCCCACTCCCACCATCCTTTAGCAAGTTGGATAGTGGGAGGACAGACCCCGCACTCCCCCCCCCCCGGGAATGAATTTGGATTGTCAGATCCATATCTGAAGAGCCACTCAGGGGGGTGCTTGTTTAACACCTTAGCAGGTTAACCCCCCCCCCAAATGATCCGGATTTAAACAAGAACGCAACAAATTATAGATATAATCATAAATACAAAGATATAGTAGAAATAACACTTCATTTCATTAATATCATATACTAAAATATGCTTACAAACAGAGTGGAAATAAGACTAGCGTGGGCGATGATAGCTTATCTCTGAGAAGAGATGTGACGGCTACATCCATGTGAATTGTGTTACAATGAGGCTCAAAGTCCTATTTATTATTGAGAAACAATGGAAAACCCTAAACATCCAAAAACCTAACCCTAGGAGATGAAGCGCTAAAACTATGGGCCCCGTTTGGGTAAATTGGTACATCAACTTCCCGGGGCCGTATCTTTGGCATACAATCTCCATTTAGGCATCATAATACCTCTTTTCGAAGATCTCAAAGAGAAGGCCAATAAAAAATAGGCAAGCCAATTTGGGGTGTTTCGGTCTCTTCGTTTTCCCTAAAAACAATGTTTAGGGCCTCAAAATAGCTTGATAAGTTTAGGACTCGAAAAACTGCAAAAAATAGTAAACTATGCTACAATTAAGGAAACCAAAAAACTGAAAGAGAAAGTGTTGGGGGTCCAGGTGGAATAGGTAGGCAGCCACCAATATCCACCTGGATCATTCCTCCCCCCTTATGATGCAATGGTCCCCATTGCATTGAGTTCCTCTATGAAATTAGGAAACTTCTACTGAACTTTGTCCTTGGTGAGCCACTTGCCCTGGTGAAGGATTTGGCCTTCTTTGACAACTCGATATAGTTGGATCCTTTTTTGTCGGGTGTTCCGGATCTGCATGTCCATGATACGATCAGTTGTGGCTTGTTCCATGCAATCTGGATTTAACTCTATAGGCGTGAGTTGTTCTGCAATGTTTGATGTGTCTAGCAATGGTGGGAAGTATGGTTGAAGGCAGTCCACATTGAACACTAGGTGCAGGCCAAGGAATGGGGGAATGCTGAGGTCAAATGCATTGTCTCCACCGCTTTGGTAATGGTGTAAGGACCATATCAGAGTGGTCTGAGTTTCCGATAGGCTTCAGTAAGTCGTTCATTTTGCAAATGCAACCAGACTTTGTCACCCACCTGAAACTTATGTGGCACCCGATGTTGATCATGTCGCTACTTGTACTTGGCATTTGATTTCTCTAGAATGTCATGGACCTGTTGGAAAATATGTTGGATGTGCTCAATGAATGTGTTTGCCTTATCGGTTTCGGACTGGACATGAGCCGAATTTGTATGAGTAGTTTCAAATGGCATGGCCACATCAATGGGACATAGTGGCTAGAATCCCAAGCCCACCTGAAAAGGGTTATGGCCAGTCGAGTTGTGGAGAGCCCAGTTATAGTTGTGTTGTACATAGGGGAGGCTCTCATCCCATGTGCGTGGATGCTTTGAGTTGTACATGCCAGAATGTGTACGATCATCATGTTCACGACCTATGTCTGGCTATCAGTTTGGGGATGGAAAGTTGTGGACTTAGTGAGCTTGGTGTCCAGCATCGACCAGAGATTGGACCAAAATGTACTAAGGAACATGTTGTCCCAACGTAAGATGATAGACAGTGGGATCCCAAAGTGTACCCACACTCGTTCAAAGAAGAGTTTAGCAGTGGCTTCCACTGTGATATTCTTCTTGCAGGCCGCCATAATGGCCATCTTAAAGAATCTGTCAACAACTACAAACACACTCATTTCCATGCTTAGTTGAAGGAAGGCCCGACATGTAATCCCCGGAGATGGATTCCAAAGGTCAACTAGGGGTAGGCAACAGAGTATAAAGGCCTTGCTTCTTGATGATTGATTTGGAAATGGCGTAGGTAGTGTAGGATCTGATGTACTTCCTGACATCATGTCGAAGATTTGACCAATAGAAATACTTATGCAATACTGCCATCATTTTCTTGACCTCGAAATGCCTAGCAGCTTGACTATAGTGTGCTTCCCAAATCATCTTGGCACGCTCTCTTGAAGGAACACAAAGGTGTCCCAGGTGGCATAATAGATCATCCTAGAGATGAAAATCTGGAACTTGCTGACCCTCCAAGAGCGTCTATATGTGTGGCCGAATTCTAGGTCGCTTTTGTAGAGAAGTGGCTAATCAGAAGTCTCGTGCCCACAAGAGTTGAGCACGGTTGTTAACGCCATGATCGGTGGTCAGCTGAGGCAATCTGCAACATTATTGGTGTTTTCCTTCTTATACTTGATATTCAAATGGAACTGTTGTAGGTATGTGGACCACTTGTGATGGCGATCATTCTACAACTTACCTTGTG
Source organism: Pinus tabuliformis (assembly GCA_031772625.1). Lineage (NCBI taxonomy): Eukaryota > Viridiplantae > Streptophyta > Pinopsida > Pinales > Pinaceae > Pinus > Pinus tabuliformis. The sequence continues at coordinate 83,304,535 of CM062809.1, forward strand.
TCTGTATGAACTGCAGGGGCCGATGGTCTGTGTGGATGATCGTCTCCTTCCCCAAAATGTAATGCTTCCATTATCGGTAGGCCTTCATAATGGAGTACATCTCTTTTTCATAAGTGGGATACTTCCGGAATGTGTTTGAAACTGTCTCACTATGATTGTTGGGTCCCTATAATACTAGTGATTACCCCATTACTATTGTAGTTGTATCCCTTATTAATATTGTTGTGCCCTTGTTGCCCCCATATTGTTATTAATGTGCCCCATAGAATCCCTCTATTGTTATTTTTGTGGCTTTATATTATTATTGTTAGGTCGGCTGGGTTATATTATGACTCTTTAGACTCCTATTTATAGAAAGGAGGTTTTGTCATTTGAATCATCCAAGAATTGTTAATTTATGTAATGTAAAGGAGGTTCCCCCTCGAAGAGGCTGAATTCTAAGGCGTTGATCTATCTTTTCTATCTTTTTCTTGAGTTGGTTTCATAACATTTGGTATCAGAGCTTTGGATTCTAGGGTTTCGCTGCTCCAAACAGGTCATCGTGGCATTATCGCTATAACATTTTGTTTGTGACGTTTCAGAAGCTAAAAAAAACCCATTTGAGAAGAAATCACGTTGAATCTCGGCTCTGAATTTCAGATCTTTTCGCGCTATATTTGCGGAGATATGATCTGAGGAAGTTGGTCTTTTTGCAGACTCCTGAATTACATTCCAAATAGGTGACCTGGGGAAAATTGTCATAACTTTCTCTATGAGAATCGGATTGAAATTTTGTAAGAAGGTACAGAAATAGGATGGACTGTAGTTTCTTGTGTATCTTTTTTCGAGCCAAAGGTCGAAACAGGGACACATGGCACATCGTACAAGTTCGCTCTACTGAACTATTCTATAATCAGGTCCCTGTGGGAGATTTGACATAACTCTTCCTTGGAGAATCCAATTTGGATCAGACTGGTGGCATTGGAAAGAGGACGCAGAGGGCTAATATAGGTCGCAATTTCAGAACTTAGAGATTTGAAAGTACAGAGTTATAGTCGTTTCAAGATCGAGCTCCTAAATTCAAGAAAAAGCAAGATGAGGAAGTTTGATGGCAAGGATCCGGTAAATTGGATACTTCAGATGAAGCAATATTTTGATCTACATGGTGTACCACTGTTACAAAAGGTATGTATTGCATCTTCATATTTAGAACCAGATCAATTTTTATGGTATGAAGGGCTTTGTTCTCGTAAACAACTTGTTACGTGGTCAATTTTCACGGAGGAAATGATAGCACATTATGAGGATACAAAGAGCAACACATTCTTTAGAGCAACACCACAACAATTGGAAAGAGTAAAAGGGCTTTGTGACATAGTGGAAAGAAAAATTATGGAAACCAAGAAGCATACCCCTCAAAACTATAAAGATGGAAGTGTTGTTTCTCCCAGCCTTCCACAACCTACAAGGGTTACACCACAACAATTGAAAGAAAAAAGAGAAAAAGGGTTTTGTTACAATTGTGATAGAAAATGCACTAAAGGTCATAAGTGTGCTGAGAAGAAATTATTTTACATAGAATATGAAGAGAAGGAAGAAAAGGATCAAGAAACATCAAAAGAAGAGGATATACGCCAGGACCCCACCCCAGAGAAAGAAGAAATGAATCAGACCATATCTTGTAAAGCATTGGCAAGAATTACCACTCCTCAAACTCTCAAGATAGAAGGACATATCAAAAATAAAAAGGTGCAAGAAGTGAAAGATCACATCGAGCAACAAGAAATGAATCCGACCATATCTTGTAAAGGATTGGAAGAAATTACCACTCCTCAAACTCTAGAGATAGAAGGACATATCAAGAAGAAAAAGGTTCAAGCAGAGAAAGATCACATCGAGCATCAACAACAAGTTCTCCAACTTTTAAAGGATAACGCCACTTCGGTGCAAAATCAAACGAAACAACAGGTAGATCAACATCGTAGTGAAAAATGTTTTGATGTAGGTGAATGGGTATTTTTACTGCTACATCTCAAGCAAGCTATTTATGAGAAGGAAATGTTGACAATACTACATGCACTTAAAAAATGGCGACCTTACCGAATGGGAAGACTCTTCAAGGATGAGGATGTGGAAGCATTGTTTTGTGCTATTTCTATTATCCAACCATATTGGATAAACAGAGCAAGGGATGAAGGGAAGAAGGACGAAGAAGTATGGCAACTTATTCAAAAGTTGCAAAAGATCCCAGTTCAAACAATATTTCCAGAACTTGACGAGGAAGGAAAAATTATATTGGAACCAGAAGCAGTCACAGAAACAAGAACTCGACAGCTATGAAATCGATCAATTTTGGAGTATCTTATCAAGTGGAAGAACTTATCCACTGAAGATTCCACCTGGGAGGATGATAATTTTATACAAGAGCATCTAGAACTACTCAAGCGTTGAGGACAACAATTTTTTGAAGGAGAGGGGCATGTTGGGTCCCTATAATACTAGAGATTACCCCATTACTATTGTAGTTGTATCCCTTATTAATATTGTTGTGCACTTGTTTCCCCCATATTGTTATTACTGTGCCCCATAGAATCCCTCTATTGTTATTTTTGTGGCTTTATATTATTATTGTTAGGTCGGATGGGTTATATTGTGACTCTTTAGACTCCTATATATAGAGAGGAGGTTTTGTCATTTGAATCATCGAAGAATTGTTCATTTATGTAATGTAAAGGAGGTTTCCCCCTCGAAGAGGCTGAATTCTAAGGCGTTGATCTATCTTTTCTATCTTTTTATTGAGTTGGTTTCATAACAATGATATTCCACTAGATGCCCCTGTTGAGTAAGGATTGCCCCAATAGCATAGTCAGAGGCATCTGTCTCGATCTCAAATGGTTGTTGCAAGTCTGGTAATGTGAGCACTGGTGTAGAGCAGAGGCGATGTTTCAACTCTGTGAATGCCTTCTATTGAGATTCAGACCAAAAGAATTTTTCTTTCACTCCTCCCTTGGTGACTTGACTCAAGGGCCAAGTGATATGAGAGAATCCCAACATGAACCTGCGGTAGAAATTGGTAAGACCCAAAAAGTTGCGGAACTCTATCAAAGTGGTGGGAGCTGGAAAATCCCGGATGACTTGGATCTTGGTTGGATCCACATGCACCCCCTTTCATCAATAATGTATCCCAGATACTGAACCTGGGTCATGCCAAAAGTGAATTTCTCCAAATTGGCACATAGCTTGTGTTGTCGCAATGTTTGGAGAACTTGTCGGATGTGGTGGAGGTGCTCTTCCCAACTCTGGCTGAAGATTAGGATGTCATCCAAGTATACCACTACAAATGAGTTGGTGAATGGCCGCAAGATGTCATCCATCAGCCTCATGAAGGTTGCAAGAGCATTCATCAACCCGAAAGGCATAACCAACCATTCGAAAAGGCCCTCCTTGGCTTTGAAGGTAGTCTTCCACACATCGGAGGGTTCGATTGGTACCTGGTGATATCCTAACTTCAAGTTGATCTTGCTGAAATATTTTTCCCCCTTTAGTTGGTCCAAAAGGTCATCAATCCGTGGGATCGGGTACCTATTCCAAACAGTGATCTTGTTCAGCGCCCAATAGTCAATACAAGTCTCCAAGTCCCATCCTTCTTCTATACCAACACGATCGAGCTCCACAGGGCAATGAACTCGGCTAGATGTTACCTTTCTGCAATAACTCCTGAATCTGCCTCTTGATTTTTCCGTTCTCCAGAACGAGCACTGATAGATTGGTCCATTGGGCAGCGGCACACCTGGGGTCAAATCAATGGAGTGCTTGACCTGACAGTGCAGAGGCACCCCTGTGGGGGAGGTGAAGATGTCCTCGTACTCCTCCACAACCTTGTCCATCTGTTGTTGTCGTGCGGAGGGGCCCTGTCTGGAGGTCATGGCCAATGTCTTCTTCTTTCCCTAAGGGCGTATCATCAGGAAAACAAATTTCCCGATTTTGGAAATGAGCTTACTGCATTGTTTTGCAGTAACCAAAGAGATGGTAGTAGGAAGTACTACCTCTGGTATCTTGTACAACTTATTTCCCAAAGTAACAATAACAACATGAGGCCTTGACTCATACACAGAATGTTGCTTCCATAAGTATGGTTAGCCTAATAATACATCACATACATCAAGGGGAGCAACGTCGCATAATACCTCATCCATGAAGGGCTTGATGTTGTATGGAATGTAGCACTGTTGGCTCACGCGAAGATCTCGTCCTTGGTGAAGCCACCTGATTGTGTACGGTTGTGGATGTGTTGTGGTCAGTAAGCCTAACCGCTTCATGACCTATGCTGAAATGAGGTTCTTTTGGCTCCTGCTGTCAACAATGAACTATAGCGGGGAACCCTTTACCCACATCTGGGAGTGGAAGAGGCGCTCGTCCTCCTCTGGATCTTCAGGCTCCTCCTTCTGGATATTCATGGTGGCAACAGTGGCGTTGGGCTCTGCATCGATAATATGCTTCCCTTTTTCATTCCCCTTGTCGATTTTTGACTTAGAGTCAGAACATGCATCTGATTCTGAAGCCTTTAGCTTAGCCACCAGTGACTACTTGGCCCAGCACTCACTTATGTTGTGGATGGAGCTCTTATGGAACTCACACCACTTTCTCGTGTCCTTCTTCAGCTTTGCACTGTTGCTCTTTTCTTGCGACTTTGGCGGGTTGTCCTGGGCCACCTCGCTTTTTCTTTTTCCTTTGTTCTTCTATTTGGGGGTACCTTACCCTTGCTTTGGATTCGCAGATCCGAAGTCTCGCTTCTTTTGTTTAAACTTTTGCTCGATCTTGACGGCATATTGGTATGTCATCAAGAGCGAGGAGATGTTCAAGAACTCCATCTCGTCCTGGATGTACCTATGTAGGCAGTTGCGGTACTTGAGAACCAAATGGTTATCATAATCCTTGATACCCAACTTCATGCGAAGGGTATGAAAAACATTGGTAAAATCTGGTACATCTTGGTCCCTTCCATGTCGCAGCGTTGTCCACTTTATGTATTTATCCTCATAGCTCCCGACAGGGTAGTACTGCTCCTTGATGGCATCCCAGAATGAGTTCCAAGTGGGTGTGGCTGAAAACAGTGAGTTCGTACTTTCATCCTTCTGCTCACAGTAGGTTTCCCACTAGTCCTTGACGTGGGGGGCTGCTTTGAGAAGTGCAAAAGTGATATTTTCCCGACTCGAAAAATCATGAACGGAAAAATATCCTTCTAGCATATTTAACCATTTATCTACAGCGTCTCCATCTATCTAACCCTCAAATATGGGAATGTAAAAGTTAACTTGTACATTAAAGGGTGTGGCGCTTCCACAGTAGCTATCAGAAGTAGATGTGTTGCCCTTGGGTAGCCGCTGAAGGATCTGGACAAAATTGTCCATCATAGCGTTCCTTTGTCACTCGAGGACTTCTTCGAGCAAGATTTTGATAGGATCTCCTACCCCCTCATCTTTATTTTCATCCTCCATGGGAAGTTGTCAAGACTTGTGAGGCTGGTCTTGCAAAGGTTCGACCAGTTCAAGCCCTAACTCCTTATATCCCGACCTCGTTGGGGACATGCAAAGAAAAACAGAGAAATAGCAGACCGCTATGATACCACTGATCTGGATTTAAACAGGAACACAATAAATTACATATATAACCATAAATACAAAGATACAGTAGAAATAAAACTTCATTTCATTAATATCATTTATTGAAATATGCTTACAAACAGAGTGGAAATAAGACTAGCTCGAGCAATGGTAGCTTATCTCTGAGAAGAGATGTGGCGCCTACATGCCTCTGAACTATGTTACAATGAGGCTCAAAGGCCTATTTATTATTGAGAAATAATGGAAAACTCTAAACATCCAAAAACCTAACCCTAGGAGATGAAGCACCAAAACTGTGGGCCCTGTTTGGGTAAATTGGTACATCAAATTCCTGGGGTCGTAACTTTGGCATACGATCTCCATTTGGCTATCATAATACCTCATTTCGAAGATCTCGAACAGAAGGCCAAAAGAAAACAAGCAAGCTAGTTTGGGGTGTTTCTGGTCTCTTTGTTTTCCCTAAAAACGCCTTTCAGGGCCTCAAAATGGCTCTAGAAGTTCATGACCTCGAAAAACTGCCAAAAATAGTAAATTGTGCTACAATTAAGGAAACTGAAAAACTGAAAGAGACAACGTTGGGGGTCTAAGTGGAATAGGCAAGCGGCCACCAATATCCACCTGGATCACTAAAATTCTTCTGGGGGGTTCCGGGCATAGATGGATGATGATTTGCCTGGGAGATGCTCGGTCTTTAACCGAGATGCGCACTTGTATAAAAATTGCAATTCTTCCCTATTTTTCTTTCCTGATAGGGGTCTGATAAGTGGATCTTATGTTGTTAAACCTTCCAACGCAACACTAGGCTCGGATAATGGCCCCCACAATTCATTTAGTTGTTCTGTGACTTTAGGAGGCTCTACCCATGATTCAAGAGGTGCTTTAAAAGGAATTTTGAATCTAAAACTTGGCTCTAATCTATCAATTTCTTGAAGCACATGAGGAAGGGTAACAACATTGGCTCCAACTGGGGACAATGTATTAGATACAATGCACTGAGAACCGAAGATTAGTGCATTACTCCTTTGGCATGGAGTCATTTTATTCATACTTTCATAAAACAAAAACAAAAATAGAAAAAGTGAGTAGTAATGGTTATTTACAAATGGTTCACCGGTATTTACAGTGAATAGAAGTGGACCCTTTTAGTGCTGGAAGTAAAGCTTGAGAAACTGCCCATTCACAGGTAGCCCAAGCACTTCTCCTTCTAGGTTCTCCAACATGAACATGGTATTCCATTTTGCCCCAGCAACCCTGAAAGGTCCAAACCAAAGGGGATCAAATTTTCCATGCTTTCCTTTGTCTTCCCTCCTTACATCCCATCTCAATACTAAGTCTCTTGGCTGCAAATATTTGTCTCTTTCCTTTTTTTCAAACAAGGAATTCATTTTTTCTTAATAATAGATTAGATTTTGATTCACCTATTCCATGTTCTCTTGAAGTTCCACCAATTGATTTATCCTTCTAGTCAAAGCATTTGGCTCCTCCTCAATGTCTTGCAAGATTTTAGCCACTAACATGGCTAGTTGTATTGGAAAAATTGTTTCCTTTCCATAAACCAACTCAAAAGGGAATTTTCTAGTAGCTCTCTTAGTGGTAACCCTGTTGTCCCATAAGGAAAATTTTAGCTGTGAGTCCTTGTTCCTCAGATTTTCTGATATTGTTCTCTTTAAAATCCTTACCAAGGTTTTATTTGAGTATTTAGCCAATACATTTCCTTGTGGGTAATAGGTGGTGGAGTGGCCTACTACAGTGTTATATCTTCGGCAGAAATCTATAAATTTATCATAATTGAACACTTGAGCATTCTTAGTAACAACTTTCTTGGGGCAACCAAATCTTGCAAGGATGTTTTCCTCCATGAATTTAATAACTACCACATCAGTTGCATTTCTAGCAGGGGTTGATTCTACCAACTTAGTAAAGTAATTAGTGGCTGTGAATATCCACTTGTGTTGACCGCTAGAGGGTGTGTGTATTTCTCCAATGAAATCTAACCCCCACTGCCTAAAAGGTTCCTCAATAAAAACACGGATTAGAGGGAAAGATGCTAATTTTTGTTTTTCAACAAACTTTTGGCACCTTTTATAGGCCCGAACATAAGTATGTACCTCACTAAACAGTTTGGGCCAGTAAAAACGTGCTTTAAGGATCTTGTGTGTTGTATCCCTCCAACTATAATTTCCTTCACAAACACAATTCATCTATCACTTTGTGGATTTCTTCCTCAACGAAACACAAAATAAAAATCCCCATGGGATCCTTCCAATATAATTGGCCATTTGAGATAACAAATTTCTGGGGTTGGAGTCTCGGAGATCTGTATTTAATCTTATCAAAAGTCACTGGGCACCTCAAAAAATGCAGATAACACACAATTTTTTTATACTAGGGAGACACAACAAACTTCATTTGAATTATTTGTGTTGATGTTTCAATCTCTTGTTGTTGTTCCAAATTTCCACTCTTTGTCTCCTCCTGCCAATAAATTTATGCCCAATGCTTGGGAATTTTCTTCAGATAAAATTTTAGCTATCCCCTGTCCCTTGATTATCTTGGTTGGCTTGATATCCATATCATACTTCTGAATTTTAGCAACCCATTTTCCTCTTTTCCATCACTGTCACCCTGAACTAGAATTTCATTTACTGCAATTGTAGTAACATAAGCAATTATGTTTGATTGTAGGACATAAATTATGAAAGCCTTCAGGGATTTTCCAAGGCATAAGCCTGATTCTCCAGGATGTTATACTTTAGCTCAACATCTCGCAGCACCTATCTTAAGAATGATATTGGTTGCTCATGCCCCTCACTATTTTTCTACAATAAGACAATAGCCATTATGTGAGGAGAAGAAAAATAAAAAATGAAAAATGGTTTTGTATAATATGGACTAACTAATTCAGGAGCTTCTTTAAAATCCCTTTTAATTCTAGAGAATGATTCATGAGACTCAACAGTCCATTTCACTTCTTTATCTTTCTTTAACATCTTTGTGATCTCTTTGACTATCTCAGCATAGTTAGGTATGAATCTCCTTAAAAAGTTGATTCTGCCCAAGAAAACCTGAATCTCCTTCTTATTTCTTGGCAGTGGGATGTTGTTGATGGCTTCCACCCTCTTGGGATCAATCTTCACCCCCTCCTTTGCCACTATGTGCCCTAACAACTTTCCTTCACTTAGAGCAAACTACGATTTTTAGGATTCAAGGACAGACCATATTTTCTACATTTCTCAAAATTTAGACACAGGTGTTCAAGGTGTTCCTCATCTTTTTTAAAAAATAACAATGATATCATCCAGGTAAATTACTACAAACTTGTCTTGTTTGCCCACAAACGCTATATCCATGGCTCTCTAGAATGTGGCCCCTGCATTTATGAGACCAAAAGGCATCCTATCATACATAAATGTTCCCCAAGGGGTGGTGAACATAGTTTTCTTTTGATCTTCAGGACACACAGTGACCTGGTTGTACCTAGAAAAACCATCCATCATTGACATATGGGTAGATCCTACCACCTTTTGCATAATGTAATCCATTTTAGGAAGGGGCTAATTTTCTTTTAATGGGGCTTTGTTGAGATTCCTAAAGTCCACACATAGCCTTATTTCTCCATTATTTTTTCTGACAGGGACTAGGTTTGCTATCTAGTTGGAATACCTCAGAGGTACAATGATTTTGGCCTGAAGTAACTTTCTTACCTCCTTTTCAATAGACGGGCGTAACAGAGGGTTAATCTATCTAAGTTTCTTCTTATATGGTTTCACCCTGCCCTTCAAAGGGATCTTATGTTGAATAATAGTAGTATCAAATGTTTTTAAATCATTATAAGACCAAGCAAAACACATCCATATAATTTTTGAAAAGGTCTAGGTACCTTTGCTTGTATTTATGAGGAACTCCCTTTTCCAACTTGATTATCCGAGGATCCTTTTCTGAACCAATGTTGTAGTCTTCCACCTGCTCTTCAATTTCTTGCTCAGTTGGCTTGGTAGCCACATCATTTGAGTTGAAAAATCTTTCTAAAGGAACCAAACCCCTGGGAATAGTGTTACCCTTTAGCTGTAAAATCTTGTGTCCTGCAATGGTTTCTTCCCAACTAGCATGTTGTTCATCTATCACTCTCTCTTCCTCCTAGTCAATTACTGAATTCGAGAATTCTCCTATAACTTCCATGAAGCGTTTGATCTGATCCTCATCTTCAAACACCTTCCAATGCATGAGATTATCTGGTACTGATGCTCTGTTTATGACCTCAACTTCATATCTGAGCAATGGGTTTTGAGAAGGTTTAAAGCAGCTTGTAGCTATAGCCAAGGAATAATCCATTTGATTTCTTTCTCTGGGAAAAAACTAGATATTTAAGTCTAAGAAAAAATTATAAATTAAATCCCAGAACTCATTTCAGTACACCTTCAATCTTGTATGTTTGGTTTAACATTGATTCCTTATTTGTTTCACTAAAATCTCTTAATCTCCAAACACAACCAAGCATCCAATATTAAGAATTCTAACAGCTTGCAGACCTAGCAGCAAGGCTTCATATTCAATAACATTGTTAGTGACTTCAAACTGAAACTTGAAGGAGAGAGGGGTCAAGTTTCCTTCTGGGATATCAACAACACACCTACCCCATTTCCCTCCTTGGAATAAGAACCATCAAAGTATAACTTCCACACTTTATCAGATTCCAATGATTGTTGATTTAGATGGATTGAGGATTCCACCTGTGTTTTCTCTAGGATTAGCTCATTTTCTTCTAACAACAAGCAAGAGAACTCTTTATCTTTACCATACAAAAGGGCATTATTAGAACAAACTCTTGTAACTGTCTTTACAAACCTTGATTATTTGTACAGTCGTCTTTCTTCTCCACCAAACATCAAGATGGTAGTGTATGTTAAATCCAATTTGATGGATCCTCCAATCTTAGACCCCCATGACCTGGACAAGAGAATACTGAACCTTGCAGGGATATCAGCCACTACAATATCCATTACCACACTTTTGGCAGGGATCTAGGCTAAATTGACAACCAAATATTTAATCATCCCTAAACATTTTACTCTTTTGGAATCAAAAGAATACAGATATTTGTATGGCCTTGTAATTTGCAATCCCAATTGCTCCATAACAAACAATGGCATCAAATTGTGAGAAGCTCCTGAGTTGAACATGCCATTGTGTAATAAAAGCTCATGGACTACCAAAGTAACATAAAAAGGGGCAATGGAAGAGTCTTGTTCCTCAACATGAGGTCAAAATACGACCATGGGCCTTTCTTCCTAGAGGTTCAAACTATCATGCGAAGGAGCTATGGTAGATGGACACATAAACTGAGACATTTGAGCTTTATAATTAGGTTGTTTCAATAGTTTGGTCAAAGGGACAGATATTTTGACCTTCTCCAACTATTTTTGAAGACTAAAAGCAGAAGATCTCCTACCCGTTATAACAACATCAACATGCTCTTTCTATTTATCACAGACTGGCTTGGGTGGTAAAGGTGACTTCTCTGTTCTAGAGACATTGGGCTTGTGGAGACTTGAATATGGAAACTCTTTCTTTTTGGTTGAGGCTTGATCTAGAGGCTTATTTCCTTTCTCAATTGATTTTGGAGGATTTCAGGGAGAGGGCTCGTCATTTTGGTCCTACCTAGATCTTTTCCTAGAATATCTAAGGTCATATTTCTTGTGCAGAAGTGATTTTGTGGAGTCAGCAAACTACCTACAGTACTTTTTAATTTCACCATCATCTAGTGGTGCATTCAAATCATCCCCTCATTCATCGTGTGCTTCGGCTTCATATTCCTCATCAGAAAAAAAGGAGAAAATTGATTTTCCTGAACTTCCATAGTTTCTTCAACGTGCTCCTATGGATCATCCTCTAAGTACAGTGGAGGTTGAATGTGATCTTGTTGCTCTTTTCTTTCCCTCTATAAGAGCTGCAAGGGGGGTCTCCTATGCTGAGGATTGAAACTTTGGTTAGGAGCTGGTTGGTTTTTTCTAGGAGGGTTCTTGTTTTCCAATTCCAGTTTCACCAACTTGTTAGACATATTTCTTATTAATTTATTCATTTCCTCAAGTTTCTTCTCTTGAGTTTCCTTTCCCTAGTTTGAGGAACTAGCTTCCTCCTTTCCTCTTCTCCTATCTCCATGATCAGTTCTACCTCTCCACTTCCCAGTAGAGGTAAAATTCAACTTCTAAAGCATCTATTTGGATCTGGTCCAATGAGCGAGACTTCCTCTCTCTAAGAGTGAAACCAAAATCTGGCTCAAAAGCCCCAACAAAGACCACTTTAGCAGCAACTTGTGGAGGTTTGATTTCAGCAAGAAGGCTATTATACAATTTGTTAAACCTCTTTATGAATTCAGACACATCTTCATTATGTTTTTTCTTCATGGCATTAAATTCAGTGAGGATGTACCCATGGTCCCTCTTCTCCCCCCATTTCTGCATGAAATAATTCTCCAACTCTTCCTAGGTAGTGATTGAAGCATTAGGTAGGGATTTAAACCATTTTCTGGCTTCCCCATCTAGATACTGGACAAAAATTCTTAACACCACATCTAGGTGTTCCACATTAAGGTTCTCAGCAAAAGCACAGAAAATTTCTATATGCCTTTGTGCTGAAATGTCATCTTCTCTTGTGAATCTAGGCAAGAGCTTAAGATAGTCTTGTGGCATACCATTCAAGGGTTGTGGCAAGTCCAATGGAGCATACTTGTTTAGGAGAAATCCTGGGACAACCATATTGAGCAAGGGAGGTGGTAGGAGGTTTATAACAGGTCCTTGCAGAGGGGTTATCTGAGTGGCAATTGAATGGATCTGGGTTGGGAAGCTATTCACACTTTGTGTGGGACTATTTATAAGAATATCTTTGACCTCTTCAGTTTCAGGGGAGGGATGAAATGAGAAAGAGGGTGAACTAACAAAGGCTTCTTCGTTTTTGACTCTTGAGAAGAATGTATCAAATGGTAGACCACTTTCCTGAGGAGGATAATTCTAGAGAGGTCACAGGAACAGGGGTGGTAGGGGTATTTTCTTCTAGATATGCCTAGATAATATCCTTTTAGGGTCAAGTATAGGAGGAGTTCTCTGTTGTGAAGTATCCAAGTGGGTGTGTGGCCTCTTGAAAGCTAGGGGTGGTCAGAATCGAATTTAGATAGTGGAGTCTCAAAGATGAGAGATATTCAACCCACACCCCTTTCTGATCACCTTACCAAAGGGTGTATAAATATTGTACCCAGGGAAGGTATTCTGATTCATCTCTTGCAATAGTGCTAGAAGATGTTGTAGCTCCTAGAGACAGCCCCTAGGTTGAGGAGAGACCAATGCTTAGGACATTTTGATGAGTGTCTTAAATATTGTTGGAGTAATACAAATTCAGATGCAAATTATTACTCAAAGGAGCATTAACATTAGATCTGTAGCAGCCAACATCACATGAACTTGTAGTTATTTAGTCGTTATAGTATATTTGGTAGAATATTGTAGTATGAAGGAAAATCGATACGGAGGGCTTAATTTTAAGAATTTGATGATCAAAATTCAGACTGAAGTACTGGTAATAGAGAATTGAATGGAATGCAAAGACACATGGAGTGCATTTTAAGGATTAGTTCTCATATAAATACAGGCACCTTTCATCAGCATTAGACTAAGATGAATCCATAAATCCATGAAAACACTTCCAGAAGCTACTATTACATGTAATCTGAGAAGAATAATGAAGACATATGGAACAAACACAGAAGGAGCACATACTACAAATTCAGATGAGCCGAAATCACCAAAAAATTGTATTAATCTTCCACAAAGCATACATTGCATTTGACAGTAAACATAACTTCTCTCTTGGAAAACACAAAATTTTGAACCCTTGGTTCAGTCTCATAAAATTGTTTTTATAGGGCCTCAAAGGGAGAACCTATTACAAAATATTCCTTTTTTATTTCATTACAATGGAAAATCATAACAAAAACCTCAGCGTGCTCTGTGGCACAGTTGTACTAACCGAAACCCTAACTGACTGGATGAAAATAAAATATTAACATAAATAGGAAATAAAAAGTGTCATAATCGACACAATATGCAGTATTAGTGATCATGATGGGAAGGTTGTGGGGGCTTTATAAACGGCATAAGGGCAACAGTTGACATACATGGGGGGTGACATCATGGAGGGGACACGCAGTTGGATGTAATTGGGTGATGGCTAGGACAGGTGGATAGAAGTGGGGGCGGGTGGAGTTATCGTTACTGTCAAATCACCGCTTGCTTGAAAAGTTATTAGTCAACTAGTCCAGGTGGCATGGGGGCCCGACCCCCACCATCCTCTTGTCGGTTAGATAGCGGGAGGTCAAACCCCGCGCTCCCCCCCCCCCAAGAATGAATTTGGACCTTCGGATCCAATTATGAAGATCCATTCTGGGGGGCGCTTGTTTAACGCTCGAGTAGGTTACCCCCTTAAAATGCTTCCGAGGGGGATCCGGGCGGAGATGGATGATGATCTGCCCAGGAGATGATCTTTAACCGATGAAGTGCGCCTATATAAAAATTTCCCTTCTTCCCTACTGTGATTTCCTGATTGGAGTCTGATAAGGGGATTTTGTGTTGTTAAACCTTCAAACACATCTCTAGGCCTGCATAGTTGCCCCCATAGTTGATTTAGTTATTTTTTCACTTTAGGAGGCTCTATCAATGACTCAGGAGATGATTTAAAAGGCATTTTGGATCTAAACCCTGGCTCTGATCTATAAACTTCTTGAAGCACATGAGGAAGGGTAACAAAAGTTACTACCAAAATTATCACCCTTATGAAAGTAACAATTATGGTGCTATGAAGGTAGCCACACTTAGGAAATGCATTATTTTCAACTTAGTACACTTTCCCTTCACTTCAGGCCAAATCCTTAAATCCAAAGGGGTTATCCCTATGTATATGAAGTAACCTTATCAAGTAAGTCATTATAATTCAAAATAAAATTTACTTCAACAAACACCACAAAATATTATTAGATGGACCAATGCCTAATAAGTGATAAGATGCCTTAAATGATATCCAACAAGAAACAAGGATATTAATCACCACAACACATAGAGGGTTAGGAGCTAATTATCACACGTGATGCTTGCAAAATATAATTTACATCAATAACTACAAAGCAACATTTTGATATCACTTGACATATGAGAAAGAAACTTACCTTTTGATGCAAAAGAGTGAAATTTGATTGCAAAAACCAAAAGGTAAAGATATACTTGAGCTACCAATTGAGAATATGTTGTAAAAACAACAATCTTGCAATTTTCCACAAATTCTAGATCTAGTTTATGGTAACAATATGTAGAAATTTCAGATCCAAAGTGAAGAAAAGGAAACCCAAGAGTGTCAAAATACACTTGGAGAAAGAGACCTTGGTTTCCTTTTCTAGGAAAATGAATATGACATGAAATAACATCCAAAAAATGATAGATTACAAGTTCAATTGATATGTAATCAAGAATTTATGTATAAAATTATAAAAGAGGTGATGAATCCTCCTAGGGTTTCACCAATAAAATCTCCCAATGAAAGATAAACATGATAAAGCACCTAGGAGATGACAAGTATTGCTAGATATGATAGATAAACATAAGAAACAATATAGAAATGAAATATAAGCTAAGAGAGGGCTAAGAACCAAATTTTAGCCATTATGGTTTCACCAAATTTTATTTCTAATGCTTCAATTTAATTTCCATCTTTGTAAAACACCTTAAATTAGCCCACAAGATGTTAGAACAACCCTTAAAATATCCAAGATGGAAGGTTGATTTTCCTTCTTAGATTTAGAGACCAATAATTAAGCATAAACCCTTATACATATGTATAGAAACAAAGATAAAGTATTAGCTTCCTCTAGACAATGAATAAATATTTTTATTTGATTTTTTCTTTTATGACCTTTTTATAAAATGATAAATGAATAGATTTGGATTTTAGGGAATTTGAGGCTGGTTTTTGGGAGTAGACTTAGTGTCTTAAATATATGACACCCCTGGAATGTTTCCCCTGATTTGTGTAATGTAATGATCCTTGACATTATAAAAGATTATATTTCATGTAATGGCATGACGAGTGGAACTACAAATCCATGATCTAAGAGGGAAGATGAAAGATAAACCTAGGTGGGGTTAGTCAATACCTTTAATTAATTCTATGGTGGAAATAATAAAATAAATAAGAGGAATAGTCTAAAGGAACAAGGAGAGATACCCTAAAGAGATGATAAAAAGGAAATTGCACAACATTGTGGGGGTTGGACCTCTTCTTGGTGAAGCTCATGAGTAAAGTTGGAAAGAGCTATGAGCTAAGGGAATGGGATTCCCTGAAAGAGAAAATTGTGACCAAAAGAGAAAGAGGATAAAGAGGAAATGGGAATGGATCTTCCAAGGACTAGTTGAGAAATCACTCAGGGTGCTAACTACGGTTGATAAACCATGTGTATAAGAGTTCTTTATGAGACAGAGTTGATAAACCACCCAAATAACATGTTGGAAATACTGAGAGGGGAGGTGAATTAGTATTTCACTCTTTTTGCACAATTGGTTAGATTCCTTTAAACATTTAGAGCATTAAAACAAACATGAAACATCATCACACCACATAGACAGTGTGCAGAATATTTTCTCTCAACAAGCTTTGTTATGTATGGTTACATAAACATTTACTAGCTAAATTGGAAGGAAGTACAAAACTCTCCAAGGATTTTACTAGCAAGCGCTAGAAGGAAACTAGTGTTCCCTAAGGCCTGAATAATTTTACAGATCCAATCAAAAGGGGCCTTCAGCCCCCTTGTACAATTAAACTTCTTTGCTCCACACTTCAACTTTTGCTACCTCAAACCAAGATCAATACTAAGCTTGGGCTCCTATACGGGGGACAATGACCCAAGTGCAATTTCAATCAGTTACAACATACTTTACCAAATTTTGAGTCTCAACAATACTTTTCATTACCATATCCCTATGTATTAATAATATGCAACTACATTATCTTTTCCTTATTTACTAAAACAAGGTCTAGAATATATATGTAGGCTCCTGTACTAAGGATAATGGCCTACTTACAATATTTTTAAAACCAAACTCAAACTCAAACTACATAATAATACCCAACTTCAAATTTCTTCAAATACAAACTATTGAAAGATGCAAAAGCTTCAACCAATCAACTGAACCACGTGCCTTAGTTTCCTTTAATGAATACTTTTCCTTTACAAATGTTGATCATACCTTAATTATATTGTTTCTCTCTACTTATGGTTTTTCCTTGGAGATGTACCTCCATTGTTGTCTTCAAAATAATGATGCTTCGTAGAAATCTTCCCAACACAAATTGTTGCCTTCACTGAATTTCCAGAACTACTTTAACTGTTGAAGATGAATTCCTTGAGATACTTACCAGTTTGCAATAGCTCACTTGCCAATAAGAGGAAGCAAGCACACCTTGCATATAGACTACTCTTTCATATATAATATTCAAGAGTTTCTACAGGACTTACCATAAGAGATCTTTTTCATCAATAACCTTCACATACTTAAAATATAATAGATTAGAGCATGCACAAGTCTGCTTCATGAAACACCCTCGGTGATTAATATAAACATATTTCTTCCACAACCATTATGGCTTTTAAATACTCAAGAAGAGATCATTGTCTAGGGTATTTTATACTGTCTACAAAACCAACACATACCTCAAAGATTACTGAGGGCTCCATCATATATATCAATTTATTGAGGCTGTGAAAGATTCAACATCCATCTTAGACCCTTGTTCCTCAGGTAAGTGTTCATTCTCTAAAGAAGTTTCTAACAATCCTCAAAAGTCTACCCTAGTCTACACAGATTTTCATTGGAAACCATATTTCTTATCATGCCTAGAAACATTGTTATTTATAACAGAATTGTGTTCCAAAGGGAGGTTGAGTAGCATGTTCAAGCAATTTCCTTAGATTTAAACCAACTCAACGAAGCAAATCAAAGAAAATACAAACCCTTCCTTGAATTTGGATCATCAAATAGTTCAGATTTGGCTCAGTTTTGATCAAGATACAATAATGTTTGTCCATGGATAGCCCATAAAAGCAAAAACATGAATATGTATTCTATGCATATTAAAAGTGTTGATGATGTTGATTCCTTATAGTTCTCACTACTGTAGTAACTGCATGTCTTATTGGTGTAGCGTTCAATGCATAATGCAATTAGAATATTACTATAGTTTTCATGGCATTAAAGGTTACCTTAGAACTAATCAATATTTTATGCTCAAATTTGTATATTTTGATTTAGAGTCTTACAAATTTTCAATATGGATTTGATCATGAAACACTACCTCAAAACAAACCCTCAATTGCGTTGTCAAACATGAATTGTTGTAACGATATATCCTTTGGTGATGTCATCATCCTTGGGATTATCTTTGTCACTATAATACTAGTTGTTAATGCAATACAAGGTGTCATTACTTATTTCCTTCACTTCTTTTGTTAACACAAACAATAATAACTTTGTGATCTGAGACTTGAATCAACAGGAACAACTTGAACAACATTTTCCCTAGTGTATCTCAAGGAAGGCTACAGATAGAGCATACCAATTTAGGGCATGGTTATGAACCTTGTATAAGAAACAAGACCAAATATATACAAAATTTTCACTTTATGTCAACTTATGGAGGCTTCCAATTTTAAGGCCTAGAGACATGTTGAGAACCCTTAAGATGGTGCACCACTTCGCAACTCATATCTTCACTAAATTGAGCCAAAATTATTATCACGAAAGTGCCTCAAATTCTCACCTTCTTTCACTCTATTCTAGGGTTGAATTTATGCAAGTGATTTTCAAATGGACCTGAACATGCCTATTCACAAGACCATGTGCTTACTTCTACAAGGATGGACTAGAAAACCCAATGATATCCTTAATCAAAATGCAAACTAAACCCTTCAGAACTGGCCTAAAGATTCTTGACAAATGGTACTTCAATATGCTCAAGGATTATGTCTCACAAAAGGAGTAGTCATTGTCGCATAAGATTGTAGCTTCAAAATTAAGAACAGTGTCAAATAGCAAGCCAAAAAATATCCTTCAGTCCTATAAAAGTGACCTACTCAAATTATTGCTTAGAAGTTTGCAACTGGAGCGAAAAAATTGGAAAATTTCTTCATTACATGAACAGCAATGTATGGACTCCACCTACAAAAGGACCTTGATAGAACCCAATGATACCCTTGCCAAATCATAACCAAAAGAGAAACAACCCATAGCCATACTTATACCTCTCAAGAAGAATTTCAAGAGCTCCACTAGGCCACAGATGTATCACCAAACTTCTTCACAAGATTCGCACTTGAAATCATACCTTTGAGGGAGAAGCAAATGCCTTTATATAGTTTTACGAGGGTCACTATTGGGGTTAGACAACTTGCAACATAGGTAAATTGAAATTTTTAATTTCAAATTAGATGGAGCCAAAAATCCCCTTTATATTTTTTTAAAATTTGAAATAAATTTCAAATTTGTGGAGCCTAAAGAACCCCTCATGAATATGATCTCCTCCACAAGGGTTTTGCCATGATTTAATTTGATTCTCAATAAAATATTTTAGGGCTTGAGCATTATTCTATCCAAAGAGACATTGCCACATCATCAACTTGTTTGGGGATTTTGACCACAAGGTGGGGGAATCAACTTCAAACAAGCATATCTCTCAAACCGTGAGGACCCACGAAGCCCTCCACATATCAATAGAACTAGCTTGATGAGGGCTATCATCTTGAAGGTGTCCCATGCCAAGAATCATGACAAACACAATCAACAAGTGTGGGGTAAGACCATATTCCAAGGGATCCAAACCCTATAGTTATGGTTTTTAGCAATGAATCATCTCACCCATGCAGGCTAGCATAACAAGGACATCAATGATGATATCTTGCACTTTCTTTGACATTAATGACAACATAATCAACAATATCCCCCTTTGTCATTAATGTCAACTCACCTAGCATCAAGGTGTGTTGCATATGTTCCCCTTAACTTGATGCTTCTTTTCTTTGTTTCTTTCCAAGATTCTCTCACACTTTGACATCAATGGAAAAGGTTGGATGAAACATCCTTTCTATTGATGATATTTTTATTTGGCATGGCTCCCCCTGACAACATGCCCTCTTGTTGCATCATCTCTTTCATTACATAGACTCCCATAAACAGTGTGTTTTCTTGTTGCATTATCTCTTCCATTACATAGGCTCCCCCTGACAATGTGATTTTATGTTGCATCATGTCTTCTATTAGTGTTAGTCTTTGAAGCCTTCCACTAGTGATCAAATATGCTCTTACAAAGTGGTTTTAGGATGTTACAGTCAAATTTTGTCATTTCAGAGAATCTTCAAGTAAAATTTGGTCACTAGGTATTAGGTCTAGGGTTTTTTTCACTCCTTTCAAAGTTGTCCAAATGTCAGTCCATGTCACCATTCAGCTGAGTGTACCATCATTTAGATATTTTTCATCATCATTTTTAGGTTCCCGCGGGTCATTTTACACCTTGTTCGTGCTTCAGTTGTACTAAGGTAAGGTTCATTTCCCTCCCCTAGGGTTTTGAAGGTAATTTCTCTTGGATGGTCAAATCATCAACAAAACTTGTGTCCTGATGTTCATACACCTTCCCCTATCCTTAATGTACCTTATTAAACACTTCCCATCACTGATATCCCTCAAATTCCTCATTTTCCCACAAACCCTAGTTTCTTGCTACAATTTGACAATTTTCTAGGCTAAGCCTGTGTTTTTCCCTTTTGGACCCCTTTTCCTCAATCAATATTTGAAATTCCACTTTCCCTTGTTTCCTAACATCCCTCCCTACTTCCCAAAATTTTCTCAAGAATTTAGAAGCCCCTTATCCCCTTCATTTCCCTTAATTTCTACAAATCCCCTGTTCCACACATCGAGATAGGTTTTACTCAAATGATGTTTCTGAGCAAGGAAAAATGAATTTGGAAAAAGTGAGAGAGTTTTTGTCCACAATAGGCAAAGGAAGAAAAACCTCCTTCACCTTTTATACAGGTGTCACGGTTTTAGAAAAATAATTGCTGCACCTCTGGAGTGGCCTTGGGAAAATCAAGATTTATCCTAGCTTGGTTGGCCAAATGACTTGCTTGATGAGTCAAATGATAACTACACACAAAGAGTTTTCCAATCAGCTATCATGAGCTCATTTTGGAGTTGAGGAAGACCTTCAAAAGTTGACTGCAATAGCACTCTGCATTTAGGCATCCTCATTTTGCACATTTTGACCAGTCTTGGGAGATTTGACTTTTGACAGGGAAAAGGACCTCCAAATTGGAAAATGCAAGATGTTTTGGAAAGTAGACTCGATAAGATTTCTAACTAGCTATCACACTCCCAATTTGGACACGGGGTAGGCCTCTAAAAGCGGTCTGTAAAAAGGCATTTCGCATTAAATTGGCGTTGTGCACCTATGGCAGGTTTCCAGTGCAAATTTGTTCAGGCGTTGCGCATTAAATTGGCACTACCACCTATTGAAAACACCTCAAAATTTCTATCAAAACACCTCCAAAGTTATTTAATGTTTGTGCCAAGTAAGTTTACCATTCCTCCTTGTTAAGAAAGAAGTGGGCTTGATTTCTTGAGTGTGTTTGGCATCATTTCATAGTAAACCCTATTGGCATTGAAAATTTCTCTCACAAACCCTAAATAAGCTAAAACTACCTTTCATAAGCCACCAAAGGTCATTTTCTACTCTTCTCCTTCATTCACACCTAGTTCACCAAGTCTTTTCACAATCCATCAATCATTAAACCTTTTTCCACTAAACCCTACTTTCTACATCAAACCCTAGCCCTAATGCACTTTTCACTTACCCTAATTCCCAATTCTTACATTCCCACTACCCCCCGTTCCCTTATCAACTCTATACCCTAACTCCCTCAAGCATTCACATGCTCATACACCTCAGTTACCTTATACTTTAAAATCTCTTCATACTCATCTTATCCCCACCCCATTCCTTCATTCCTCACTAGCAGCTATAGTCACCAAAACCCATAGAGAGTGACACTGATTATGAAAGGGAGGAAGAAGCCCTTTGTGAAAGTTCTAGGGAAAAAAATGTGCAGTAGAAGACCTCATAAGGGGGAAAACTAATCAAGGATGAGCCTATTAGTTTGAGACAATTGCTTGCTTGCCCACTTGCCATATCATGTTTCAGACATCACTCTCGCTTTGATTTCTGTGAAATGGTGGGGAGGGTCAAGTTTCACCATGATCTGACCAGGTTATTTGTGACTCATATGGACAATGGTCAGTTAAACCTTGCTATTGTTTCATTCATGTTGGCACTTGCTATTATTTCAGAAGAAATAGGCATTCCAAATGTAAGTGAATAATGGAACAAGAATTGTAACGCAAGGACAAAGAGGCTAAAATCCAAACTAAGGAGATATTTGAGGGCCAAGAAAGAACATGATAAACTCAAGATCTTGGCTAAGGCATCATTGTCTCATCAAAGCACTTAACAAGGGTCAATCATGCCAAATTTCAAGAAATTTGGAGAAATTTTTGTCAATTTTGAAATTTTTAATGTAAAAAACAACCTTTTTCAATATGTGGGTTGTGCTTTTGTTGGGGACACTTTCTTTCAAAAAATTTTATATTTTTGGATTTAGCATGGAAAATATGGAAGCTCATAAATGGCTAAGAATTTTGGACAGGTTCTAGGTCTCCAAACGGGCAAAAAACACCCAAAAAGTGCCCTCTCCGCCACTTTTTTGCCACACTGGAAGCAATCTTGGGAGAATCAATTTTTGGATGGGAAAATGGACTCCAAATTCAAAAATTCAAGTTGTTACAGAAAGTATACTCATCAAGCTTTCCAAAAAGTTATCTTTTACCTGATTTGGACTCCGGGAAGCCTTCCAAAATTGGCGTAGAAAAAGCGCTACGCATAGGATGAATTTTGCCAATTTTGCCTGATTTTCCAAATTTCGCCTAGTTTTCTCTAAAGTTGACTTTTTCTTGCTCTCTTGGTGAAATTTGCATGGTAAATGATGTAATTTGATGAAATTATGGATGTAAAACACTTAATAGGGTAGATACATCAAGTCAAAGGTGGTTTTGAGCTGAATGAATTGGTTTCCTTGGTTTTAGAGGCAAGCTGTTCCACTACCTATATTCATGTTCTTAGCTTAGATATGGTTGAAACCACCCCTTTTATCATGGATTCAACCCTGATAGCTCGCTTGAGTAGTTTCCTTGCCTATATCATGTACTTTTTGATTCATTTGTAAAGGTTGGACTTTGGCAGAAGTGTTGGACTCATTGAACATTTGTATCAGTAGTTTGGCAAGGAATAAAACCAGGTTTCACAGCTATTTTGTGGGATTCTTGTGACAGTGAGTTTATGTATTGTTTTTTCTTTGTAATGAGTTTTTCTTATGTTTTATATCCATCCAAATCTATATTTCTCTTATAAAACTAAATGAATCAAGGTGAATGGACAAAATACACTAGATTTACAGTGCTTTGTCTTGGGATTGCATTTAGTTTTCAATGTTTTCACTGTTTGAAGAGGATTCATTTTCTTGTGACCTCCTCAACTCCTCAGCAGTCTTACTCTACCATCTCAATCCTTTGCTAGTACATAAGCTTTTTTCTACCCTACCCCATAGGACATGACTGTATCCCTAAGTTGATTTCCTAGATCCAATATGCCTTCTCCAATTGATCCAACAATCGAAACCTAAAATTAAAACTAGAAAGCCTAATCTACTATACCTAGCCTAAAATCAGCATTCATTTCAGTCATCTCAAGCCCTAGTTGCCATATTCTAATTGAGATTTACAAGGAGAGAGCCCTCTCCCAACTTAGTAGGGCTATCTACCAACTTAAGCATGGTTTGATGTTACCCTAGACCTGCCTTCCTTCAACTTGAGGTAGATTTAGGCACTAATAGCTTCCATTACACAGGCTCCCCCTGACAATACGCTCTCTTGTTGCATCATGTTTTCTAATTGTGCAAGAATTCATTGTGAAACTTGTTTTCTTTTCCAGACCCTGGTGGTCTTGTCTTCTTTCCTAGTGAATGTCTTTCCTTCCTGGTTCTGCGAGGTCCACTTCAAGTTACTTCTACAATCTCATGCAAAATGGCCAAATTTGTGACATAGGTAGCACTCTACTTCTGGTCTAAATAATGGAGAAAAGGTGTTGTAACTTTTGTTGTCATGGGCATATGGGACTCTGTCTTGTCTTCTAGTAAATCTGCCTCTAGGGTTTTGATAAAACCCTCTATCATTACTCTTGCTATATTCCCTGCAATCTCTAGCTCTATGTCCATAGTTAGAACATGCATAGCAATAACATAAAATGTGTTGAAATTTGGGGCAGCTATGGGACGAATTTCCCCATAGGAACTCGACTACCCAAGGAAATCCCATCCTTCCCCAAAGAATTTATATTGGTTAAAGGAAAATATCATTATTAATGTGTTCTTCGCACTCCTTGATGTAACAAAAAATTACTTGGGCAAGAAAATCATGTCTACATGTCGGTTTCTCCTCCTAGCAACAAAAGATTAATTCATAAATGGATTTGTCATAAAGTCAGCTCCATATTAAGATAGAAAATATTATTATTCTTATAAGTCGGCTCCTCTCTTTGTGGTACCCCTTTCACCCAATGGATACATATATATTAGACCCTCCTTAAGGCTCATTGGTGGTAAGATCATCAACAAGATCTAAGACTTCGATGGCAATTGTGACTTCCATTTGATTTTCAGTGGCATCACTTTTTTTGTGGCTTGGATCATATCTTTGTGGCATCACTTTTATGGCTAAGATCGTATTTCTATGGCTTGGATCATATATGTGTGACTCTCTTTTGTTTTTTGTGGCTCGGATCATACCTTTCTAGCTCACTTTTATTTTTTGTGGCTTGGATCATATGTCTGTGGCTCGATTTTATTTTCTGTGGCTTGCTTTTTGGCTCGGATCATATCTTTGTGGCTCGCTTTCAATTTTTTTGTGGCTCGAATCATATCTCTTTGGTTCGCACTCTTTGTAGCTCTCATACTTATTTTTGACTCAGTTTCTCTAAGGATCATCTCTTATCTTTATGTCCTGCATTGCATATCTGAGCTCGCATTGTATATTTGTGGATCACACTTACTCTTTGTAAGTCATATTGTTATTTTATATGGCTCACACCTATTCCTTGTGGCTCATATTTGCAGCACGCATTGTATATCTGTGGATTGCACTTATTCTATATTACTAATTGTGGTCTACATATCTTTCTATGTGGCCCGCATTTGTCCTTATATATGTCTGCAACGTATGGCTGTAACATTTTTCATCTTTTTATGAATTCAGGCTTTTGTGATCCATAATGAATTAAGAAAAGTCTTTCAATAGAAATCACATAAGAGAAATTTTTGGCCGACACATTTCGAACCAACAAGTGTGGTTCATCATCAGGACCAGATGAAGAGGAAGACCATGGCAAAGGCTTAAATAGAGAGCAATGTAGAGACCATAATTTCAAGTAACAACTATATTTGAACAATAATATTTAAATTATGATATTAATTTATTAATATAATAAAAACAAATATTATTAAGTAACGGCTATATTAAAAGACTATTTTTTTGAAAAAAAATATTTAAATTATAATATCAATTTATTAATTTATTAAAAAAAATTAATAAATAACGACTATATTTTTTTCCGAAGAGAAAAAATTGTAATCTTTTCATTAATGTGAAAAATTTACATGTAGTAGATGCCTATAGGCATATGCGTTATCAAAAATTGATTCAGATATGAGCTATATACATATTTTGCATAGTGCAAATATCATGACCTGGCGGTCATCTTGCCAAAATAAAGACTGTCTGTGTTGTGGCTAATAACAAAAAGCAAAAAAATAAATATACAGTAGTGTCCAATAGATAGTCTGCATATAAACAAAACAAAAAAGCAACCATATTCCTATGGTTGATCCACCTTGTGATATTCCCAATATATGTACGGGCCTATGGTGGTATTGATATATTTCTGTGTCCACCTGTTTGTTGATTATCCATAAGCCTCTGGGTAGTAACGAGCCCTCCTTGGAAAGCCCGTCAGCATCTTCATTGTTTTCCTGTGAATGTGTTGACATGTGATCAAATTAAATCCTGTTTTGAGATTTTTCACATCAGACAAAAGATTTTGAAGGGAAATGGCATGACATTGATTTATATCATTGAACCAGTTAATGGTAAATTGTGAATCACCAAAAATCTGAACAGAGATGCAATCATGCGCAAGGGTGAAATGCAGCAAATGTCTAAGGGTTAAGAGCTCAGCATAGTTGTTGGTCCATCTCCCAGGCCTAGTTTGACTCTGTAGAAGTGCTGTTCGGAAAGGTATAAGCAAAATCCCCCTCCAAAACCATGCATCTGTGCAGCCCCGTCAAAGTAGGCCCATGGCCAAGTCTTATCAATGTTTCCTGGTCCGGTAATAATGTGGGATCGAGTAGGCAGATCCTCAGGGACATAATTGTAAGTAGACAGTGCTTGTACTGTGAGCAGCTGCCAGTTTACAGGCTGGTTCTTGAAGATGCAGTGATTCCTTCCAAGCCAAATAGTCCAACAAATAATGAGAGGTAGGCACTATTCATTATGTTTATGGTGAGTCGTTGTCCAACAATTCCAGGCTTGAATAAGAGATGCCCCTTGCCATGTATTCCTGATTCTAAGTTGTTGTGTGATATCTTGCCAGAAGTGTGTGACAAGTGAACAAAACATGAATAAGTGTTCATTGGATTCGGAAGCTTGCTGGCATAAAACACATCTGCTCGGACCATAAATCGCTCTGTGCATGAGTGCCTCGCCCGTGGGGGTCTTGTTATTAAGTACTGACCACATGAAAAGCCTTGATCGAGGGGCAGCTTTTAATTTCCATAGGTTCTGCCACCAGTTCTGTAGATGTAAAGGTTTCCAAGCTTCCATCAGGTGAAGGTATCCAAGCTTTGGACTATATTTCCCATGTGCAGCAGGAGTCCAGAGGAGGGTGTCAGGTTCTTGATTTAGTATGATGTGTGCCTCCTAAATTGCCCTTGTGTATACATAGACTCCCAAGGGATACGGCCGGGTAACCACTAACCAATCTTTGGATCACTGTTTCTCTAGCCAAACTGTGATCAGAGAGGGCTCTCTCTTTATGATTTGTAACTGTTTATGATAGGGTTTTTAGGCTAGCTATTATGCTCTGTTTTTTTGTTATGTTTTGGTTGATGAAACTCCTTTTAGATTCTAGTGATGTAGTTTTCAGAGAGGTTGAGTACCATTGGGCAATGGAGTCTGTGGCTACATGTGTTTGAAACTTGAGATGAAAGATGGAACTTACAGGGCCATTTGAGTGCTTAATAGAACAGATTTTTGATTAAATGACTGGAAACAGGTAATACAAACAGTGAAAGCATTTAAGAATTTTCACTTATTGTCTATATAGTCCCAACAGACAGCTTTAAGAGGAAAAGACAGAGGTCTCAGGGGCAAAAATTGAATCCCTGAGAATGCCTGTCACAGTAAAAGACACAGTTTTGAAATGCAGCAATTAAGAATTACAATTCTGTCACTGTATCTGAGGAAAACATGTATAATAGCTCAGTTTGAGTCCAGGGTAAACATGGTTAAAATCCTGGAACTATCCTTTCACCTTGCTATCAAGTGTAAAACATTTGAACAACAAAAGATAACAAAAGACTCGAAAACATATAACAAAGAGATTTGAGAATACTTATTGTTTTATGCAACACCCTGGAATCCTGTAACATTCATCTTTCACCACAATACATCAAAGAACACTAAGCCTTGGAAATTCCATTCTTCCTTTGTATTATTTCTCTGAAAATATTACAACGAGCAAGAGCTCTTCAAAAGAAAATTGCAACAACCCCTTCAACTGCTGTGAAGGGTGAATATATACTTGCGGTCATTTACAAAATATCTGAGTTCTGAGTTATCTCAGATTTTACATTCTTACCAACTACTTAAGATATTATGATCAAAATTTAATGCAGCATTGATTACAGAGTACAGGCATTTTAATGCTCTGTCAGAAGATATTTTAGCCTTTGGAGACAGCTAAGTCGGTCGAGATATTCTGAATAAATGCTGGAAGATCTGTCTTTAAGGCTTTGTACGCTGTATCCTGGACTTGTCACCTGTGATTGTGACTGTTGCTTGTGGTGAGTCAATGGTCCTGCTGAGTTGGCTCAGCCTCTGCCTCTTCTCTGTAGATATCTTTCTTCAAAATTGTGCCTGCGCATGTATGCTCATTTGCCTGGAGAATTGGCGCTACTGATTCTGGCCTGACAAAACTGTCTGTGTCAAATTTCTCCAGGCATCCTGTGTGTGGCAGTTGGTGTGCTAAGATTGCCCCTAGAGTTTCATCTGCTTCTGTGAATTTGAAGAAGTTAGGTGGTGTATCAAACAGATGGTCAACTTCATTCATGAGGAAAAACAAGTTCTCCACTCTGTCATACATACTCTGCCCGTGTGGCTGGCCCTGGTTCTGCTGAAGTGCTGGGCGGTTGTGCAATCTCTGCTACTGCCTGGGCATCAATTCTCTTATTGTAATTGTCCAGGGTGAGCAGTCTTCCTACACTGCTTAAAATGCTGGGGAGGCCTCTGTTTTGTAGTGCCACGAACTTTTCCAGGAATCTGATGATTTCAGTTTGCATATCCTGTGTCCTCCTCTCCAGTTTCCAACCAGGTTCCTCAATGTTATGACTCTCTTGGCTACAGCAATTGTTTCTGTCCTGTTGGTGATTCCCATGACAGCTAATTGAGAGCTAGTCTTATAGTTCAGAGTATTGATTATCCTAGTAGCAGCTTCTGGCATGTGTCCAAGGCTTGCCCTGGCCCTCTGTATTTCTCTGTTTGCTTTAGTGATGAGCACCATTTGCTCATCCATGGTCTCAATATATTGCCACTGGTTGGCGATGGACCGCCCAATGTTGCTCCATAGCACTGCTTTCATTTCAGCTGTCACTTTTTCTAGTGCAAGCTCTTTCTCTAGTTCAGCAATTCTCCTCTTAAGAGCTTTTACCTCTCTCTCCTTGGCCGCTTCATTCTGTTTGCTCTTGTCAAACTTTTCATTTACCTTGGTCAAAGTTTTCTTAAGTTCATCCAGCTCTTTCATTTGAGATTCCATAGCTTGGATCTCAGCTTGCAGCTTTTGCATGTCTAAACTAGTAGCCTGTTCTGATGTTGTAGATGTTGTTGCTGTGGATGGCGCTGTAGTTGGTGCTGTAGCTTCTGTTTGCTGAGGAGGAGGAGTGGTCTTTGGAGGGATTTCCTCAAGATTTATTATCACAGGAGGAGGCTGGGAGGGTTGGCCCCCTTCTCTTTGCTTCAGTGTTTCTTGTAGTGCTGCCTTTGCAGCTTCAGTTTGTCCTAGCTGGTCTTGAGTCCTAACCAGCTCTTTGTATAGGGATACCAGCAGATCTGTAGCATCCTTCTCTTGCCTTTGCTGGGCAACTTCATCTGTTTGTGGATGGATGGTGGCCGGAGTTTGATTTTCTTTCTTAGGGCTGCCATGTCTGCATCCCTTATCTTCAGAAGTTCTTGGATGCCTTTGACATCTTTAGGATCATGCCCTATCTCTATAATTACCTCTTCCAAGGACTTGATCCTATTGTCCTTGGCTTGTGATGATGCTCTTTCTAACTCCAGCTGAGAAGCTGTTATCCAGGCTGCTCTTTAGTTTATAATTCTCCAATGTCTCATCTGCCAGGAGGCATACACCATTTCACCAGTTTGTTTATGTAATTCAATCTTGTCCATAGGGTGTATGTCTTTGGCAAGAACCTCCATGTTGGTTTCGTAGATAGTCCGAGGTGGACTGAGGCTGCAAAGTTGTGGGCATGAAGTGGCTCATTACCATTTTGCCTTCGCTCACATCGAAAGCAGACATGAGTCTCTGCTGGTTGCTAGGAGCTAGGTTTAACAAGTGATCATACAGCTGCACTTTTATGGGATCACTCCTCCTTTTGATGTCAATGAATTGCTGCTTTATACTTGACTGCCCTTTCTATGTTGACCGGAGGAGCTGACCTCTCCACCCATAGTCATGTCATGTCCACGCTGAGATGAGCTGGCCGAAAGTTCTCCACTGGGTGGGCCCATGCCCATGGCTTGCCTTACTGCTATGTCCTCCTCTTGGAGTCATTCAGTCTTTGTCTCTTCTCTCCTCTGATGAAGGATGAGGTGTGGGGGGTCTCTCTCTCTCCTTTTTCCTAGTCACATCCTCCTTCTGTGGTGTTTGGAGGACTGAGGTGTCTACATTGGTGTCTGTGCTGGGAGGCACCTTTGTTTGGGGCTGCTGCTCAGTGTTACTAGGTTGATCTGTCCCCTTTTCCTGCTGCAAGGGCTGCTGTTCACTGGACTGTGCTTTTTCTTGTTGCTGCCCCAGTTCTTGCTGTTCCATTTCTTCTTGCTGCTGTAGCAAGGTGTCAACTTGTTCCTCTGTCAATACAGGTGGCTGTTCCACCTGTTTACCTTTGTCTTTGCCTGCTGCCTGGGATGTCTTCTCAGTGGTTTGCTGCTGTGCTGCTGAAGATCTAGCAGCTGTTCCAATTTGCTTTCTGTAGGAGGAGGGCACCTGTCCACAAGTTTCCAAGTCAGCTTCTTTTTGCACATTCCTAGCTTCTTTCTCAAGTAATTCTACCTCAGTGACTTGTTCTACTAGTGTACCCTCTTCCCAATCTAGTGCATTGGCATACTGTTCAATTTCAGGTTGTCTTTTATGTGCATAGTTGCCCAATTTGTATCTAATTCTCCTGAGGGAGATAGAATGATTGGGGTCATAGGGAATCCATTCCAAACTGGTCTGCAATCTGAGGCCTTCCAGGATGCTATGTGCCTCTTTCCACCCTTCCTCTTTCTTGTTATACGGGAAGGAACCTAGCTGACTTCTTACCTTCAATTGTGACTTCTTGTTTCTACTCTGAAAGTGAAGGTAATCTGAGTTCCCAAACTGCCTGAAATACTCTAAGGCAAAAAGCCTCATGGGGACATACCTTGGCAATCTAAATGGGTTCAATTCACAGCCATATATCCTAATGACTGTGTGGTTCTGGTAGAAGTACCAGTTGCCAATATTGTATGATTTGTTCAAATGTAGAATCCTCTTCATTTCATCGGTTAATCTAGGAGGAGGAGTACCTTGCAGAGCTGTTAGGGCCCGATGAACAAATAAATCAATAAACTCACAGTATGTATAGGGTGATACTGAGGTAGAATGAAAAACAGAGGTCCAGAAAACAACTGATCTTGGGATTCCTTGGGCATTGAGTGGCCTCAAAGGAACAGAGAAGGTAGCTGGCTGGTAGAAAAGGAATAAATGATATATATAGGAGCTGTACCTGAACAGTCTTTCCCTTTTCAAATTCATGAACTGCTCATGGATTTTCTCTGCTATGTAAGTTGCATCATATCAACTGCACAGCTGGAGGCTTACCAGGGGCAAATATGGACAGCATTGCCATTATGCTTTCATCTACATCTTCCAGCCCCCTGAATCCTAGGACATAGCCAATTAGATCCACCAACATTCTGCCCAACTCATTCAGATAATGGTACCCAATAGGAGGGGTTCTGACTGTTTCAGAGCCTGGTGTGACAAACAGTTGGTTAATTTTGATAATCTGGTCACTGGACAGCTTGATCCCTGTGTTAATCAGATTCTGCATGGACAAAGGGGTCAATTTCTTGGCTGTTGTGAAGTGCAGCATCTGGTTTATGCTCTCTGGGGTGATCTGGAACAGGACTAGGCCTGTGGGGCTCATGACTGCTCTTTGGCTGGGGTCATAGCATTCCTGGCAGCTATAAAATAAGCTCTGGCATTGGATTGACTTGGGGAAGGTTGTATATGGGCAAATTTGACTCCCAAATCCCCAAGATATCTGCCCCACTGAGTGGCTGGGCTCTTAATTCATTCAACATTAGCACATTGTACTTGGTTCCCATGGGGAACCAATCCAGCATTTGGTAGTCCATGTCCCCCAGGGCTTTCCATGCTAATTCCTGGTGAGGGGCATTGATGGGCTTAACATTCAGTGCAATAGGGGTCTCCATAGCTCTTCAAGTTGCAATAATTGTAGGTAGACAGGTGGAATAGTAAAACACAGTCTGGAGGCAGTTTTCTGTGGAAACAGTTGAGGGTTTGAGTATTCAAGGGGAATTCTCTCATAGCAATTGAAATACTACTGGAGTCTAGTGACAGAACTTCTCTGTGGCCTAACTGAACTCTCCAATCGGGTGAATTATGTCTATTAGGAGCTCTGCCGGGAAAACGCAGAATTACAGAGGTTTTATGAGGATTGCAGGTTTCTAAAGCTCTGCAGTACTTCTTGGCCCTCACAATGACAATGGTGGATGAACAAATGGAAATGAACGGTGCAAATATCGTTTTTATGGTTCTATTACCCTCTGAGCAATTTAAGCTTAATGAAGGTCGTATGGAGGGCGAGACGGTCTAAATACCTGTAATTCGACGAGCAGAGGTTGAAACACAGGTGCACAGTTGCTGTTTGAGGAGGTCGCCCGGGCTAATTGACTGGTTGGCGAAAATTTGAGTTCAAACGGTCCATGCAGAGCATTCAGCAGAAATCACAGTGAAAATGGTAAAAACACGGGAAAATTGGTAAATATGGTTATTTTACCAATTTGGCGCTTTTTTTCTGCTGACGTCATTGGGCGACGTGGCATGGGTGACTGGTCAAGGGGCGGCGAGTGGCAGTCCAGTCAGCAGTGAGGTGGACCCATACGAGAGGCAGGTACGAGCAGGCAATGACGTGGCGGCGAGTCAGCGGCGGGTAGGTGGCGGTCAAACTGCAGCGGTCACGGTTAAGGCCTTAACCGCCGCGGTTTTCTCGGGGCGGTTTAGGTACGGCGCAGAGGCTGTCAGAGCGGCTCCGAGATGGTCCATCGGTTGACGCGTGGAGGAGGCGTGACAAGGCGCAACGTCACTTTCCCGGAGGTTAACGTGCCGCCACAGGAAGCGCTCCGATATTGATGTGGGCCGTCGGATCTGATGGGCTTGATCCGACGGCTGGCGGAGGAGAAAAAGGGGCGCGTTTGATAGTGCGGGCGGAAAAATCAAACTTTGTGGGTTTAATGGGTTTTTTCAAATGTTTTGATTAACCAACCATGCGGTAGGATTGGGAAACGTGCCAGAGGCGGGTATTAGCCTTTGCAAAGGTTTTATATGCCAAAGGGGTTTGGAGAGGGGTTTTATCAGTGCAGAGGTGATTTGAGGGCAAATTGACTTGCAGCAAAGGGAAATAGGGTGGAATAGGTTCACCAAAGTGGCAGATGCCATTTTGGTCCCTTTTGAACAATACACGGCTACTATGCCTATGGGAGGGAATATACATAAGATTTGGGGTTTTATACACCTTAGTGTTAATAATATTAGGGGTGGGGGGTAAGATAAGGGAGGTTATATAGTAGAATTAGGAGTTAATATGAATGAAGGAGGGGAATTAGAAAGGGGGTGTTAGTGATAGACTAGAGAGGGAAAGAAAGAAGTTAGTGATGCTCTTTGCTGTGAGTTCATGGAATTCACCACTTTGTTTGCTGATAGATTTATTGCCTTGGCAAGAAACCTATTGATGCCTGTGTAATGGTGATCATATTCTTTCTGCAACCACAAACTGCCTACCCAACTATTTGCCTAGCATTTTTTTGTTTGGAGGGGCACTTGGACTTG